>CM031598.1:39767087-39797087 GCA_018398815.1 Conus ventricosus | reverse complement strand
CATATGCTAATATAATGCATTCACAATATTAATCAACATCATCCATCTACGATATCTATCAGCCACGTCGGACCGGGGTCGGTAGACAGGAGTCGAGTCTCTTGCAGGCGTTGTTGTGTATTATGCTCTGACGTGTATCACGCCATAGGATTGCGGTTTTTCTCCCCTCATGGTGACAATGCCACTGAACTGTAGATAGACACCATGGACAGACAGTTACTAAATTGCTGAGTTTGTGCTGAGGGGTTGAGGTGGAACGCTTTGCTGAACAGACGGGTGTTCAGCTGCGCACGGTCTAAAGATCCATCTAATTGTATTGTTGTCAGCACTTCGTTTACACAAGACACCTGTACAGCTTGTAAGAAAAAAGGATTGCTGTAGTCAAAGTTTAAGGGTTAACTTGACAGTACCGTTGAATGAATAGATGTGAGGAAATCCTGAATGCGAAAGAGAGATAGGTAAGGAGAAGGAAGGACAGCAGGGGAGGGGTGGTGTGCTGTGGTGGTCGCTAATTCTGTGCACGTTAGTGCGTTTTCTGTATATTTGTGTTGCGTACATGCATGTTGTAGCAACCTTCGTTCACTGATGAAGCGTTCACAACAAGATCCACATCTAGACGTGACAAGTTTGTCCCCACCCCTACCCCTTCCCCTCTTCCCTCCTTCTCGTCTCTTTGTTTCTGTTTTGATTCCAGGGCAACATCTTATCATGGATTCTCTCTCTCTCTCTCTCTCTCTCTCTCTCTCTCTCTCTCTCTCTCTCTCTCTCTGTCTTCTTACCATCTCCGTCTGTACTATCTTTCTTTCAAAACCCACCCCCACTCCCTGCCCCTCCTTTGCTCTCCCCCGCCCCATCATGTCACCACTCAGGAGGAGGGGAGGGGAGGGGGGGGGGGGGACTTCTGTGCAGTGGCAGAAGGGATAGGGACCGTTTGCTTGCCAGTTTGTCGAAATAACAATTTGGATGCAGGCCCCTGATGCGTCTGCCGACCCCCACCCCCTTCCCTGCCTCCTTTCCCTCCTTCCCACACCCAACCATCTAACCACCCCCTGCCTTCACCCGTCTTCCTCCCACACACACATACAACTCCCATGACCCACCCGTACCACCCTATCCTTTCGCTCAGCTTGCCCACCCCACCCCCTAACTCTTCACCCCCATGCAACTCTTCCCCAACCTCCCGATACCCATCTCTTGGCTGCAGATGAAAAACTGCCGGCCTTATCTCCCTTGGCTATCGCTCTTGCGGCCGCGGAGAGCAGGAAATGTAAAGAGCAGGTGTCTGCTGCTTTTTGCCGCTGCTGCTGCTGTTGTTGAAGATAAAGTTGGCGGTGATGGAGGTTGTGATGGTGGTGCTGTTGTAGACGGCGGTGTTGGGGGAGGCACGGACGCTTTCTTTAGAGATATGCTGCGAAGGGTAGGGCCTGAACATGCGGAGTGGTAAGATGGGTAGGAAGGGGGGGTTATTCTAAACGAGAAGGGGGGGGGGGGGGAGAGAGAGAGAGAGAGAGAGAGAGAGAGAGAGAGACAGACAGACAGAGAGAAGAGAGAGAGAGAGAGAGAGAGAGAGGAGAGAGAGAGAGAGAGAGATATTCTTTCTTGGAGATGGACACAGGATGAGAAGGAGTGTCCCTCCTTTGAATCGGAGAGAAAGTGTTTTTTATTTGAGAGGGGAAGGAGGGGGACACACACGCACACCCACCGCGCGCGCGCACGCACGCACACACACACACACACACACACACACACACACACACACACACACACACACACACACACACACATGCGCGCGCGCACACACACATACAAAACCACACACACACACACACACACACACACACACACACACACACACACACACACACACACACATACATGCAACCACACGCAAGTACTTAGATCAAAGATGCGCGACAAAGATATGAATGTGATTAGTCCTGTTTTCTTTTCATGTGTTTAATGTCCATGCGATATTTAAAAGGGCATTGACATTAAACACACACACACACACACACACACACACACACACACACACCCCACACCACACGCGCGCGCGCGCGCGCGCGCACGGACGCACGCATGGACGCACGCCCCCCACCACACATATAAGGATATACATACACGAATGCACACGCGCACACAGACACACACACACACACACACACACACACACACACACACACACACACACACACACACACACACATCCATCTGTCACGTATGGGTGGTTCTTCTATTGACTTTTGTTGGATTCCATCACATTGTGGTTTAGCAGCAAATGAAAGGGTTGATCGGTTAGCCAAAAATAGTGCAGCGAAGGAAAAGAGCTCTACAAAGATAAATATTCCTTTATCCTTGTATGAAAATTACAGCCTTTTAGGTAAAGCATCATGGGATTCGGTGTTACGAAGACAAAAAGAGTGTCCAAACATAATAAAGGACAACAAGGGAAAATTCTTTAAGGAGCTTGTAAAATATAAAACGGGACACAATCTCCATCAGGAACGGATTTTGAAGAGTTTGATCTTTAGACTCAGACTAGATGCATACAAAACAAAATATTGTAAAAATGTCATTTGCATTTGTGGCCAAAATATTACACCATTCCATGTCATCTTTCTTTGCAGAAATACTAAAAAATATTTGCCTACTTGGTTATTAAGTTTGAACCCATCAATTGCGAATTTTTGGGACATTTTTGGGAACGAAGCGAAAGCTATAGAAGTTGTTAGGGCAATTGTTAAGAGTCCAGTTGGACATTTACTTTGATTCTCTAGTTATTTGTTGGTTTTATTCTCTTATTATTTCAATGCTTAAAATGTTTTGTTTCTTTACAAATGTTCAGATATGAATCAAGGCTAAAGCAGTTTACCGTTATGCCGGCAGATTAGAATGGGGTTAAAGTGATGGTCACTTATTGGTATCTCATTAACTGAATAGACTATGCATGCAAAGATTAGCATACTACACTACCTCCACACTCCATACACTTTTAATGACATTTTGAAAACAATAGACACATTTATGCCCCCCCCCCACCCCCCACCCCCCCCACACACACACACACGCGCGCGGCGCGCGCGCGCTCGCGACATATACACACACCGGCCCCTTTTACATGTTTTTTTGTTTTGTCTTTGTTTGTTTGCCTGTTCGTTTGTCTCTTGTCTTTGTCTAAGATCACTGTAAAGTGGATAGACATTAAATTAAAGAACGAACGAACACACACACACACACACACACACACACACACACACACACACACAGGCACGCACGCACGCACGCACGCACGCACGCACGCACGCACACACACACACACACACACACACACACACACACACACACACACACACACGCACACGATGAATTTGCCTATTTTCGATTCATCTGTGGAGAGGGTAGGAACCAGAATGTTTTGTTTACAGGATATAATTCATCAAAAAAATGGAGTTGAAAAAAAAAAGTTACAGTCACGACACAATGTACCTCAAGGGTAGTACTCTAGGAAGTTTTTTTTTAACACGAAAGCGGGCGAAAGGGGAGCGGGAGGGGCGGGTAGAGCGGAGAATTGCATAGAGGTCCGTCCGCAGTGTCTGCCTTTCTTCTGCATTGTCGGACGTGACAGATGGGATGTACAGTGTGTAGGATGAAGTCTGCAGTCCGCTGCAGTGACTTGCTGATCCCCTGGGCTATCAATCCTTGGCTCCACAGGGCATGGAAGATGAAACAGGACTGCAGTAGGACGTGGGGTGAGCGCTGTTGGTCAGGACCACACAGGCATTCATCCCCGTAGATCTTCATTCTGCTCAGATCGAGTGAGGTCGGCAGTGTCCTGTTCGGTGCCAGCGATGGTGACTGGCATGGCTGTGTCTGACTGTGCGTGCTGTCCTTTCCAACCGTAAGATGAAAGCATTCCCACCACGTGGTTCTGAGGTGTTTCTGCAATGTTCACTTTCACTTCTCTATAACTCAGGGTGAGGGTGAGGGTGTGGTGTGGCGTGGTGTGGTGTGTGTAGTGTGGTTTGGTGCGGTGTGGTGTTATGTGGTGTGGCGTGCGTGCGCGCGCGTTTTATCTTGCTGTCTGCTTTAGAAAGTTAGTGTGCTGTTTTTATTGCTTATGTATGCCATAATAGGGCAAAAACGTTTACAGTACCGCGACTGACTTGGCACAGAGAAACTGCAGTTCCTGTTTTGTGTCCGGCGAGATCTGCTCCCGATTTTTTGTCTGAAGGATTTTTTTAAAAAAAAAAAGAAGAAAAAAAGAGCAAGTCCCACAGGAAGATGACCTGGTTTGGAAGGCTGGCTACCTGGTTCAGTATCTGACCGGCCCTGAGCAGGACATTGCTTCTGCGTGGTAGTTTACGGTGGAGATCTAGCAATTTACAACGGGCTTGCTGATGGTGTTAATCCTGAACGTGTGATGAACGCATAACCCCCTCCATTCCGGCCTCTTAGCATTCTCAGCTGCGCCATCTGTGTGGATGGACAAGATGGTCCCTGTCGTGGACTTTGAGGGTGGCAACCTCAGTTCTGCCTCAAAATAGTCTTCATTTGCTCCAGTCCCAGAACTGTTCAGGATGACAAAGTATCCATCGACCAGTTCTAGCATTTTGAGCCGTCGGTCTTGGCTGGTAGTGACCGTTTATGTTTCTCCATCATATGATTCTGACTCAGCCTCTTTTTTCTTTCTTTCTTTCTTTTTTTTTTTTTTTTTTTTTTTTAAGCTTAAAATTTTGAGTGCAGTAAATACGACGGAATCTGTTGATCTCGTTCTGTCGCTGGAGGTTTTATTCTTGCTTGAAGCTGATATTCTTGTACAACTCGTGTATACATCTTAGGTAGGGGAGTTCAGTAATATGTTCAATGGAAAACGAAATCATGTTAGAATTTGTAAAATGCGCTTGGGGGTCGGTATGGGGTATTAAAAGCATTTCTCCCGGTGGATAATCTGCACATCCTATTTATATTGATACATTTATTTTGAGTGATTCAGCAGTGGATGTAATTGCTTGAGAGATCTGATCACAGATTTCTAAAACGATGTCGAAAGATGCTATATAGACATGCTGCATCAGGAAAATCAAACTAGATAACACATACTAGAAAATGTGTGCACACTGTTTGGATTTGTTTGGGCAATGGAGACCCATGGCCTTATTCTGTCTTTCATTAACGCTTTCACGACACGATTACAGAATGTTCACTCCCAGATTCGGCATGATTCCGTGTTGTTCCTCCCAGACTGTTTGGATCCTGATCCTGATATTTACCGAGAAAACTATGTCTGTGAAATAAAGTCACTCGAACTTCACAGAGTCGTTTGTTTATTAGGAACAAATAGTTTACCTCCGAGTGGAGTGTCACATAATGAGAAACCAGTTGTTAATTCATTCTTTGCCCTGTGTAATGGCCAGCATCTGAAATATATTTTTAACTTCTTATTTGTGTGTCCAAAATATGATTCTTTGTGGAGAACGTTTATTCAGTTGTACTGTTACAGATTTATATCGAATTTTAAGTTCAGAACGTATGCGTGAAAATCAATCTTTTTTTTTTCTTCTCGAACTTGATTTTCATCTCGGTTCATGTTTGGCAGTTAGGAAATGATGTTAACTTCCTTTCTATTGTATGATAAATGATGTTAACTTCCTTTCTATTGTATGATAAATGAAGCCACAAAACAGCTGTTCATCATGGGTCACACGTCCCAGTAATGAAAAAAAAAGAAAAAATACTTTTGTTGTTGTTGCTATTATTGTTCCTCTGTCCCTCTCCCTTCTTATCCCTCCTCTCTTTGTTTGCATGTCCGTGTGTGTTATGTCTGTAAATTTTTGTCTGTCTGTCTCTCTGTATGTCTGTCTCCATACACACACACACGCACGCACACGCTCTCAGGCATGCACGCACGCACGCGCGCGCACACACATGCATACACGCGCACACACAAAGGAAAGGAATGAAAATTTTCTTTAAATACACCAAAAAACAGTGTCTTGTAAGATAATGAGATGGAGCCACGATGTTTTTTTTTTCCTTTCATGTTACTAATGGTTCGCACAGTCAGTTCATTACTTTGAGTGGAATGGAATTGAACTTGCAATAGTTCAAAGTTGGTAAAAGTCGAACTTTAAAAAAGAGGGCTATAAAATCGAAAATCATTAAAAAAAAAAAAAAAAAAAAAGATGAAAGGTATAAAAGTAAAAACAGGAATAGCGGTAAGTGTGGGTTTGATAAAGTAAATGTATGTTTTTCGAGTGAGTTTTTACATAATTTATGTACCAGACGTTTTCAGAGAGCGAGAGAGCGACAAAGAGAGATTGATTGATTGACGTTTCCAAGGATACCAGATAAGCAAATATGATGATTATGCGTTTTTACATCCAGCCCTTACCAGAGAGAGAGAGAGAGAGAGAGAGGAGAGAGAGAGAGAGGAGAGAGAGAGAGAGAGAAGTGGGGGTGTTAAGGGAGGTAGAGAGAGCGACAGAGACGGAGAGAGATAGAGAGCGTCAGCAGACAGAACAATGAGAAAGATGGAAAAGAGCTTTGCTTCTTGTCAGATTTTATCAATAATGTATGTAAATAAAGGAAAAAGGCAGCTTAGATAAAAAAAAAAAGAAATCCTTAGATTATTATCGAACACAATCAGCTGTGTCACACACTAGATACATCAGCACTAAAAAAAAAAAAGCCAATCCTTCATCATTGCTCTGAAAAAGAAAGGAAAATATCACACGAAATGGTGAAGGGCAGCGGGGAGGGAGGGAGGGAGGGAGGGAGAGAGGAGGACAGTGGAAATCTCGTTTATCAGCAGAAAAGGGAAGAAGAAGAAGAAGAAGAAGAGAGAGAAGAAGAGAGAGAGAGAGAGACGAGAGAGAGAGAGAGAGAGAGAGAACGAGCTGATAACGCTCGAAACCCTGACTCTGCTACACAGCCAAAGGCAGCACGGCTCCCGGCCACTGAGTAAAGGTAATAGAGTGCTCACAGCAGGAGTCGTAAATTCGGGCCAGAGTTTAGGTACTGACACGCCGCAGTCGTTTGGGTTTTCATCTGTTCCTAATTTAACAGCCAGAGGCATATGCCTGGAGAATGTAGACATTGTTAATTCTGGGCTGTCGTTTTTTGTTGTTGTTGTTGAATTATTCTCCGCTTTTTGTGTGAATTGTAGGCTTGCTTGCTTCCTTCACTTCCCCCACTATTATTATTTTTTTTTTACACTTTACTGTTATGGGGTGAATGTTATCAGGAAGGTTTACTAGGCTATTACTTCTTGAAAGAAAGTGGTTGAAAGTGTCTTCATGTTTCTTCATCATCTTTGTCTCACACACACCAAGCACATATGCATGCATATATGCTGGCAAGATGCATGGAACATTCGCACACAAACAGCAACTCATATGCACATGCACACACACACACACACACATGCACCTTTGCAGCATATGGACACATGCATACAAAATCATGCACTCATGCATGTAGGACACACACACACACACACACACACACACACACACACACACAACACACACACACACACAAAAATGAGGAAATTAGAATGGAAACCCTTAGAAGAGAGACGAGCTTTTATTAAACTTAATATCTTCTTCAAAGGCAGAGCTAAACTAATTGATATCCCAATGGAACAACTAGTCTTGAATAAAAGTAGCACCAGGAGTGGGGTCAATCTTATGCCATACCTGCATCAAATATTGACAGCCATTTACATTCATTTTATCCTAGTTCTGTAAGGCTGTGGAACTCACTGCTGGGTGCCATCAAGATTGCCACAAATGCAGTCTTTTTTAAAAATCAAATTGATACGACAGTCTTGAGATCTGCATATTGACTGATTTTTCTATTTTAACTTCCCCAGATATTTTATGGTTACCTAGGCCTTAACCTGGCCATTGCTTTTAACCTTTTAAATATCATGTGCGACCCTTGTTGCCAAAGTTTGCTCCAGGGGCCAACAGGCTGAGTCGCACTTTCTTTTTTAACATGCGCGCTTGTGACCTACTCATTTTTGAGTGAACCAGTTTTTTAGGAAGAAGAAGAAGATATGCACGCACACACACATATGCACGCACACACACGCATGTGCATGCACACATACATACTCAAGAGACAGGTATTGCAGTTGCTTGGTCATAATGAGAACTTTTGTGGCATTTAAGATTGATTGTTTTTCTTTTAAAGCAAAATGGAAAGGATGCTGGAAAGACGTTTAAAAATGAAATTGGTATGTGAATTCACAGTGAACTGGATGAAGAAAAAAAAAAAAGAAACGAACAAATAAAAAAAACCCAGACTAATCATGTGGTAAGGATACAGATTCTTTTAAGTGGAACAGATTAATCGTATTTACAAACAAAAGGAGGGAGGGGGGGGGGGGGGGGGGCAGGGGATGGAGGCAGAAAGAAAGACATGGACTGAGAGAGAGAGGGAGAGAAAGACACACAGAACCAGGGAGAGACAGACAGACAGACAGACAAAGAAAGAGAGAAATGCTATTCATATTGAAAAAGTCTTAAGGAACAACAATTTGCATTTCAAAGTTCAGATTATTTTCTGTTCACTTATTCTGGAGCCCACCTGACCTGTGAGGGCACACCGCAATGATGAACGATGCACCAGTTATCTCCACCCCATGGGCAAATGCCTGGTTGCAGAAACTGTCTTGTAGATCTGTTCAGCATTGTTGTTTTATCTTTTTGTCTTTGTCTGCCTTGCCTTCTGCTGCACTGTTCCTGGGAGGATGGTATTGGAGAAAACCGTTTGATCTTGTCACATGACCGTACTGCTTCGCAGATTCCTTCTGCTCATTGTGTCCACAGGTCTTCATAGTCGGTCACATGCAGCTTCATGGTTTGAAGGACGCAGTACTGAAGATGCCTAGTGCTACTCTTAAGCAGCTATTTATCATCAAACGCAGCCAACTTTAACTCGGCAGATATACCTGCACAAGGAAAAAGAAAAAGTCTTGATCCCTAGGGACCAAAAAAGATGGGGCCAATTTCTGGTTTGTCAGCAGAAACGGGAAGAAGAGAGAGAGAGACGAGCTGACAACGCTCGAAACCCTGACTCTGCTACACAGCCAAAGGCAGCACGGCTCCCGGCCACTGAGTAAAGGTGACCGAGTGCTCACAGCAGGAGTCGTAAATTCGGGCCAGAGTTTAGGTACTGACACGTCACTGTCAGCCGCAGTCGTTTGGGTTTTCATCTGTCTCTGATTTAACAGCCGGAGGAGAGTGGATGCCTGGCGGATGTAGACATGGTTAATTCAGGGCTGTCGTCGTTTTTCTGTCGAATCCCACCCACCCCCCTTTTACCCAACCCCCTCCACTTGCCGTGCTTTCCTACATCAGCCTCCACCATATCTACCCTTGAGGTCTGTCGATTTGAGGGTTTTTTTTTCTTCTCATTTCTTGTTTTCTTTCTGTTTTTTGTAATTTCACCAGAATGAGGCAGATGTACCATTATCTCTGAAAAGACTGTGGTTGAAGGTGTATTTATGTTTCTTCTTCTCTCATGATTATGTTCTGTCTTTATGAAGATGTATTAATGATTCGTTTAGCCCTATCCCCTCCCCTCACATTTTCCCCTATTCCCTCTGAGTCTGTGATCCCTCTCTCCCTTGTGTTACCTCTACAGCAACATTGTTTGGCTCCCTCCACCCCAAGACGGAAATCAGAAACGGAACTTAACGCCTCTTCCGGAGTGCTCCTTGTTGGTTTGGTATTCATGCATTGCTGTTGGGTTATATGTGTCAACGGCTTACGGGATTCAGATCAGTGACGTTGATTTCTGCATGCTTAAAGTCTGCCAGTTGGTAATGTCTTAGTATTTGACAGTACATTGGATGACTGTGCATGCTCAATGCATGCATCTGTGTTGATTTTTTAAACTGCCCGGTTGTGCATACTGGATTGTAATGCTGTACTGTTGGTTGAAAAAAAAAGAAGAGCAATTTATTCATGCTGACTGTGCCGAATGATTTGATTGTATACCACAAAAAGATAGTTGTTGTTGAATGCCTGATAGAAAAAAAGCAATTCATTAATGCTGTCTGCGCCAAAACCTATAATTGTACACCGCAACAAAATGAGTTGGTGATGAATGTCTTTGATGTGTCTCTCACTGACTGCATGTCTCCGTCTTTGCGCGCGCGCGCTCGTGTGTGTGTGTGTGTCTGTGCTTTTTTTTTTTGAGGGAGGGGTACATCTGCGAGGGAATGTGTGTGTGTGTGTGTGTGTGTGTGTGTGTGTGTGTGTGTGTGTGTGTGTGTGTGTGTGCACACGAGCGCGCAAGTGCACGAGCATGTACTTATGTATGTTCGTGAGTAAACGTCTTGCATGTGTGGATGTGGGTGAGAAGATACGAGTCTTGTTCAGTTCCTACGTGTCCCGTGAGCATAGATGACGAGAACATGGGCGATGATGTGCAGTCCCGACAGCGCAGGTCAGTACAGAGAGAACTGGGTGCAGACACATAAAAAGGTCTGACAGTTTATGCTCTGCTTCTGTCTGCCTGTCAGCTGGCTCTGCCGCTCAACCATAAACCGGGACTGTACTAGATTGGATATGTGACACGTGTGTGTGTGTGTGTGTGTGTTGTGTGTGTGTGTGTGTGTGTGGAAAGAAGGCAAAGCGAAAAAAAGAGTGGCAGTACTGTCATCGTAAAAGCAAGCACTTTCATGTTGACATGTTTGTGTGTGTTGGATGGTTTTGTGAATGAATTCCCTCAGCCTTTCCTTTGCTTTCCATCTTACTGTCTGGTTTTTCTCTTTCCTTGCTGTTCGACCATGGTCATGATGTGAACGCAAATTATTCCTTATTAAACACTTTGTATTTAAATCTCCCCTCTTTGGTGTGTGTGTGTGTGTGTGTGTGTGTGTGTGTGTGTGTGTGTGTGTGTGTGTGTGTGTGTGTGTGCGTGCGTGCGTGCGTGTGTGTATGTGTGTGAGTGTGTTTGCGTGTGTGTGTGTGTGTGTGTGTGTGTGTGTGTGTGTGTGTGTGTGTGTGTGTGTGTGCTTGTGTGATGGGGTTTGGGAGTGGCCTAAAAGTCTGAAGAAAGTTGGAGTCGATAGTTAAATAAGGATGACTTTAATATGAAGTGTTCAGACAGCACTGAATATATACTATTTACAAACCAATACTATTTACAAACCACAGTCTAGCCGCTAAGGTGGATGTGTATAAAAACAGTTAAAGAAAGAAACACACACACACACACACACACACACCACACACACAGTCATTTGTCTCGAGCCTATCTGTTTCCTGTACAAGGTGGAGAAATGATTATGATCAGCGATTGTTGTCTAGAAAGCTGTCAGCTGTTCTAAATGAGAAGCAGCTGTCGCATTTCACGTGGACTATTTCTGTATATTTCATTTGACTGTAAGACCCTTGTTCAGGTCTGTGGAATTCCTTTCCCTGAGTCTTTCATTGGTTTTAAAGAAAAGTGAAAACGCACCTACAAGCACAGGGACAAAAGAGGGAAACTGGCGGAAAAGAGAGGTAACTCGGTTGGACCAGGCGTTCAGCCGATACTCCCAAAGAACCCGATACTCCCAGGGATGTGATCAGCGTCAGCCTGGCATACAACCACGGGTAGATTACCTCCCAGGGCTGGGGAGTTGCAGGTCTGAGGGACACCCCAGTGGCCTGGTCTTGTCTTTATCAGCGGCCTCTTGAGTGGCTTTGGCAAAGAGCATAAAGTTCAGTTCATTAAAGCACCGTTTGGTCTTCCTCCTTTGCCATTGATTGGCAGCTTCAGGAGAGGAATGTTTGCTTTTTGCATAGGCTTACCGCCTAGTGACCTTAGTGATGGCGTGAAGGATTGCATTGATGGTTTACCTCCTAACAAGCCTTGTGATGATGTTATGGATTGTGCAGCAGGCTTGACTACTAAGAGACCTTGGAATGACTTTTATGATTGTGTTGCTGGTTCACGACTTGATAAGCCTGCTGAGGACTTTAAAGATTGTGTTGTTGGCTTATCTCATAACAAATCTTGTGATGACGTAAGGATTGTGTTGCTGGTGTGTTTCCAAATAAACCTTAACTGACTTTAAGGATGATTGAGGACTGTGTTGCTCGCTTACCATCTGATAAACGCTTCTGAGTACTTTCAGGATTGTGTCGCTGGCTTATCCGTGATAAATCTTCTGAGGTCTTGAAGGATTGTGTGGCTGGCTCACCAGTGGTAAACCTTCTGAGAACTTTGAGAATTGTGTTGCTGGCTTATTTCCTTACGAACGTTAAGATGACTCCAACGATTGTGTTGCTGGCTTACCACCTGAAAAACCATCTGAGGACTTTCAGGATGTTGCTCCTGGCTTGCCACCTCCTAACCCCTCTAAGGAATTGTAGAGTTGTGTAGTAGGGTTACCCCCAGATTAACCCTCTTAGGTCGTTAAGAATTGTGTTGCTGGCTCAACACGTGATAAACCTGAAGACTTTCAGGATTGTGTTTCTGGCTTACCCCTGATTAACCGTCTGAGGTTTGTAAGGACTGTGTCACTGGCTCATCACAAGGTAAATCTTCAGAGGACCCCAGGACTGTGTTTCTGGCTTACCCCCAGATAAACCTTGTGGCGTTTGATAGGGTGATGTTTCTGGCGCGCCTGCTAGTAATCAATGTGGTCAATATAATGATGAGGTTTTCTGGCTTGTAATACATCTTGTGTCGACTCCTAGGATTGTGTTGCTGGTTTACCTCATAATATGCATTGCAATGGTTGTTCGGATTATGTTCGAAATAACCTTTTTAACCGTCGTGCGATAACGTTTAAGTTGCTGGATTGCGTACTGGTTAACCTTGTGGTGACTTTCAGGACACGCTTACGTCTTGATAAACGTTTTTGAAAACTCAAAGAATATGTGAGGACACACGTCATAGTAAACTTTTTGACGAGTTTTGAAGCTGAGTTTCTGGCTTATCCCATACAGTTATGGCGACTCTTAGGCTTGCCTTTTTTTGTAAAGAAACTTGTGACAATATATAGAATGATTTTGCCGATTATTATACCTTCAATAAACATGCGATGACTTTCATGCTTATTTTGCTGACGTAAATCCGTAAAATTGTGTGACGACGTTTAGAACTAACTTGCATCCTAATGAACCATGTGACTGCTTTTCGAATAGTGTTGCTGATTATGTGTTGTCAGATCTAGGGAAAGGAGCGGTTCCATCTTTGCTACTGTCTGTCTGCTGGTAGATTGACAACAAGTTTGCTTGCCACTTATGTCCACCATCATTGGGTTGGATATATAATGTAACTGTTTGTATGCTTTTAAGTATAGCACGTATGCACAGATTTACTCTTTGGTCGAGCTGGAAAGAGATAATTCATGTAGGGATGGGAATTCCATTTGTGTAAGTTGAGAGTTTTCTTTTCAAGAACTCTCTCTCTGTCTCTGTCTCAGTTTGTTCTGTCTGTCTGTCTGTCTGTCTCTCTCTCTCTCTCTCTCTCTCTCTCTCTCTCTCTCCCCTCTCTCTCTCTCTCTCTCTCTCTCTCTTCCAGTCTCTCTCTCTTTCTGTGTTTCTGTCTGTCTGTCTCTCTGTCTGTCTGTCTGTCTCTCTCTCTATGTTTTTTGTCCCTCTGTGTCTCTGTTTGCTACACTGATCAGATGTTTGTGATTTTACGTTACATTTTCAAGTTGCTTGAACATATACTGAAACTCACTCATGGCATGCTAAAGTTGTTTTGAAAATATACTGAAACACACCCACGACACCCAGGTTTTTACATTTAAATCGTTTTGTTACTTAAATTGTCTTATTCCTTTGTATCAGACGCAAAACATTAAGACCTGCAAGTGAATGTCCTTCTGTTAAAGAACACACAGACAATGCATGGTGAGTATGAGTCAACTTCCGAAGAAAGAAATGATAGTGGGAAAAAATAAGATGGAAGCCCCACTGTTACAATTTTTTCACACACACACACACCCCTCCCCCCCCCCCCCAAAGGAAACAAAGAATAAAAAAGCAAAGAAAAAGTGGCAAAAATTAGAGGTTGGAGGATCTCCCCCCCCCCCCCCGTCCCCCAAAAAAAAAACAACAACAAACAACAAACAAAGAAAGGGAATTGTCTTATTAACTTGTTAGAAATGAAATATAAGCATAGAAGTACACTCTGTTGTTGGAAACAAGGTTTTGTGTTAAAAGTGAAACTTAAGAAATACTTTGTTCTGCCATTATTAAGATATGCAAGGAGTACTAGCCGCTGTGGCGAAGAGGTTAGCGTTTCGACCCTGCTGGGAGTTTGTGGATTTGATTCCCATCAGAGCCGTTAATGTGTGGGATTTTTTCTGCCCTGACCAGCTCCTACCCAGAACTGAGCTTACTACATGCTCAATTAGAAAGACTGGGACCACACAATCGAGTTTCGTCCATTTAATTAAAGATGATTCTCTGACAGTCTTGCTCAGATTTCTGACCAACGCTGCAGACATCTGCATCTCTCTGGCCTAGCTGACGCGAAGGTATGTTATGAAAATACGCGTGGAGGACAGCCCTGCCAAGCCGCCCCAGACCAAAACAGATACCTGTAGCATCGTATGTATCATCACCATTCGATTGGCATTGAAGAAATCTTAGATTCTGTGACTTTTAATACCCTGCTCTCATTGTGATCTCAGTTTGGATTTCTCTCCACGTGTGTGCCCTTGGCACGGTTCTGTGAGGGTCACGAGTATCTGCATGTTCACAGAGACAGTCATTGGACGGACGTGGCGGCACCTTTTGGAGGGAGAACTCACTTACGCTGTCTCCGTGACTAAGATGTGGTGGTGGCTTACTAGGTGGTGTTCTTCATATGGTGGGTCTGAACAGGCACTCTGAACACCACCGAGGTGACTCAACAGTAGTGCCGTGTCTCATCTGGTGGGTTGCCTTATGACGTTGACTGCTCTTGTGGATTGTTGGGGCCAGGGACGTGGCAGAACCAGTCAGGCTTTGGATGTGGATGGGGAGCCAGAATTAGCGGCGTATATATATATATATATATATACATAAATACTGAAGTGCCACTGAAGATGGGACAGAAAAAAAACGAGATACATAGGAAGTGAACATGATTCAATTCAGTTAGCCAATTCAAGCACCAAGTGAAAGATCTTTTCAAATGAAATTGGTCGTATTGATATACTCCTGGACAACACAGAAAGCAACAAACACTGTTGATCCTGTAGGATGAATGATTTATGTCTGTTATTAGATTATAAATCCCCCAGTTTTTCTCTGCAAAACTGCAGTCATGACATGATTTGTGACAACAACTTAAATGAATAGATAAAATGAAAGAGGGGGGAAAGGGGGAGGATGAAAGCTGGTGCTAAAAGAAGACATTGAAAAACTCCGTGAAGTCCCAGTTTAGCCGATACTCCCATGGAAGAGATCAGCGTCAGCCAGGCATACAACCAGGGGTAGATTACCTCCCATGGCTGGGGAGTTGCAGGTCTGAAGGAGACCCCAGTGGCCCTGTCTTATCTTTATCAGCGGTCGGGTGAATGGCTTTGGCAGAGAGCGTAAAGTTCAATTCATTACCCACGGCTTTGGTCCTTCTAATTTGTTCGTGATTGGCGGCTTTAGGGGAGGGATGTTTGCTGCTTACATTGGCCTAACTCCTAATCAGTCTGGTGATTACTTTTACGGTTGTGTTGCTGACCTGACTTAAAATGGAGTTCATAATGGATATGAAGGTGATGTTTGTAGTTTACCTCACTATAATTTTCTTTTAATTTGAAAATTATGTTGCTGTTTTGCACCTAATGAAACTAGTGATGACTTTTTAGAGGGTATCGCGTGGTAACTTCCTCATGTACCACGTGATGAATGCTAAAATGATGCATATGGCTCATCTCATGATAAAACATTTTCATGAATTGTAAAAAATGTTCTCCTGGTTTATCTGTTACCGAAACTTGTTATTTTTGCAGTTGCCGGCTTATCTCGAAATATTGTTAGGACTTCTAGGGCCGTTCTTGTTTCACCTCCCAACAGACTCCTTTGATGACTTTCAGGATAGTTGTTCTGATCTGGTTACTAATAACTCTAGTGAGGCAGTTATTGGTGGTTTGCAACACGCTCGAAACAAATTTGTAGATAGTTTTAAGATTCCTCTTTTAACTTGTTTTAACTAATGTTGCTCCCCAAGGGGTTGAGCACTTAAAAAATTGTTTTAGGCATTTTAAATATACTGATCTATATATATATATTATATATATATATATATATATATATATATATATATATATACAACACATGTATTCATATGTATATATATATATACATAAATAAATGAATATTACGGAGAGAGAGAGAGAGAGGAGAGAGAGAGAGAGAGAGAGAGAGAGAGAGAGGAGAATCTATCAGATTCTCTTTGAAAGAATACTTTGTAAAACTTTCAACCATAACCGTTAATAATCATCTTGTTCTAAAAAAAAGTTTCTCGGCAGGTGTAAAGTTATACCAGTGCACTTTCTCTTTTTCCCTCTGTTACGAAAGGTGAACTGTTACACTTCAATAAAATGTTCTCCAGAATTGATGCATTCTGTAATAAGACATACTTCATGACTTTTCATGATCTTTCCTCAATAATATTCTCCGAATGCATGACTTTCTGTAAAGAGCTTATGATAAACCTGATTTCCTTAAAGACCCGACCATATTAAGAAATGAGCACGGTGGAAAAAGTCGGCAAGGCACATAGTGTTTATAAACTCGTGAACTGGTCATTATTTGTTGACAATATCCGTTCGTGTGGAATTATTTGTTTGCTATTTGTACCAACTCGTTATGTTTTTCGGTTCTAGTTGCTGTCGTTTCACTTATTCCTTCATCTATTACAGTATTTCCATTCTTCAACCAGCATTCTGTCGAATCTTTAGCATAATTATTTGGCGCTATCAAACTCGCCTCTATAAATAGCTCTGCAAATGTACCCCATCAATCTGTACGTACAAAACTGACTATCAGACTTTCTCCAAGACGGCCTTCATCTCTTTCAGCAAACAAACGCAGAGTTGATGGAAAGAGAGAACACGGTTGGGGTAGGGTGGCGGGCAAAGGGGTCGATAAGTATACATACACAAAGCCGTGCGTAAGGAAGTGTGAGAGCCGAGAATCCCCATTCCCGTCCCCGGTCTAGGTCCACCTGTACAGGGGGATCGAGAAATCTGCCTGGGCTACTGTGCCTCGTGCCACAGGAAGGATGTGGGTAAGGGGGGGGGGGGGGGGGGGGGGGGAGTGTTCAAACACAGAAAGATGGGGAAGGAAAAGGAGGGGGAAGGAGGGGGGCCTTTCAGATATCTGCTGACAAGGTCTGGCATCTGGAAGCACCGACTGGGAGATAAATATTTAAAAAAAGCTTCACCGAAAAAAGAAGAAGAAAAAAAGCCGGATTCGCAGGTGGTAAGTTTACCTATGAAGTGTTGAAAGTAATGTGCCTTACTTACTGGTTTTCAAACTGGTCTCGCTTTTCTTTCTTTCTTTTTTCCTTTTCTTTTTCTTCTCTATTTTTATATAGTTTCAGGATTCAGTTCACTTTTGTATTTCGAAATTTGAAAAAAAAATCCTTTTTAGAACAAATGAAATTAAATACAAGATAACTATCAAGACTCATAAACGTCACAGGAAGAAAAAACGTTAATAAATTAGGTAATCGACCTAACACATCCGAGAAAGAAATATACACGATAAAAAGAAAAAAAGAAGAAAGAATCAACCGTCAAAATGTGAAGATTTTGGATAAACAGGCCATGTGAGCGAAAAGTGCCTGAAAGACTTAACCACAGAGATGAACATATTTATGCATACGTAGATTAAAAAAAAAGAAAAGATAAATGGATACAACATACGCAGACAGATATGTAGATACATACATACGTACATAGATTACGTACGTACAAGAGGGAGAGAGAGAGAGAAAGAGAGAGAGAGAGAGAGGTGAAGGAGAGAGGGAGAGAGAGAGAGGACGAAAGAAGGAAGGGTGTGGGGGGTGAAGGAAGGCAGCGGGGACGGTGGCAGGTGACAGATTAAGCAGAGATCACCAACTTTTGATAAATCTTAAAAAAAAGATTAAGAGCCGTACACGGGTTTCCAATGTCTAACAATCACAAACGAACAGCACATGTCTGCGGTTTTGTTTGTTTGTTTGTTTTTAATCAGATAAGCACTGTAAATAAAGCACGAAGTGTGTTAAATAGGCATCAGCTAAATGACAGCAGGAACGTAAGTGAAGATAAGAGTCACTTTTTTTTTTTTTACATTATCATCATTATCATCATCATCATCATCATCGTCATCATCATCAACATTATCGTATCCTCAAACCACTCGTGAAGTGGTGCTGCATCTGCTGCAAATCCGTTCACCATCGTCTCTTTCTGTCGACCTCTGGCCTAGGCCTGGGCTTCCTCAAAATGCATTGCTGTCCATTCTCGGATGCTGCCTATTCGCTTTCTCCCTGTTTCCTTTCACAGTATCTCAAGTAATATCAAGTGTGGTCCACTTCATCTTGTGACCTTGATGTTGTGAGACACTGCTGCATGGCCCGGCCTGTGCAATAATCATTCGGCGCATGGTGTCACTGGCCACATACTCTTGGGATGTTATGCCCAAAAATCCTGCCTCAGGATCTCATAACCATCGCCTGAATCCTCTTCTCCTGCTTTGCTGTCAGCGTGCATGTTTGGCATGCACTGAGGTAGATGAAAATGGCTGACACAAGGCTGAGCCGAACTTTAGTTTTGAGACTTCGTGTCCTTGCAGACAGGCATTAGATGTTTTCCCCTAGCTCCACTGTTGTTAGTACATTTTACATCACGAGCCGGATAATACAGCGTATCAACCTTGCAGAAATATGGTTCATGTATGGTTCGTATGGTTCATGTCCTTCGCCTCTTGTCATACGCCTTGTCACGCAAGTTTACATTTTTTCACAACTAACTGTTTAAACCCAGCGACATTAACGAACGTACAGAAATGCCATGCATGTAACGATTGCTTCTTCTGGAGTTAAATGTCATTATGTGCATTTTGTAATTATGTACATTTTCCGATGGGATTTTTAAAAATCTAATTTGTGGATGGAACAAAGATCAAAACAATGAGTTGATAGAACAAAAGATCAAAACAATGAGTTGATAGAACAAAGATAAAAACAATTACGCCCAAGGAAGCACAGGAAGCTATATGTCTTCACAGCATAGAAAACGTATGGACACCTGGACCGAATGACTGACAACGCATCCTTTGCTTAAATTGCCCAGAAAAAAAAAGAGTTGCAAAGTAATCAATAAAAACATTCTGATGAATTCATCAAGGACTCGTGAACACAGACCTTGGGACCTTCAACTGACAATTCGGCTAGTAAGCCAAGATCTTGAAGTCCAGGACGGCTCCATCACAGGTGCAAGATTTCCACAGGCCAAGATGTCGTCACTCCGTCAGTAAACACTCCATAGAGCAGCCCTTTCCTCTCCAGCTGACTACATCCGTCCAGCAACACAATCCTAAAAGTCATCACAAAGCTTATTAGGGGCTAAGCCAATGTAAGCAGTAAACATCCCTCCCTAAAGCTGCCAATCACCGACAAAAGAGGAAAACCAAGCGGTGCTTAATGAATTGAACTTTACGCTCTCTGCCACAGCCACTCACGAGGCCGCTGGTGAAGATAAGACCAAGCCACTGGGGTCTTCTTCAAACCTGCAACTCCCCAGCCATGGGAGGTAATCTACCCTGGTTGTATGCCTGGCTGACGCTGATCACTTCCATGGGAGTATCGGCTAAAACTGGGACTTCACTGAGTTGTCTTTTTTTGGTTACCGGTTTTCATCCTCCCCTTTCCCTCTTTCTTATTTTTTCTAATTTATGTAAGTTGTTCATCATATTCTTCAATAATGGCAATGTTTTCGTTAGAAGGTGGTGATTATAGTCTGAGAGAGGATTCATACTCTAATGACTGATCCCAGTTCAGTTCAGTTCAGTTCAGTTCAGTGGTTTATTTAATGTCTTTTCATCGCCAGATGATATTAGACACTGATCCCAGCCTGTCGTATAAGACGCAATGTTAAAGAAGTAAATATATGTTGATAACGACGAATTTCAATCCAAAGATCTTTCCAATGGCACTAGCCATTAACTGACTCTTAACTTCATGCATAGCTTAATGACAGGATAAAGTGTCTCTCCAATCTTTTTTTTTTTCAAAACCAAGCATCTTTTATATCACCAAGTGTACTCATTAGCTTATATAATGAACAAGACAAATTGAATACCACTACCATTGATGTTCAAAGATCTCTGGATCACATGGGTGTGTCAAAGAACGTTTCAAAACAATTGAAAATTTTAAGTATATATAAGAAATACCTAATTAGAATAACAGAGAGAGGGATAGTGGGAATAAGGGAGGGGAAAAGAGAGAGAGAACAAGAGGCAAAAGGAGGGAGGGAGGGAGGGAGAGATTTCCCATTAAAAAAAAAGAGTCTAATGCCTAGCATCTATCAGTCATCATCCCATGCCCAAATGCTTTATCTCCTTCACTCTCACAAAGCAAACACATCCAAGCACACCTGCGTGCACGAATTAAACGTTTGCAATCGATTATACACCCCACAGAGGGTGGGCAGTCTTTGCAAGCAAACCTGTGACTAATCTTTCAGCAGACAGACAGCAGCAAAGATGGAAGCATCTCTCTTCTCTCGCCACACACGGCAAAACTCGCCAGCATTACCACCCTAAAAGTAGTCACAAGGTTCATTTGGAGGTAAGCCAAATTAATCCAACAATAATGTCCTTCAGTTAATCGAAAACCACATAGAAGCAAATAAAAAAGTAGTGAATTACCTAGACATAACATTAGACCTCAATGACAATGTGTACAGACCATACAAAAAACCCAATGACATACCAATCTATGTAGACGTCAAAAGCAACCACCCACCATCTATACTAAAAACAATACCCAACGGTATAAACAAGAGACTATCCAACCTATCATGCAATGAAAATGCATTCAATAATGCAGCAACAGAATACCAAGAAGCATTACAAAAAAGTGGTTACAATTACAAACTACAATATAGCCCAGACAATAACACGAACAGAAATAAGAAAAGCAGAAAAAGGAAGATCATATGGTACAACCCACCATACGATGGACAAGTAAAAACAAATGTAGGAAAAGAATTCTTTAAAATCTTGGCAACATCATTTCCAAAAGAACACAAACTGTCCAAAATATTCAACAAAAACACCATTAAACTATCATACTCATGTATGCCCAACCTCAAAAACATAATTGACTCATCTAACAAAATGAAAAGCAACACAAAAGAGAAGGGTGCTGAAAGGACATCTTGCAACTGCACCAAAAAAGAACAGTGCCCCCTAAGCAACAAATGTCTTCACAGCAATATTGTATACCAAGCTACGGTAACATCAGAAAATGAAAAAGAAACATACATAGGGATTACTGAAAACACTTTCAAAACCAGATACGCAAACCATAAACAGTCATTCAAAAATGAAAAATACAAAAATCAAACAGAACTGAGTAAATACATTTGGAAACTCAAAGATAAAAAATAGACTACAGCATATCATGGAAAATCATAAAAAGTGCAACACCATACAACATTTCCAAAAAATGCAACCTATGTTCCACAGAAAAATGGTTAATATTATGCAAACCATACTGAGCAACTCTGAACACAAAAGTAGAAATAGTGAATAATTGCAGGCACAAGTGGAAATCTTTGCTAGCACATTCCACCTGAACAGGCCCTAACAAAAACAAAACAAAACAAAACAAAAAAACCACACACACACACACACACACACACACACACAGGCCCCACGTGCAGCAAACGAAACCCGCACACACAGAGACAAGATCAGGTCCCGCACGCCATAAAAGACCGTTGGCGTGCCACAAAAAAGTCATCCTGAGGAGAGAGACATATCTTGAAACAAGCTTGTAGATGAATTTTAGCACTTCATTTTAATAATATTCTTAACACACACACACACACACACACACACACACACACATATATATATATATATATATATATATATATAATACATACATACATACATACATACATACATACATAAAACATACTTGATCAGGTACGGGTGATACATCAATTAGGCTAAAATAAGGATATAACTGACGTTGATAGTGACTACGATCATGTCACAAGGAATTCTTAAATACGTTGAAGAACAAGAAGAGAGTGACAAACTGAAAGATCCGGACATCGCTGAGCAATTCCACGAAGCCATACGAGGCAGATTCGCCCTACTTCTCCTCTCAGACCACCCTGAAGTCCTAGCAAACAATCTAAAGCAAGTGATGACTGAAAGAACAATAGAGCTATGAGGAACAAGTAGATGAAAATCGAAACTATGGATCTCAAGCAATATCTTGGAAATGTGTGGGCGCCAGAAGAACCTGAAAACTCAAGAAGACTGAATCGGTGAAAAAATGTAGAACACAAACAAAAATTAGATGGAATTGAAGTGTGATTTTAAGTATAAAAAGGGGACATTACACTTACATGCATACAGACAGACAGACAGACAGATAGGTAGGCACACACACACACACACACACACACACACACACACACACACACACACACACACACACACACACACACACATACACGTGCGCCCGCGCAGGCACGTACGTACACATAAATACATACACAAGCGAGTGCGCATACGCGTCTTTGTGTGTGTGTGTGTGTGTGCGTGTGTGTGTGTGTGTGTGTGTGTGTGTGTGTGTGTGTGCGTGCGTGCGTGCGTGCGTGCGTGAGTGCGTGCGTGCGTGTGTGTGAAGGAGGGGGATGGAGGACATCAAGGGAGAAAACTGAGATGTAGAGGTCTAGACCAACCTGCTACCCAGCAACTAAAGATGGCTGATAGAGACAGCAGGGACTCGGTTAAGACCGCGAACAGCTTTACTGATGAGAGTCAGGCGCTGGGAACTAAGTCACTCCGATGAGGGGATAAGTCAGTCAGTCAGGCCCACATATCTGGGCCAGGGGCTCGCGTCTTTCTTTTGTTGCAGCTCCTCCTCCTCCTCACTTAGCTGACTGCCGCAGACACACAGACAGGGGATATCAAGGTATCAGAGGTTCAAGTTCAGCCCCTGGCGGCACAATCCTGCTTGAGTTTGTGGCTGTAGTCACGATTGTGGCCATGTTTCCGATTTCCTTCGTGATTGTGGTTGTGGATGTGGCTGCGTTTGCGAGCTGCAGAAATGCGCTGTAGTATCGCCGTCGTTTCTGTTGTGCAGTTGGTAGGCTCACCGTCCTTGGTTGTGTAGCGTTTTAGTGTATTATATTGCTTTGCACTTGACTGTGGACTTACTTACTACACTATGATAGGCCGACTGTACTGAATTACACTGCGCCGTGTAAATTTTAACTATACTGCACTATACTAAGCTGAAATACACTGCAATGTTCTGTGCGCCATGCAGTTCTGCACTACACGGCTCTGTCTTACAATTCTGACCTCCCGACTGTCGGAATCAGCTTTGTCTAGCCTTCCAAAATGAAAGCTGACACAATGAAAATGAAGACAGTCCTCGTTTTGCGATTCATTTGGGTTTCCTCAACTGGTTGCGGAACAAAGATTTAAGGAAGTGCATCTGTATTTACCTTCAAAACCAAAACTTTTCATAGCAAGTCTGCTTTGTACATATTACATGACACCAACAAACACATGGCTATGATATGACACTTTTCCTTGACAGATTGCACGACATAATTATATCATTACAAATTCGATTGAAGGGATGAAAATTATTTCACGCATTTCTGATTTCAAAAGGATGTCATAGATATGCACGTCATTTCCGAATGCTGCTTTTGTTTTTCTTGCAATTCCTGAGGCTTGCGCCCCCTTCTGAAAAGGTAGCACCCAGACCAAGAGTCGGTCTGATCTATCGGAGAATGATGGCGATAGGTACACAGATAAACCTTGTGCTGGGCGGCACTCAGGCCCTGCGCCTCTCGCTATCAAAGCAAGCATTACAAGCACTTGGCCATAGCGTCACTGTCTTAACGGGTCGATCTGTTTGTTGTGGTGAGAGCTTCGTGTTAGATGGAATCTGAGCCTTCGTGTTGTGGCTCCATCTCTTTCTGATGTTGCCCTTTGGACATGCGGGTGGGGTGAGCTGATGATGCGATAGGACAGACCTTCTGCACAGCTGTAAATTTTCTCGGACAAGGAATCATGTCCTCTCTTTTTTCAAGTACGTTCTGATTGCTCATATTCACCTGAAGCCCAGATGAAGTCTAGTTGTTTCTAGATCCCTTTCAAATAGTCGAACTATCAAATTTAAAAAGAAAGAAATCTTTTGCCATGCAGAAAAGCAGCTGTGGATGAAATCCGACAATCATCTTCTGTACAAACGGTCAACATCAAATCAAAGAAATAAAAGGCACTAGAGAGAGCAGAGACTCTGCCAGGTCGAACAGATCTGGGATCAGCCTTCGATTCGCATGTTCACTACAGATCTTCCCAAAATTCGGGTCTTTGGGCCACATTAAATCTTGTTTACTAAAAACGATTTGCGGAGGGGGCGGGGAAGCGAGGGGGAAGGGAGGGGGGGGGGGGGGGGGGGGGGAGGGGGGCGTGGCGCCGACTCTTGTCGATAGTCTCATAAACAAGGAAACCAGAAGGGAGTTCGGGTGAAGCGCAGACCTTTTCCACGGTCGAACGGATCCCGGATCTATCCTTTGATCTGGATGCGCACCAAGATCAGCACCAGAGTTCCACGGCCAGGCTATGTTTAAATCCTGTTGCCCAGGGAGGCAAACCAAACAACAGAGGCAGGTCAAAACGTAACCGTGCTGGCGGAGATAACATACACGCAAACACGGCAACAAACGCGGTGCGAAAACAGCATCCTGGGGGAAGGGAACAACTCGTCAGCTTTCTGCAGTCAAAGTACAGCATCTGAAGAAGAAGAGGAGAAGGACGGGATAGAACGGCGGTGAAGTGAAATTGGGCGACGGAGGAGCAAAGGGGACGCCGGGGAGGAGAGGAGGGGGGGTGGTAGTGGTGGTGTGGAGGGAGGCGATATCACAAAGAATGCTTTTCATGATGAATGATAAACAGTTGTTTCCCCCTTATTTCAAAGATGTCTCTAAAGTCCTTAAGTGCATGGTTTGGATTCAGTGGTTTATCATTCTCTTTAGCGTGTGGCGATTTTAGACAGCAGTGTTTGAAAACAGCGTCTGCACTTGGGAAGGTTATTTTCTAAAGCATTGACCATCACACGCTACCAGGCACGTACAGATATAGGCTCAACAAATACTCTCTCTCTGTGTCTGTCTGTTGTCTGTCTGTCTCTCTCTCTCTCTCTGGAGTGTCAGCTTGGCTTTCGTAGTGAGTGGACGTGTTTTTGTTGCGCTCCAGTGAACTGTTCTTACTAGCGCAGTAGCCGTTTTTCTGACTTAGAATTTTTTTCCCTTCTTTTTTCCTTTCCTTGTTTAAGATTACTTTTTAGAACCCGCGTTGTCAAAGTAGATATGGAAAAACATTTAAATTTAGAGATTCTTTTGAAAAGTCAAACCCAGGAGTTCAGAAGATGTATGCACGAGGTTTTAGACATCCGTCTAAAAGACGTGACAACGCAATTTTCGGAACAGCTGGATACAGCAATGCGTGAGTTGCGATGCAAATTTGACGAACTTCACAGCAAAACTCTAGCCCTCGAACAAGCAGTTACATCGGCCACTTCAGAAAGAAAGGAACTGAAACACTCTATTTTCCGAATTGACCAGAGGCTGTCACAAATCACTGAAAACCTAGCTGAAAAGTTGGATAAGCTGGAAATGTTCTCGCGAAGAGACAATGTTATTCTTTACAACGTGCCGCGCTCAAGGAATTCGGAATCGTATGAAGAATGTGTTCAGACAGTGCTACATTTTTTGGAAGGAACAGTAAAAGACAAACAGTGGTATCGTGATGATATCGTTCGGGCGCATCGCCTCGGACAGTATGACAGGGGAGGTCGACCTCCACCATCATTGTGAAATTGGGCTCGTTGGTCTGACAAGATGGCAGTGCTGACGCAGGGTTTAGAGAAGCACTAAGGGAAAAGAAGAAAGTGATGGTGTCTGGAGACCTAACGGACAGGCAGAGAGACACAGTGCAGTATTACCGCCGCCAAGGCTTGCACGCATTTTCCCGAGGCAACAAACTGGTGGTGGAGCAACAGAGGGAGACACACCGTCAACACCAAGAACATCTCGGTACGGGCGCAGGCGCTGGTTACCATAGGACGGGGCCTATCGAGGAGACGGAGCCTACCGACATGCATACGAGGAGACGGGGCCTATCAACGCGAGGACGGGGTCTACCGACGAGAGGAAGGGGCCTCCGACGCGAGGGCGGGGCCTACCGAGGAGATGGGGCCTTCCGACGCCAGGACTAGGAGACGGGAGCTACCGAGGAGACAGGGCCCACCAACGGGAGGACTGGGCCTACATAGGAGCTGGGGCCTACCGACGTGAGGACGGGGCTACCGGCGTGAGGACGGGGCCTACCGGCGTGAGGACGGGCCTCCCGAGGAGATGGGGGCTACCGGCACGACGACGGAGCTTACCATCGTGAAGTCGGGTCTTGTCGCCGAGCGGATGGGGCCAATCGATCAGACGGGGCCTACCAGAATGGGAACCCGGACTACTGGAGGAACAGGACCTACTGTTACGAGGACGGTGCCTTTCAATGTGAGAACAAGTCAACCCACGACTACAGCACCAGGCCAGGTGGCAACACGGCCAAAGACGGGGTGTGGACAGTGTGTGGGCTGCAGTGTCGACACAGCAGGGATACAGTGAGGGACGTACTTGCGACACAAACAGTGAGTATAGAAGCGAAGGTGTGCGGTACGATGTCAGTGGCAGCTGGAACTACGATTCCCATCCACACCCTACAACCATTTGTCATCAAACGAATTTCCCTCTTCCCAAAGAGACGGAACAGTGTTTTAATCCCTGTGCCCGATAGTAGTGCACCAAAAGCATGTAACATTGTGAGTGATAGCAATATCAGTTTAGAATCACGGCCCATTCTCTCCACTGTTTCAAATACTGTGCAAAACAGCAGCACATGTGTGTCTGACTCGGATGTTGTAGGCAGTGTGACATTGGGTGATGATTGTGAGTGCGAGAACACAAATGATAACCGAGTGTGCATGACTCCATGTAATGAACAAAATATGACAGAACAAACAACTGTACAAGCAGTTGACGAACAGAATCCTGACGGAAATGACACGGAAATAACTGACTACAAAACGTAGAGAGTGATGTTGAGCAATTGTTGTGACATCTGACGACAGTGTTCAGAGTTTAGTTAATGAGCATGAATCTGACATAGCTGCCGCCACTGACGTGGTTGACGCACAGAACGAACAACATGCCGACATAGCTGACGAGAAAGATAGAGAAACGTCGAATCTTCCCAGCAAGACAAAAATATGGACTGACAAAGACTCTGACAAAGATTCTGAATTAAACCCCAGTACCCAAATCAGAACAGAACAGTGAAGTACAAACGTCTAACACAAACAGACCTGGCAAAGCCAACAAAAAACAGTGCAATGCCAGATGAGGCAAAAAGACGACAAGAAGACAAACACAAATTGGTAGGCGCAAATCCGCACGCAACACATCTCAACGAGGACCTGACAATAAACCAAGAAGTGCCTCGTGTTCCAGTGTGGCAAGTAAACGCCAAGCCACAATCTATGAAGTGACCAATAAAGACTCTTTACCTGTCAATCCTGAAACTGCATAGGGATTCGGCCAGGCCCATATCGCGAAAACTGTTAAATTCGTGACTTACAACATTGAAGGACTGTCACATGTTTTTGATAACGATCTTCGATCTTATTTAAGTAGCTTTGATTTTTGTTTGCTTGTAGAAAACTTTTGCTACTCACTTTCCAGACCAATTTATTTCCTAGTTTTAAATCTTTCATAATTCCTGGTGTTAAGCTATCAGACGGTATAACAGCCAGATTGTCGGGTGGTTTGACTCTCCTTGTCAAAAAGAAATTAGCAGCCTATGTGGAACAAGTGGTTGTTGAATATGACAATATAGTAGTTATGAAAATGGCTAAAGAATTGTTTTAACACAGATTCCCTATAATTTTGATCGGAACGTATATTCCACCCATGAATTCTCAGTATTATCAGGACACTGAAATATCCAATGGTGTTAGCCCTCTTAGAACAGTGTATCCTTGATCTGATGGAAACGTTTGGAAATGTACCACTTTTTCTTCTGGGCGATTTCAACGCACGAACTGGGGGACAGAACATTTGTGAGAGGGATGATGAAGGGGACGACGCTGCGCTTTGGAAAGGGGGTGATGATCAGGAGTCTTTACGCACGTCTAAAGACACTGTTTTAAACGAATTTGGTTTTATATTTGTTGAATGTCTGTGATTGTTTTGAGTTATCCATTTTGAATGGGGCCGTTAAAGGCGATATTGATCTTGGTAACTTCACATACATTTCTCGACTGGATGTAGTATTGTTGACTATGCCATAATGTCAAAACGTTTAATTAGTCATTGTGTATCTTTGCATGTCAGACCAAGATAGAGTCAAAACATATGCCTGTAGAAGTCATATTGAAGTCACAATTTAGCAGCTCCACTAATGATACTTTACCAGAAAAATCGTACGCATTTGAAAAATTAATTTGGGATGGAAGTAAAATTGAAGAGTTTAGAGAAAATATTGAATCAGACGATTTCAAGTTCCACTTGGAAAATGCTACTCTTGCTGTTCACGATGACGTAAACAAAGCCGTTGACATTTTTAATGAGGCGTTACTTTCTGCTAGTCAATGTATGAAGAAAACTATTGTAGTTGGTAAGAAAAATCAAATGTGTGGTTTGACAAAGAATGTCGGCAGCACAGAAAGGAGCTCAGACACGATCTGCGACAGTTATATTGTGTTCGTACAAACAAGGATATCGAAGACATAGACAATATTGAAATGTTGACAAAGAAGAGAGGTCAAGGGCAAATTACAACCAAAAACGTAGAGATTACAAAAGGTTATTAGAATATAAACGAAAACAACATCGGCAAAAAGTTTTAGAATCTCTCAATGAAAATATTAACAACTCTTCTGGCTTTTGAATAAAATTAAGTCCTGTATGTATAAGAAACCTGCTACAAATGCTATTTCTGGAGAAGACTGGTACAACCATTTTTGTGACGTATTTCAGTTGATGTAAATAAAGACAATGTAGGAAACGCTAACAATGAAAACGAGTCCCAGCAGAGTGAATGCTTTAATCACTTCAACACAGAGACTCTTGAGTGCGAAATCACTGAATCTGAGGTGTACGCAGCTGTCCGCTCCTTGAGAATGGAAAAGCAGCAGGGCCTGACGGAATTATTGGGGAAATATTTAAAAATTCGATCTGTACTATTGCTCCCTTCTAGTTATGTTATTCAATGTCTTATTTGCTTTTGGGGAAGTATCCTTTACAGTGGACAGAAGCAATAATACAACCAGTCTTTAAAAAAGGTTGACACTAGTTTACCTGACAACTATAGGGGAATTTCCCTATTGAAATCTGCAGCAAAATTTACAGCCATATACTAAACGCTAGGTTAACAAAGTGGATTGAGGAAAATAACGTTATCAATGATTGTCAAGCTGGCTTTAGGAAAAATTATAGTACAATTGACCATATATTTACACTATATTCTTTCATTCAAAAACAATTATTATGCATAAGAAACTGTATGTTGCATTTATTTACTTTAAGAAGCTTTTGACTTGGTTATACGTAATAATTATGGTCTGTTTTGAAGAAAAAAGGAATTGATGGGAAAATGTATCGAGCTTTAATTAGCATGTATAATGTGGTCAAAGCAAGAGTGAGAAATTGTAACAGACTAGGTGAAGCATTTAGCTGTCCAATTGGGT
>CM031598.1:39689587-39762087 GCA_018398815.1 Conus ventricosus | reverse complement strand
CATGACCACTTTCATGCTCTGTGCCATCTGAGAGTCACGGAGTGCTTTAACTCTTTTGTGGATAACATACTGTCCAGAAAACTTTCATGCTTATTGTGTCTTCTAGAGGGTTTAAAGAGCTGTCTGCAAAGCCAGTCTGCATTCATCACGATTACTACATAAACTTATATCAATGGACAAACATTTCCTAAAGAGCCCAAGGACGGATGCTCACTATCCGTTTGCACTGCCCTCTTGTAGTGTGAGAATTGTATAGAGTTTTACAGAACGTTACCAAGATCACCAGCCCGACTCCAGTCCTCAGAGGGTTTGTAGAGCTGTCCACGAAATCAACAATACCACCTGCACATCATCTTTCTTCTCAGATACTTGTTAAAATTTCCACAAACCGTCATTTGTCTTCTTTCCTGTCGTTTGAGAGTCGTGATTTGCACTGATCTCCAGACCAGCAAAACTGTCTGCGTCTCCTCTTGTTTTCTCAAATGCTTTTAACACTTTTCACAAAACAACGAAACTACCTGCATACCGCATATCTTCAAAGAGTCGGATAAAGTTTTCTTAAAAGCTAGTCGTCTATTTCCTTAAAACCTTACCGGTTTTTTTTTTCTCCACCAAGCCAGCGGGATCGCCGTACGTCCTCTTCTCTTGTTTTATGGGCGTCATATACACAACTTTCCAAAAATGCACCGAGGCTGCCTTTTGACAGCTTTTCGGAGAGAACCACAGAGCCAGCAAGATCGCATGCATGCTTCCGTCTTCTGAGAATCGTCACAAACAGAATAGATGCTCTCCCCTCCTCTCTTCTCTCTCTTTCTCTCTCTTTCTCTCTCTCTCTCTCTCTCTCTCTCTCCTCTCCTCTCTCTCTCTCTCTTCTCTCTCTCTCTCTCTCTCTCTCCTCTCTGTGTCTGTCTTCCTCCCTTCTCCCCCCCTCTCTCTGCCTCTCGCTGGGCGTTCTGAAGTTACTATCTGCCATAGGTAACTTTGGTTGTAATTATCTTTGATGATGAACTGTTTGTGATAATGTAGTCGGCACAGTTTCTGTCATTTGAGACGCTGTGAATGCTATAATCTTTAGTGGCACAATTTGATGTGCGATAAGAACGCTCAATGTATACAAGAAATGTGACATTTGTTTTCTGTTAAAATCCTTTACGTTGTGTAATAGTGTTTAAATCATAAGGACATAAAAGAACACTCCAGGCGCACTTTTGTAGCCATCACCATGATCTGATCACGACGGCTTCGCCATTTTACACGAGACGTACGGCAAGGTATTTTATTTGTACGTCTGTTTCTCATCTGTGTTATCAAACCGTTCTGCTTTGGAATGCCACAAAACCTGTTTACGTCTCATATGCACTCCACAATTTCATTTTCCCTCAGAAGTTGGTGTCTGCAATGCCATGGAAGTTGTTTATGTTTCGTGCACCTTTTGATTTGGTTGCCGCCGTGTTTAATAAGCATAGCTGTGATATTGACGATCGGTTGTTTTTAGGGACCATAGAGTGAGTGAGAGAGAGAGAGAGAGTGAGAGACAGAGAGAACAGACAGACAGACAGAGACAGAGAGAGAAAGGGAGTCTTCGCACGTGTGTGCCCAGAGTGTATCAAAACACGGATTTTCGACACGTTGAGCGCCAGTACGGCGCTGTGTAGTGTGATCTTTCTGCATGTAATGGACAGATTACTCTTTTCCCCTCAAAATGGATTTGTTATCTGATTCATTTAATTTACTAGCTTACAATATTCATTTGCTATTCATTGTTCTTGACTTCTGTAGAATACGCAGTTCTCCGTGCGATGATCCGACTGCGTTCTAACTGATCAAACTGATTATTTTCATTATGATGACGATAATCATCATGATTATGACCATGGATTATGATGTTTAGCAATAGTCATTAAAGCGTTTTTTTTTAGTATTCTTACTATCATTATTTTACACGACTCTTTCTCAACTCTGTATACCCTCCGCCCATGCCCACCGTCTAGAAATCCTGACCAATGAAATTCCACCTTTCAGTCACTGACTTTCTTTTTTCGTATTACACGACTGCGTGAGACAACAGTATTTGTAGTCGTTTTTCTCATGGACATGTTACAATGCACAGCGTGCTGTCCATACTGTTGTACTCTCATGACTAGGTATTGATAGATCAAAAGCTTGGGTGGCACTAGCAGTTTATTCTGCAGTGTGTTTGCCCAAACGATGGCTTTATGTATATATATTTTTTCTTTTTGATTGATTATTTGCGCTTTGTTTTGATGATTCGTCGGCTGATTGGCTGTTGCCGTCCGCCCTGCCTCAAAGATGCCAGTAGCTCAGCTACTGTGTTGTGAATGTCTGGGTGTTTGTATTGCCAGAGCGTATTTGGTCGTTGTTGTTGACGTTTTTGTTCAGTTTTGTTTTGTTTTGTTTTTCGACGACAGGTGTCTTTTTATTTTTGTTAATATGCAGTAAAAGTCCTGCGCTCTCAGCTCGGTTTCATGTTAAAAATCTCTCTCGCTCTCTCTCTCTCTCTCTCTCTCTCTTCTCTCTCTCTCTCTCTCTCTCGTCTCTCTCTCTCTCTCTTCTCTCTCTCTCTCTCTCTCCTCTCTCTTCTCTCTCTCTCTCTCTGTCTCTCCTGTCTTCTTTGTTCTGTCTCTCTCTCTCTCTCTCTCTCTCCTCTCTCTCCTCTCTCTCTCTCTCTCTCTCTCCTCTCTCTCTCTCTGATAGGGATAGGGGTAAGAGGAGAGGGGTCATACGTTTGGATGAAAATATGTTTAAAGAGAGAGAGTATGTGCGTGTGTGTGTGTGTGTGTGTGTGTGTGTGTGTGTGTGTGTGTGTGTGTGTGTGTGTGCGCGCGCGCGCCGCGCGCGGCGAATGTGCGTGTGTGTGTGCGTGTTCCCGTTTTCTGGTGAAGGATTTTCATAACTCATTATTCAACCTTGTTCCGAATAGAGAATTATCAACTTTCAGCCTAGCGTCATGCTTTAATCCTATGAATTGTGAAATCTGGACTCGCTGGTGCAGAGTTGTGACCTTCTCCTTTACTTGTTGCAAAGAAGTGGACTTTCAAGTAAAGAATCACGAGCTCCACTGCACACAGAAACCGTGACTCTTACTCTCAGCTCAGATGTAAGTCTGTCCTGTGCGAAAAAGCTCTAGACACAGCAGTTACTTTATGAGATGTACTGTGTGGAGGTGTCTGGAGTCAACTGTAAGTGTACATTTTTTCCTGGCATGATGGAGAAAGAAAACTGCAGTTCATAACTTTCCCATCTCGAGTTTGTATGAATGAATATAGATCCTAATTTTTTTGATGGCGAAATCTGGTCTGTCGTTATGAGTTCCCTATTCTTTGGAGAAAGTATCAAGAAAGCTGGAGTGCCTTTGAATTTTCACCTTTTTGTATTGAGAAATCTGGTCTTTCACCTTTCTTGCATACACGAGTGTGGACTATCACTGTGTTTCTGTTTTTTGTTGTTGTTGTATAGATATGTCTGGACTGTCACTGTAAGTTTCTTTTTCCTGTATACAAATTTCTGGACTATCACTGTAAGTTTTTCTTTACCTGTATACAAAAGTCTATAAAAAGTCTTTTGTAAGTTTCCCTTCCTTGTATACATAAGTCTGGACTATTACTGTAAGTTTCTCTGCCTCTATACATAAGTCTGGACAGTCATTGTAAGTTTCCCTTACCTGTATACGTCATTGTAAGTTTCCCTTACCTGTATACGTCATTCTGGACTGTCATTGTAAGTTTTCCTTACCTTTATACATAAATCTTGGCTATCGCTGTAAGTTTTGCTTTCTTTTTTACATAAGTCCGGACTGTTATTGTACGTTTCCCATACCTGTATACATGTCTTTGCTATAACTGTAAGATTCCCTTTCTTGTATACACAAGTCTGGACTTTCATTATAAGTTCCCCTTTCTTGTATACACAGATCTGGACTATGGCAAGTCCCCCTTTCCCATATACATGTCTGAGCTGTCATTGTAATTTCCCCTTTCCTGGACACATAATCATGTCTGGGTTATTACAGTAGTTACTATATAAACAAGTCTAGATTGTCACTGTATGTTCCTCATTCTTGTATAAATAAACATGGACTGTCACTCCAAGTTCTTTTTTCTTCTTTTCCTATACAAAGAAATCTGCACCGTTCCCTTTTCTAAATGGGGAAATCTGACTGCCGTCTGTAATTTTGTCTTTGCTGTAGTGAGAAAGGATCCAGTTGCAAAGTGAGACGCCTACTTGCGCTGAAGAGATCTAAGCTAGGTGACAAACTCGTTCATTTTCACTGGTCTATTTGTTTGTGTCTTGCCTGAAGAAGACCTAAGAGGTCGAAACGGGTCGTGTTTTGTCTTGTGACTCGTTTGTCCACGTTTCTCTTGACGGTTCGCTAACATTTATTTAAGATTTGTAGTGAGAAATCTGGACAGGTAAATCGGCAAAAATAAGATCCCCTTTCGTTCATGGAGAAATCTGGACTTCAGTTATTAATCTATGTGTTTTTCGTTTTCATGTCTCGAAGGGAGAGCTCTCAACCTTTAACTACAGTTTCTGACGTTCGCCTGTTCTGGATTGTATTCTATTGCGCTGTATTATTTCCTCGTCACCATACATTTCTCAGTGAAGTGCGGACTGGTCAACCTGCATCGCCGTGCAGCGCCAGCAATGTCTGCGTATGATTTACTTTTTCGTAATCGAGTAGATGCTCGCACAGAAAGTTGTCAGGGGCAGCTTCATTATTACCGTGAGTTCTCTTACGAGAGCACAGTGCACGCTGCTTTGAGAATTTTGGTGTATTGTCTCACTCAAAATACCAGCACTGAGACCATACTCGATATCTTGTGGAGAAGAGGGGGAAGACACATCCACCCCTTGTCAGACTCCAACCATGGCCTTGGGAATCTTCGCTTCCTACTGGAGTAATCTGTCCGCCAGGCCACCTTCCCACCTACAGCTGAAGGGCAAGTCGACACTGTTGGAAACAAAGTCACGTGGTTCCCATGGCCTGTATGGAGAAACGAGGATCGTGCCTTGACTTGGTTACGGTATCCCTTTCTCCCCCTCCATCCTGTCTCCTCTCCTTGGGGATCCTGAGGGCTTTTCAGTACAACTTGTATCCTTGCCTTTTCAACAGAGATTCCCAGCTCTCATGTCACTCCCTCTGACTGTGCTTTTTGATTTTTTTTTCTCCAAAATGTCTCCTTTTTTTCTGGCAGATTTCCGCTTTTCCATCACTGGATTTTACTCGGCGTTTGAATTATTTTACGTGTACTATATTTCTTTTTCTTACTGTTTTATTTTTTTTTTATACATGATCTGTTTTCCAGCAGATTTCTGCTTTCGTGGTTTCCTTTTCACTCTGCCTTTTTAATTCATTTCTTATCTTTTATTATTATTTGCCTTTGATTTTTACGTCTTCTGTTTTTTTTTCTATCTTTGTGGTTCATTGTCAAGTCTTTGTTCTGGGAAGTCTTTTACATTTTTATTAACCTAGTCACAGTCTATATAGTATGCCTTCTTTTTGTTCAGCATTATTTGAATGTCTTGTCTGTGATATTGTCTTGTCAATAATATTCATCCTGGAGTCAAGAGAGTGGGGGAAATGTGTGTCACTGTAAGTCTACTGTTTGTTTGAATGGGGCTTATGGTATACTGTTTTTTTTTAATGATAAAGTAAAGCGAAACTGTGATAACCCGATTTCAAAGTACGCTGGAAATGTGATGCTTTGTCCGGATTACTGGAAATATGACAGCATTAGAAGTTGTGTAACATTGCAATTTTTTTTCTTTTTTGCTTTTTACTGTATTAAAAGTATATCCGTTTTGAATCAGTGCAGCAACCATCACAAATCTGTGATAACACATTATGTGCATATTATGATGTCTGTGAAATATTGTGTTTTGATTTTTGCGAGTAAACAGTCTGTTTATGTGGCTATGTCATGTCAGCTGGCATAAATCCCAATACACACACACACAGAGATATATATATGTATATATATATATTGAATTTATAAACAAAGCTTGCTCTTATGTCTTAGATTGAAGAAATAGGGGGAGATAAGCAATTCATATCTGCAGTGGTAGATGATTCTGCCTAACTAACAGTATGTGCTTGAGTGGGTGAATGGGGAAAAAATAAAATAAATGCTTCTCACAATGAACCTTCAGCAAGCTTATAGTCTGGGGGAGACACCCTCCAGTAGGGAGGGAAACTCACTAACATATAACTCCTGGTCATATACCGATATTTCGAAACTTGGTGGTTTCTCCTCAGCTCAGTGACCGCGGAAAGTGGTAATTTGACTCCTCTGCCTTTTCAGTTTTAAGAAGAATGCAATCCCAGAAAAGGCTGGTGTGCAATACCGTAGTATGTTTGTTGAGTTTTCAAAAAACCAACCAAAGGAGCCACCTAAGAAGCAAAAGAAAATCATGAAAGAGCAAAACAAACTACATTTTCTTGTGAAAAGTAAAAATATAAAAAGATATCCTCTTAAGACACAAGTGCTGAGGTCAGTTCTTGGAATGAAATCCGCAAGGGACTAAAATACAACAAACTAATAAATTCCAAGGATAAGTACCGCGCGCACCGTTCCAGCAACTTCCAGAGCACTTGGTGTTGCAATGACTGCAAGAAATATTGAATTATAAACAAAGCTTGCACTTATGTCTTAGATTGAAGAAATAGGGGAGATAAGCATTCATATCTGCAGTGGTAGATGATTCTGCCTAACTAACAGTATGTGCTTGAGTGGGTGAATGGGAAAAATAAAATAAATGCTTCTCACAATGAACCTTCAGCAAGCTTATAGTCTCCAAGGGGAGACAACCCTCCCCATTCACCCACTCAAGCACATATAAACAACAAAATAAAAGACTCGAATCCAGGTAACCTTGGCTTCAGGATTTATTCTAAATTTTGCCGTAGCTTCTGCGAAAATTAGAATAAATCCTGAAGCCAAGGTTACCTGGATTCCGAGTCTTTTATTTTGTTGTTCTTACCAAGTCTTAGGACATCCAACTTGGCTCCTTGGCCACGAGTGCTGGTGCGGCAGTGGGAGAGTTTTTTCTTGTGTTATATATATAATATATGTATATGTGTGGTGTGTGTGTGTGTGTGTGTGTGTGTGTGTGTGTGTGTGTGTGAATGCTTTTTCCCCCCTATTTCTTCAATGTAAGACATAAGAGCAAGCTTTGTTTATAATTGGATATTTCTTGCCGTCATTGCACCCACAAGCTGCTCTGTAAGTTGCTGGAATGGTGCTCGGTTACGTATCCTTGGGCCAAGCGTCTTTGACGCTTCCTACACCTATTCTCAATGGAAATGCAAAATAATCAAAACACTGAACGTTCCGGATAATTCCAGATATGTACACTAAAGTGAAAAGTGTTGGGTTTTTTTTGGTACTCCCAGGTCTTATAAAACAGGGAGTACTTTACAATGGGAATGAAGAAGTGCTGTCTGTCTGTCTGTCTGTCTGTCCGTCCGTGGTCAAAATGTGTTCCACTCGCTCCAGACAAAACTACGGGGCCGATCTTTCTGAAAATTTGTAGGTATGTTCATTATGGGTCACGGATGATGCCCGATGTTTCATTTTACCATTATAGCCGTTAACTAACTGCTATATCGGCTCATAACGGTTTTTCTTCTTTATGGAATATCTCAGAAAGTACATGGCCGATCTTTCTGAAAATTTGTAGGTATGTTCATTATGGATCACGGATGGTGCCCGATGTTTCATTTTACCGTTATATCCGTTACTAACGGCCCATAACGGTTTTTTTCTTTATGGAAAATCTCAGAAAGTACATGTCCGATCTTTCTGAAAATTTGTAGGTATGTTCATTATGGATCACGGATGGTGCCCGATGTTTCATTTTACCGTTATATATCCGTTACTAACGGCCCATAACGGTTTTTTTTCTTTATGGAAAATCTCAGAAAGTACATGTCCGATCTTTCTGAAAATTTGTAGGTTTGTTCATTGTTGGTCGGGGATGATGCCCTATGTTTATTTTACCGTTATAGCCGTTACTAACGGCTATAACGTCCCATAACGGTTTTTCTTCTTTATGGAAAATCTCAGAAAGCACTTGACCGATCTTTCTGAAAATTTGTGGGTATGTTCATTTTTGGGTCACAGATGATGGCCGATGTTTACCAGAATAGTCGTTACTAACGGCTATAATGGCCCAAAACGGTTTGTCCTCTTTATGGAATGTCCGCGTATTCAAGATAAACTGGGAGTACGTTTATATACTTTGCATCTTGTTCTACTTACATGTCGTTCATAATTTCCATCACCACTCTTATCTTGCATTACTGCATCTAGAATCGATTGGGAAAGATTTTTTGTTTCAGGTCATATGCAGTTTCAAGGGATTTAACTTCATGCGCTGCACTTTTCTTGCCCGTTTTCAGTGCATGGGCACGATTAACTGTGCTTTTTGTATTAGCCATAGTATTAGGAATCGTTTGAACACAGTCGGCAATTACTATATCTTCTACAGTGCGTGTGCTTGCTTCTCTTGTTCATCATGATATATTGTTTGTCTTTGATGTATTTCAAATACTTTGTCCCGAATCTCTAGACTAATGAGATTTTTAAACAACGATTGCTATGGTTATTGTTATTATTAAATAGGATAATCATGTTCCTGAATACGGGCAGATGTGGATTTTGATAATGTTATGACAATGTCCAGTAGTATTTCACACGTGTTTGCTGTGACGCGGACGTAGTGGTGATTGAGTGGAAGATTTGCTCTGCACATTTGTAAATCATTCTCTGAAATAGTAACGATGTCTGTACTCAGACGAATGAATAAAAATCTATTGGTCTTTGTTTGCAGTTGTGTGTGTGTGTGTGTGTGTGTGTGTGTGTGTGTGTGTGTGTGTGTGTAGAGAGAGAGAGAGAGAGAGAGAGAGAGAGAGAGAGAGAGAGAGAGAGACTCTGCCCCATTTTATTTTACGTGGTTACAAGTAGATCTTTGGGAACAAACGATGAGAGAAAACAACAAAGTATGAGATTATTTCGAATTGTTGATTGTGGAAGAACAAGAAACTCAAACAAGACGTGGCGGAAAGCAGTTCTGCTGTCATTACGAAACTGACATGTTAATGATCTGTTAAAAGAATACGGGAAGGAAGGAACGGTGGAAAGGGAAATTAAGGCGGAGAGGTCGGTGAAGAAAAGGCGCTGGACTAAATATTAGAATTCACCGACAGCATATCTTCATTACTTTTCCATTTTCCTAATCAGGGAGCTTTTCGTTTTGCTCTCCCCGGGATGCTGTTTTGATTTTGAATATGGACAAAGTGGTGTCTACATGCACGCGAGCTTGCACACAACACACACACACACACACGCACACACACACACACACACACACACACACACACACACACACACACACGCGCGCGCGCGCGCGCGCTGCGCGCACTACGCACGCACGCGCAGGCACGCACGCAGGAACGTGCACGCGCTTACACACACACACGAACGTGCACGCGCTTACACACGCACACGCACACACACACACACACCGCGCGCGCGCCGCGCAGCACACACACGCATACACCCACACGAACGCACACACGCGCTGGCACGCACGCGCACGCGCGCGCACACACATACGCACACACACACACACACACACGCACAGGAAGTATATTTTTCAGCTCCTAAGTATCTTCTAAAAAAGCTACAAAGCACAGATTGCAAGGCATACAGAATAGCCCTAGGAGTTCCCCTTTACGCTTCCATTATAGGGACATATCATGAAGCTGGCGTTTTGCCCCTGGATGCTTATCGAAAATTAGCTTGTGCTAAATACATTCTAAGATGTTCTACTGTTCATAATTCAAATGTGGATGAACTTGATATGCGATCTGATTTAGATTTTCCAAAGCGCGCAAAAACAATACGATCAAATAAAACCATCCTTACGTACTCTCAAACCTGTTGAAATCTGCCAAAATTGATCACAAAACCATAGCCCCACGTTATCCCGTGAGTCCCATTCCTAATTGGGAACTTATCCCGGCAAGTTTTGATTATAAATACACTGATTTGCAAAAGAATGTTAATAATAACGTCTTAGGTGCTATGGCCAAGTCACATATTGACGACAGTTATCCTAATCACTTAAAAGTTTATACAGACGGATCCCTATTAAATGGCAATGCTGGTTCTGGCTTTGTTATTCCTGCTTTGAAAGCAGATAAATCTTTTCATTTTGGAAAGGGTTTTCTGTTTTTACGGCTGAATTGATAGCAATTCGAATGGCTCTGCATTATATTACTGACATTCCACGTGATTTTTCCAGAATACTTTTTTGTGTTGATTCCAAATCTGTTCTTCAAGCAATGGAATTTATTGCTGCTACCAATCGCGCCGAGAAATCACCGAACTAAAAATTCTGATCCATTTCCTTACATCTAGAGGGATAACAGTGGACTTTTTCTGGATTCCGTCACACTGTGGGATTGTAGGAAATGAATGGGCAGACAGATCTGCCCGTATGGGATCCAAAAACTCTGAAAATTATGTCCATATCAAAATACCTTTGAGTCTTCACGAAGCCTATGGACTCTTAAAAAGAGACTCTTTTGAGTCTTTTCATAACCTGTACAAAGATTCAGTACTCTTTAAAATACATGCACAAGATTCTCCACCGAGTTGCTGTTCAAGAATTCAAAACTTTACTCGTCCATCTAACGCGTCCATTCAAATTCGTAAACTGTATACAAAGACGTATGTGCATGTACACAAATTTCGGAAACTGGAATCTCTCTTTTACAGGCTTAAAGTTAACGCTCTTCGTACAAAATTTCACACAAATTTACAATGCGCTTGTGGAGCAGTCGACAGTTTCAATACTCTGCATTTTCTTTGTAATTGTTCCTATTTTAACTCATCTCTCTCCAATTTCCGACAAAAAGATTCCCTGTGCATTTTCCAGAATCTTCATGCCTTTTTTACATTTGTAAATTCGTTGATGTTAAGCCCAGTTGGCTCGTTTGTGTAAATATTTTCAGTTTTTTTTTTTTTTAATGCTTTGTGATCTGTCTAAATTGTTACATTTAGAACATCTTTTTCATTTCAGTTGTCAACGTCGCACACGCACACGCACACACACACACACACACACACACACACACACACACACACACACACACACGCGCGCGCGCGCGCGCACACACACGCACACACACACACACACACACACACACACACACACACACACACACACACACACACACACACACACACACACGTAGGCCTATAATAGCATGTTGCATACACTATTTCCATTTCTCTCTTCCACTCATTTCTGCATTATTTTGTCTAATATCACTTAAAGTGAACAGACGTTAAATTGAAGAACTACACACACACACACACACACACACACACACAACACACAAACACACACACACCACACACACACACACACACACACACACACACACACACAGAAGAATTTCCTTTTTTCCCAATAGATTTGAGTGCGTTACACAGAATATTTTTCCCAATTTCATTAGTCCTAGGAATATTTGGTTGTATTTCTTAAATCATTGCAAAATATGTATTATGTTGTGATGTCAAATCGCTAGGATTGAAAACGTTCAAATAACTTTGTTTCATTTGTAACCATTTTGATTAGAGTTTTTCTTTATTCTGTGAATGTGCAGAATACGCGCGCGTGCACACACACACACACACACACCCACACACACACACACACACACACACACACACACACACACACACACACACTGATGATTATGATCGTGTATTCAAGGTCATTGCCCCTTATGAAGGAGTACAATATGCAAAATTAGTGAAAGTATTACATACAAAATCAGATGATGAAGAGTAAACACGTCATAACGTCTTTCAGAGCGTATTCATAAATCACTTACATGGAAACGCAACACGAAATCATGTTGTCTTCGCATCCTTTTTTTTTCTCTTTCAGAACAGCAAATTAAAAATCCAAGGCAAGAATTTTCTTGTAGTGGTAATGATCCGTAGTAATTCCTGAAAATCTACATCAAAACTTTGTCATAACAAATTTCAAGTGTTTGTTTACTCCATTTTTATGTACATGTTTTTTACATCACGGTATTGTGCAAATTGTCCCATTGAAGCCCACATCAAATCTCTCTCAGTTTAAACATGGAAATCTCAGTCTTGTCATCCATAAGAAGTCAGTTCGTTATTAAATATATATAAAACTGTTTGACACCGTGGGTTCCTTGTTTTCCCCAGACATATCCAAAACCAGATTGATACAAATCACAGTGAATGTTCGATATCCACTTTCTTTGGTCTCGTGAATCGAAATAAAAAAACATGTTGTAAGCCCTTACGATACACTGTCACCATCCATTCTCGATGTCAACCAGTAACGGCTATAACGTATTCGAGTTTATACAAATCTGTTAGCTTTCTCATATGAACAGTCTCTGTGTGTCTGCATTGACTTTTTATTAGAAGATAAATGGAACTCTTCACAGAGACCTGCTGCGTTAGCTAGACCCAGGAGATGTGTTCCATGCTTGACCTTGGGCTAAACCAGAGGAGAGAGAGAGAGAGAGAGAGAGAGAGAGAGAGAGAGAGAGAGAGAGAGAGAGAGATTGTTCTCACATACGAGAAAAGAAAGTTAAAGACTGAAGGAGAGAGAGACATTTTATTCGCATTAAAAAGAAAAATCGAGAAAAAAAAGAGAGACACAGACACAGAGAGCACACACACACACAGCCAGAGATACAGACAAACAGAGACACAGACAGAAACAGACAGACAAATTTATTTCCACTGAAGAGGCATACAAGAATTAGAGAGACAGAGAGAGCTTTCCCATTAACGCAACAAAGTGATCGACCGATAGGAAACGGACAGACAGACCGACACACTGACAGATCAACGTGAGTCAGGAGGGGGAGGGGAGAGCCAGCGTTCACCTTTCCCCACTCACACACAGGGAGGTCGGTCAGGCAGTGAGCGATCACCCAGTTTCTACTATTTCCCCACCCCACCCCGGTATCGTAAAAACCCGCTCGGGCTTCTCCACTCGCTTCACAGCTCGATTTAATGGTTTTGTCACCACCTGGAGAAGCGACACTAATGCTCAGGTGTGCAGGTGTCTGTGCCTTACCCCTCACCCCCACCACTCCCCCTGATCTCCCTCCTCCTCCTCCACCTTGGCCTACAAGAACCTCAAAGTCACCCCCCATCCACCTCCTCACTATGGTATCCTCTCTGCTTGTGGCCCTTCGCCATCCACAGGACTGTGGAATGACAGCGCATTGGAGTGATGATCGGCGCTTCTGACAACAAACGTGGTCATGCTTTGTGTGGTGTGTGTGTGGTGGTGTGTGTGTGTGTGTGTGTGTGTGTGCGTGCGCGCGCGCGCGCGCGTGTGTGTGTTAGGTTAGGTCTTCAATTTAACGTCTATACACATTGTGATATTAGACGAACCTAATCTATAAGAATAACATTAACAGCAACAGAAAAAAAATGGATGACTAACCATAAAACATCGAAGAATAACCGGGTCATAACAAAGAAGTTACTAAAACACCAGTTCCCATTTTATAAAACAGAAAAGATAGGACTTCGATGCAATGAAACAGCAATTTTTACACATTAGTGATAAATCGGTTACAACTGTATCCAGAGAACAATTATGTAAAGGTGGTAGATAAGGTTTTAATTGCTTGCAGTGGAACAGTATGTGGAATTTGTTATCATTTCACCACAAAGGCATGTTATATTTTTGCAAAATTTTGCCCTTAAAAGCGTTTAGTTTGATCTTATATATTAGCGAAATTATGATCCGAGAAAACGACAAACTACATTTAAAAAGAATGAAGTGTGTCAAAGTTTAATAGCTGGTTTTGCGTGTATCAAGGGAACATCCCGAATTTTGTGTTTTTTTTCCTAAAATGTTTCCAGCATGCATTTTCTAGAAGACTGTATCCCTCATGGATAGACAATGGGATACTGATAACCTCCGACCCGCTAGTATTTTCGCTCCCCGTTTTGCTGCTCTGCCCTACTCTCTCATTAAACTGAATCCCACAATGAGAAGGAACCCAACAGAAACTAATTCTTGTACCCCTAATAATCAAGAAATGTATTAGGTGATGAATATCTGTAATCAGATCTTGTCTTACTATAGGGTTTGTTTTACTTAGGGCGAATAAAACCGATTTTGAATCGACACAAAAGAGGACTTGGAATATTGGGTTTGAAAAGTCAAGTAGAAAATACAATGCCATTAGAATGGCAGTTAGTTCTGCTGTAAAAATAGATCTGTTTTTTCCAAGATAATAAGATTTATCAATTTTCAATGAAGGAATTGTAAATGCTGCACCTGCTTCTTTGGTATCCAAAAGAGACCCATCTGTATAAATTTTTAAGATGAAAGGGATACGAAATTTTCAATATACTCTTTTACTATTTGGCCTATCAGGTTTTCATTGTCACTTTTTTCATCGACGTAGGGCTAATATCAAATGAAGCTCTTTGAAGTTCCCATGGCGGGCTGGGAGATGCGGGAATTTTTAGGTCGATTTATATCGTTGAAGTTAACTTTTGACTCACTGAACAGATCTGAAGTGAAAGTTCCAATAGTTGTGAGTGAAGAAATTGATTTTGCCCTTTTTGGGAAGCTAATGTCAGATCTTAAACTGACTTCATTCTCAACGTTGCTGTCACGTTTTGAGATTCGTAAGACATATTTAGCGACAGCTAGCCGTCGATGTTCATCTAATGGCAATACTCCTACTTCGCTATATGTTCCCAAAGATGAAGCATGATACGGCACACCAAGACCAGTTTGAAAGCTTTGCAATCCAAACTTTGCATCTTATTAAGTAAACTTTTCGGAGCACTGAAAAGACTTCCTGCCCGTAAGAGAGTCTAGAACGTATCAGTGACAATGCCAGCTGTTTCAGAACATTAGCATCTTGGCCCCAGTTTTTGTTTCTGTATAACTTTTAAAAAGTTAAAGCTTTTTTTGAGCCTTTGTTAATAAATACTGTATATGATAATTCCACGACAATTTTGAAGTAATATATACTCGAGAAATTTCACCTTTTCTGTACTCTATAGTCTCGCCATTTATTTGTAAAATGGGTAATTCTGGTGGATCTGGCCCACTATTAAAAAGTATAAGATTTGTTTTTCCGGTGATAGCATTAATCCATTCTCCTTCATGTAGTTACTTAGTTTATCGAGTTCCAGTTGATATAATTTTTTAAATAGTTAAGCTGTCTTTGGGTGTTTTCCTTTTCATAGTAACTTTCCCTCCACATAACTATATCATCTGCATATTGTACTAGTACAACAGTATTCGATACAGACTGTGCAAATCATAAAGCAAAATATTAAATAAATAAGGGGCAATAACTGACCCTGTGGGATTCCCATTTTAGGAAATCGTAGGGGTGAATACTTGTTGCCAACATTTGTCTGCATGCTTCTTTCAGATAAAAGTTTCTTAATATAGCCATATATATTTCCAGATAGACCAATACATTTTAGTTTGTATAGTAATCTATCATGCCACACGTGATCGTAGGCTTTCTTTATATCAAAGAATGTGGCCAGTATATTTTTCCTACGAGCAAACTGATGTTTAATCTGCGTAGTCAGTTTAACTAAATGGTCAACTGTACTTCTACCCTTCCTAAAACCAGCCTGGTTAGTGGGAATAACTTTTCTTTTATCACAGTAATGAATTAATCTGTTTAGAACTATCTTTTTCTAGCAGCTTCCCTGTATGTGATGTTAGAGCAATAGGTCTATAATTATTTGTATCTTTTTTTAGACTTTTCCCTTTTTTAGAAACTGGTACTACGATTGAGTGCTTCCATATTTGGGGAATACAGCCCTCATCCCAGCATTTCTGTAATAATTCGTGCAGTAGTATTATCCAGTTATCTGGCAGATGTTTTTAACAGAATGATGGATATTGCATCTGCTCCTACAGCTGTTTTCTTAGCGCTTGAAGAAAATAGAGTATCTTTTAGTTCACTTAAAGTAATTGGAGCATTGATATAATTTGCGTTATCTGCTACAGGATCTTTGTACATATCTTTTTGGGCCTCATTTGCCCTAAACGTTCTGATTTCTGTGTGTGTGTGTGTGTGTGTGTGTGTGTGTGTGTGTATGTATGTGTGTGTATGTATGTTTGTATGCGTGCATGCATGCGTGTATGTCTGCTTTGTATGTATCAATCTGTCTGTCTCTCTGCTTATCTATCTATCTGTATATCTATCAATCTAATATACATCTGCCTATCTATCTATCTACCTATCTATCCATCTATAGGTCTGTCTGTTTATCTATCCATCTATCTATCTCTCTACCTATCTATCTATCTGTCTTTCTATCTATCTACCCATCTAACTGTCTGGAGAGAGAAAAAAGAGAGAGAGAGAGAGAGAGAGAGAGAGAGAGAGAGAGAGAGAGAGGGTAGGGGGGGGGGGAATTCAGGTTCGGATTCAGTTGCATTATTCATATAAATGCCTTGTCCCATTACAAAGGGATACATGAGAGATTGAGAGAGAGAGAGAAGAAGAGAGAGAGAGAGAGAGAGAGAGAGAGAGAGAGAGAGAGAGAGAGAGAGAGATTCAGATTCAGATTCAGATGATTTAATCATTTAAGGCCATAGCCCCATATGAAAGGAGCGATAACAATATTACAAGAAAATTATCATAAAGGCAGCAGTATCACGAGTCCTTACAATTACAAAATGCAGTCAATCAAGAAAGCAATGTTTCTCTTAACTGGAAAGCTTTATATACATAAAGAACTAAACTACGAATCACACTCTCTTTTTCTGATGCCATTAGCAAGGAAAAACGAAACATACATGGTTGGTTATAAAATTTTGTATGTATTAGCTGCAAACGGAGATTACTATAAGCAGGGCACTGCAGGACAAAATGAACTTCATCTTCGACTGATTCTTTACAAAGGGGACAGAGCAATTCATTGTAACTCGCATTTTTGTAGCGATTAGCATGTACCTTAATATCAGAAATTCCAAATCTAAATCTAGTGAAAGTAAATCGCAAGTGCATTTTCATATTAAACAAAAGGTAATTCTTTACTAAATGTGAGGAACTGTGAACTCTGTACACATCAAATCTGTTACTTGATTGAATGTGACTTTCCCACGCTTGCCATCTACTGTCGATCAATCTTTGTCGAATTGTTTGAATAAACTTACGTTCTTCTCCTACTCCTTGGTATATCCATGCATATCCTAATCCCAGCTCACACAAACAGATACGAACATTTGAAACCCAATTATTTTGCCCCTTGAGTCGAGATCAAGTAGTGTATTGTACGCTTTTCGTGGAAATCTATCACTAGTCATGTTTAAATAACTTTAACCAGTAGCGGATACTTTTAACTGCAGAATTTTATATATTGGATACCTATTTGTTTCTCCATATATTAAATCATTTGGCGTTCTAAGTTCTACACCCAAAAACTTTTTTAACCCAATCAAATGAACCGATTCACAATTCACAATTCAGTTGCATTATTCATATAAATCCCTTGTCCCATTACAAAGGGATACATGAGAGATTGAGAGAGAGAGAGAGAGAGAGAGAGAGAGAGAGAGAGAGAGAGAGAGAGAGAGAGAGAGAGAGAGGAGAGAGGAGGGGGAAGGAGGGAAGCAGACAGAGAGAAACTCAGGTTCGGATTTAGATGTATTATTCATATAAAGGCCTTGTTCAATTACAAACGGGTACATGAATACAACCACGAAAAGCAAAAACACAAATTACAGACCGGTCAGCGCGTACAACATTGTTTCTTTCATGGCACAACAGGTTTTTTCAGTTTAAATGTTGTATGCAAAAACAGGGAAAATTTCTGAAGAACTTTAATGGAAACGTTTAAAAAGCACGATTTGAATAGAAGAAACTCATCATAGGATTCAGGATGAATAGATATTTGACGAAATGATCTCGAGGGCTGGACAGCAAAGAACAAAGTACATCTTATTTTCTTGTCTATGTTCGCATGACGGACTAATGAAATTGTTGTCACTAAAAGATTTCTATCTGTAATGATGGACCGCTGGTTCCCATATACTAAGTCCAAGTCTTGTAGTTGCATACTTCGTCATATCAAGCTTTAAATGACACTTAACACCAGGATGACTGCAAACATTTCTATAAAGATTACACCATTGACTTCTTTAAATATAATGAGACCATTTCTGTCAGCTGTGGTCAGTTAATCTTTTGCAAAATATATAGACAAAAAATCAACAATATCACCAACACGTTATCAATCAAAACCAAGTCCATATTCAAAACAGAGCCGTGTTTTAGTTACCCAGTTTTCCTTACCCGTCGTATCTACATTAAGCAACATTTATACAATTTGTGAGGTTTTTGGTTTTGTTCGTCTGTACTGATTTCAACCAATAACACAATGCATTTAAGAGCAGAAACAACATATCTAGTGTGTCGTTTCTCACACAAGAAAATAGGTCATTGGGAGTTTGTCTGTACACAAAAATTTCTTAAGGGCAAATGTGTGACTTGATTTGATGTTAACCGCAGACTTATTTGACCCCTGTAACTCAGAACCGTACCTAGCAGTTGGCTGTTGTCAAATGACTTTATAAGTATATTGTAAGAGTAAAGTTGTTTGTACTTTTTCCTATATGTAAATCAGAAAGTGTGTTTGGCTTCTCTTGAATGCTCTTACAAAGCTCGAAGGTTTCAAAAAAAAAGAATCCCTGATATATATGAGCATCGAAAACAAGCATTAAATGACCTCCATACACCCATGTTTTCATTATACTTAAATATCTACTTTCACAAAATACTATCATACTAGTTTCAAATGCATTAACTTTAAATTTGGTGTCGTAGCAGTTTGAAGACCCAACATTTTTTTTTTCAACAACAGGTCAATATTGTCTGCCAATAATAAAATGAAGACTAGTAAAAAAAAAAAATGTGTAGTGAATTGTTTATCACGTCTCCCTTTAGGAACAACTTCAGACGTTAATTCGTAAATAAACAGAAAAAGGATGGGGCTACATACATCGCTTTGTTTCACGCCACTAGCGCATTGTATAAAATCTGATATATTTCCCCCGCGTCTAATCTAAGGGATCAAGTCAAGTCAAGTCAAGTCAAGTCAAGTCAAGTCAAGTCTAATCTAAGCTTTCACGCGGATTTTCATACTCATTATCCACTTAAATAGGATATTTCTTTAAACGGATTTAAACGCTTTTTCAAAATAAATGAAGGGAATTTACAATTTACGATTTAAAGACAGCTTAAAAAAAATATAACAATGCCATCAAGGTTAGCATATGATCAACTATAGAGAAACAGGATAGAAAAAACCGTCAGATTGTACGAGAGAGAGAGAGAGAGGAGAGAGAGAGAGAGAGAGGACATTTTTTATTACCAGTGCCTGTGGTGTGCTCGCACACCTCCCGTTTTGTCACCTTTTAGTTTAACGAGCCAACTGTTCTCCAGTTGCACTCATTTCATTCCTTCACGTCCATTAGGCTGTGAGGCCGATTACAGGTACAGGTATTTCCTCCATTCAATTTTACCCGGGGGGCCAAAATTTAAGGTACGCCGTCAAAGTCAGATAGCGTTCAAGCGGGCATCTGTACCCTTTCCCTCTCTCGTACTCTCAAAATTATTCTCCTCTACTATAACATTGGCTATTGTCTTGGTTGAAATAGATAATGAAAATGAAAATTAAAAAAAAAAAAAGATTACTCACGCACAGACTTATACACACATATAAACATACATCCACTAATGCGCGCGCGCGCGCACACGCACCACACACACACACACACACACACACACCACACACACACACACACACACACACACAACACACACACACACACACACACACACACACACACAACACACAACACCACACACACACACACACACACACACACACACACACACACACACACACACACACACACACCACACACGACACTCGCACGCACGCACGCACGCACGCTCGCACGCTGGCACGCACGCACATACCACACACACACACACACACACACACACACACACACACACACACACACACACCACACACACGCACGCACGCCACGCACCACCACCACACACCACCACACACACCACACACACACACACACACACACACACAAGGACGTAAAAATCGCTAGATAAAATATTCAGACAGATGATCCTAGAATCACACCCTACCCCACCCACCCCCTTCATCCTTCCTCTCCCTCTTCTTCCTCCCCTCTTCTCTCTTCTTCTCCAGTCTTCCCTTCCCTTGCACTTTAAAAAATATTTCTGGGGTATGTTACATTGGCCCACGTGTACAAAATGGAAGAGGGTTGTATTGATGCAGTGCACCGGCAAGACGAGAGAGAGAGAGAGAGAGAGAGAGAGAGAGAGAAGAGAGAAGAGAGAGAGAGAGAGAGAGAGAGAGAGAGAGAGCATAGTCCACTTTCCAGCCAGAAGTGGGAAAGGTGGATTGAGTTGCTCTTCAATGTCAGCCGTTGACTACGAAATCGGGGCAGAGAGCAATAACATTAAAACACTGTGCACCCCTCCCCCCCCCCTTCCTTCTCTCTCTCTCTTCTCTCTCTCTCTCTCTCTCTCTCTCTCTCTCTCCTCTCTCTCCCTCATGAGGATGTATGTGACAGGGATATTCATTTCATTTTTATGTATACAAATATTCGGCTATCGTGGAAAAATCATTTCTGAAAATATTACATATGGCCTACACCCCTCTGCGACTCAACATAGACATACAGACTGGCAGTTTATCCAACTAATGCATTTGAAATCCTTGATCTGGTCATGCCATGCACAGATCAGCGTGGTGACTAGTTATGTTCGTGATATGCGCAGTATAATTGTTATGAAATCCATTTCTGACCCTCCCCCCCCCCCCCCCCCCCTTTTTTTTTTGGAATGGTTGGAGAGCCTGTCAAAACGAGCATTTTCTGTCTGTCTGTCTGTCTGTCTGTCTGTCTCTCTCTCTCTCTCTCTCTCTCTCTCTCTCCCCTCTCTCTCTCTCTCTCTCTCTCTCTCTCTCTCTCTAAGGCATTCATTTCATCCAACATCTTGACAGTACACGTATCAGGACGTCAGTGGTAGGACTTCTATTTATATACAGTTCTGTTACTGTCACCAAAACCTTTCTTCGTGCAAGCTGAAACTAAAAATCAAAATTTTCTACCTGTCTGATAATTTTTGTCACAACAATCTCTCTGGTTAGATCGGCAATGGCTTTTTGTAATGTTTCCTTCCTATTTCTTGGGCCACAAAGATACGTCTGTGCACCCTTTAACAAGTACTTAGTTCTGGCAAGCCGAGGGATTGTGACTTTGCTCACACATGGGTAAGAACACAATATCATGGGCAGAAATGTGTGCTTCTACCCCAGTGTATATCCATCTCTATGCGTCCACATATCTGTGCGCAGTCGTCGTAAGGTATAACCATATGAGTGTATCTTCATATTTAAGGACATACATCTTTTTCTATCGCCATCTATACGTCTATCCGTTTTTTTTATCCACATTTACATGCATCTTTGTATCCACATCTATAGTTATATCCATCTTTATGTGTCAACATTTGTATGTGTATGATCTTTAGTCGTCCTAATCAGTCTAAATGTACATTTTTAAAAAAAATTCACATCTATACGTGTATCCATCTTTGTGTCCAAATATATAAATACATCCATCTCTTTGTGTCAACATCCGTGTGTGTGTCAATCCTTTTTGTAACCGTCTTTATGTGTACACATCTCTGTTTAGGTATATATGTATATGTCCACATCCTTTGTACACCCATCTTTATGTGTCCTTGTCTTAATGTGTTTCCATCTTCAGATGTCCCGATTTTTATGTGCATCTATTCCTATGTGCCCACATGCTTATCCATTCTCACATATCCCGTCTCTAAGTTTAGCCGTCTCTATGTATCTGCGTTGTCCGTGTATACACTTCTATAAAGCCATTTCTGTGTGCAGCCACCTGTACGTCCCCAATCTCTTTACGCACCCATGTTCATGTACCCCAGTCTCTTACTATATCTATTTGTATGTTCACTACTTCTGTGTGTGTTCATCTCAATATGTCTCCGTCTCTGAATTTATCCATCTCATTTCTGGTGTGTCCATCTCTATGTGTATCCTTGTTTATGCATCCCCTCTCTCTGAACAACACATCTTTACCTGTTCAATCCCTGTAAGTACCCAGTTTTCTACCCTTTATTTTGTTGTTCTTCTTCTTTAATTTAACGTCTTTTCACACAAAAAAAGAAATATTAGATGAGTGTATATAGTATTTCTGTTGCTTTGTACTTTATGTATCCCCTCTCTTTCTTGTGTCCATCTTCATCTGCCCCATATCTATGTGTATCCATTTCTATGTGCCCCCAACTTCATGTATGTACACGCAAATGTGGGGACATAATTATTCAAGACATCTACAGATAAAATGTAAAAATAGGGATGAGGAACACATAAACATGGTACACAAATAGATAGGGGGATATAAAGATACACAGATGATAGAAAGAGAACGAGAGAGAGAGAGAGAGAGAGAGAGAGAGAGAGAGAGAGAGAGAGAAGAGGAGAGAGAGGAGAGAGGAAGAGAGAGAGAGATTACCGGACGATTGAAAGCAATAGAGATTTCAGGACAACTACACACATAGAAACAATTGCACGCGTGCACAGTTTGTGAGTGGGCATGAAATAACCCTGACAGGGCCCCAAGCACGCGGAGGGCTACCCTGGCCACACGGTCGGCCAGATGTGTGATGGACGACGAGGTAGCAATACCTTGGGTCCTTCCTCGGTTTTGAATAATACATTTAGCATATTCATTTACGGCAATTATCGCTATTTTTGTGCTGTTTATTTCAGAAGTGTATGAAGTCGTTAGATTATAGATTTATTTCAAGTTCTGAGTAGTCATTCAGCCTTCCACAATCATCGTATTTTTCATTTGTAAAACTTAACCAGTTTGTTATAGTATGTACCTATTTTGTAACATGTTTGGCTCGTCAGTTACTGTAATCATAGTGATTTCATTTCATGAGAAATTTACGAACTTGGTATTGTGTTCACGTACGCACACCCGACGTTTCTAGGCCTATGTTGATAAAGAAATCAATCTGTCCAACAAATCAAAACTATCAGTTCCAATCCTTGTGGGCAATAATCCAAGAATGGAATTGTACAGTGCAATTGCACACGACAACCCAATGTATGCAACTGCACCCATGTTTGTGTGCTATTATCCTGCATCGCGTACACAATCCCCAAATTGGGCTGATCGGATTTTCAAACTCATGTTAAAAACGTTGTAATTTATGGAACGAATACAACGTTTATAAATGCTATTTGATCCCTAAATCCCGTCATTTAAACCTGATCAGAAAATTCTACGACGGCCTTTCTTTTGATATTGTAAAAACTTCTTTTTTAAGCTACTGATTAAAAAAAAAAAAAGACAACTATTCAAAATGTGTGTTTACGAGAAAAAAAAACCCCAACCTGTTCAGTGTTTTTTTTTTTTACCTGTTGGCAAACCCACTTAGTAGGTTACGAAAGTATACATACACATGTGTGATTGATGAATATGTGCATAACTGGTGTGTGTGTGTGTGTGTGTGTGTGGTGTGTGTGTGTGTGTGTGTGTGTGTGTGTGTGTGTGTGTGTGTGTGTATGGATAGTGAGTGAGTGAGTGAGTGAGTGAGTGAGTGAGTGTGGTGTGTGTGTGTGTGGGGGGGGGGGGGGGTGCGTGCGCGCGCGCGCGCGCTGTTCATGTTTGTTTCCTTTTAACTGTTCGGGCCATGTTGCATCTCTCAGTTCGTATAGATACTTACTCAAGCCCTATTTGTTGTATGTGTTTAAAATGCTAAGTCGAAAAGCTAGATTTACATCAGATATATAGTCACAATATACTAACTTGTGTAAGCCTGTATATTCTTTCTCTAGGAGTTTAACCACACACAACACACACACACACACACACACACACACACACACACACACCCACACACACACACAACACAAACACACACACACACACACACAACACACACACACCACAACACACACCACACCACACACACACACACCAAAGATAATGACATGGTTTGAGCTGCATTTGTAATCCCAGCTTTAAAAGCAGAAAAGGCTTACCATCTTGGAAAACATTTTTCAATATTGACAGCAGAACTTATTGCTATTTTGATGGGTTTGAATTTTCTGCTTGATCTTCCTTTTAGTCTAGTTCAGGTATTATTCTTGGTTGATTCTAAATCTGTTTTAGACGCGCTACAGTCTTATGATCTAAAAGTAAGAGGTGATATTATTGCAGAAATTTGTCATACAATCCATTATTTGTCACTTCGCGGAACTAGTATCTCATTCTCTTGGGTTCCATCACATTGTAATATTTTTGATAATGAATGGGCTAAAAAGGATGCAATGAACATTAAAAATTCTGTATGTGTTAAAATTCCTTTATCTTTATCTGAAAGTTATTCTAACGAAAACTTGTTGGAATCATGTGAAGGAACTATTAGGAGGTTCTTTTGTAAATTTCACTGAAAAGAGGAATATTTTCAAAGCCAAACATATACATTCCTGCAATGGTGAGCTCATGTGTGAAAACCGAACACTGTCATCCCTGGTCTACAGATTCAGACTGAATGCTCTCAGATGCAAATTCAACAGTCATGTTAAGTGCGTCTGCGGTGAGGAAGTAACACCTGTTCCATGTTACTCTACACTGTCAGCATTTGAAATAATTTTTACCGACTTCGATTTGTGATTCAACGGTTTCAGCTTCATCTTTTAAGAATATTTTATTGAACGATTTGCTTATGCTGGATGTTGTTAAAGGCTTAAAACAGAGCCCAGTTGGCTCATTGATTTAATGTTTACAGATGTTTTGAGTATGTTATTGTTGTTAAGATTTCATTTTTGAAGGGAAATGGTAGGGAGTTTCAGAGATAGGAAGACGGGAGGTGATTTTTTTTTCCCGTCTAATATCACAGCATTGTGAAAAGACGTTAAAGAGAGAAGAACACGACACACCACACACACACCCCAACACAACACACACACACACACACACACACACACACACACACACACACACACACACACACACCCCCCTCAAACACTCACACACAACTCCCACAAACACGCGCGCGCGCGCCCACACACACACACACACACACACACACACCACCACACACACACACACACACACACCATAGGCCTACACACAAATGACAAAGCTGACCTTAGTCTTTGACAGTATATTTCATTTTATTGGGAAGTAATAGAGGATTAAGGGCTGTCTTAATATGATATCACATGTGGATAAATGTTTAATTAAAAGAAAAACACATTAGAATATCACATGCAATCGGATCTACCGAGTAATCTTTTGGACTACGAACCTTTAATTTAATAAACTGCTTTCGCTCAAGCTTACATCGCACGTTAGATCTAAGCATGTCTATACCTTCGGTGTGAATAAATAAACAAGACTGAAATATGCTGGCTTATTTTTGTTTATCATCTTTTAATGTCTAAGATAAATCTTCCTTGTCATGATTTTCTGTTGTCACGTACCACCCAATTAAACCCTCCAGTCTTTAAATCCATCATTTTCTATCAGTGACAACTCTGAGGGGAGTTACGAAAATAATGTTTCCTGTGATTTCGTTCGTCTGACACCGTATCAATTGTGTCGTCTGCCGTCAGCGGTAAACGAAAGAAAATGGACGGGGAGTTTACAATGAATTTCTATCGTGCTATTCACTTCAGACTGTTAAATATGGACCAGGGTTGTGGCCGGGTCGTCTGCTAGACTTGGACGGGAGGTAAGTGGTGTTAATTTGTCTGGTGTTCTGACGGTTTTCGGTGTGATATGGGACGCGAGAAATGTCCGTGACGCGCTACTGTGTCTGCTTTCCGCCCAAGTTGTCGTCTGCTGCTGTTGATCCAGACGTCAACAATGGCACAGCTTTGTACGAGAGCTAATATAGATGTGGGTGGAGGGGCGGGTTATGTCAGAGGTTGGGTTCATGAATTAGTCATTAGTTTAGATATCTGAAATTGTTTGGGTTGTTGGGAAAGGTCGGTCGGTCAGTCCTACCGTTCATTCAGTGGACGAGACAATGATTCTGAACGAAGTACAAAAGTAAGTCTACTCACGGTTAAGAAGAGAGTCAGGATTTTCGTGGGCTCAAGCAGAATCCAAGTTAAAACCTATCTGTTCCTTGATTTTTAAAAGTCATGAATCTGTGTGTGTGTGTGTGTGTGTGTGTGTGTGTGTGTGTGGTGTGTGTGTGTGTGTGTGTCGCGCTCCCCCCCCCCCTCCTCTCTCTCAATCTGTCTGCCTGTATTAATCTGTCTGTGGGTCTTTCTCTTTATCTGTATATCTGTCTTGTCTACCTACCTATCTGTGCAGCCACCTGTCTGCCTTTTTGAGTCTCTCTATCTTTCTGTCTTTATTTACATCTGTTGAGTATTAGACGACGCATGTGGCACACACACACACACACACACACACACACACACACACACACACACACACACACCACACACACATTAATCGTTATTGAATTTGATTGTTGTATTATTATTATTATGAATACTTACATAACGCCTATCATCGGTTAGAGACCAAGCTCTAAGCGCTTTACAATCCACACTCGTTTACACAACGGGCTGCCTACCTGGGTAGTGCCGACTGAATAGCTACCAGCTGGAGCTTCATTCAGTCGTTTCCCGTGTCATCCAGTCAATATTGTTCACTCAATTTCCCACTTCCTTCATCCTTTCTTTCAATTTCATACGCAGGGTGCATGCAATGTGTAACGTGTCATCCATACCAACGGCCAAACTGGCCTTCTCTTCCGAAAGTTGGTGATGGGATTTTAAGTGCGTGCAAGATGTTATGCGTGCGTTCACATACAGAACCTCGGTTTATAGTCTCATTCGAAGGACTGTATGAGAAACGGAGTCAGAACCAATGTTATTTCCGAGGGAAAAATCCCCCTGTACCGAAACGGCCCGGCGGAGATTCGAACCCGCAACTCCAGGATCACCAAGATTACGGGTCCGGCGCTCTACAACTGAGCTATTCCTGCCCTCCTTTTGGAATATTTTCTCAATTATTTGTTCACATAGCTGTAAAATATTTGAAAAAAAAAGAGTATTTGATAGCAAATATGTCAGGCGTGATGATGGAGATCGGATTATATGACTTATTTAGTTAATATCAGTGATCAAAAATTCTGTCAGATTGACATCGTATTGTACTGACGACAATGGTTCTCTCTCTCTCTCTCTCTCTTCCCCTCTCTCTCTCTCTCTCTCTCTCTCTCTCTCTCTCTCTCTCATGCACACACTCAAACATATACAGGTTAACATCGTATAGTACTGACGACAGAGATTCTCTCTCTCTCTCTCCCCCCCCCCTCTCTCTCTTTCCCTCCTTTCACATGCACACACTCACGCAAACATACACGCACAGACAGTGACACAGACACAGCCCCCCCCCCCCACACACACACACACATACACTCACGCACACACACACGCGCACGTACACTCACCCAGTCACACACACACACACACACACACACACACACACACACACACACACACACACACACACACACACACACACACACACACACACACACACACGCACGCATACACACACGCACACAAACACACGCGCGCGCGCGCGTTCTCATGCTCAAACACACATGTTATGGGGAAAACGAAGTGGGCTGCATGTATCAGGACACACACACACACACACACACACACACACACACACACACACACACACCACACACACAAAACACAGAGGCGCGCCGCGCACGCAACGCACACACACACACACACACACACACACACACACACACACACACACACACACGCAAACACACATGTTATGGGGGAGAACGACAGCGGATTATATGACTTACTTTGTTAATATCAGTGATCAAAATTCTGTCAGATTGACATCGTATTGTACTGACAATGAACGGTTCTCTCTCTCTCTCTCTCTCTCTCTCTCTCTCTCTCTCTCTCTCTCTCTCTCTCTCTCTCTCTCTCTCTCTCTCTCTCTCTCTCTCACACACACACACACACACACACACACACACACACCACACACACACCACACACACCACACACACACACACACACACACACACACACACACAGGGAGAGAGAGAGAGAGAGAGAGAGAGAGAGTTGCGCGCGCGCAAACTAATTTGCGCGCTACCTCTGTTTGCCAAACTGCCTGCCTCTCTGTCTGTCTGTCTGTCTGACTTTATATATCTCTCTCTTTCTTTCCTCCCTCTCTCTCTCTGTCTCTGTCTTTCTGTCTGTGTCTTTATCTGTCTCTGTCTGTCTTTCTTTCTCGATCTGTCTATCTGTGTCTGTTTGTCCATCTGTCTGTCCGTCCGTCTGTGTCTGTCTTCTGTGACTGTCACTCCTCTCTCTCTTTTTCTCTCTCTCTCTCTCTCTCTCTCTCTCTCTCTCTCTCTCTTCTCTCTCTCTCTGTGGCTGTCTCTGTCTCTCTGCCCCTCTCTCTGTCTGCGTCTGTCTGTCTGTCGCTCTCTCTCTGACTCACTCAATCACTCGCAGGTACAGAACGCAGGGGAAGAAAGTGAGAGGTATGAACACCCAGTGCGTGAAATTATCAGTGTTGACACGGCTTTGTCGTGTCTCTTCTTTCGTTTTCATTTGTCTCTTTCTCCCCTTTACCGTTTTAGTTGTTTTTTCCTTCTGGTTTGCTCCTTTCATCACCAAGAGGCATTGAGCCCAGGCTGCAGATGTTATAAAGGACCACAAAACCGGCAAAACAGCGTGCTAATGGGTCTTGTTGCGGTGCAGTCAGCCAGTAAAGACAGCCATGTAACTGATGAGACAAAGTTTTCTTCTCTCTCTCTCTCTCTCTCTCTCTTCTCTCTCTCTCTCTCTCTCTCTCTCTCTCTCTCTCTCTCTCTCCTCTCTCTCTCTCTCTCTCTCTCTCTCTCTCTCTCTCTCTCTCCTCCCTCTCTTGCGGACACACACACACACACAAGCACACACGCGCTTGCCCGTTCGCATGTACGTACGCACGCACGCATGTGCGCATGGACTGGTACAATTGTGTGGTGTGTGTGTGTGTGTGTGTGTGTGTGTGTGTGTGTGTGTGTGGTGTGTCGAAGCTGCTTTCGTGAGATTTTATAAATTCAAGTTTCGGTTGACTGAAATAACAATTCAGTTGTTCGTTGTTCTTTTTTTTGTGGGAGGCGGGAGAGAGAGAGAGAGAGAGAGAGAGAGAGAGAGAGAGGAGAGAGGAGAGGAGAGATAGAGAGAGGGGGGGGGCAGGATGTCCAAGTATTTTTTTAAATCTAAAGTAAGACTGATCAGGTCTGGTGGTCTCTTGCTTCCTTAGGGAGTGAGTTATTCACCTTTAAACTATATTGTTGTGTCCCACGGTGTTCCTTAGTTACATTTTGAGACACAGACACATGAAGAAGCATGGCGTCTGAAACTGATTCATTTTTGTGAGCCCCATTGTAGCCGTACAAGCTTTGGATGGGAGGTAGTCTTTTATCCTTAAAAACACACCCAAACCACTAACTGGAGGCATAGGCATACTTTGGAAGATTATGATTGGGTAACCCTGCTAAGATATACATCACGTGCTGTCTGCCCGTCTGTGTGTCTGTGCGTGTCTTTCTTTGCTGTTCCATATGCAGTTTCACAGTTTTTGTTTGATCTTCTAAAATTTCGTACATTGACTCATTAGAATACTTGCAAGATCAAGAGCGAATCACTTTTGGCAAGAGAATTGTATAAAACGCATTTCAAATGTGACGGTGCAGCGAATCGAAGCAAAGTCTGGATTTGAATCGAGTCGAACAATGCCATGCCGTTGGCATATAATTAAAACACGTGCTTGCTGTCAGCAGAAATAGTTCAGTTTGAAGAGCTTAAGACTGAAAATCTAAATTTCCCTGCTTCAGTTCTGAATTGTTTTTTCATTTCTTTTCTTTTTCTTCATGTGTGTGTGTGTGTGTGTGTGTGTGTGTGTGTGTGTGTGTGTGTGTGTGTGTGTGTGTGTGTGTGTGGTATCCAGGGGATCAAAAGCGTACTAAGCTAGAGAATAAAGTAGGAACGGGAGGAGAAGATGGTGGTCAGGTGATGGGAAGGTGTGTATGTGTGTGTGTGTATGTGTGTGGGGGGGGGGGGGGGGGGACTTGGGTAAAGACGGAGAAAATTGGGATGTTGAAGTGGTTCGGGGGTGGAGAGGGGTAGATGGGGATGGGGGACGGCTTACAAAATTGCAGATAAAATTGTTACAGACAGTACGATGAAACAAAAAATACAGGTGTGCATCACTTACGTGCAGAATAACGCATGTATGAACCAACACACACACACACACACACACACACACACACACACACACACACACACACGACACGCAAATGCCGCACGAACACACACGCAGACAAAGAGAGAGAGACAGAGAGGGAGAGAGAGAGAGACAGAGAAGGGTGTGGGGGTGTGGGCGCGAAGAGAGAGTCACACATACACACACACAAACTCATGCACTTACAGGCGCATGGAAGTGCGCGCGCGTAACACACACACACACACACACACACACACACACACACACACACACACACACACACACACACACGCACGCAATGCCCGCACGAACACACGCAGACAAGAGAGAGAGACAGAGAGGAGAGGAGAGAGAGACAGAGAAGGGGTGTGGGGGTGTGGGGGCGCGAAAGAGAGAGTCACACATACACACACACAAAACTCATGCACTTACAGGCGCATGGAAGTGCGCGCGCGTAAACACACACACACACACACACACACACACACACACACACACACACACACACACACACACACACACACACACTCACACACACGCACGCACGCGCGCGCGCACAGAGTGATTCCATAGTGTAACTGCCTGAAATGCAGACTATTGCATGTGCACCTGCATCTATACCCTTTCTGACTGCATGCTTAACCATCTAATCAGTCAGTTAAATATGTACCATTAATATTCACACTTACACATGATGCAGACAATATTAGCCACGCACCGGGGCCTTATAAGCGTGCTGCGTTCATCCTCCACCAGCTCTGAACATTACTGTCCCGTCCCCTCCCCTGTAATTTGTTACATCGATTTCTTCATTCGCTTGTTTCTGTCCTGTACGCACTTGAGATTTCATGGCCGATATAGTGTACCATGAACAGGCCAGTCCTCACGCTTTTCCTCCTCCATGGTGATCGGAGCCTTCACCAGTTGAGTTCATATTCAACTGTTATTACCACAGCTACTACTACAACTGCTGCTACTACTATTACTACTGCTACTACTACCACCACTACTGCTACTTTAAACTTATATCATAATTCTTATCATTAGTTTTAGACGCCTGTATCTGCAGCTATTCCGTCCGTGCTCCCAACGCACCTGCCCTATGTGAAGAAAGATGGAAATGGGCACGTGCTTATGTTCACCCATTAGTTGTTTCGTGGACCATGCCGCAAGTCACTAACATTGAGTGGTTTTGGAACACGATGGGCAGTAGTTCTGGCTCAGGGTTAGTCATCCCCCCCCTCCCCCCTTCCGTCCCCACCCTCTCAAATACAGGTTCAATGTGCTTTGGTTGATTTTTGGGGGTCGCTTTGGACACTAAGTATTTTGAAGGTTGAGGTGGTTGGAGGGATGATTTTGGAACAAAACAGGAGGCTGGTCTGGATTTACTCCGTAGGGAGGGGGGGGGGGGGGGTTATTTTGGCACGTGCACTTTCATACCGCCAGCGAATGATTTCGGGACACACAACACACACCAACACACACACACACACCCACCACACACACACACCACACACACACTCACACACACACTAGGAGGAGTGCACGCACAGAGAGAGAGAGAGAGGAGAGAGAACAGAAGAAGAAAGAGACAAGAGAGAACGAGACGCGACAGACGAGACGACAACAGATCACAGCGAGACAAAGAGAGAGAGAGAGAAGTGTGTGGTGGTGTGTGTGGTGTGGTGTGTAGTGTGTGTGTGTGTGTGTGTGTTGTGTGACTGAGGAGACGAGAGAGAAGAGAGAGAGAGAAAGAGGAAGGAGAGAGTGTTTAACGTGCGTGCGTGGTGTGTGTGTGTGTGTGTGTGTGTGTGTGTGTGTGTGTGTGTGTGTGTGAGAGAGAGAGAGAGAGAGAGAGAGAGAGGAGAGAGAGTTTAAAGTGTGCGTGTGTGTGTGTGTGTGTGTGTGTGTGTGTGTGTGTGTGTGTGTGTGTGTGTGTGCGAGCGTGTGCGCGCGCGCGCTCGAGCGATATAATGAAATCCCTTTAAGTAGTCTTTGTGACTGGTTTGGTGATAAACCACAGAAAGTGGACAAGGAAAAAAACCGAATAATAGTGCCACCTCAGGAGATGCGAACATAAATCAAATGTAATAGTTCTAACGTCGTTATAAGCCGTCACCTTTCCGCGGGATTGCACGGGGGGAACAATAATAACATAAACTGAAAAAAGAGGCGCAGAGAGAAGTAAAACGATTCTCCTCGTCAGAAACGTTCTCTCAGCCGTTCACAGCGATCACAAACGAAGGGGGGGACGTACGAGGATAAGGGAGTCCTAAAGTTTCGGGCATTAATGGGTTAATCTGTCATCGGCTTTACGACCTCCGCGCGGTTATCTGCCCCTGTGACATGTTCCAGCGAGCTGGGATACCACGGGCCTCTTGTGAGGGACCAGTCGCTCGCTGCTTTTAACCCCCTTCGGCCATAAATCATTCTGACAGGTGACTGACGTCGCTATATAGTCTTATCCTTCCCGTGCCGATATCTTATTTGATGTTATTTTGGACGACATCTTGTGGGAGATTAGGGCCGTGCGATTTTGTGTGAATCTTGCGGTAGAGTGTCGGGCAGCGTTCACGTGCTGGCGGCGATAACGCCTTCAGTGGAGGGGAAGAGACAGGGGAAAGGTTATTTTTGTCCGATGAACAGGGATCGTTTTAGAGAGAGAGAGAGAGAGAGAGAGAGAGAGAGTGCTCGTGTAGACTACGTGAGTACATGTGTGGTTGTGCATGCGTAAATGTATTCGCGCGCGCGTTCGCGCGCGTATGTGTCAGTGAGAGGAGTGTGAGGGAGAGGATGGAGTGAGAGAGGAGTAGGGAGAGAGAGTATGAATGTGTGGTAGTCTATTGTCTATTAAGGCAGAGAGAGAGAGAGAGAGAGAGAGAGAGAGAGAGAGAGAGAGAGGGGGGGCGCGCACACGCGTTGATGTGTGGTATTTATGTTTTTTGCGTGCATGAGAGAGAGAGAGAGAGAGAAGAGAGAGAGAGAGAGAGGGAGGAGGCAGGACAGAAGGAGTTGAGTGATGTGAGTGTATGTGTGATGTGTTGTGTGATGAGAGAGAGAGAGAGAGAGAGAGAGAGAGAGAGAGTGAGAGGAGGAGAGAGAGGAGATGAGGGAGAGATTTGATGATTTAGGGTTTTGAAGGAAGTGGTAGGTGAAAGGGAAGGGAGGGGAATTAGAAGGTTTGAGTGATGTTTGTTTGTGCAAACGCGCGAATACGCGCATGCGTGTGGAATGTAAGCAAGATTTTGACGCTCCGCATGCTTGTAATTCTGTGTAAACATCAGGAGCAAAATATAATAAAAGATTTTGTTTATGCGTGCATTTATCGTCCGCGTAAACACGTGCGTGTAAAACATAATCAAGGACTATGAACAAATTTTCAAGGACTTTTTTTTTTCATGTGGTTGAACTTAAGCGGATAAGGAAACAAAAGCATGTTATGGACAGCACTGCCGTCGAATGCGCCACTTTCCCATAATTCCTGGAGGTGTTTCCTTGAGCTGCTGGTCTGCCTTTTATTTGTGGAACTGACAATGGCGGTGTGAATGGAAACGAAGTAAACGGGGGAAGGGAGGGGGAAGGGGGGGGGGGGGGGGGGTTCGGGTCTGAACGTCCCAGAAAAGAACCGCTTCACAGTGCATTTTTAAAGAGGACCTTCTTGCGCACAATTTTCGACACGGGTCAGCGCGGGTATGAGGCTGCCAACAAGAAGAAGTCATTTTTGTTTTGTTTCGTTTGTTTGTTTGTACTGTTAGCAGAGTTTGAGTACTCACTGCGGCTTTAGCTGTCTTGAAAACGAATCGAGCTTAGTATGCAAATGGTTGAACTTTTCCCATAGCTTATATCAATTGGAAGAATATAGTAGCTTGCGAACTTGTGCCTTTTTGATATGCTTATGGCTGAATGTTTGACGTGCCGTGGCAGTGTTATGTTACAGAATGAATTTGACACAGTGTAGTCAACTTTCGCACCTTTCCCATGAGGATGCCGGGATGATGACAGGGGATTCTTCTATTAGCTATGTTCCCACTTTCTGGAATTAATGTGCTTGTAATTTCCATTTTGTCTCCCCTTTTTAGTTGCTCGACGCTTTCCCTCTTACTTCCTCTTATTCTTTCCTGTTTTCCGTCTCTTTCAGGAATTAATTCTGCAGCTGCCAATAACTTGTTTGTTGGGTCAGTATGTCAGTTTGGAACTGACATAATTTGACAGAAAAGTGAAAAAAAGGAGATATAGAAAAGAAAGAAAACGCAGTTTCAACATAAACAATAAAAAGCAGTGTTCAAAATGTGACACAATTTTTGTTTGTAGATAGGACTGCGAGTTCACATTGTGTGTATTTCTCATTTTCATATTTCATCCTTTGTTGTTTTTGTTTTGTTTTGTTTTGCTTTTTTGCTGTATCAAAATTGTGTGTGTGTGTGTGTGTGTGTGTGTGTGTGTGTGTGTGTGTGTGTGTGTGTGTGTGTGTCCGAGCTTCAAATGGGACATCTTGATAGGCATGTTTCCAGATCGTTGACTAACACATATCTATGAACCTGGTCTCTGCTTTGAACTTTATTCAATAGTGATAAATGATTAATATTTGTTGAAAGACATGATGGTATGGTCTTCGTTCGACGACTTTAAAAACATCTTCAATTGAGTGCTTAGCTTAACATGACCCACACAAAAAGTTTTCATTACTGACTCAGAGGACTGTTCTGGTCTCTCCCTCAGTCTCCCCCGCCCTTCTCTCTCTTCCCCCACCCTCTGTGTCGCTTTTTTTTAAAGAAAGATTTTCCACCTGAGAATTTTTTTAAATCAGTTTTTTAAAATATTTGATTTGACTGATAACGCTGATGAATGGAATTTGTTGCATCGATATAGTGTTTTTTTAAACTTTATTATTATTTCTTTTTCTGAGTTATTTGAAAGAGTTTCAGCCCTGAGATCTCCCCCCCCCCCCCCCCCCCCCCCCCCACCTCCCCCGCCGGCCTCCAAACAACAAAACCGCATCATCACACAACTAGGCTCCTAGACAAGGAGGCAGAATAACTCACCTGCAGAGGTCTTCGCGTGCCAGTTCCAGACATAAGCCGATCACCTCAAGAAGTGTTTTATCGAAGCCAGCAGCAAGAGCGCAGAGGAAGGGGAAAGGGGGTGGAGACGTCCTGATCTCTGGTTTTATCATTAGCTATTGGAGCGGGCTCTTAATGTTTCGTTTCACCTGTGTTGCCAAAACTACCGCCTGGGTGGCATGGAGCAAAGTGAAAAGCCTTGGAAACAGGTGAAATTTAAAAGAAGGGGAAGAAAAGAAAGGCAAGGCTTGGAGAGAAAGTGAGGCTGGGATCATTAAAATGCTTGACAGTAGAACGAGGCTGGGGTTCAGAAGGGACAGTTTTAGCTGCTTGTTCAGGTGGAGAAGGGACGGAGGGTGGGGAAGAGAAGGGCAGAGGAGGGGGCCTGGGTTGTGGCTCGATTGGAAAAAAAAGGAAAAAGAAAAAAAAATGTATGAGAGAACCAAGTTGCAGAAACACTTTTCGAGATTCAGTTCTGTACAGTCCTGTCTGTCTGTCTGTTTGTCTGTCTGTCTGTTCACTGTCTCTGTCTGTCTGTATGTCTGCCTTTCATATTTGGCCGGAAACGCGGTGAAATTGGAATCTAATGAATTAATACTGAATTCATTATTCTCATGTCATCGTTTCTAAGTGTTTAGGAAACAGGTTGCAACGATTTACAATAAAAGGTCAAATTGTGTTTGTCAAATAATGAAATACCACAAGAATCTACATAAGGATCTAAATTATTCTCCGTCTGTATCAGTGACTAACATTCTTTTGTCGGTTTATTGTAAATGGGAAAGGTTTGCAGATGATACACCTTTTCAGCTGAGTTATAAAATGTCTAGACGTATGTTTGTCAATGGAGTTTTACTATTAGGGCCTCTTTTGTTCTTCGTCTCTATCATTGATTTACCTTTTTGTCGCATACATCTAAACGGAAAATATTTGCAGGTGATACATCTTTTCATTCATATGATTCAAATGTTTGTACATTAAATTCCAAGATAATATTCAAGGACTTCTCTGTTGGCCTTAACTAAAGGACACCTTTTGAATGCGCCCGCGCGCGCGTGCGTGCACGCACACGCGCACGTACGCGCGCACGCACGTGCGCGCGCGCGCGCGCGCACACACCACACACACACACACACACAGATGTGTATCTGCATGACAAAAAGGGCAAAGGATGAAGAAGTGATATATAACAACAAAGTTGAAAACTTAGACTAGCATGAAATGCTGGGTGTCTTCGTTAAGGAAGACCGACCACACGGAGTCCCTGGGAAAACATAAACCACAGCTTCATTTTTTCTGTCCCGCGCGAGACACTTCGTGAAAGGGCGAACAAACAAGGCTTACACATTTTTAATCCAACATTTTGTTGCTGTAGTCCGAGCAGAGGCATGTTCAAACTTTGTACCAGTTAACTAGGGAAAATTAAATACCCAGAAAGTGATGGCGTTATTTTTGCACAATTTTGTGTGTGTTGTCATTGTTCTAATACTGCCTGACCACTTGCGTACAAGCTTTCATACCGTATCTACGTTATCTACATAAACCTAGTCAAGTTTGGTAATAAAAGAATTGTTGGGAATTCGCCAATTCAGTCATCTCAAGAGTACAGATATATCACATTTTTCATGACAACCACTAATTATCAAACCGACAGCCCCATTTGTAATGGTCGCTCAACAATGCCGAACACATTGCTTCCAGACCGGCTATGCACAGATGACATTCAGTTCGCTGAGTACAGTGCGGTTAGCTGGCTGGTGGGGAGCGACCTGCAGAAAACACCCCTTTCCCTGACCTGCATTCACGGCTCGGCCTCTACAGCTGCGGGCGAGCTGTAAACTCCCCTGCCCCTCAAAACTAAGTAACTTGCTCTGAACAGCCGAGAAGCAAACAAATAAACAGACAAACAAAGGAAACAAAGCAAAACAAAATATAGCATAAAAAGATTAGAAATGTGCTTGACGCCCACTCCTGTAGGCTCCTCTTCTGTGCTCATATGATACAATGATTGATTATACATCGAGATCATGGGAAGATTGCAGTGACATTAATTTAAAACTAATTCAGCATACGTGCAAAATAACCGCTGAAGATTATAAACGATTTAGAATACTAGTTTTCTTAAACCTTCTACAGTAAGTCGGCATGAATGGGTAATGGACATGCTTCCCAAAAAATAGGAGATAAGGTGAAAACTAACTGCCATCATCATTTACTGCCGTTTCCTACACCAGGAAAAAAATGTATGAAACTAGGAAGAAAAGGAGAGGGGTGGGGGGTGGGGGGCGGGAGAGGGAATCATACTCCAGTGGATATTCATGGGTCAGTTAAACCATCAACAACCTAAAAAGCTAAAAGAACTCAAATCACGATGAAGAAAAATTTGAACAATAATCTGACGAATGGATAATTTACCCATGTTTCTTTGCAGTCGCGTTTAGAGTAAAGTTCAGCGTGTGTACCATATGTCTGCATGAATGTAAGTATATTTATGCAAGCCTGCATACACATGTAAATTCGTTTTGCCAAGTTATATATTGTACATTGGTTTATTACGTTTTCAGATTAATTAATTCATTTTTTACCTCTTCGATTTCTTTTTCTGCTACTACTTCTATTTTGCAATATTTTCGTGGATAGCTTGATATAAAAGGTCAGCATGCTACTAATTCAGTGTGCCATATGAAAATAGCACCCACCCACGCACGCATCGTCCAACCCTAACCGTCCCCGCCCCCACCCCCGCACACACACACACACACACACACACACACACACACACACACACACACACACACACACACACACAAAACGCACACACACACACACACACACCTTTACTTTGTTAAAAGATTAGAGTTTACGGCCTGAACAGACTCACTTGGAGATACATGTGTGATGTCGCTTTCAGAATCACTGTCAGTAATGGGTGCAAAACGATTAACTGGACAAATCTGATGACCGGTTGAATAAGAATTACTTTAGAATAATAAGCAGGTTTTTTCTTTTTTGTTTTTTGTTTGTTTGTTTGTTTGCTGTCCCAACCTCTGCGCCACCTCAGAGGCAGTGCACCCACGCCGCTCATTCCGACACCCCATCCACAGCCACAGCCTGGTCGACCCCGCTGCAGCCCCGGCACCGGCAATCCACAGGGAGCAGTCAGTGTCAAGTCGTCAAGAGGCAACCCACCGGAGGAGACACTGCACTGCTGCCGAGTCATTTCGGTGGTGTTCAGTGGCGCCTGTTCTGATCTAACATGAGCAGGACACCACCTACTAAGCCCCCTACTGACGACAATAATTGCTTAGTCGCGGAGCCAGCGCGAGTGAGCTCTCCCTCCGGAGGGCGCCACCACGTCCTTCCAACGACAGCCCCCATGGACTCGCCGATACCGGTGACCCCGACGGAACCAAACCAAGACCACAGACGTGGAGAGGACATCGAAATTGAGGTCACCATGAGAGCAGGGCATGAAGGGCCACAGAATTTGAGATTTTTATAATGCTGATCGATGAGAATGAGGATGATTAAGATGATGCTACGGATTTCCATTTCGGTCTGAGACTACACGACAGGGCTGTACTCTACGCTTCCTTTCATAATATATCCCGGCGTCAACCAGGCCCGAGAGATACAGGCACCTGCAGTGGTGGTCAAGAAATTTGAGCAACACTCTCAGAGACGCATCCATTAAGTGGATGAAACTTGACTGTGTGGTCCCAGTCTTCCCAACTGAGTCCGCGGCAAACTCAACCCTGGGCAGGAGCCGGTCGGGGCAGAAAAACCCACGTGACTCTGATGGGATTCGAACCCACGACCTCCCAGCCGGGACTCCGCGACTCTAACCACTTCGCTACGGCGGCTGGTAGCAGGTCTTTTCTTATAATCAGAATCGACGTAAACGCGTTAAAGCAGGACAAAAACAGACACGTATAAAGTAAACATTCAATCGAGATTTCGCTACTTCTGTGCATTAGTTACAGTCTGCATCCTGTTTGCGATTGAACTGTTTAGCAGCAGGCCTGCCATAAAAGGCGCGCTTGGTATGAAGAGATTTGCATTAAAATATAAAAAAAGAACATTTTATACAAAATGCATTTGGAAACCATTCTGTTGCTTCGGTCTGTTTGGTTTATGATGTTTCACTGTGTTAACCTACTCCCACTTTGACTTCTTACAGCGTTTGCCTCGTTCATATTTGACGTTCCACTCCGTTGGCATACTTCCTTTTTGACATTTCACTGTGTTCGTCACTGCTGTTGTGACGTTTCACTACGCTGGCATCCTTCATGTATGGTATTCCACTGGTTGACCTATATTTCCTGTTTGAGGTCTCACTGTGTTGGCCTACTTCTTCTTTGATGTTTTATTGCGTTGGCCTACATCCTGTTTGAGGTTTTCCTGCATTGGTCTGCTTCCTGTTTGACGTTTTCCTGCATTAGTCTGCTTCCTGTTTGAGGTTTAACTGCATTGACATACGTCATGCTTGACGTTGTATTGCTTTTGCCTGCTTTCTGCTTGAGGTTTTACTGCGATGGCTTTCTTCCTGTTTGAAGCATTACAGTGTTGGCCCATTTCATGTTTGAAATTTTACTGCGCTAGCCTACTTCATGTTTGAGATCGTAGTAAGTAATGCCTACTTCATGCTTGACGTTTTATTGTGTTGGCTTACTTCCTGTTTGAATTTTATTGCATTGGCCTATGTGCAGCTTGACGTTTTATTGGGTTTGTTTGCTTCCTACTTGAGGTTCTACTGCATTGGCTTAGTTCCTGCTAAAATGTTTACAGTGTTGGCCTATTTCATGTTTGAAGTTTTACTGCGCTGGCCTACTTCCTGTTTGAGATCGTAATGCGTTGGCCTACTTCATCCTTGGCGTTTCACTGTGTTGGCCTACTTCCTGTTTGAGTTTTATTGCATTGGCCTACGTCCTGCTTGACGTTTTATTGAGTTTATTTGCTTTCTACTTGAGGTTTTACTACTTTGGCTCACTTCCTGTTTGGAGTTTGTTTTATAGCATTGGTCGTTTTCATGTTTTGAAATTTTATTGCGCTGGCCTACTACCTGTTTGAGATTGTAGTGCATTGGCCTACTTCATGTTTTATATTTTAGTGTGTTGACCTGGTTCCTGTTTGAGTTTTATTGCATTGGCTTACTTCCTGCTTGACGTTTTATTGCGTGTACCTATTGTATATCTGATGGTTTACTGCTTTGGCTCACTTCCTGGTTGAAGTTTTACAGCATTGGCCGATTTCATGTTTAAAATTTCATTGCGCTGGCCTACTTCTTGTTTAAAATCGTGGTGCGTTGGCCTACGTCATGTTTGACTTTTCAGTCCGTTGGCAATTTCATGTTCGAGTTTGTATTCGGTTGGCCTACTTATTGCTGAATGTTTACTGCGCTGGTGTACTTCGTGTTTGAGGTCCTAGTGTAATGGCCTTCTTCATGTTTTACGTTTTCCTGCGTTGGTCTACTTCCCATTACAGGTTGTATTGTGTTGGCCCACTTCATGTATGAAGTTTTATTGGGGGTGGCCTTTTTCGTGATTGAGGTTCTAGTGCATTGGCCTGCTTCATGTTTGACGTTTCACTCAGTTGGCCTACTTCTGTTCGAGTTTGTATTGCGTTAGCTTACTTCGTGTTCGATGTTTCTCGACGTTGACCTGCTTTGTCTGTGACACTTCATTGCATCGGCTTACTTTGTTTATGCCGTCGTTTTCGTTTTAATGAACTGAAAACAATTCTTATCTAAAACACAAATATGCAAGGTTACAATACCGGCTTCCATCCTCAGATATGTGTAGGAATTGTGTGTCGTTGTGTGTTTGTTGCATAGTTGCAAAACGTTTAAGAGTTGGAGCGATTTTGAGGATGGTCTTTCTTTCCGTCCGTTCACTTTGTAGATGTTCCCCGTGTCAGGTATTCAGGAGGAAAATTCAGCTTACCGGAGGACAGTTTTGTGTGCTTTGTCTCCTCCTGAATACAGTATCGAAATCATGAGCGAGTTGACGACGGAAATAAAAAGAAGTCAAAGAAGGATAGTATCAAGAGATAAAAAGGAGGCGTATGAAGTCAGATCTGCTCACGAGTGCGCACACGCACGCATGCGTGCGCGCCACAAACACCACACCACACCACCCACACACACACACACACACACACACACAGAAGCTCGCGCGTGAAATGTTCCGCATTATACTCGTGGCCCGGAGGGATCCATTCTTAGCAGACCTCCGTCCACGCCATCACTACAACCACCTTACTGATCAGCAGACCCACCAGGGGGGATATACTACGACAGATCCGGAAAGAAAGGCCGGCCGGATCAGCGGAGACTCGGATTTTATGAACTGTCCCAGTGGATCGGGTGGCAGGGGGAGGAAGCCGGCGAAGAATGGGGCCCCAGTGGCAGACAAACTAGTCAGTCGTAAAGCTGCGGGACGGTTGTCCCCTTATCCCAGGGTGGGCTTCGAAGGAATCGACACTCGCCTTCTTCAGGACGCCGGGAAGGGGGAGAGGGTGTGTAGAGGTGGAGGCGTTACGAGCCCCCTCTTTCGGTGAAGGCAGTGATTCTTTTTTTTCTTTCTTTTGTTTTGTCTTGGTATTTTGTGATTCAGATGAAGGCCGAGCGGGGAAATAAAACAGATGCGCTGAAGGTTTTATTTTATTGGGCAATTCCCCACCCCCGTCCCCCACGGGGCAAACCGCTGTGATGGGTCCGTCTGTCTTGTTTCGTGTGAGGCCCATTGCATGCTTGCGTGCTGTGCCGACGGGAGCGGCGTTGTTTGGGAGAAAAGTGGGTTTATTTGGGGGAGATTTGTGTCCTAAGACAGAATATGTGGAAATGAGGGTAATTTGATTTCTGTCTGTATGCGCGTGTCTTGTGTTTTGTTGCTTTTATTCCATTGCATACGAGGTAGGAAAAGAAGACTAGGAGAAAAGAAAGTGACAGTCCGTTCTGTGAGTATTTTGACAAATGTAGTATGCAGCGTTATTGTTTTGTTTTATTTATGATGTTAAAGGTATAATAATGTTTTATGTTCATGGTGTTATTTATTGCTTTAGGTTCAAAATACTACAGTGCATACACGTACTATAGAAAAAGAAAACGCTTGCAATATCATCATGCATGTGCAGAGCCTAGAATGGGTCCGTGAAGTTCATACAATGCGCACTAGTCGCACATTAATTTGTTGTTTCGATTAAAGTTGGTTTTTAAGTGTGATTGACCCTACAAGATAAGGTCTAGCCAATTAATTTGGACGGCTGAAGAATCGAAGAGTGACTTTACCACTCGCCGAAATGTCAGAGTGTGAGCATGGGCACAAAGGCATGATATGTCGTCTGCGTATCGACCAGTAAAAATGGTCTCTGTATGGTGATAGTCTCTACTGCTGCCTCAGCAGAGAGCCTTTGCAGCTGCCTTCGATGAAATTTAGCTGATTTGATTAGGAATCAGTCCAGCAGATTACATCTTCTAGCTTTGTCTAGAACCACAATCGCCGCTTGTGCTACAGATCGGTGTAAAATCTCCTCTCTCTCTCTCTCTCTCTCTCTCTCTCTCTCTCTCTCTTCTCTGGGTTTCCCTCCCACCCCTCCCCTCTCTTCCGTCTGTCTGTCTTATGACACCGCAGCACTTGTTAGAACCACTTGGGTGGGATGGGTAAAGGGGAAAGAACAGGGGGGCACAACTGAAGTACCCTGCCGGAGCCATCAATCTTCCCGCTGCATGTAATACTAGAAACTTAACGAGTCTCCTTTTATCTGAAAATACCTCCCAGGTCCTCGCTCCAGACAATTAATATACTCGCTGTTCGAGGCCCTGTGAGGGATCAGGATCGTATAACAATAGACATGAACAGAACATGGAAGACTGTGCGTAACTTACCTGTATTTGCGATTGTGGGTTGAGGCGGCGAAAAGACGAGGGGAGGAGTAGAATGATGACGAGAGGAGAGACAGAGGAGAGAGAGAGAGAGAGAGAGAGAGGAGAGAGAGAGAGAGAGAGAGAGAGAGAGAGAGAAATATGAAAACATTACTAGCCAGTCTAAAGACGGAGAAAAAGATGAAGTTTTTTTTCTTCCTAAAATATTGTTTGAAACCGAGGACATCTATTTTTACAAACTTGTGACGGAAGTACGGAATGTGTGATCTTTCTCCCCCACACAGAAGCAAACATTTTCCTGTCAATCTATACAGAAGCAAAATCATGGGAAATCTTTGCAGCATTTTGTCATCGAGAATCAACAATAATGAATAGCTGAATGCTTTACATATAACACCTCTTCAGACCTTCACGCTGTTAAAAAGAAAGAAAAGACAAAATAAAAGGAAAAAAAAAATGGAGGAGGAAGAAATTTGGTTGTTGCAAAAATGAAAGTATATCACCATTTTTCTATAATATAGCAGATTAGATTTCTGCGAACTAGAAACACCAGAGAAAGGAGCATAAATTAAAGAAAAACGTATTCTGTTCATATTACTCTTATACATAGAATTCCGTTTGAAAATAAACAAACACTTAAAATTCAGAACCATTTCTCATGGCTGCTTTGCATTATGTACATCAGAAGCAATCTGATGTAAGCAACACACACGTTCCGATGAAAAGATCTGAATGCAGTGCGGTGGGATGCAATTGTCGTCATCAACAGCTGGGAAGAGTCGTTCTCTTTCCAAGCCTCAATGACACGTGTCAAGGGATATATTACCTTAGTTTCTCAGACACTCGGATGCTGTCACTACAGAACCAGGAAGCGAAAACAACGTTGGCGCTCTTCCCACGAAAGAAGCTATTCAGAATTGCTGTTTAAAAGTGTCTAACTACCTACCTACCTTCCCCCATCCACCCACCCAGTTACGTTGAACGGGGCAGGGCACCGCGCTATAGCACCGAAGCAGCGAGGAGAAGCAACTGTCACACACACAACCAGTACAAAGGACACGTTCATTCATAATCTTTGCTAAACTGTTTTTGACTCAGATGTGGACAGTCTTTTCATCACCGTATCGGATGTCCGTATGTGTGAGTGAGTGTGTGCGTGTGCGTGCGTGCGTGCGTGCGTGCGTGGATGCGTGCGTGCGTGAGAGCGTGCGCGCGCGCGCGCGTGCGCGCGCGCATGTGTGTGGCTATTTTATTTTAGCTATCTATTACATAGAGAAATCATCGTTTGATAAAGGCCATAAATCCATGACTGATATTTTAAGTAATAATTATTTCAAATATTACGAAACTAACATTTTCTCTACAGTGATGATGTACAGTTTTTGCTTTGTACAAGTACAGTGATACAAGTTTATTAAATAACATTTAATGCAAATGTTAATTTACATTCCATCAGTAAGTTCGACTTCGCTATTAATGCGATTTCGCCAAGCAGAAGCTTAGATGTAAACAAATGTTTCATTCAGTGTAGACCACACATAGATGTATCTTGCGAAATACAGAAAGAGTATTATTTATTATGATTAAAATGAATGAAGTCGCGTTTAAAACAATCTTTCTTCTTTCAAAATAACAAATCTTTATAAAATTTCTATTATACATCGTCATTCTTACATTGTTGATCAAATGATGAAGAGCAGGGCTAACCGTGCAGTTCGAATGGGATATAACGAATTATACACGAACTCATGTGTGTAAGTCACAATGCACCCCGTATTATGTCAGAATGTGTTGATGATGCACACAGAGAACACAATGGGACGTGTCAGTGAAATAAAGAGGTATGATACCACCAAAGTGTCCGCTGGAACTAGATCACTGGTAGCATCTGCCTTTTATTTTTTATTTTTTATATACCCGAAGGAGATTGTGTGAATCAGAAACGAACACATGGCACGAACGATCTCTGCTGGTGGTGTCCTTCGCGTAATAGACAGAGACTAGAGAACAGGGCTGTTCAAGGTCAGGACACTTTAACGTACGGCTGCAGTTCTACTAACGGTTGAGAACAGTAGGGTAAGGCAAAAGGAGAAAGGGAGGAGAGAGAATAGGTAATAAGTTAGACCAAGCGGGAAGGCGGAGTGAAAGAAGGAAGGAGATGGAGGGAGGGAGGGGGAGAAAAAAGGGAGGATGGAGAGGGGAGGCCACTGGAGAAATAATCAATTATCGAAGTATTCTCAGGCATGATAACTGTATTGCCATGCTTTCATAATGCATTCTGTCTTTATCGTTGGGATTATTACTTGGGACGAGTACAATAACGAGATTGGTACTAGCATACCTGCTACCTTTTTGTCCTCATTTTTTTTTCTTCTTTGCATCACCCCTTCATCTTTCTTGTTGGCCTCATTAGACGTTCACCCAAGAGCCCCGGATGAAAGCTGCAGTACTCTTCCTGATTCCCAGGGCACCTTACGGTTTGAGGGCCAGGGACCTTGGTGTTGGCCACTCCCTGTCCCTTGCAGCAGCATGCTGTGGGCAGTTTTAGAGGATGTGGTCTGACCACAAGAAAACTCATCTGACTTTCAATGTCAAACTTGTACGTAGATGGTGGTCAACGTGACTTTGTCCTGTCCTCAGCCGGAAGATCTTCACGTGTTCCTCTTGTCCCATTAGATGCTGTCACGTGGTTTGTGATGTGGATGTTGGAAGTTCCGTTTCTTGTTCTGCTCGGCCTTGGTTATTGTTTTGATATGATCGTAGGACAGCAGGCTGTGGGTCTGGTCTTTTGGGGATTCTGCTTTGGCCAGTGTGCCTGCTCTCTCATTGCCACTAGTCCCGTAGTGCGTTGGAACCCACTGATGAAGCAACTTCCTGCATTGCAGAGTCCGTAGTGCGCTGGAACCCACTGATGAAGCAACTTCCTGCATTGCAGAACTCAGAGCAGCGAGGGTAGTGTACAAAAGGGAGATAATGTTGAATGTAGCTTTGGTGCGCAGGTATTTTGTCCCTCGGACGCTATTTTTTTAAAATTTAATTTGTCACCTCCACCTGTGAAATTACATTTTCACCCGCGTCTTTTGGCTTGTTCGTCAAAAATTTTATGCAAACCTCCCGGCATCTGCTTTGACTAAACTTATTAGAAAGGTAGGAATGAGTCGTAAAGACGAGTTTGTTAAATTTGGGTGCAGATCTGTGGTTCTTTCGGATCAAAGGGCAGATTCACAGTCCGTTCTACTTTTACAGGGTCTGCGCTCCCCCGAGTGCCCTTATCAAACAGGCTTTGTCTTCACGTCCGTTTGAAGGTTTGCATGTCAGCCAGCAAGATTAAAACAAATTTCACACACACACACACACACACGCACACACACACACACACACACACACACACACACCACACACACACACAAAACAAACAAACAAACAAACATTGAAGCGATTTTAACACAGCTTGGTAGGAAGATAGACTGTGGCCCAAAACCAACCCATTACATGTTGATGCGGATATTGATCAGAGGGCGTCTCCAGAAATTTCTAGATCGTCTGTTCAAAGTTGGCGGCGGTCTGCAGACTCCCAAATCCCGTTTTACTTTTATCAATCCGTTTATGTTATGAACCCGGTCGAAGACATAACATTGGGAAAATCATCCACCGCAATCGATGTTGTTATGTTCTTATTTCTTCCTCGGTTCTTGCCGAAGATGTTAGCCAGTGCATTTTCCTCTTGCTCGTTTTCCGAAGATATTGGCTCCTGTACTTCCCCCATTTATTGTTGACCCATTCATTCCTTTGTATATTTGCGTCTGATCATTCTCTGGCGAGCATACCTGAGCCTTGATTTATGAAGGCGGCAGTTTGTTTTCTTGTTATTTTGCAGCTGCATTCGTCAGAGAAAAAGAGAGAGAGAAAGAGAGAGAGAGAGAGAAGAGAGGGAGAGAGAGAGAGAGAGAGAGGAGGAGAGAGAGAGAGAGAGGGTGGGGTGTAGGAGAGGGGGGGGGGGGGGGGGGGGGGGGGAGGGAACGACGGGAAGTGGGTGGGGTGGGTCTGAGAAGTTATTTATCCCATGTTTGTTTTGACACGAACCAGCTTAGTTGTTTTTTGATTTTGGCAAGTCGCGAGTGTTGCCACTGTGTGCAGTTAGTGATAAAGTGGATACTACACTGCACCGCACGGCTTCCGTGTTGCTTGCAGGTGTGCATTGCAAGTCGTTGAGCGCTTGTGTTGGTTTGTGTGTTAGTGTTACGTTGTATGTTAGTGTGTGTGTTAGTGTTACAGTGTGTGTGTGTTGTGTGTGTGTGTGTGTGTGTGTGTGTGTGTGTGTTGTGTCGGCGCGCGCGCGCGCCTTGCTTGCGTGCGTGCGGCGTGCGTGCGTGCGAGGGATGGAGTGTGTGTGTGTGTGTGTGTGTGTGTGTGTGTGGTGTGTGTGTGTGAGTGTGTGTGTGTGTTGTGTGTGTGTGTGTGTGTGTGTGTGTGTGTGTGTGTGTGGTGAGTGAGTGAGTGAGTGAGTGAGTGAGTGAGTGAGTGATGAGTGAGTGTGTGTGTTTGTGTGTGTGTGTGTGTGTGTGTGTGTGTGTGTGTGTGTGTGTGTGTGTGTGACGGTATGGGAACTGTGGTTTTCAAAATAACATTGTCATGTCACAGTAGACCAGATATTATTAAGTCTTTTCATGGCAGATACGCCAGGGCGAACTAGTGTTGGTATTGTTTGATGAGTTACTTTCCTAGCTCAGAAACGAGAATGAATCCGAAAATACAAATACTCCACAAGTGCCTGTCCGTTCAGCATGATATTGACCGCTGAATGCTGTCTGGAACTGTTGACTGACGTTTTGTAATTCCCTGAGCTGTCATTCTGTATGTTCTCGATGTTTTCTTCAGGTCCTTTGAGTTCTGCTTCGCTGCTTTCCGTCAAGTCGATGTTGTCAGCGAAATGCAAGATGTAAAGAGACTGCTGTCCAATGGATACGAACCATTTGAACGCCCTAAACGTTTCATGCGTTATATTGTCTAGGTAGATTTTGAACAGAATTTGAGAGAGAGGACACAGCCTTAGAGCACTTCAATGGTCATTTGGAAGAGTTTCCGATTTTATTGTGGAGGAGAAAAACGTTGCTTCAATTTTTGTGGAGAACTATTTTGACTGGATGAGTTAGTTGTCAGAGTTACATTTCCTCTAAAGTGCCGCGCGTGTTCATGTCAGACACGTTCGAAAGCTTTCTTGAAGTCGATGAAATTAAGGTAGAGATCACGTTGGTGTTGAAGGTGCTTTACTATCAACAGTAGTGTAAATCTTTGAAAAATGATGATGATGATGATGATGATGATGATGATGATGATGATGATGATGATGATGATGAGACGACGACGACGACAACGATGATGATGATGTGCAAGTCTGTGGTTTGATAAAAGTCCGTAGATTACTTGTTCTAATTCTGACACACGGAGTAATAATATGAGAGAGAGAGAGAGAGAGAGAGAGAGAGAGAGAGAGAGGGAGAGAGAGAGAGAGAGAGAGAGGGGAACACGAACATAAGGAGATTAGTAAAAGCTCCAACCTGAAATGTTTAATCCCAAAAGTCACATGCATTGCATGTGAATGCTTTAAGACATAAATGAGCAGGATTTATTGTATAATTTCTCATACGATCATGTTATCACAAAAGAGAAAGAAAAACAGGTAGAAGTACACCGTGACTGGATAGCTTGAGCGATCCCACAAAAGTGTAGTCTGTAATATCTACTCCCCTCCGTCTAAATGCCTGCTCCTCTCAACACCACGTCACTCAACAACATCACAGAAAGACAGGTTAGCACCTGAGTGACATGACGAACATCCGAACCATCAATCTGTACGCCTCAGTACTGCAGGAGAACCTCAGTGAAAAAAAACCTCAGGTTGTGTCTATGATTTCAAAATAAATCTCTATCTTTTTACCATTTACACTGCTGTTTTTCCAGTGTTTGTTTCTAAATAACACTTTGAACAGAATTCCTTTTCGAATGGAGGAACAGCTGTTTAGCTGCGCTGGTACGTGATCAGGAGTGAGTGGATGGAGAATGAGTGTACTGGCACACTCGGAGAAATGAGAGACACTCTGAAGACATGTGTGAAAGGAATAGAAGCGGGAGATTTTCTAGAGATAAACCAAGTGGAATACGACCGCAAATGATCTAATTCATGCTTAGGCCATGGCCCTGACCTGAAGAGAGGATACAGACCAAGAGCAGCATGGAAGAAAAGTGTAAGATAAACTGCTCATTCTCATTCTTTTTTTCTTTTTTGTACTCCAGTTCTTATAGAACAGGGAGTACTTTACAATGGGAACGAAGAAATGCTGTGTGTCTGTCTGTGTGTCTGTCCGTGGTTAAAATGTGTTCCACTCGCTCCAGACAAAACTTCTGGCACCTCGCGTGTCACCACACACAGAAGAAACGCATGACACCTCGCGTGTCATCACACGCGAAGAACCGTATGACACCTCGCGTGTCACCACACACGAAGAACCGTATAACACCTCGCGTGTCACCACACATAAAGACGTGTATGACACCCCGCGTGTCACCACACATAAAGACGTTCATGACACCCTGCGTGTCACCACACATAGAGAACTGTATGACACCTGGCGTGTGATACACATAAAGAACTGTATGACAACTCGCGTGTTGCCACACATAGAGAAACTGTATGACACCTCGCGAGTCACCACACATAAGAACTGTATGAACCTCGCGTGTCACCAGACATAAAACAGTGTATGACACCTCGCGTGCCGCCAGACATAAAAAATTGTATGAACCTCGCGTATCACTAGACATAAAACAGTGTATGACACCTCGCATATCACCAGACATAACGAAGTGTATGACACATTGCGTGTCACCACACATAAAGAACTGCATGAACCGTGCGTGTCACCAGACATAAAACAGTGTATGACACCTCGCGTGTCACCAGACTTAAAGAACTGTGTGAATCTCGCGTATCACCAGACATAAAACCGTGTATGACACCTCGCATGTCACCGGACACAACGAAGTGTATGACACATCGCGTGTCACCACACACGAAAGTATTGTATGACACTTCGTGTGTCACCACACATAAAGAAGTGTATGACGCTTCGCATGTCACCACGCACAAAAGTATTGTATGAAACATCGTGTGTCACCACACACCAAAGTACTCTATGACACCTCGCGTGTCACCATACACAAAGAACCGCATGACGCCTTGTGTGTCACCACACATAAAGAAGTGTATGACACTGCGTGTGTCACCACACACAAAAGTACTGTATGACACCTCGCGTATCACAGACACAAAGAACCGTATGACACCTCGTGTGTCACCACACATAAAGAAGTATATGACACTTCGCAAGTCACCAGTTATAAAGAACCGTATGACACCTCGTGTGTCACCACAAACAAACAACTGTAGGACACCTCGCGTGTCACCACACACAAACGCACTGTATGACACTTGGTCTGTCACCAGACACAAAGAACCGTATGACACCTCGTGTGTCACACACATTATAGAAGTATATGACACTTCGCGTGTCACCACACACGAAGAACCGTATGACACCTCGCGTGTCACCACACACAAACGCACTGTATGACACTTGGTGTGTCACCACACACAAAGAACCGTATGACACCTCGTGTGTCACCACACATATAGAAGTATATGACACTTCACAAGTCACCAGATATAAAGAACCGTATGACACCTCGTGTGTCACCACACACAAACAACTGTAGGACACCTCGCGTGTCACCACACACAAACGCACTGTATGACACTTGGTGTGTCACCACACACAAAGAACCATATGACACTTCGCATGTCACTGTCAGGCTCGCTAAGACCTGAACTAACTAGGGAGGGACAGACAGACTTACAGACCTACAATACCTAACTCCCCAACTCAAATAAGCAGTCCAAAACCAGATGAACAGTTCACACATGTATAATTTCATTCAAACCACGACACCGGGGTCCATAACACTGAATATTCCACTTACTACCCACACAATCACTTTCTCTCAAACCCAAACATTCAACCACTTAACCCCATTCGCACACAACTTCTAGTCACACACACCCCCTGCACAACCAAACTAACACAAGGTCATGAAATTAATTAACAACTAACCTTAAATCGGGTCAAATCCCAATGTGCCCAGCCTGGTGCGATGCATCGCTGCATGCAATACAACTCACACGACCGATAAACACCTTGGCATATGGCCCAACAGGACACTATGAATCCGAGACTTACTCAACAAATTCACTTACCGGCTCATACACAAGCAGCAACCAGGGAATAAACTCCGACCATTGACAGACCAAACACCAATATAGAATGCCCAAAACTACAATTTTGTAACACAGTGACAGACCAATCACTTGATATAGAATGCACAAAACTACAACAATTCTGCAATGTTCACACACTTTCAAGATTAATTAAACCGGGTCACATTCCAACAACTGGGCACTTAAAGCACGCATGACCAATTAATAATCCAGTAACTGGGTTGCTATGAAATACTTGCAGAGAATGGCCCAACCAAGTTGTCCAACATGTAAAAATGTTGATATAAATGTGTTTTTTTTTTGCCACCACACAAAAGACAATTTGTCTTGAAAACCTGTGCAGCCTGCGACACACAAGTAATGACTAATTAGCCAACAACTAAACCAGCTATGCAATGATATTACTAAATAAATTTAAAGCCACTAAGGATTTCTGCTAGTGTCTTTCACACACTGGGTAGTCCACTCCACGACTGATGAACGATGACTCATTTCCTTGATCCTGGAAATAATGTTCAATGCTGTTACCTCAACACAGCCCCTGTTTGTCATCAACATTCACATGTACCACTCGGCTTGTCACAGCAATAGGAAGAGTAGCCCACGCTCTGTCACTCCTAGCACAGGGATCCGTCACCAGCTAAGGCAGGATTACAGGGAGATATCTGTGGACACATACAGGCGCATCCCCACTAAGAATCTATCATAAATCCCATAGTACCCTACACATACTAAATTCATATTAATCATGAGCACCACCCAGGGGAGTCAAAGTCACTACTGTGAATATTCTGTCTCTTATTGTAGTCTTAACTAACTAACCTACTCCAATCACAAGATGCACCCAATGGTAACTTTATCCAAATGAAAACCAGCATTAGCACTTAGCTTTAGTCTAATTATTATCCATTTGTATAAAGGAAAGAAATTTTCAGACAGACTATATACAGCTTACTTTACAAAAATCACAGTGCCACAGTGGTACACAATCTAAGTCAAACTTCAGTCCAACTTAACCACCTAGCCCGGTCCAACTCCACGGCCACTATTAAGTACTTTCCTTAGATAGCAGAACAACCTTAAAAAAAAACATGCATGGCTTCCCACACAATTCCCAATGTTATGAACAAGGTCCAAACTATGTCATTTGGAAAACAAGAGATAAAATATGCAGATACTTATTGCCCAAAATAAATCTGTCGGTCACGGTCACTGCCACTGCTGTAAACATCACTTGCAACTTACAGCCTACGTCCAAACCATGGGGCAACCACACACACACCACATCACTACCCCCAAAATACTTCCGGGCTGTCAATCTTTGTTAAAATTGATCTTTAGCGGAAATATCAGCTGGCTTGCTCCACCTGACTGAGCAATGCACATTAAGGTTGACAAACACATCATCATAAATTTGACAACATATCATCATATACACAACTTAAAACCAACAATTTCAAACAATGGGCTGTCTCCCCTGATCAACTTCCAGACAGGTGTCAACAGTACTAGCAACCACACAAATACATAAATAATTCCTGGTCTGGTATTAAGGCTGCTAATAAGACTAACAGATCATACCGACACCGACAGGTTCCAGTGGCTGAAATTACTGAAAGATCACACGAATGAATGTACTCGCACATGCACAAAACACCCTACATTGATCTTACATGCCCAAAATCATATCATCCAATATAACTACTCAATGCAACCATTACACTGTTTAATTACAACACCCATAGCCCTTCCTGGCACTAACGCAGCCCCTTGCCTGGCACCTCAGACTGCTTCCAGCCTCCAGCTGCCCAAATCAACCAATAAAGACAAGGATTTCCTTTTGAGTTCCTCCGTATCCTGGCTCAATCCAACCCCAACCAGGTTCAGATGATAGGATTACTAAAATGTCTACACTGAAATATACAAACGTACCTTGAACCAACACGTGTCCGGCCCAACTCCGAGATGGGTTGTCCAGCGCCACCAAGGCCACCCCCAGACCGGCACGTCTACAGCACCCAACCACAGCAACCAAGTCCTCACCCACCAAGGTTTCAGGAACACAGGTTACAGTTTAACACAAACACAGCAACCAAGTCTTCACCCACCAGGGTCTCAGGAACACCGGTTACAGTTGAACACAAACGCAGCAACCAAGTCTTCACCCACCAGGGTCTCAGGAACACCGGTTACAGTTCAATACAAACACAGCAACCACGTCTTCACAAATTACAGTAACGACAGTCCTTCTACTGTACTTCCAACAGCGAGAAGAATACAATTACACAGAACACAGAATCAGTCCTCTCCAGACTCAAGGCAGCTCCGCTAATCCTCAAGCCCGAACCCTGAACACAAGGTTCCTAAAAAGGGTTCACCAGGACTTTCAACATAGAATCAACACACACAACGTCAGAGACTTCCACTCTGAAAACAGCTGCAAAAAACACTGAGCGACAGTTCGCCTAACCCCCAGCCTGCTTCATAGTCAACTTGGCTGTGATTGGATAATTCAACGTAAGGTTAACTATGATTGGGCAACTCACAGTAAGGATGATGCATGACCCAATTTCCCCACTTCACGGAAAACAGTAAAAAGTTCAAGATACCTCCCTACCCTCTCCCAAGCTGTGCTGTCACACAGATATCCACTGACGCACACACACGCATGCGACGTGAGCGGAACTGTTCGCCGGCTCACCCAGCACATAAAGAGGAAATATTGACTCTAATGCGAACCACGCAGATACACTGACATGGAACATAATCAGTCTGCACATGCAGAAGTTCAAACATGAGTCGCCTCCACTAGATCTATCTGTAACATAGTACATACATGTACGGGCTCAAGTAGCAATGTCAGTGACCCTGACAGTCACCACATATAATTTACCGTGACACCTCGTGTGTCACCACACACAAACAACCGTAGGACACCTCGTGTGTCACCACATATAAAGAAGTGTATGACACTTCGCGTGTCACCACACACGAAAGAACCGTATGACACCTCGCGTGTCACCAACACAAACGCACTGTATGACACTTGGTGTGTCACCACACACAAAGAACCGTATGACATCTCGTGTGTCACCACACATAAAGAAGTGTATGACACATCGTGTGTCACCACACACAAAAGTACTGTATGACACCTCGCGTGTCACCACACACAAAAGTACTGTATGACACCTCGTGTGTCACCACACATAAAGAAGTGTATGACACATCGTGGGTCACCACACACAAAAGTACTGTATGACACCTCGCGTGTCACCACACACAAAGAACTGTATGACACCTCGTGTGTCACCACACATAAAGAAATGTATGACACTTCGCGTGACACCACAAACACGAATTCTGTATGACACCTCGTGTGTCACCACACACAAAGTACTGTATGACACCTTGCGTGTCACCACATACAAAAGAACTGTACTTGAGGAATGCATTCTTGTAGCGCCACGATGTACATCGTCACTGACCAGTCTGTCCCCGCGACAAGTGATCATTTTTCAGGTATTAAGACAGTCACCCATCTGTCATTCTCTCGCTTTACTCTTTAAAGTCCTCTATACAAAAACAACACGCTTTTCGTAAGTTGGTGGGTCAAGGCACAAGAGGGTGATTTGGATCTATGCGAGACTCAAGAATTTTCCTCCCAGTATCTTTTGTAATTTTATATTGTTGTCCGTCGAAACAAGACATATTCTTTTCATGCACAAACACATACCAAACTACCTGATACTTAAGCACAGTTCCTGGCACCAGGGCCTCCTTCGCTGCCTCATGAAATTCTTTTTTGATAATTGTCATCCTCGAGCAGCGTGAGCGCAGCAAGTCTGCCGGCTTCTGAAATCTGCCTCGACGATGGCTGCAATCTCAGAATCCATCATCTGTTCATCTTTCACGAGGAACTGTTTTGTTTGTAGTCGGTCTTCAGCTGGTATCTGTTTGATATCAGTACAGTATGATGATCACTGCTAGAATTAGTGCCAGAGAAGGCTCTGGTTCGGGTTCTGTTAGTGCTGGACGTGGATGCATGGAGGACGAAGCAGCAGTTTTCTGGTTGTCTGACATATAGATGCACAAACACCCAGGACACAGAGGCACATACAAAGACATTTACTAAAGAGCTCTCTGTCTGTCTGTCTGTCTGTCTGTCTGTCTGTCACACACACACACACACACACACACACACACACACACACACACACACACACACACACACACACCACACACACGTCGCTCTCTCTCTCTCCTCTCTTCTCTCTCACACACACACACACACCACACACACACACACACACACACACCACACCAACACACACGTCTCTCTCTCCTCTCTCTCTCTCTCTTCTCCTCACACACACACACACACACACACACACACACACCACACACACACACACACACACACACACACACACACAGATACACACACGCATGCGCGCGCACACACACACACTCACACACACATACACACACGTCGCTCTCTCTCTCTCTCACACGCATGCACACGCGCACACACACACACACACACACACAACACACACACACACACACACACACACACACACCACACATATCCGTAAAAAATTTTACGGATGGTTCCGTTTGCCAGTTAAGTGCAGGTTCAGGTTTTGTTATTCGGCTTTAAAAGTTCAAAAAGCATACAGCTTGGAAAAGGATTTTCTATTTTTACGGCAGAATTGTATGCTATTCTTATGGCATTACTCTTTATTTTCGATAGTAATCATTCTTTCTGTAACATTTTATTTTGTGTTGATTCTAAGGCAGTGTTAGATAGTTTGAAAGTCTGGGATGTTAAAACAAGGAAAGATGTAATCTTTGAAATAAAGCATCTAATTAATTATATTATTTCCACAGGAATTAATATAGTCTTCTGCGGGTCCCTTCACACTGTAGTATTTATTGGAATGAAATAGCAGATAAACTAGCCAGACGCGGGGTAATGGGCAATGCTGCAAAAAGTAATTTGAAGTTAGATATATATGAAATACATTCGTTATTGGAAAGCTGTTTCCGACTGGTGAAGTCTCAAGATAAATGTGTAATGGAAACATGTCCTAGACATATTTCTAGTTTAATATACAAGATACGTTTGAACTCTTGGAAGACCAAATATTCCCAAAATATAGCGTGTGCATGTTCTAAGCCATTATCTGGTGAACACATACTTTTCCATTGCCCCATTTTAAATGCTCTTTATTCAAAAGGAAACATTGAACTTTCGAAATCTAAACCGGCTCGCGCTGTTTCTTTCAACTCAGAAATTGTTTGAGGTTGCAGAAATTATCTCTTAATCTCAAACTAGCATATTTTTATAATTATGATAGTGTAGTTAATATTTAAGTGTGTACTGTTCTTGACATTATTTCTTACCCCCCCCCCCCACCCGTCCTCCTCCGTGCCCCTCCCCCAACCCCACTCCCCCCTCACTCCCCCTCCCCTTGTAAAGTCTAATATCACCAAGTGTGACAGACTATAAAACAACAACAACAACACCACACACACACACACACACACACAACACGTGTCATTACAGTCAGGCTCAAAATCAACGTATTGACGGAAAAAGAACAGAATGGTGCGTGAACACGAGTGTTGCACAACAGATCAATAAGGCCCAGAACCAGCCGACCCGATTTCTGTGCAGGGAGTATGAAGTTGGTGGTTTTAAATAAACTGTTGCAGTATATACTCGCGCCAACGACACATGTTTGAGAAGCAGTTCTCCCTTTATGTTGAAGGCTAAAGAGAAGATCTGTTTGCAGGCGGCTATGGATAGCATGAGAGAAGTGGAAGAGGAAGAATAGAGTATACACTGCACATGCACATTCTTAGACACGGGTGGAAAATGAAGAGGAGATGTCGGGGTGGGATGGTTAAATGGGAAGGGAGGTGGGAGGGGGGGGGGGGGCTATCACAGAACAACACAGAAGATAGACGCAGTTTACATATCGTCTCACCCAGCCGCCTGCGCGTCACCACACACACACCACACACACACACACACACACACACACACACACACACACACACACACACACACACACACTTGTTCATAGGCTTTACGAATGTCAAAAAGTAGCGAGGACGTTCTTACGACGTGCAAATTGATGTTTTACGTGTGTTGTAAGTTTTACTAAGTGCTCAATTGTAGATCTGTCTGCTTGGAATGCAGCTTGGTTGATAGGAATGATGCAGTTTTTATTGCAATGATGAATTAGCCTTTTAACACTATCTTTTCCATCAGTTTACACGTGTTAGACGTTAATGATATTGGCCGATAGCTGTTTATATCACTGAGTGGTTTTCCTTTTTTATGAATAGGAATTATAATTGAGTGTTTCCAAATTAGGGGCATTTGCCACTGTCCCAACATTTTGGAAAAACAAATGTAGAAATTTTATGATATTTTGCGGGAAATGACTTAATATTTCATTTGAAATGCCATCTAATCCCACTGATGTCTTTTTATTTAGATTAATAATACACTCATTGACTTCCTGCAATGTATAGCAGAATTTAGATAGTGATTTTCTGTTGGTTTTGGGCTATCATAGATGTTTTTCTTTTCTTCACGTTCGCGGTGTTTTTTCTTGTCCAAGGATAAGCTGTTAATGCTACTGTTGTATGCAAATAAGTCAGCAAAATGCTTCAGATTTTCAAAATTTGACGGAAATTGATATTGTTTTAATTTGATCGGACAATGTGGAAAGCTAACTCCATTTTTCATTGTTTTTAATTGTGTCCAACTTTTTGAATGTCTTTAATAGTTTGATACCTCATTATGACATACAGACGACCAGTAACTGCCGTTTTGCTTGTGCAATTATTCTATTTTGGTAATTTTTCGCTCTTTTTTTCTCAAGAAGTTTTTCAGTTTTTTCCTTAAGATTTTTTTCTCTTTTGTATTCTTTTGTTTTTTCTATTTTTTCTTGTTTTGCCTGTTGACATGTATCATTCCACCAGACATTACCCAAATGTTTTTTGATTTTACAGATTTTACAGTCGGAATTGATTCTTTTGCAGCAGAGTGTACTGCTTTCTGAAGATGATCATATAACGTATCGACATCTTGATTCTCAATATTTTCTATGCTCATGTTAAATGAACTGAGTAGATATGAAAATTTTTTCCAGTTAGCAAATTTATAACAATATTTGGGAACTTTGTCATGGTTTACATCATTTGTTACAGGTCTCATATTTTCAAGAGAAATCTTAATAGGTAGATGGTCACTATTTAATGTATCATCAAGTGTCAGCCAGTCACATGATATAGCTAGTTCAGGAGATATGAAGTGTGGCACAAACGACTAATGTACAAAATAAAGAATATCGGAATCAGTGGGGAAAATATACAATTTTATTCAAGATTTTCTACAAGGTAGGCACATTCAAGCAAAATAGGAAATACGTATTCCAACCCAAGACCCTTACAAAGGGTTACCCCAAGGTTCAGTAATTTCCCCAATATTATTTAATATTTTAATCTCTGACCTCCCAAAAGGTCTTTCTAAAGATACTAAAGTGGCTCAATTTCTGATAATATGCCTAGGACAAAAAAAACAATGAAAAAAAATACCCCATAAAGACTTAAATTTAATAAAAATAAAGTACAACTTTAAATTTAAATAAGATCAGTGTTTTTTTTTAAAGAAAAGGCTTTTTTTTCCCCCAAAAAACTAAAAAGTTTTTTTAAAAAAATGCTGTTTACGATCCAGGACAATTTCCTACTTTCATTTGGGAGGCTTTTTTTTAAACTTGAAAAATGTGTCAAATTTTTGGGGTTATTTTAAAGTAGAAATTTTATCTTGGAACGCTAAATTTTGAATTAATTTTAAAAAAAGCAAAAAAGAGTTTGGAATTTTCCTAAAAATAATTTAGAAAACAATCGGGGGACAGGATTCAAATCGTTATCCAAATTAGCAATGCCCTTAACCTCAAGACTAACTTATGCTCGGGAAGTATTCTTTAAGCCCTCAATACCTGTTAAATAAATTTCAGATACTGATTTGAAAAAGCTTTATAAAACCCCCTTTGGGGGTTCCCACCATACATCTAACTTGGGGAGACCTGAGTAGAATTTACCTCTTGCAAACTTGGAAAGCTTCTACTTCAAAATTTATTTTTAAAAGAGCTTTTCACAAAACTTTTTTAGCTCAGAAGTATGTTTAAAATCAAGGGGAGGTTTTCGGGAAAACGGGGCCCAAAATAACTATCAACAGGCATTTACTCTTTTTCCCTCCGCTTCAAAGGATACTAAAATGATAAAAAAAAACATTCCCAAAAGACAAAATTCACCTTTTCCCCAAAAGGGGAACAAATAAACCCCTTTTTTGAATAGATTATCAGATGTAAAAAAAAGATTGTCCAAAACCCTTTAAGAACATCTGTTTCCCTCTTTTTAAAAAGAACTACAAACCATTGAAAATGTTTACGATGGTCAGTGCTAGAAAATGAAAAACGGGGGGCAGCCTTTATAATCCCTAGTTTCAAAAAAGAAAACTCTTCTATCTTGGGAGGCAGTTACGATATTATGCCGAATTAATTGCTATAAAATTAATCGTTGATTTTTATCCCAAATTTTCCCCAAAATAAATTCCCAAAAAATGATAGGGGTTATTGAAAAACAGCAACCCCTCGATTAAGTCCGCATGTCCTTTAATTGTTGAATGGTATTAAAATTCATCATCTATTCATTTTTTATCCTTTAAAGGGATTACTGTTACTTTTTTTTGGGTCCCCCCTTTATTGTGGTATTTTACCCAACGACGCTAGATCAAATAGCAAAAAACACTCAAAAAGTTAATTTCGCATACACTTAACATTCCTTTTGATTTGAAAGAATTTTTTCAATATAAAATTCAACGTCAAGAGAAAAAATAAACATTTCTGAGAATCAGACGTCCAATATTATCAAACTGTGTAAATTTGAATGGGTAAAAGGGGAAAAAATACAAACAAATCTCTTTCTCGTTAGGGGGATTGAAAATTTTAAACCATAATTTCGTTTGAACGCATTGAAAACAAAATATTGTCATAAAGTTTTAAAGTAGTTTTGGGGAAACCTTAAGTACTCATTTACTAACCAATCCCAAAGCAAGAGAACTCTTTCAAATTCGGGGATGAAGGACACTGTGGGTCGACTTCCTTCCTTTTCCAAGTATTTTAAACAGTTCTTTGTTCTTGGCAATTTGCAAATGTTTGTTAAGTAGTTAAATTTGGCCTTTATCTTTTTGATCTTTTCTCTACCAGTTGCAAATTTGTTTTGTCAAAGGAAAGGGGGTAAGGGGGGGGGGTGGGGGGGGGGGGGGGGGGGAGGGTGTGAATTTTACATTAACATATTTAAACACTCCAATCACTACATACTTCATTCACCCACATATAAAACTGTCTGAATCACTGTAGTGGAAGGACATTAAACCGACGAAAAACACACACACACTCAAACACACACTCACATGTGTATACTCAAACGCGCGCGCGCACATACACACACACACACACACACACACACACACACACACACACACACACACACACACATGCACACATGCACACAACACACACACACACACACACACACAACGCACGTATCCACACCTGCACACCCGCATACACGCACACACACACATGCGCGCATCCGTGTGTGCTGAGAATTTGTGGGGTCGGGATAGTTAACTAGCATGAGAGATAAGATGCGTTATGTGCAAGAAGTAAACAAACAATAAAGGCTACCTTTTTATGTGAGAAATAAGAGGACAGCTTCTTCGTGACATGTGTGCCTGTGATTCCAAAATAAATCTTTACTCTTTTTACCTGTGCTAACGACGTCGCGTTTGAGAAGTAACCTTCTACCAATATTAGAATTCTGAAGAGGAGAGCAGCTTTTTAGTGGAGCTGTTGCTTGATGGGGGGAGGAAGGGTGGGAGAAGGGAAGGATGGAGAGTTTACGTATGGGCCTAGTCAGAGACAAAAAGGTAGACACACAGACAGAGCATGTGAGATATAGATGGGCAGACAGCAGGCAGACGGGTAGAGAAAATATCAGTTGTGCCCAGAGAGAGAGAGAGAAAGACAGAGAGAGAGGGAGAGAGAGAGAGAGGGGGGGGGGGGCATAAAGAATGCCCTGTAGATTTGTTTTAACCTAATTTCGATCAAGTTAGAGAGAGAGAGACAGACAGACAGACAGACAGACAGACAGACAGACAGACAAACAGAGGGAGAGAGATAGAGGGAGTGAGAGGGGGAAGGGGGATGAAGAATGCCCTATAGATTTTTTTTAACCTAATTCAATCAAGTTATATAGATGACGCTTTTTTTTTTCGTAGTGTGGATTACTAGGAAGACGGTCATCACCAGCAATTTGCACGTTTTCTGGTGTATGATGAACCAGCTTTGTGAGCAAGAGGCTCTAAGCAACTGTCGCAACTGTTTCAGTGTCTTTGCACAGTACAGTGGGGGTAATTCAACAGGAACCGGATTTGAAATCAAAGCATTTTACACTACACATCTTGGATAATGAGACTTTTGAACAGAGCAGGGCATTAACCAACACGCTTGATTCAGAAAGCAAACTTTTATACACTTATTCAAAACTGGACTATCGTGTGCAAAATTGAGACGGTGTTTTATTTATTCTGCTGCTGTATGAGATTAACAATAAAGACATAACGATAGGCAGAATGCATAGAAAGCAGAAGTATAAATACGTGTTTAATCCACCAGAAGAACAAAGTGTTTCAGCTTCAGTCCAGTGTTTGCTTTACCGGTGCCTCGCGGTGACGTCACGCTGGCTGCTTTCTTTTAGACTATCTTTTTTGTGGTGTAGCTGTACACTTGTAAATGATCACACGAACATCATAGAGAACATGGCCATCTCACAGGATGAGGTAGAAGGTAAAAAAAAGTCTCCACTAGTACACGACACGCACCACACCCCCCCCCCCCCCCCCCCCCCCAACCGATCTGAGAGGCCCCGAACTAGAGGAGGCCTCCGTGACATGAGCTGGAGAACGTGTCTACAATATCAAAATAAATCGTTACTCTCTTTACTCGTGTTAACGACACCATTCTTCAAAAGCAACCGTTTAACTAAACACTTGAAGTCTGAAGAAGAGCACAGCTGTTTACTGAACTGCTAATTGACGAGGGAGAGAGAGAGAGGGGGGAGAAGGCGTGGGCGCGTAAGCTCAGAACCAGTCACAGTTACAGGTGAACCTGGGAAGGAAACAGGGCAAAGAGTATGGAGAATGTGTGGGATGGAGAAAGGGCAGTGGGAGGATGACTGGTGTTGGGATGGATCTTGAGGCTCGGGAGAGGAGTCCAGAACAAGTCAAACAGAAAACGACGAAAAGAGAAAGGAGTTCATACAGATATACACAAGGGGAAAAAAACTCTGATAATAACAGGAACGGAAACAACATTACTGCGCGAAAAAAAAGAGTGAGAAAAAGACAAAGGAGAAGAAGGGTGTCACGGTCAAAAATAACCTCAACCAAATTCGTGGTCAAAACGCCACCAGCCCAGTTGGACTTAAGCTCTAACGCAAATATTCTGGGCGTCAGGCGGACGGCCCCATGGTTCGGATCCGGGCAATTAAGCAAAGGGGAGGCTAATCCTCATCCTCCACAGAGACGGTCTGTCCAACCAGCCGGGCTAAATAGCTGACCGACGCATTCACCTGTCGCCTCAGCCAATTAAAGGCTATTTTAGCTCTCATGGAGACAGCACTGTCTGCTAGACGGACTAAGCTGTCTGCCGAATGTCTCGATTGGTCTGCCAGCCAACGTCTTAGAGCCTACCCAGACTCATCTAGCCACTTTAGAGTGACCAGTATCCGCGAGTTAAGCCACACGGCGCCAGTTAAGTAGGGAAGGGGGAAGGTAGTGTGTGGGGGGGGTGAAATCTAGCTAATCAATTAAATGACCAATTGACCACCACAGAGAGTAAGGTGTGTAGGCGTGACTGTCATGATTTGAACATCCAATGGAATTAGAGGGGGATAACTTCGGTGTCAGGGCGGTAAAAATACTGACCAATGGTACTCCTCGCCCTTTTTGGACAGATCGAACGAATAAAGAGATGAGAGAGTGAGAGAACGGGAGAACGAGGGGTGAACGAACAGAGAAACAGAGAGAGGAGAGGTTCTAGGTCTGCTTGAGAGAAAAGCAGAGAGATGAGGGGAGGAAGAAAGAACCAAGTTGAGAGATTAGCATGAGATAGTCTGCAGAGGAAGGACTGAGGAGAGATGTGGAGAGAGAGAGAGTTGCTAATTAATGAAGAAGAAAAGAAAGAAAAGAAAAAAGAAAAGAAAAGCAACCATGTCCATTTGATAAGAGCAGACTAGAAAGAGAGAGAGAGAGTGCAATGCGTTAATGCGGAAGAAAGAAAGGAGAGCAGATCGATGTTGAAAGTCACTGTTCTATCTAAACCGGGGTTCGACCTCATACTTGGCCAGCGCCACTTTCATCGGCAGTCCAACCTGACCAACGCCAGCAGTCCAGTCTGACCGGGCCAGCAGTCCAGCTTGACCGGTGCAAGTAGACCAACACCAGTGCCAGCAGTTGTGTCGTGTTGTGAAAGTGACAGTGAAAAGAAAAAGAAAAGAAAAGACAGTGATTCGTGAATAGTTAAGATCACCTGGCCAGGTAAAGTAGAAATCTATTTATACCCGGTTAGTTAATGATGTTTTAGATAAATGATTTTGTGAAGTTCAGAAAGAGAGAATGTTTTATTTCATTTGATTCCATATGCATTGATGTTTCGTTCTATGATCATGTGTAGTAAAGTTATAGACTTTACTAGTGGTTTGATGTGACGAATGCATGATATATGAATGAGATTGTAAGCAAGCTGTGAGTGTGTTTGGGCTGTGCGCTAGTCCTTCCTCCATCGACATCACCCGAGGTTGACAATTTATTGGCGAGCCTGCCAGGATATTCTGGCCCATTTTATTATAATTGTTCAACTTCTCAGAGGGGAAGCTGGTGGGATTCAAGTATTGTAATCCTAAGACAAGGGGTTGTCTTACTGTATGTTCCCAAGATAGTTAAATACTAGGCTTGGCATTGCTTCCAAGATAGTTAATACTAGGCTTGGCATTTCAGCCCCAGAGTACTTATTTCGCACAGATTACCTATAATTCGCTCTCATGGTTGGTCAGGCGCTGGGCGTCTTATAAAAACTAATTACTTGTCCCAAGCTAATATTATCATTCATAGGATTGTGCTATTACGTCACTCGTGTCGGTAACCACCATTTTGGCCGTCATAGTAATAAAATCTTGTTCAAAAAAAAAAAAAAAAAAAAAAGGATATAATGGCGGAAGAAAAGAACACCCCTATTGAGCAACTTGTGAGCGTCGCTCGTGATTTAGGTTACTCAGGAGATGAGTTGCGAGCATTCGTTGAAAACCAACAAAAGATGGAAAGGGATGAACGCGCGGAAAGACGACGTGTCCATTGGAAATAGCAGAGCAGGAAAGGACTAAAGCAAAGCGCAGAGCGGGAAACAGAAAGATTAAGGATTCAGGCTAATGATAATCAGCAACGCAGGAGACAGAAAGAATAAGGGAAGCGCAGGAAACAGAAAGACTAAGGGAAGCGCAGGAAACAGAAAGACTAAGGGAAGCGCAGGAGACAGAAAGAATGAAGCAGGAAACAGAAAGATTAAAGGTTCAATTAGAGTTGGAGAAAGTGAGAATACAAAGGGAGACCACCGAGGATGGGAGTTCAGTTTCCAGTGACTCTGTGCGCAGCTATGCTCCCCGACCCAAGTTGCCAAAATTCTCGGAAGGAACCGATTCGATTGATGCATACATCAGTCGTTTCGAAACGTTTGCGACCATCAGGGTTGGCCTCCAGAAGAGTGGGCAGTCATTTTGTCGGCGTTACTGACGGGTAAGGCATTAAAATTTTCACTGCGTTGCCAGCAGAACAACATCTGATTTCGGCGCTGTGAAGGAGTCTTTAATGAAAGGATTTGACCTCACAGAGGAGGGGTTCAGGAAGAAATTTCGTTCAGCTAAATTGCAAGCAGGGGAAACGTACACTCAGTTTGGTGCACGTCTAGATCACTATTTTGAGAAATGGTTAGAGTTGAGCGGTACGAAAAAGGAGTTCGCTGAGTTGAAAGAGCTAGTTATGAAAGAACAGATTTTGTCAGGTTGCGGCCCTGAGTTAACCATACATTTGAAAGAGAGACAGCCAGAGACAGCAGGGGAGTTTTGAAGTTCGCAGAGGTGTATAGAGAGGCACGTTTGGGCACGAAGGTGCAGGAGAAACAGGTGCTAGGCACAGTGAGAAGGGTGCAAGGAGACCAGGGGAGTTTCTGCAAAGTCTGCAAACCCAGTGGTGGGGCAGAAGGAAGGGCAAAGGGACATTAGGTGTTTCATTTGCCCACAAGAAGGGACATGTGGCGAGGGATTGTCGCATGAGGTTCCAGAAGGCAGCAGCCTTGCAAGAGGTGGATAAGGTCGTCAAGGGAAACGACCTGCAGTGGAACCAAAAGGGATTCAGTCTGAAGAGGGTGGAGTGCAGCCTATGGCTAGCACTGGACAGCAGTCAGTGTCAGGGATGGAGGGCACTAGGCTGAGTGGTTCGTTACCAGTGGAAGAAGGGTGGATTGGCCAGCAGAGGGTGAAAGTGTTACGAGACACTGGTTGTTCATGCGGTGTAGTACGAACAACGCTGGTCGATAAAGAGGATTTGACAGGGCAAATCCAGACCTGTACTCTAATCGATGGCACTGTGAGGGAGTTCCAGTTGCTAAGATAGAAGTACGTACCCCTTACTTCTCAGGCGAGTTGTCTGCGTTGGTGATGGAGAAACCCCTTCATGATGTGATCATCGGAAATATTCCAGGTGCAAGGGATCCAGGGGATCCTGAGTTGTTGACTGCTACAGGGGCAGCAGTTCAAACACGGAGCAAGAAGGAGGAAAAGGTTGATAAACCGTAGTCGTTCCAGCAAGGAAGTCAGGCATAGATGTGTCGCCTGATGATTTAGGGCAGCGCAGGAACAAGACCCTTCGCTCGTGAAGTCTTGGGAGTTGGCAAGAGTGGAGAGAACAGGAGGTTAGAGGAGTGAGACAGAATTTCTTGTGAAAGGCGGGCTGTTGTACCGAGTGTTCACCAAGGGAAGACAGGTAAGGTGACCACTCAGTTAGAGGTACCAGCAGGTTATCGTGACACTGTCATGTCAGTGGGTCACGAGTCGCTCATGGCGGGTCATCTCGGCACCAGCAAAACCGCTGACCGAATCTTTGATGACTTTCATTGGCCAGGAGCAATGGCAGACATCAAGCGTTTCTGCATGTCATGTGACGTGTGTCAAAGGTCAGCCACAAGAGGGTGAAGAGGAAGGCGCCTCTTAAGCAGCCTCCTTTAATTGACAAAACCATTCAGGAGGGTGGCTGTTGACCTGATTGGCCCAATCGCGCCCTGTTCCAAAGGTGGGCACAGTATGTGTTGACGCTGGTGGACTACGCGACCAATACCCAGAAGCGGTTGCATTGAAAGGCGTAGATACGCAACAGGTCGCTGAAGGGCTGGTAGACATCCTTCTCTCGCGTGGGTGTGCCAGCACAAATTCTCAGTGACAGGGGTCACAGTTCACCTCAGGCGTGATGAGGGAGGTCAACAGGCTGCTAGGGATCACACAGCTGCTCACTACCCCATACCATCCCAATGCAATGGCTTGGTGGAAAGATTCAACGGTGTGCTGAAGGGCATCTAAAGAAGCTCTGTGAGGAAAGGCCAGCAGATTGGGACCGCTACATTCCAGCGGCCTGTTTGCCTACAGGGAAGCCCCTCAGGAAAGCACAGGCTTTTCGCCATTTGAGCTGCTGTATGGGCGGACAGTTCGGGGACCGGTGTGCATTCTCAAAGAGCTGTGGTCCGGAGAACAGGAGTCCGAAGAAGTCAAAACCACATATCAGTATGTGGTAGACTTACGCAATAGGCTCGAGGAGACATGTAAGGTCGCAAGGGAGAGTTTGCAGGAGGCTAGGGTCGTCCAGAAGAAGCAGTATGACAGGAAGGTGAGGAAGCAATTCCTCAAGGTGGGAGATCAAGTCCTGTTACTGCTTCCCACGGATCACAACAAGCTGCTGATGCATTGGAAGGGACCATTCACCATCATTGAGAAGGGAGATCAGGACTACCGAATCGATGTGAATGGGAAATCAAAACTTTTCCATGCAAATTTACTCCGCAAATATATTCAGCGTGAGAGTCAGCACATAGGCGCAGCAGCAATCATTGATGGAGGTGAGGGAGACCCAGCAGAAGAAGGGGAGATTTTGTTGCCTGAGTTTCCAGGGAAGAGTCATACAGGGATGTGTCACTGTATGAAGGGCTAGACAGTAGGAGACAGGAGGAAGTTAGGGGCTCCTAGAACAGTATAGGGGGTCCCTGACTGATAAACCAGGCAGGACAACTCTAGAGACATGTACGGTGGAGTTAACATCACAGAAACCCGTACATGTGAAAGCCTACCCGATCCCATATGCCACCAAGCAAGTGATCGAGGAGGAGGTAGAAAAAGATGATGGACCTTGGGTGATTGAACCGTCCAAATCATCATATAGTGCACCCTCGTCTTAGTGAGGAAAAAGTCAGGTGAGCATCGATTCTGTGTCGACTATAGACGTCTGAACAGTGTCACCAAGGTCGATGCAGAGGTCATACCAAACATGGAAGACCTGTTCGCTCAGATCGCCACAAGCAAGAGCCAGTATTTCACCAGGATAGATCTGAGCAAGGGTTACTGGCAAATAGCCCTGAGTGAGGACTCAAAGGAAGTCACAGCATTCTCCACTCCTATGGGCTATACCAGTGGCGAGTACTCCCTTTTGGATGGTCAACGCACCTGCAGTCTTCTCTCGGGTGATGAGGAAGCTATTGACGGGATTGGAAGGTGTTGTGAATTTCATGGATGACATTCTGATAGCATCCAGACATGGGAGGAGCATATGAGGCAGCTAGGAGCAGTCTTAGAGAGGTTGAGACAAGCCAATCTCACAGCCAGACCAACAAAGTGCCAGTTGGTTTTCCAAGCCTGGAGTTCCTAGGTTTTGTTGTCGGAGGCGACACAAAGCAGCCAGAAAGAGGAAAGGTGGAGAAGATGATGAATTCAGAGAGACCAAAGACCAAAACAGAAGTCAGGAGTCTGCTAGGTTTTGTTGGCTTCTACAGGGAGTTTGTCCCAAATTTTGCTGCGATCACGAGTCCTCTCAGTGATTTGGTCAAGGCAGGGAAACCGGCAGTGGTCGAATGGTCAGACGCTGCAGAGCAAGCACTGCAGACGGTGTTTGGGAAAAACTAGGTTCCCGTCCCATCTTGAAGCTACCAGATATGTCCAAACCATTTTTGTTGCGGACAGATGCATCAGGTGGTGGGATAGGGGCAGTATTGTTACAGGAGCATGAAGGGGTCGAGTTCCCTGTGAGGTATGCTAGCAGGAAGTTGACAAAGTGTGAAGAAGGGTACGCAACGGTGGAGAAGGAGTGTTTAGCTGTCGTGTGGGCCGTGCAGAAGTTTCCACAAATACTTGTATGGGAAAGAGTTCGTGATAGAGACAGATCACCAACCACTCAAATTCCTGCAGGAGGCACAGCTGAAAAACAGCAGGGTTCTGCGTTGGGCAATGGCACTGCAGCCCTACAGGTATCGAGTGCAGTACATCCCAGTCGACAGAATGTCGAGCTGACTATTTAAGCCGTGTAGTCTTAGCAAGCTGCAACTCAGAGGAAGTCAGTCATATCCGGGTGCTTTGTTGATAATATGTGTTGATTTCCAGTTATGTTGATTGGATATGGTTCATTCCCAGTTGGCTATGGTTCATATTTTTTGTGTGAGACTTGTTCAATTTTTTGTGAGACTTGTTCATGTGAATGTAGTATTATGCTTGGAGCATACAGTCGCTTGTGTAGTAATGCATTATTTGCAATAAGTGAGGATGGAGATTCCTCAGTGAAGTGTCATGGATCGTGATCATATTATATTGTGCTTTTCATAAGAATTGTGAAAAGGAGAGATGGCAAATCCGCAGGTAGGGGAATTGCATAAGTGCGCACAGAGGTCGTTATAAAATGAGTCGAAATAACGCAAGAGTGCACGTCAATGATAACTCATTGGAGTGGTATTCACTAATGATATATTTTATAATTTGTAAACCGTTGTTGTAAAGTATTTTTCAAACTTTGCACGTGTAGCTGTGGTCAGCAAATTCGGTTGTTGTCTTTTTTGTACCGTTGTTTTGAGACAATGCGGAGCATGGTCTTTTGCAAGGGGGAAATTGTCACGGTCAAAAATAACCTCAACCAAATTCGTGGTCAATCGCCACCAGCCCAGTTGGACTTAAGCTCTAACGCAAATATTCTGGGCGTCAGGCGGACGGCCCCATGGTTCGGATCCGGGCAATTAAGCAAAGGGGAGGCTAATCCTCATCCTCCACAGAGACGGTCTGTCCAACCAGCCGGACTAAATAGCTGACCGACGCATTCACCTGTCGCCTCAGCCAATTAAAGGCTATTTTTAGCTCTCGTGGAGACAGCACTGTCTGCTAGACGGACTAAGCTGTCTGGCCGAATTTCTCGATGGTCTGCCAGCCAACGTCTTAGAGCCTACCCAGACTCATCTAGCCACTTTAGAGTGACCAGTATCCGCGAGTTAAGCCACACGGCGCCAGTTAAGTAGGGAAGGGGGAAGGTAGTGTGTGGTGGGGGTGAAATCTAGCTAATCAATTAAATGACCAATTGACCACCACAGAGAGTAAGGTGTGTAGGCGTGACTGTCATGATTTGAACATCCAATGGAATTAGAGGGGATAACTTCGGGTGTCAGGGCGGTAAAAATACTGACCAATGGTACTCGCCCTTTTTGGACAGATCGGAACGAATAAAGAGGATGAAGAGTGAGAGAAACGGGAGAACGAGGGGGTGAACGAACAGAGAAACAGAGAGAGGGAGAGGTTCTAGGGCTGCTTGAGAGAAAAGCAGAGAGAGAGGGAGGAGAGAAGAGAACCAAGTTGAGAGATTAGCATGAGATAGTCTGCAGAGGAAGGACTGAGGAGAGATGTGGAGAGAGAGAGAGTTGCTAATTAATGAAGAAGAAAAGAAAGAAAAGAAAAAAGAAAAGAAAAGCAACCATGTCCATTTGATAAGAGCAGACTAGAAGAGAGAGAGAGAGAGTGCAATGCGTTAATGCAGGAAGAAAGAAAGGAGAGCAGATCGATGTTGATAGTCACTGTTCTATCTAAACCGGGGGTTCGACCTCATACTTGGCCAGCGCCACTTTCATCGGCAGTCCAACCTGACCAACGCCAGCAGTCCAGTCTGACCGGTGCCAGCAGTCCAGCTTGACCGTGCAAGTAGACCAACACCAGTGCCAGCAGTTGTGTCGTGTTGTGAAAGTGACAGTGAAAAGAAAAAGAAAAGAAAAGACAGTGATTCGTGAATAGTTAAGATCACCTGGCCAGGTAAAGTAGAAATCTATTTATACCCGGGTTAGTTAATGAGTTTTAGATAAATGATTTTGTGAAGTTCAGGAAAGAGAGAATGTTTTATTTCATTTGATTCCATAGCATTGATGTTTCGTTCTATGATCATGTGTAGTAAAGTTATAGACTTTACTAGTGGTTTGATGTGACGAATGCATGATATATGAATGAGATTGTAAGCAAGCTGTGAGTTTTGTTTGGGCTGTGCGCTAGTCCTTCCTCCATCGACATCACCCGAGGTTGACAAAGGGTACGAGTAAGGGATTTGGTAAGGAAAAAGGTGTTGTAGGGGACGAAAGGGGGCCGGGAGACGGGCGAAGATTGTCCATGTAACATGTAAACATAACGTCTGGACATGTGGTTCCATGTGTCATCCCGCGTTTTAGTAACTCATTTACCTAACTCAAACAAAGCAGGTGTTTTTGTGTACATTATTCATCCAAGAAAAGTACCTTTGTTTTTTGGGAGATCTTTTTACCCACTATTGTCCATGGTGCACAGGGATCTTGATCTACTTCAGAAAGATCACCAGAAAGACTGGCACCCTGATCACCACTCAAGACCGACACACAAGGGAGGAAAACAGAAACTGGCCCATGAATGACCCAAATCGCATTGTGTTTACTTCCTTCCCCCTACCCTTTTATTACCCACAGACACTCAGTTGTCTCCTGGGTCCCCTCGTCTCTCCAAAGAGGTCTGCACCTAAACGAAAGGCTAAATAGTCCACACACACACACACACACACACACACACACACGTACATCCACAAAGAAAGGGCAAACAAACTGACTAACTGTCGTAGAAAAGGTACGACGAAAAATGGGCGGAGAAGGGCTCAGGATGGTGGTTGAGGAAACCGGGGGATGAAAAGCATGTGTGGTTCAGCGCGACACGATAACGCGTATCTTCAGTTGATAAACAGTAGACATGCTACATGTCAGCTGACATATCGTGTATACAGACTGTGCTGTTGCCGCATAAATCATAGAAAATAACATAGATTAAAATAAGAGGTAGGGCGTTCGTTCGAGTAAAATTAGTATTAAAGAGCGCACCACACACATACATACGAACGTACTCCCTCCTTCTCTCCACATACACACACATGCATGCACGCACGAATGCACATAAACAATCACGCACGAACGCATACATACACGCAAGCGCGAGCGCACGCACGCACACACACAACACACAC
>CM031598.1:39677087-39687087 GCA_018398815.1 Conus ventricosus | reverse complement strand
TATATACGACACCGGCTTTGTTTTGTTTTCCTTGCTTCTGCATAGATCTTTAGTGGTGGTCTGGATGCTAGTTTTTCAGATGAGACAATAAACCAGATTCCTTGTGCAGCGTTTGCTTCAGTGCCTGAAAGATCCCACTTCAACAAAAATCTGTCCGGGGCAAGATTTTGAGCAATCACCACTTTGATCAGTGTGTGTGAATAGGGTATGTTTCAACTGTGAGAGGAAGAACTCCTTTATTTTCAACAAGATTTCCTTACCTTAGATTTGAATATGTGGAAAATCTCTCTCTCTCTCTCTCTCTCTCTCTCTCTCTCTCTCTCTCTCTCTCTCTCTCTTACAATGACGATGCATTTTTACCCAACTCCCCTCTGAATCCGTACGTCTTATGAATTGCTTTCACGTTCTCTAGTCTGTGTCTGTGTGGTCTTCTCTAACCCACCCCTGTGTTTCCTCTATCCGCTGAACCCTCTTTCTTCCCCACATTTACATTCTCGATTAGTCTTGGTATCAGGACTTACGTGTTCGCTTGCATCTTCCAGCTATCGTCTCTTGCTAATGAATAAGTAGCTCAGTGAACAGCTGTGCTCTTCTTCTGACCGCAAGTGATTTTGCTCAAAGGTTGCTTTTGAACCGTGCGGTCGTTAGCGCGAGAACAGAGAATAACAATGTATTTTGACCTGGTAGACATCGCTCTCTGGCCCACATCACGGGAGGACACTGCTCTGATTCTGGGACCTTCAGATCGCTCGTGTAGATGTTGTTCATATTATTCTAGCAGTTTCCTTTTTTCAAACTAATGTTGTTATTGCGGTGTTTCTGTTTTGCTGCCCATTCTGATTTTTTTTTTCAGGACAAGCCATGTCCTGATACATACTGTCACAATTTAAGCGCTCATGGTTCATATTGAGCCACCAGTGCGGAGTCATCATGAAACCACCTGCCAATGCAGATCCTACGTTTGTTGCTGAATCACATATTTAGTTGTTTGGGTGGGTGCGAACATTGTGTTTCATGCATTCTGCCCGTCGTACCCATCTAACAATAACTCTGTTGTACCTATTTTGCCTGTGGTGGTTTATTTTAAGTGAAAGGAAAGGCTATAAGGTCACCTGGATGGCAGAATTCTTCGGAAAGAATCAAGCACGTGTTTTGACCCTTCGTTCTTTACACTCAAAGGGGGCCGGGCAGCATCCAGGTCGTAAACTTTGCCTTTGTTTCTTCTCAACCGGCTGCACTTGGAACACTTCTAAGATGCTTCTGCTTTGGCCGTTAGGGTTCTAGTCCTCTTTTTAAGATCAGATATCAAGATCTGTTTTATAAGATCATGCACAGATGTGCCTACAAGCCGCTTGCTCCAAACTCTGTGGCGAGGTCTCAGACAGTTGAACAGATTGATATATTCTCCCAGTCTTGTAGATCTGTGCTTCCTCTTTTCAGATTTCCGCTTTGATATGGCCAAAGATGTAGAGGGGACAGCATCAATATCGTCGCCTTTCGCTAATTGGAGTTCTGCTGAGCACAAGGAAGGCATTCCCATCTTCCTGACTGGCTCTGTGTTTGTCTCCTGTTCACGGGTTTGTTGTCTGTCCACCGTTCTTCACAGATGACATTGCCAAGACGATCAAATGCTGACAGTGTCAAACAATCACGTTTGAAGCATACACACGGTGGTTCGTGCGCGGGCAAAGGCTACGAGCAGACAGTCGACCGACCTTGCTGAGCACCGGACAAGAAGAAGCTGAAATACATGGTTACCTTGGAGCTCTGGGATTCCAGCCAGTTGAACAATTCTTTCGCTTGGAAGTGATTAATTGCAAACTCGAGTCAATGGGACTAGAAGGGAAAGCGACGCGAGAGACCGATCCTCACTCGTCTTTGATACAGCACAGTGGGTTCAATCAGAGTCATTTGTTTTGAAGAACATGGGTAGAGCACCGCCCAGTCAAATGGAGTTCATGCTGGTGATTTCTGTCGTCCCCCCCCCCCCCCTCCCATTTTGAAAGATCTGTTGCGAACTCCCGGGCAGCCCCTTCATACAGTAAACCCTGCTTCCATGTTTTTGACGTCACAGCTATTCCAGACCATGCTTTGCTGTGTTCCGCCGCGTAGAATATTGTTGCAGGAGCTTAATTTATATATAAATCTAGCAACATTTTATTGTAAGGCTCACGCAGTGCTATGCTACGCAGTCAGTGCTTTGTTAGAGAATCCATTTCTGATCCAGAGTTCAATGTGTCTCTCATCTGGAACAGGGCTCATTAACCCCACAGTATAGTTGAAAGACGCTGAGACAGTCGTGGCAGCTGCTCCAGAACTTTTGCAACAGGAACTGGATTTTGCTGATACCCACAAGCACGCGCCAAATGCATAAGACGAAAATCTACTTCATGAACTCTGAATATTAAGAATCTTTGACCATAAACATCCTGATCGGAAACTGACAGAAATCCGTCCTTGAAAACCTAACTTGCTTCGTCTTTTCGTCTTTCTGGATCTCTTTATAACACAGCAGCAGATTCTTATTGTGTGCTGTCACACTGTCACTTTTGCACACATGCATTCATGACAGCATTTACTCCATACGCACACGCAATATTTCCAATCAACCAAAAGGCGCACTACCGAATGTTTTTTCTTCTCCCCCTCTCCTTCGGGGAAAAACAATTTACTAAATCACATCAAACAATTTATAAACAGATTTTATACATGTGTCTCTCTTTACACTGAGAGATAAACTAATTCATTCAAGATTCTGTAAAATCATGGCCTTCACATTACATTAGTCCAAGATCCAGACCAGGAGAATAAATAACTCCTGTAATCATTGATGCCATGCCTGCATCAAATATAAGACTCTCTCCATACTATCATGATTCCCTGTCTCTCTCAGACATCGTATCGCCCCCTTGAATTCTCCCGTCACTGGAGATATGAGTTCCGACTCCTCTCCCTTGAATTCTCCCGTCACTGGAGAGATGATGAGTTCCAACTCCTCTCCCTGGAGTCTTTAATTGCTGGGGCTGAACTACCGGTGTTTCCCCACACCATGGCCATCTTTAACCACCTCACGGGGTGAAGGGTGAAGGGCGAAGGGCTGAAACACGAATAAGGTTCGTGTAAGTAACCTGCTTCTTAATTCAACATATGAATTTTTCTTTCTCTTTTCTTTAGGTTTTCCCCTGTAGCTTTCCCCAACTATCTATGGCTCACCTGGTAATGACTGGTCAGCAGTGAGGACCAGCGTCCTGACAGGTTCGAGTCTCTAGGCCATCTGCTGGGCTAAAACTGATTCTTTCCTCCCTCCTCCTAGTGAGTGCATACTCAGTGTTCAAAACACATGACCAGCACCTTACCAGCCCTTATTAAACTATCTCTCAGTGGTCACTTTCACCCAATGACCACGTTTGTTTATTTAATGAGTCATTCTCACCATTATTTAAGGACGCCCGCTACACTAGTCAAGCCACATGAATATTCTTCCTTTTCAGTAGTGGCATGGGGAAATGATTCATATCACTAAACTACATGTGATGGAGCGTCACATGCCTTGATGTGAGGCTACGTCACATGACATGTGCCTTGTGGCTCTGTGCCTTTATGTCATATATTTCTTGTTTTTCTTTGTCTATTTCTTTGTCGAGGCTCTCCACCTACCTTCCCGTCACAAGCAACAGCTCAGCAAGCAGATCTTAGAACTGGAATGTTGGTAGAGTGTTGCTTTTGAAACACGGTGTCCGTAGCATGGGTAAAGAGACTAAGCATTTCTTTGGGAATCAGACTCAGACCTCAATGTTCTTTCACCTGGAGGGTGTGTTGTCTACGGAAATATTCTTTGCGTTACTTCCGTGGAACTACTTTCTATCTTATTTTGGTTGTCTTGTCCTGTCTTATGCATACTCTCAGTGGCATTGATTTGATGCTAAACAACAATCCCCATACTTCCTTGTGTGTGTGTGTGCGTGTGTGTGTGTGTGTGTGTGTGGTGTGTGTGTGTGTGTGTGTGTGTGTGTGTGTGTGTGTTGTGTGTGTGTGTGTGTGTGTGTGTATGTGCGCGCGCGCGCGCGCGGATATGTTCGAATTTTGTTTAACTTCATTCATACAACAAATTTCTACGCATTCAACCTGGGCTGATCTCTCTCTCTCTCTCTCTCTCTCTCTCTCCTCTCTCTCTCTCTCTCTCTCTCCCCCCCTTTCTCTCTCTCTCTCTCTGGCTAAATATGTCTATGCGTGCACTTCATCCATCCCTGCAGTCCTACCCATAGCAACTTTCAAATACATGCTCTCTTTCTCAGCCCTCAATATTGTGAGTTGCTTGCTTATAAAACTTATTTTGAACACATTGGTGTAAGTTTCCTCTTTCTTGTACAAAAATGGGAACAGCCGACTCTGGGCCATTTCGATGCTTATATAAATAACGTGAGAGCCTGCAGATTTTCAACGCAAGGTATGAAATCGTCGAAACAACCATGGAAGACAAACCAACAGGGGCGGCTAGATCTGAACTTTGTCTCACCCCCCCCCCCCCCCCCCTCGTTTTCCCCTCCCCACTTTTGCCAGATCTGCTCTGTGTTTTACACACACACACACGCACGACGCACGCACGCACGCACGCACCACACACACACACGCACGCACGCACGCACGCACGCACGCACGCGCACGCACGCACGCACGCACGCACGCACGCACGCACACACACACACACACACACACACAAAATACTTATGCTTTCACAAAATCTACAGCTGTATCATAACACCCCGACCTCAGCCCGGAACCCTCCCCTTCCCCATCCTAGGTGGATCATGTGCCGGCAGAACCACTGAAGCAGGGGAGGTCAGAATTGATCAGATTCTCAAAACACTGTTGACTGTCACTGAATACTGGAAAGAAGATAGTGACCAAAGGAAGGGATATAATCCCTAATAATCACCCCTGCCCTTGAAATGAAACTAGCAACTCTGAAAGAAGTACAGATCCACAGCTTTAACCGTAAATGACATCTCTCATGTGGTGTTGCGGGATGCAGGCACAGTTCTACAGACTTAGAGGCAAACCGATGCAAAAACCCATACAGAAAAATAGGTTCAACCCGAAAATGAGCAGATCTTCAGTATCTATCATCACCTGTGTGATCTGTCCCGCGGTGTCAAGACTTCAAAAACGCTCATAATTGTGTCTGTCAGCAAAGTTTGTGACAGACCATGCGGAATCATCTCGCACAAGAATTGACTCGACCAACAGCATTACACTATAAATATGCAAACAGCGCTACCGTTATGGATAATATAATCAGAGACTTATTCTGAACAACTACTGGAGTGCGCCAAGACGGCATCCTCTTTCCCTTTATGTTAAGCATCTATCAAGAGAATATTGCTTAGGAACCCTTCTGGATCACACATCATGATCCGTTGGACGTCTGTAAATGCTTTTAGTATTCAATACAACAGTATCCATTGAAGGACTGTGACTTGAAACCTGCGTTTTGCTAATGACATCGAGCAATTGGCAAACAGCGAACAGAATTTTAGAAACTTTTAATGCATCTCGACATGGCTGTCTGCTTCACATCATTTCACAGGGCACAACAGAGGATGGATTTTCCATATACAGACTGAAATCCTGCAATATAAGCTCTGGACCGGTTACAACCCCTCCCCTTTTCCCGCTTCCTCCTAATATAATTATAAGACTAACGACGGAGTTTCCCGTCTGCCCAAACCTCCATTACGGGATCCCTACAAGGTAATGGCATTGGAGAGTAATCAGTTAAGTGATGGTGATAGAATTTTTGTTTGTGCTATAATTGTAATTTGAAGATAAAACAATTTGTGTCTGAAATTAGAAATACAGAAACTGTTTTCTAATAATTCAGTTAACTATGCATTGTAAATATCCACAAGAGTACAGAATCTCAACGTTGAATTGACTGCAAACTGTTTCAAAAACAATGATAAGAATTTTTGATAGATAATAATGAAGCAGATCTTTCATAAAATTCGAATACTAAACTCTGCCGATTATCTCATTGCCAACCCATGCGTCGTATGGTTAGCTGGCATATGATTCCCTCCATTCCGTCCGTCCATTCCCTACACCTGTTCAGCCAAGAACCTTCAATAAAACATGTTGTAGCCGTATTCGTCTTCGTCTCCTACCTCATCTTTCCTTTCAGACACCTACAGATTCTCTGTCAGCTTGTCTGCCATGCCAATACACACACATCCCACGCCTACTCATTTCTCATCACTTCGCAGCTCAGCGTACAGCTGTTCTTCTTTTCAAACCATGAAATCGGCTTTATTTTTAAACGTTGATTTAGGAACACTGGGAAAGAGCAGTGTGAAATGTAAAAAGAGTAACGATTTATTTTGAAATCACAGATACAACCTCAGTTTTTTCAGGGAGGGTCTCTTGTAGTTTGGAGCCGTTCAGATTCTTACAGATTGTTAGTGCAGATGTTTGTCATGTCACTCAGGTGCTCACCTGTCTTTCTGTGATGTGGTGTGGTGTGGTGTTAGGAAGAGCTGACAGGTGGGACTGATATTGTTGTATACTTGTGTGTTTGGTGGGATTTTTCGGTCCAGAATGGGCTGTGCAGTCGGAGTTTAATGTCTGTCTGTCTGTCTGCCTGTCTGTCTCTGTCTCTCTCTCTCTCTCTCTCTCTCTCTCTCATGCTTAATTCTGTTTCGAGATCGGGGAACCATGTATGCAAATTATTATAAAGAGATTATGCAACAGTGCACCTCGTAAAAAATGGTGGGTCGGACGTTGCCTACAGGCGTGTGAATATGTGGCCGTAAGGCGAATTATGTGAAATACGGTTCAGTATCTTAAAGACAGATGATAGGCACCCCCCGCCTCACCCCTCACCCTTCGTGGAGATGTTTAGGCCATTTGTACAGATAGTGTTTTCATGTCTCTCAGATTCTGGCGTGTGTTTCTTTCATGTTGTGATACTGCAGGGAGCTGTCAAGCAAGACAACCACTCCTGTGTCCATGTGTGTCTCGAAGGGATCCTTTGAGTACGGATGATTTGAATGGTGAAGAGGCACGCTCCCGCATCCCCTCCTCCCGTTGGGTTGGCCGGAAGGGAAAGAGAGTGGCTTGGATGAGAATGGGGGCTTTCAGGATGAATCGGTCACTCACCCTTTTGGGACTTCTGTGCAAGAAATTTCACCCTTTTTATCGTTCTCTTTGTCTCTGCTTTTTCTTTGTGTGTTGTTTACGTTTTCATTTAATTTCTTTGATGTATTTTTTCACATTTGTTTTCTGGATAACCCACTGACCTGCTTCTCTTCTCGAAGGCTTTTATCCTTTTTTTCTTTTTTTGTATTACAATGTATAACGTGCTAGTCATTTTGTTATGGTCTAACAGTGAGATAGTAAATATTAGACTGTGCACCGGCTGATCGTTGTCCAGTGTTATATGCAGTTGGAGGTTCCTGTGCACTGAATTCTAGCACTACATTCATTTAGTTGATTGCTTTTTTTCTAACTGGCTGCAACACCTCAAGAGGAAATTCTGAAGCACTCAGCAACACCAGGCCTTATTCTTTTTGTCTTACACCCTGACATTTGAAGACTAGTCCTCAGAATGAAATGGGTGGTCGTCCGCATAATCTCAACAGACCTGTACAGCGCCATAGCCATCTACCATGTCTTTTGCCTCAGCCCCCTGGAGGGCCACGCAGTCTGGGAGAATATGCTGCGTGATCCGGTCTGTTTTCTCATAGAAGCAGATGGGAGATCACTTAAATTGGCAGCGTCTGCAGACGTGGTAGTTCAGGCGGTTATGCCCTGTTCTCACGCAGAAAATGATGAACTGTTCATGTCTCCTCAGTTGATGGTAGTTATCCTGTGCTTGTGGTGCCGTCAGAACTTAGTGATGGTCTCACTCGTGAGACGAATTGTTTTCTGCTGTTATCCAGGCGTTCCTTTGCCATTCTAATATCTCTTATTTGCAGCATCAGCAGGTGGTAATCCAGCAGGTCATTGGTACACCTGTTCTCCGCGGATTGTGAATAACTTCTGTCAGTATGTCAAGGCAGATATGTGTATCAGCCTGTAGAAATTGATTTGGGCATCTGATCAGTGCACTTACGTAGCTGTTTGTAGCAAGGATATGCTCCGTTTTTTTTGTACTTCGTCAGTGGAGCTGCCTTCCTTGTTAAGTATTATCTATCTTTCACGCATTCAGAAGAATTAACCCGTGTCACTCTGTACATATTGACATGAAAACGCAGAGTGTCAGGTAGGCTGCAAGAATTGATTCTGCATCTGGTCAGTGTCGTAGTGTTTGTACAGATTATCTTCCGTTTTTTTTGTACTTCGTGCAGTGGAGTGTTCCGGGTCACCCGTCTCCCACTGACAGAAGCAGGTACGAAATATCGGCCGATGAATAAGGTAGCTAAAGTAAATTTACCGTACAATATTTACAAATCAGTACACATCGCTCTTTTTTTTTTTTGTCCCAGCTTCTGTGCGACTCAGTGGCAGTGCACCCACGCCGCTCATTCCGACACCCTGTCCACAGCCACAGCCCGGTCGGTCCCATCGCAGCCCCGGCACCAGCAATCCACAAGGAGCAGTCAATGTCACGACGTCAAGAGTCAACCCACCGGAGGAGACACTGCACTGCTGCCGAGTCACTTCGGTGGTGTTCAGTGGCGCCCGTTTTGATCCAACATACGCAGTACACCACCTACTAAGCCCCATGCTGACGACAATAATTGCTTAGTCGCGGAGCCGGCGTGAGTGAGCTCTCCATCCAGAGGGCGCCACCACGTCCGTCCAACGACAGCCCGCATGGACTCGCCAGTGTCGGTGTCTCCGACGGAACCAAACCAAGGTCACAGACGTGAAGAGGGCATCGAAACTGAGGTCACCATGAGAGCAGGACATGAAGGGCCACAGAATTTGACACTTTTTAAAAATTTTTTAATGCTGATTGATGAGAATGAGGATGATAAAGATGATGGTACTGATTTCCATTTCGGTCGGAGACTGCATGACAGGGCTGTACTCTATGCTTATTTTCATAACATCTCCCGGCGTCAACCAGACCCGAGAGATACAGACACCTGCAGTGTTGGTCAGTAAAGTTGAGCAACACTTTCAGAGACGCGTCCATTAAGTGGATGAAACTCGACTGTGTGGTCCCAGTCTTCCCAACTGAGCCCGTAGCAAACTCAACTCTGGGTAGGAGCCGGTCGAGGCAGAAAAATCCCACGTGACTCTGATGAGAATCGAACCCACGACCTGTCAACCGGGAGTCCGCGACGCTAACCACATTGCCACCGTGGCTGGTACATCGCTTATTCTTACTCTATTGTTCCTCAACCGTTTATAGAAAGTCGAAAAGTTGAAGAAACATAGTATGGTTTAACCAGTCAATAATCATGAAGTAATCTAGAATGCCTGAGAATTATGACGTTGAAGAACCAGACAAAATGCATGGAGCTTTCTAGAAGGATCGAGAACCATTACGTGTTATACCAACCAAAATGGAACATTCAGGAAAACTGTCTGGAAGTTTCTGACACTCACTGCCGTATTCTGCTATTTCTAAGAGAAGTCTGAAATAATTACACAATTTTTGTATGCGTCATTTGATAAAACGTCACGTTACACTTGAGACGTACTAAACGAAACCTCCAAGACCTGTAGATCTGAATCGACCGGTGATGATAACAGTAAGTGAAGTCGAACTTCTATAGCAGCATTTCTATAAAAGACATATGCATATATCTAAAAGGTGAACAGTGCTGCTGCTGCTGCCTTGCGTAATAAAATGGCGATGGATTTTTGTTTGTTTGTTTTTCTTTATTCCTTTTTTTTCCTTTTGATATAAAAGGTCAGTAAAACCAGGGAAGATAAAGCTCTGCACCTCTGTTCATATGTAAAAAATGTTTCATTGAAAGCTTCAGATTTTCGGCTGAAAGTAAGCGTCCTTTGGAACCTGCAACAAGAAACGAAACAAGCACTTTTTAGC
>CM031598.1:39657087-39674587 GCA_018398815.1 Conus ventricosus | reverse complement strand
GTCTACAAACTCCGCTCACGTCTTGTCTCCAATCTCTTAAATCTTGCTCAACGCCATGTGTCCAGTCTCAGCAAACCTCTTTCAAGCGTTGTATTCAGTTTCTATAAAGCCCATTCACGCCCTGTAATATCCAGACGCTATAAAGCTCGCTCGTACTTTGTACACAGGCTTTTTATAAAGCTCGCTCATCCCTCATATCCTAACTGTAATCTCGCTCACTGCTTGTGTCCAGTTCCTTTAAAGCCCGCGGGAGCCTGGCATCCAGACTGTATAAAGCTTGCCCACTTCGTGTCTCTGTTACAACACGGGATTTTGTGCTCATACGTGTGTACACTACCACACAGCGGAATTCGTGCTCAGATGTGTTTTGGGATATCCCAGGGATGCTATTCTATGGTGTTTGGGGATGTTTGAGATTTACTCAAATACTTGTGGGATGTTAACAAATCAACACTGTCACAGACTAATGGCTAAGATTTCTATGTATGTTAGCTAGCACACCGATCTATACATTCTGAGGTGATAGCTAGGGAACAGGCAAGCCACTGCTGAAGAAGAAGAAGAAGAAGAAGAGAGAGAGAGAGAGAGAGAGAGAGAGGAGAGAGAGAGAGAGAGAGAGAGAGAGAGAGAGAGAGCGAGCATATTTACTCGAACAGAGGTACGAGGCTGAGAGTGAACTAGAATGAGGTTGATAGGATAGTGTGAGGTGTTAGATAATGTTCTTCATACACAAAACACACCAGACAAGGGATAGAAATAGGTAGAGTATAACATAGCATTCTTTCAATTAACAGGCATGTAGAACTTACGGATGTATTTATTTTGACTACAAAAATAAAAGATGTTCCAAATAATTTCAGCTTTCAACCATGATCTTCCCTACCTAGATTAATAAAAATAAGACACACAACAACACAAGTCACATACCTTGAACTCATGATCACTGTTGCCAGGCTCGACGGCCGAGAAGCCCAGCCACATCTTGCCTGAACCAGAGAATGCCAGGAAGCAGCCGGCCGGTCAATGAGACATAACGTCCAATTGGCCGGAGGCCCTTAAAGGTCTACTTTAGAGATTTTCGATAATTTGTTAAAAACAGGTCTACATGTCATATAACTACAGTATGGTATTCATTTTTCAAAAAAAGTCGCCGGAAGAATTTAATAGATAAAAAAACGAGTTTTGCACACCTGTTCAAACCCCGCGCGGTAGACCGAAAACCGTGACGTCACTTGATGGACTGGCCGTCAGCCGCGACCTACACAACAAGCCAACGCCAAGTGAAATCAACACGAGTTGCGATCCCCACAGCCTAAAAAGTCACGAGGGGGTGGCAGATATTGTGCTGTAGGCGTGTGCAGCAGCTCAGCAGGAGACGGATATTCTTTGCACACATTTCCATCTGATCCAGATACTCGAAATAAGTGGATTCGGTTGGTGCAACTATGCCGGGCCACTAAGTTATTTTTACCACGTCAGTTCCAGCTGGACCACGGAAACGAGCTGTTCCGACAATTGCCGAGCCCGTTCGAGTGGATCAAAAACTTCGTCTGCATTGTGCGCGTATACTTTGAAGGCGGAGTGGTAAGCTCGTACAGATGAGTACGATAGTCGCACGTTTATTCTGTTCTTATCTATGGACAGATCACACTTGTTAAATTGAATGAACATGTTAAGGTTTGAGGAAGGAGAATCTCCGCTCGCCGTCCACGCGTGATCGCACCAAGAAGTCAGTCGGTAGCCTCCCTCGAGACTTCGGTAAAGTCCGTACGCCTTCGGAATGATGTGTTCGGGCGTCCAGCTGGAACTGAATAGCAAATGAAACAAACTGCGGCGTTACTGAAACACGACAAAAAAGCAGAAGAGCACACAAACAAAGTGTGAAGTAACGACGATTTAATGCACGACACAAAACAGGACAAGAAATTTTCGGCAAAATGCCTTCCTCAGCGACAAAAAAATACAGACATAAACATGCACAATACTCCCTTGTGAAGCCAAACCACTTGGCTTCACAAGGGGAGTATTGTGCATGTTTATGTCTGTATTTTTTTGTCGCTGAGGAAGGCATTTTGCCGAAAATTTCTTGTCCTGTTTTGTGTCGTGCATTAAATCGTCGTTACTTCACACTTTGTTTTGTGTGCTCTTCTGCTTTTTTGTCGTGAAACTGAATAGCTCGTTTCCGTGGTCCAGCTGGAACTGACGTGGTAAAAAGAACTTAGCGTTCAAACTGATAAGGTAAAGGCCTTGCAGAAACATCCCCAGAGTTACATTGGCTGTCGCAATCATAGTCACTGCTTTTACATGATAAATTAAATACCGATCGGGATGTGCAAGAACCATCAGAATCGCTTTCTGTCGCCGTTGGCTTGTTGTGTAGGTCGCGGCTGACGGCCAGTCCATCATGTGACGTCACATCCAAGAGTAGTTAAGCCATGCCAAGATTTAGTTGATTACCTCCCGTTTTCCTGATTACAGGTGAAAATGTCCACATTCGCCGATCGATTTCGTGTGATCGGGAGAGAATCGGATGTTTGTTTTACCAATTTATCTAACATTTCATATTTCTGCATAAGCTGACCAATTTATCGAAAACCTCTAAAGTAGACCTTTAAGGACCGGATATATTGCAGACTGAAGTCTGCATACTTTGTGGCAGCTGCCGTTGGCAATAGTCTGTCTGGTTCTATGTGAGGGCCGTCGTCAGTCGCTCTCTCAGCTTTGGTTCTTTGTGAACTTCGGTTCACCTTCAGGTGTTGGTCGGCCGACGATGGGCTTCGGTATACTTCGCCTGTTTCATCCTTAAAGGCCTGTCTTCAGGGCCGCTAGGCGGCCTTCTTATGCTCGGGTGGCGATGGTCCTGTGCCGCATGGGGCCGCCTCAAAGAGGGAGCAGAACGGGAGTCACTGGAGCACCGCACGAGTCCCTTCAATTCTATGATCCACACAGACTGCCGAGAGGGCCATTTTCAGCCCACCTCGTGAGGGGGCTCCCATGCCCGTCCCAAAAGCATGGTGTCCCAGGCCACGGTAATCGTAAATCGGGCAGCGCTCCATCGCCGGTCGCCCTATAGGATAGACCCGCCGTCACCCATACGGCTGGAAGGTTCGCTGCGCCGCCTGACACTGACCTCTCAGATCAGTGTCCCTCAAAGGAGAGCTGTTGTGTTTCCTGCAATGCCACCTCGCAGGGAACTGAGAGAGAAGAAGTCGATATCCTTAGTTTATATAGCCTTTGCCTGGGTTTGTCTTGGATAACCTTTAGGTGGCACGGCATTGACACTTATTGCCATTGCAGCAAGATCACGTCAAGCACTGGACATTATCAGTATCCAGTTTATTACTGATCAACTGCTCGGAGGGAGGGGGAAGGGAAGAGGGGGGGGGGGGGGGGGGGGGGGGTCAGCTGTTTGCCTGTTTCCCGTCCACTTTGGGGGGCCGTTGTGCCCAATCCCAAATTTCCCCAAATGCAGGGGGCGGATGGGGTGAGTGAGGGGGGGGTGGGGGGGAACGGGAGGTATCACGTCGCCCGTCGCACAGCCCATCTTGGGGCCGTTGTTTTTTGACAAGTTTTAAGTTTTTCTGACACTTGGCGTTGAACTAAGGGAATTGCCGTACCTAAGATTGCCCATTACAATCGCCTGTGTCCCGTATGGGTTTTTTGTGGCGTGGGGGTTTGTGTGTGGGGGTTGTGTGGTGTTGTGTGTGTGTGTGGGGTGGTGTGCGCGTGCGTGCGGCTGCGTGCGGTGGTGTGGGGCGCGCGGCTGTGTTTTGTGCATATTTTATAGTCAATTAATATCTCTCTGTGAAAATGCTCCCGCCCCCTTAAAAAACCCCTCACTTTTCGCAATAAAGGAATTGAGAAGGAAACCCCGATGCCAAAATAAAAACAAGGTGTGACTCTATCTCAGTACAGGAAGGCATACTAGGAATATTTGGAGAGAGGGGTTGTTAACACTTTAAGTCGCAAAAGAATTTAAATACCCCCGCCGTGGCGAAGGGTTGCGTCGCGGACCCCCCTGGGAGGTCGGGGGTTCGAAACCATCAATTTATTGGGTTTTTTTTTTGCCCGACGGCTCCCCACCCGATTTATTTGTGCGACCAGTTGGGAAGACTGGAACCCCACAGTCGAGTTTATCCTTAATGGATGCGTTTCTGGGGTTGCCCAAAAATTTATGACCACATGCGGTGCGTATCTCTCGGGCGTGGTGACGCCGGTATATTATGAAAAGGGAACGTAGAGTACAGCCCCTGTATGTAGTCTCAGACGAAAGGAAATTACATCTTAATCACCCATTCCATTGATCAGCATTAAAAAAAAAAAGTCCAATTCTGGGCCCCAGTCCTGCCTTTATTTGACTCATTTTCGATGTCTTCCGCGTCTGGGCCTTGGGTTTGCTTCCGTCGGGGTCACCGGTATCGGCGAGTCCATGGGGGCTGTCGTTGGACAGACGTGGTGGCGCCCTCCGGAGGGAGAGCTCACTCACGCCGGCTCCGCGACTAAGCAATTATTATCGTCAGTAGGGGGCTTAGTAGGTGGTGTCCTGCGTATGTTTAGATCAGAACAGGCGCCACTGAACACCACCGAAGTGACTCGGCAGCAGTGCAGTGTCTCCTCCGGTGGGTTGCCTCATGACGACTTGACATTGACTGCTCCCTGTGGATTGCCGGTGTCGGGGCTGCGGCGGGGCCAGCCGGGCTATGGCTGTGGACGGGGTGTCGGAATGAGCGGCGTGGGTGCACTGCCTCTGAGGTAGCGCAGAGGTTGGGACAGCAAAAAAAAAAAAAAAAAAAAGAAAAGATATTTGAAAGCTGAATGGTGACTGCACATATTTGTGGCCAGGATTGCAATTTGTCACATACAAATGAGTCCAATTTCTCTGCGATGATAAGCAGCAATATGTATTGCTTCTCGTTCATCACTTATAAGCAAGAATCATGTCACATATGGGGAAAAGTTTGCAGCACAACACTTGAGTCACTGTCTGGACATAGCATTGAAAACTAGGTATAGTTTCTGGCACGGTTAACACACCATTTGTTGCAACTTGCATGCCGTGTTAAAAGGAATGCATGCGTTTAGAACATCCCAAGCTTACAGTCACTCTGTTGGCAGATACGGCGATCGTCCCTTGTGAACGGACATAGGTCATGGATGGAAGAACGTGCGGGGTTTTGAGAGTCACCACGCGTCGTCCGCACAGGGAAGTGACAGCCTGGCCATCGGTGAGAGTCAGATGGCGAATGCTGCCACATCACGCATGATGGCCTGAATCGGGTAGCGGGGAGACTGCACACAGCGTGAAGGGTAGTCACCTTGAACAAATAAGTCTGGTGTAATGTCACGACGAACTAAAGACTGATTCAGAACTTCAGACGATCTTTGATCACGGGAGGGAACACACCTGCAAATATTGCGTGCTGATGCGCGACTAAATATATCGTTAGACTTGCTGAATTCGAAACTGTTTTGAATAGGTTGTAAAATCGACTTTTGCAATCTGTTTGTCCGAAATTGAACTTATACATTTCCAAACCGCAATCAACTTGAGTCTTTCGGCCAAACCGAATGAAACTGTTTAGTCAGAATTGAGAAAGCAAATTTAGGTCCGTCAACCTCAGACTTTGTCAACCAATAATGAAATTATTTCTTTTATAGTAGAGCTTTCATAAGGATACTTTCCTTGGTGGTTGCCAGAACATGTGCGGCGATCCTTTCTTCTCTGCAAACGTAGGATGGGTAGGATACACGAACCTCACCAATTTTGATTGCGAATCAAGAGATCGGGCAATTAGGGACAGAGACAAGGGTCGGCGAAATCGCGAACAAGGCGAACTGGGTTTGCAGACTTAAAACTTTGTTAAGTTAAAAGCGCCTGTAATGTACGATAATGCTCTCTCTCTCTCTCTCTCTCTCTCTCTCTCTCTCTCTCTCTCTCTCTCTCTCTCTCTCTCTCTCTCTCTCTCTCTCTTTGTGTGTGTGTGTGTGTGTGTGTGTGTGTGTGTGTGTCTGCATGGGTGCCTGTGCTGCACTCGATTTTGTGTGCGGTTTTTCCGTCTGTATCTTGAGCTTCCCAAAGGGTGCAAAGCTGATGAGCTTCCTTGAATCATCTGAATGTTTGAACTCAAGTATTCAGCTCCATGCCACCCACACCCAACCTGAAACCCTCCTCACCTGCCCCACTCCTCTGGGCCTCCACCCCCCCCCTCTCTCTCTCTCTCTCTCTTGCTCTTTCCCAACGAGTGCCATCTCTCTTTTGCTCTCAGCAATAAAGTACCCTTTACAGAGCCGAAGGAATGTAAAATCTTTAGAGAACCAAAAAGTGATCACTGTTTAACTCGGAAAACCTGTAGTCTGGTAAGAAGTATCTTAGAGGTGGAATGTCAATAGACAGCAACATAAAAAGGGAGGAGAAGTGGACGGGGAGAAGGCGGGGGGGGGGGGGGGGGGGGGGGGGGGGGGGGGGGGGGGGGGGAGGGTGGTGTGTGTATAGACGGGGGTTCACCAAGGGAAGGGAGGGGAGGCTTGGGCTTACGTTAAGATTACACCTGACACAGCTGTGCTCGCTGTAAACAGTTCAGATACCTGGTCATTTCTGTTTTTCATTGCTTGGTCTGTTAGCTGCTTAGAGCCCTTGTTTTCCATGTGGTTTGGGTTCGAGTCTCTTTGATCTGTGGCCATGTGTAATGACTCCCGGCTGCCATTCGTTATCTCCTGCTCACGCCTGAACACATGTCTCTGCGAAGGGGTTTGCACTTCGTCTGAACTTCTGTCTGGAAGTTATACTTTACGTAAAGTTTTCCCCATGCCCAAGGCAAGGTTTATGCTTTGTTCTTGTGTCGAAACATTGAGGCACCTCCGCCAAGGAGATTTTGTTTTCTCCGACGTCCGTTGGTTGGCCCCTCCTGTTTAGTTTTTTTTCCGACATGAATACACAAAAACTACGAAGCCCATTTTTGACCAAACTGTGTGTCAAATATGGTGAGTGGCTCAGGGACAAAACGATTACTGTCTAGTGGGGGTTTTTAAAATCAAAGGGTTTTGATCCAGGTAGTTCCGCAAGATGAAAACAAATGAATGATGTCACGCAAAAACCACTGCACCGACGTTAGCAAGAGTGACAAAAAGATGGAATGATCAATTGAATTTTAATGTGGATATGAAATGCGGATCCGAATGAAACGTCAGATCAAGTCACTTTACCGACAAGATTGTTCACTGTGCTCCCTGAACAAGAACAGTTTCAAGTAATGTTAGAGCTACAAATTAAGAATAGTCACGGAATATATATTCATGGAGTGATTAGATTTTCTAGTGACATGAACATTGAAGTTTTGTATTTCGCATGTACTTCATTAACGTTGACAATTTTGTATTGTGCATAGTCGTATAAAAAACAAACAAAACAACAGCAACAACAACACCAAAACGCCGGAAATAATTCCTTCCCGTCTGTACCAGCTGTTATTTTCCCCCAGCGAAAAACTTTCGAATCGAAACCTCTTACTGAAGTAACATATTTTGATTGAATAATAGAATTTTCGAGTAACATCAACATTAACATTTTTATTTTCGTTTTTCATGGCCTATTCAAAGAAAATTACACGGGAAGTAAGTTCGTGCCAACTATTCCATCCCATGGCAGAAAGTAAGTTTGTTTTTACCCATGAACTGACTCCAAGAGCGGAAACATCATTCGTTCGACCTCCCTTGTTTTATATGCTTTTTATGGGTATTCCATTTTCTAGACCCTTGAGACAAACTTCTCTGCTACTCATTGCCACTCCAGTGTACACAGAATATCCAGGATTGTATCGTTGATGTCTAAGCACCAGCAGTCTGCAGGGACACTGTTCATTTGAAAGTATCCTGAGGGCATCCGTCAGAGGAGACCATGCACTGCTGCTTCAGTGGTTTTAGTAATACTTGTGCATAATACGTGTAAGTGTCTTCGGTACTATACTGACAACGGCTTCTTCCGCACCCTTCTCTCTCTGTCTCTGTCTCTGTCTCTCTGTTTGTCTGTCTGTCTGTCTGTCTGTCTGTCTGTCCTTCTCTCTCTCTCTCTCTCTCTCTCTCTCTCTCTCTTCTCTCTCTCTCTCTCACACACACACACACACACATACACACAGTCTCTGTCTTTTACTGTTGGAGAGCGAGACACAGCACGCACGCGCATTCACACACACACACACACACACACACACACACACCACACACACACACACCACACACACACACACACAGCTGTAGCTCCCTCTCTCTCTCACTGTCTGTGTGTCTTTCTCTCTTTCTCTGTCTCTCTGTCTGTCTGTCTGTCTGTCTCTCTCTCTCTCTCTCTCTCTCTCTCTCTCTTCTCTCTCTCTCCTCTCTCTCTCTCTCTCTCTCTCTCTCTCTCTCTCCTACCGTCTAAATGCGTTCTCTTATACTCGACAAACAATAAATTTTCCATTACAGAGTCCCCGGAATGCAAAATCTCCTTCATATACCTTAAAGCTGATTACCGTTTATCTAAAAAGCCCGTTGTGTGGTAAGAAGTGTCGTTGGAATGGAAAGTCAATGGACAGCAGCAACAAAATGGAGAAGAGGGGAGTAGGGGTGAAGGAGATGGTGGGGGTGGCGGGAAAGGCGAAGAGTTTGAAGATGTCTCATGACACAGCTGCGCTCGTTTGTGAGCAGTTCAACTACTTGGTCATTTCTGTTTTCTCATTACCAGCTCGTGCCTGCTAGCTGGTTTACAGTCCTTTTCCATATGGTTTGGGTTCGAGTCCATTTGATCTACGGCAATGTCTAATGGCTCTTGGCTGCCGTTCGTTATTGCCTGCTCTGGCCTGAACACGTTGTCAATGGAATATTGGAACAGGCCTACATTTCTTTGGCCCTAAAGATCTTTCTCATGCTTTTGCTTACTGTTTAAGTATGCTTGAAAGGTGAATATGTTGCAGACCTGTTTACCCATACGAATTCGCCTTTTTTTGTACGCATGTTTGGCGAAAATGCGATGAAAACAACATACTGGGGAGAAAAAAAAGAAAGTCGGAAAAAAAACACCTGGAGACGAAGTTTTTGAGCGGTAATTGCACTTGCTGTGTCTAACCATTGTGTTGTTTGCCCTGACAGAAGCAAAACTCTGTCCAATTTACGCACGAAATCGCGTCTGGCTGCGTCTGCATCTGTGACTTCGATGACATGTTGATACGCAGCAACAATAGACGGGTAACTACAAGCTCTGAAATATTGAGAGGAAAATGAAATTGTGGCGTGAGAACTTGAATTTGTACCAGGCTGTGCTTATGAATCATGTTTGAAAAGAAATTTGGTTGGGGAGAAAGTATTCTTAGGAAGATCAGGCTTTCCTCTACTCTCTATCGTGTAATGGTAGATGAAAACGAAATTCCCCTCCCCGTCTATCCTCTGTCATGTGATGGTAGATGAAAAAGAAATCCACCCCCACCCCTTCTCCCCTCCTACCCTCTGCCGTATGAGTGGTAAACGAAAACAAAATCTCCCTGCCTCCTTAACATTTGAAGAAAACCCGCATTCAGTTGCACCGTTATGAATCCCTTTTTCTCAGTTTGAACACCATAGACATTGATCGTGGAATCACGTGTGATTTATTTAAATTGCCAGATGATCTACCATAAACTTTCAACACTCCGGAGATCTTCCTTGATCTTACCCCATCGCACAAACTCCACCAGCTCTCTTGCATACGAGACATTGCTTGCTGAACTGTGATCTAAGTTTCCATGCTTTTAGGGAACAGTTGCGTCTGGCGTCAAGTCTGGAGTTGGTTTTGCTGCAAGTAGCTCAACGCTTTCCACTCAGAAACACATACCCTCGGACAGCTTCATCTACCCTGCTGAGCTCTCAGCATTTATCCCGGCACTTTAAATCATCTCTAAATCAAAACGTAAAGACAGTCTGTGTCTCTCTGACTCACTCTCTGCTTTGGAGGTCACTGCTGGCTGTAACTGAAGCACTCTTGACCCCTGAATTTTTTCTTAAGTTTTCGCGTCTCTAAAATCTTGATGACAACATAGTATTTGCTAGGATTCCCGGTCATGTCGGCACTCGAGGCATTGAGGTCGCCGACCAACTTGCCTAGAATGCTACAAGTGAAGTATTTCGTGAAGTCTCTGTCCCTCACACCGATGTGAAACCCAAAGTTTAGACTTGTGTCGAAGACTTCTGGCAACAAGACTGGAACACGCAGACGGATGGCAAACTTTTTCAAGACCGTCCAAGCCTTAAAGAGTACTTGCCATCTGCCATGGTTACCGTAAAGAAGACAATTTTATGCCGATTACACAAAAGTCACTTATTCAAACATCCACTCGTATCTTTCAAAAGCTCCATGGTGCATTCCATATTATGTACAATAAATCATGTTGTTGTAGAGTGTTGGGACTTACATGTCAGACATACACACAAACACACTCTTACAACAGATCCCATGACACCTTTCTTCAAAGAAGTTCGACTAGATTGCGTGCGTGCGTGCGCGCGTTCGTGCGTACGTGCGCGCGCGTGCATGCGTGCGTGCGTGAAAGAGATAACTATTTTTCACGTACTTCTAATATTTTGTAGAATAAAAACAAAAAAACAAAACAATACAAAACAAAACAAAACAAACAAACAAACAAACAAAAAAAGCATGTTTAAAACATTTTGATTTAATGAGTTTTTGTCTGTATTTCTATATCTGTGTATGTATATACATATATGTATGTATGTATGTATGTATGTATGTATGTATGTATGAATGTATGTTTGTATCTGTCTGTCTATCTATCTGTCTATCCATCTATCTATCTATCTATCTATTATCTATCTATCTGTCTGTCTTCTGTCTTCTAATCTATCTATCTGTCTTCTATCTATCTATCTATCTATCTATCTATCTGTCTATCTATCTAACAACATTGTGTAAGATATTGACTTTGCAAGTGACAGACCTAACATGGCCCCTCGAGGTCGGTTAGGTTATAAACAACATGAAGTGAATATGAATAGAAGACCTAACGATCGTGTGGTATTTTGCAGGATATGGGGCTACGGATGTGTTCTCTCCCTTGAGAAGAAAAATCGTTCAGTGAAGACAACGATCTGTAGATCGTCGTAATACAACAATCAGAGAGAACAAAAATCTTGGATCATCGAGCTGATTTAGGAAAGAAACTAAGAGTGTTGAAAGTCCGCTATCTGGATGAGGGAACTACACTTCGTTCAGTTAATAACAGTCTGAAGGGGTCTACATTTACTTGTGTGGAAACTTTGGATGGTCTTTAATTATCGATTGCGTGTTTGTTTCTGAGGCTTGGACGGCCTTGACGGATGTGTTTGAATTCAAGGTTTGGATGACCTTGATATGCAACATATTCCTTTGTTAAGACTTAGATGATCATTATTGATGTATTGCAAGTATTGAAGTGAAGAGCCGCGAACTTAACGCAACAAAAACTGAAGTGATGAACCTCGACTTATTGGTCTTCTTCAGGCAGTTCAAGAACAAACAACGAAGCACAGATATACAGATACTCTTGGGAAAAAAAGTGCTTGTAAATAAGTTCTTCTTCACTATGAAAACTATCTATCGTGCGTGGGGCTGGGATGAGGCAGGAGGGGAACAGGAGAGATGCAATGAAAAGGACGACGTTAAAAGATGAATATGAAACTCTTCATTGACAGCAGCGTGAATCACAGAGTTCCGTATTTTGAACGCAACCATTTGTATAATGTCCGACCAAAGTCGATCTTTGTCTCGTGGCTAAGACCTCTTCAATTGTCACGGTCTTTAGCGGCGGTGGTAGTCTACCCATGTTATCTGATACAGAGCACCATCTATAATTTTGTGGCGTTTCCAACACCAGGCGCGAAAACATCACAGTCCAGTGCTGCCAGCGAAGGATAGAAGTAGGAAATAGAGGAGGGCCTTACAGAACATAAATCGCCGAAAGTAGATGGTGTTTTATTCAGAGTGAATGAATGTAGTAATTAGCCAATGCAAAAGGATCCAAAAACAAATGAAAGGGACAGCACAATAACAAGTAACAGTTAGTTCGCAGTTTGGATAAAAGTAAAGGACTTTGAAACTTACTATGGCTTGTTTGTTTCTTAGCCTAAGATACCCCCCCAGGGCATTGCAAGTTTGTTTGTTTCTTTATTTGTTTTAATGGCTGTCTCATCTTCCACATCAGAAGCATTGTACTCGCGCCACAGACACAACGCCACAGCCACAGCCCGGCCCGGCCCGCCACAGCCCCGGCAGTGGCAATCCACAGGGAGCAATCAATGTCAAGTCGTGAAGGGACAACCCACCAGAGAAGACACTGCACTGCTGCCGAGTCACTTCAGTGGTGTTCAATTGTGCCTCTTCTAATCTAACATACGCAGGACACCACTCTACTGACGACAGTATTTGCTAAGTCGAGGAGCCAGCGTGAATGAGTTCTTCGGAAGGGCGCGACTTCTCCATTCAGTGACAGTCCCCATTAATTTGGCAACAGAACCAAACAAGGGGCATGGACGTGGGGATGGGGGGGGGGGGGGGGGGGATAAAACCTGAGGCCACCATGAGAACAGGCATGAGGGACCACAGAATGTGAGGCTTTTAAAAAAATTTAATGCTGATCGATGAGGATGAGAATGATAAAGATGATGCTATGGATTTCCATTCTGCTCTGAGATCATATAACAGGATTGTACTCTATGCTTACTTTGATAACATAGCCCTGCGTTAACCAGACCCGAGAGACACAGACACCTGCAGCGCAGGTCAAAAATCTTAGCAACACTGTCAGAGACGCATCCATGAAGTGGATGAAACTCGACCGTGTGGTCCCAGTCTACCCAGTTGAGAAGGGCACTGCAGTTCGTCCCAGTCTCTAAAATTGCAAGTTTCGTGGTGCAGATTGACCTATAGTCTGCAACTCTTTTTGGAATTTCTGTGAGGCAGTCTTTGGTCATTTTGTGCGGGCTTTAAACATGCGTGTACATGTTGCGCTGGGGCGCATGTGTACGTGTGTATTTATGCGCACAGGCGCGCGCGGGTGGGTGGCAGACGGTGGTAATTTTTTTCCTGGGCAAAAGAAAGCTTGCTGAGTGGAAACACATGCCACAGGCATTCTTGCAGCTTATCAAAGGGAAAGCGGCCTCAGAAGTCAAACACTGACAATCACACTCCGGATTCCCCAATCATATTTCACCTGCCGGAGCGCCGTTGGGAAAAAAAAAAAAAAAGTAAAGTGGCAAATTGACTCTGTCTAAAGCAATCCACCCCCACGCCCTTTCCGCCAAAGGACACACGGGCTCCATTTAGCTCCTGGGGGAATTTTGAAAGGATATGTCAACATCCATTTCTTAGGTGCTATTTACGATCAGGCCCGCAGCCGTTCCTCATCTGTCTGCCCCGTGCTGGCGCTCTGCTTCCAAGACGCTCACAGCGTGAGGCGCGCGCAGGGCTCTCCGGCAGCCGGTTCCAGACATTGTTATAGGTAGTTTGCGTCAAAAGGGCGTTCAGTTTTTTCCCCACCTGGATACGGCTGGAAGGTCTGCGGGAAGGGGAGAGGGCAGGAGAGCCGCTACAGAACATGCCTTGAATAGATGAAATCACCAGTAGTTTGATTGATCAAACGGATCAAATTGATTGATTGATGATTGATTAAACTGATCAAATTGATTGACTGATGATTTGGTCATGGAATGATTTGTGTTTTTCATGTCCTCACTTTTCCGACATTTCAAGTCATTTTTTTTCTTTTGAAAGAATTTCTTGTACAAAACAATGCAATGCAATACAGTACAGTGACTGATGACGATGGCAGCGGTGTTGTTTTCTTTCTTTTCTGTGATAATTTACAGCTGGGATGATGCAATATTAAAACACTGATGAGGCCTTTAAAAAATAAATGTTTCAGTTCAAGAGAAAAGAAGAACTTTGACCTTTTGGCGTCCCATAATTCTTTTCCCATATCCACCGCAATTCCCACACTCTTCCACTCCGCAGATCCAAACTGTTCCCTTCATCGCAACTCACAGCTCTTAGTGATCTTGAGTCATGAGTATGGTGACAGTCTGTCGAACTACGAGTTGAAATGTAGGAGCAATGCACTTTTGTCGTGTGTGTGTGTGTGTGTGTGTGTGTGTGTGTGTTGTGTGTGTGTGTGTGTGTGAGGAATTGGAGTAGGGGGGCGGGGGGGGGGGGGGGGGGCAAAGATACACGCGGATAAATGCGATGTCTTAGGAGTAACCCTGACACTAGTCTCTCTCTCTTTTCTCTCTCTCTCTCTCTCTCTCTCTCTTCTCTCTCTCTCTCTCTCTCTCTCTCTCTCTCTCCCTCCCTCCACACACCCTCTCTCTCTCCTTCTCTCTCTTCTCTCTCTCTCTCTCTCTCTCTCTCTCTCTCTCTCTCTCTTCTGTGCTCCTATGAGTGGCATTACTTCCACGTCGCTCATTCCGGTTCCTTCATACACGGCCACTACACTCTATTGGTGAGTTGTCTTTACGTATTTTTAGTTACAAGACGGTGCTTCTTGGACAGGTTTCTTGTTGGCAGAGTCCTTCCTTGTCCTTGAATAGATCTTGTTTAGGGTTGGGTATCGTGGTCTGTGCCTTTCCTAAGACGTTTGGAGGGCAGAGGAGTTTCACAGGGTGGCCGGTGACTGCTGTGGTTTCTCTGTGACCACCAGTAGTTTTAAAAAAGTGCCTTTTAAAAACTCTTAACAAAGGAAGCAATCACAACAGTAAAACAGCCGAAACACAACAAGGTAATGACTGAAAGAACAATTACCATCAGGATCACCATCATTTTATTATGACAGTCGCTGTAATAATGAAGAAACGTGTGGCAATGCTGACCGTAAAAGTAGCCAAACACTGTCAACACATGTTTTTCACATTTGGACTTTTGAAGGTTTCATGAACGTGTTTAATCAAGGGAATTATGTGGTGTTGTCGATTTCAAAACACCTATAAGGAAAACACAGGATGTGCGGTTATTTAGTTCACATTCAAGCTTTTTGCCCTTCTCTCAGAAGCATTTGGCATTGTGTAGAAATCAGTTGTACAAACAGGAAAACAACAACAACAATAACAACAGCAAACATTTCATTTAGGTTGAATAGTTAATCTTTGTTTTACTCCATTATACATCTGCGACACAAATTCTATCGATTATGCATTTAATCTTTTTAATCTTTTTCTCCCTTCTTCGTCTTTCTCTTCTTTTGGCATCATATTATCATTATTACCCACATTAGCAACAACAGTGGCGGCAATAGTAATACTGAGTCGAACATATCGTGACAGAAGTAGCAAGAGGATTCTGTTGATCGCTCCATGTTGACTACCATAGCTAGGCATGCGACAGAACGCGCTTGGGTGTGGCTGTGTATAGGGTGACCGAAACAGGCAGCATTGTAGTCCTTGCATGGGAAATAATTCGTTACGCGGCGTCCGTTGCGAAAGATGGTGATGATGATGATAATGATGAACTTTTCGCAATCATTTAAACAATAAAAACATGATTATTGCAGGAAATTGCTTGTCTGCCCCACTCTAGGTTTGTGCATGATTGTGAAGCAGCTAATCTCAGACTGTGAGAGCCAGTAGTACCCACATGCAGTTTGAAGTTGTATAAGTATTAGCGTGTACGACACAGGTTTACGTGTCAATGTTAAAGTTTCGTTGTTCATAGATTACCTTTGAGCGCTGTCGAAATTAAATCATGCTCAATGACCTAACAGTGACAATGTCTTCGTCCTAAACACTCTATCCATTTGCAAGAAACTGTTTCCTCGTGTACACACACTGCGTGCGCATAAAGTAAGGTGACAGATCAGCAGTGAAAATGAAGAGTTTAATCTGCCTTTCGGGCTGACAATCAATGTGTGAGGACGTTTGTTTGGCAGATATTGGTGCAGCAATATCAGCAGATCGTGGAGGGGTACTGTGATTTGATTCCTCAAACACCGCCACTGGGGATCTCCCTGTACATAAGAATTTGCTTGTATGTGAAGACATTACCGTTGCAGGAAATTTCACAAAGCTTTGCGAGTTTAAGTGTGCATCAGTTGCAGGAATTTGCTTGGTGCTGTCGCCAGACGCTTAGCGCGTTGCGGTGCACCATACGTGCAGCCTGTGTATTGATCTTCAGCAAGGAACTGGAGGATTGGGGTATGCCGATATTTGAATCAAGCATGTTTAGACCCCTCTGACAGAGAGTCTGACTGTGGCTCTTACGCAGGTGTTCAATACACTGATTCAGTTCCCAGCTTCACAGAGTGAATTGTCAATGTAGAGCACTTAAAGACAAAGGACCGGTTAAATTGTACGGTGTTTGTTGCATGTTTCAGGGAAAGAGTGACAAGTACAATGGTGCTGAAGTAACACATTTACATAGAATAACTGATATTGTAAAGAAGTGTGTGACGGGTCTCCGACGCTCCCCCTCGTTATTAAAATATGATTTTCATATTCAGGGATGCAGGGGGTTATAGACAGAAGTATTTACGCTTTCACAACCAAAATGCACTCTCGCATAGGCACACGCATTCTGTCACTCACATCGGGCCCGCACAAAGGTGACGGGAAACCAATAACATTTCATAGAAAATAATCAACTTTATTTAACTTGACTCCGAGCCCCCACCCGTCACTACACAACACAACTATCTGTATCATACAACAATGTAAACATCATACAGACAATCTCATAAATCGCATCCCCTTTCCTTCAAGTACTCTTCATTAACCAGGAAAGACAATATTCCACAATTCTGTTTGCACACTTATAAACTTAAGAACAAATAAAACGTCCGTAACTTGCCAGCATTCCTCGGTTGACCGTCAGTTTCTCTCATCCCACTGTGCGACTACGAGCTGAAGCTGCCACACCGTTGTGTCCTCCCGATTGGCCAAATCCCAGTTGGGGACACTGGCAACGTAGCTTGAGTCGCACCCTCACACCGAGTCTCCCGGACTCCACCGTACTTCGCCCTCTCCACGGAAAGGGCTCCTGTCGGCCTCTCCCACAGGTCTTCTCTGGCTGCAAACACCCCACCGTTGTCTGGCAGCTCCCTGTCTAGGCTCCAACAGGCTGACACGTCTTGCTGTCGACCGCCCCCACACGGGAGACAATTCTTCTCGTCGTCGGCTCCGAGGCTACAGCAACCTCCACTGTCATACGTCCCCACCCAGGAGACAACGAGGCGACAGCTAACCTCTGCTTCACGCTGTATTTTCTTGAGCCCTCAGCAAGACGGGCGAGTTCACTTTCCTTTAAGTGAGTCACACACTTCCTGGTTTTCCAAGCACCTTATATTCGTTCTCAAAGAAAGAGAGAACCCGAGTTTAACTGGCTCAACCAATGGAATCACTGGCACACACACATCACACGATTTGTACCAATAAATCCCCAAGTTATTTTTATTCCACCAATGGAATCGCTAGTCACCTACACACACACACACACCACAGCTGCTAGCGCCAACAAAGACTT
>CM031598.1:39649587-39652087 GCA_018398815.1 Conus ventricosus | reverse complement strand
TCTCTCACTCACACACACACACACACACACACACACACACACACACACACACACACACACAACACACACACACACACACGTCTGACCAAAATACCGACACAGAGACATGGAGGCAACAGCTGGGTGAACAGAGATCTTGAGAAGCAAGCACAATTCGCCTGGGAGAGTTGACCATATTCGGTGAACCATGTACCCCATCATACATAGCGACGGAGACGAACAACAAAGAGGAAGCTTGAAGACGCAGCCCTTGATTCAACTTCTTTTCAACTAAAATCCACTTCAACCTCGATATAAGCAAGGCAAATACAGCTAGAAATGAAAACACTTATCTTACTTTCAACCGCCAGAAAAAATCTCAGACAGCACGACTAATAACTATTTCTGATCGTACCACAAATTGTATTTTGGTGAACACTAAGTGAGCAGTTGATTGAAATGTTACACTTGAGATTGTCAGATTTCCGGGAAGAGAACGCTGTCAGTCGTGTGCACAAAGGACTGAACAAAATTGGTGCAGGCCTATCCGTTGTTCACTTGGGGGTCTGAACGTCCTTTGCCGTTAGTTTTGTCTCCACTTTAGGTTAAAAAAAAAAAAGCAGAGTCAGACACCAAATACGTCCCCCCCCCCTCCCCCCGAAACGATACCTTATCACCCTTTAATCATTTCCATTCTCTTCACATCATTATTAGCATTACCCACACCCCCACATACAACTACCCACGCATAAGTGCTATCATCACCATCACCACCCAGACATTTATCTATTTATTTTTATTCCCCCATTTTACTTTAATTTATTCATTTATTTATGTATTATTTATTTATTTAATTTTTTTTTTGCCCCACTAAGCACAATTATCAATCCACCATAACCACTACCGTCACAAATATATCATACCACTCTACTAAACCAGCTACTCAAGCTACAAACCCCATTGTTTCACTCCCCGTTCTCTCTCCCCCCCCCCCCCCCCCCCCCCCCCCCACACACACACACACACACTTTCCTTACTGTTTCCTCTCCCATCATCCCCTCTGTCGTTTTCGTCCGGCGGCCATTTTTTTTCGGGTGCCGAATATATGGAAAGATAAATGGCTTTACGTTCTTCGTTCGTACTGTCCTAAATGTCATTTGTTTTTGCCTGAAGAAGACCCAAGAGATCGAAATACATTGTGTCTTGTCATGTGCTTTGTTTGTCTATGTCCTTGGCGGTAACTAACCCCCTTTCTTTCTACATTTCGCTTCATTTTCCGCCCTCGGTCACTCCGTTTTGAAACTATCCTCAGTGTTTTTGTATTGTGAATGTATTAAATTATCTGTTTATAACGTAAAGCAATGCATACTTGAAACGTGGTTTGGCATATGTACGGGTAGCGTATAACTTTATGGACTAGTCTACAAGCTCCATGATCCTTGCTAGCATCCGTTTCAGATTCTGTTATTTGTTTTAGATGCTTTTACAAGTATTATAAAGCACTGTTACGGTGAAGACCGTCGCAAATCCACAGTTAGACACACTACCTCCAAACATGGTGAGTCTCCAAAAGGAACGCCAGGTTTGTTCACTGTTGCAAAATTACGTGGGGATGACCCCATGTTTTGTTGAAATTCCGTCAAAACATAGGAAGGGGGGGGGGGGGGGGGGGGGAGGGGGGCAGTAGGGAGGGGGGTTGTGAAAGGGAAGGAAAGGGGGTGGGATTCACACGATTTCACTTGTTGCAATTTTTGATAGGTTGTGGCGTGAGGACCTTTAATGTGGTGAAAAGGTGAATTACATTGGCAGCCAAATTGTCTACATATTCCGTTTTTCTTTGCCTTCATAATTATTATCATTATCATTATTATTACTATTATTGATATTGTTATTATTTTTATTCTTATCATCATTGTTATTATTATTGGTTTGTATGGGTCAGTCTTCTGTATTTTTTACTTTTCTCAAAATGGAACGTCTTCTTTTCGTTTTCTTGTTGAGAGAGAGAGAGAGAGAGAGAGAGAGAGAGAGAGAGAGGAGAGAGAGAGAGAGAGGAGAGAGAGAGAGAGACAGACAGACAGACAGACAGACAGAGGAGGTGATAGATGTGGTGTGGTCGGATTATAGCTCTTCGAAAATAAAAGATGGCACAGGTGCTGTCACAGCGATTTATTGAAAATGCGACAAATATAGCGCCCCCCCCCCCCCCCCCCCCCCCCCCCCCCCCCCCCCCCCCCCCCCACTTTCTGTCGACCAACGTGGCAGTTTACCTAGGGTATTTGCCATGTTTTGATGCATTGTGGCATCTCCTGGGTTCACCCCTACACCTCCCCCCTTCATTCCCTCATCCCATCTAATTTTTCTGCGCCCCCCCCCCCGCCCCTCGCCTTCCGCGCCCCTCCCCCTCCTTATCGCAACGTGTTGTGGCCAAATGCGACAAATGGTGGGACTGTGACACCTCACGTTGTCGCCTGTTTTCATACAGTCTGGGGCGTTTGACGTTTTAACGTAGATGTGTCGT
>CM031598.1:39637087-39642087 GCA_018398815.1 Conus ventricosus | reverse complement strand
ACATACACACATACACACACACACACCACCGCCACCATACCCCACACTACCCACTTCATACAGCAGTTGCAGCCACCCTCCATTTGTTTCATTTTATTTTATTTTATCGTTCTTTTTATTGTATCTTTTAAAATTTTATTTAGTTTTTTTTAATATATTTATTTATTTTATTTTATTACTATTAACGTTTTCTTTTTATTTCCATCTATTTTTTTTTCCATTATTTTTATGTATTTATTTACCCCCTATATCTGATTTTATTAGCATTAGCCACACCCCCACATACAAGTACCCACACATAACTACTATAATCACCATCACCACCCATTAAAGTCGTTTATTTATTTATTGATTGATTTATTTTTTATGTGTTCCTTTGTTCATTATTATTATTATTAATTTCAGTTAATCTTATTCATTTATGTACTTAAAAAATATTTGTTTATTTATGTGTGTTTTTTTTTGGCCTCATTAAGCATTATTATCAATCCACCATAATCACTACCGTCACTAATATACTAGTCTACAAAACAAGCTACAAACCCCATTGTTTCACACACCCTCCCTACCCCCCCCCCCCCCCCCCCCCCCCCCCCCCCCCCCCCCCCCCCCCCTCCCTCACTATTTCCTCTCCCATGATCCCCTCCTGGGTGGCCTCGTTTCCGTCCGGTGGCCATTTTGGTCGTGTGGCGAACATGAGAAGATAAGTGGTTTCTCGTTCTTTGTTTTCACTGTCCAAAATGTTGTTTATTTTCGACTGAAGAAGACCCAAGAGGTCGTAATGCATTGAGTCTTGTCCTGTACTTTGTTTGTCTATGTCCTTGCCGGTACCTAATTCCCTCTCTTTCTAAATTTTGCTTCATTTAGACGTTGTAAATCGTTATACTTTTTCATCAAACTCAATTTTGATGTTGCTGCCGGCCACGACCATGTCATTCGCGTAAGAAAGCTACCCCAGAAATTCTGTAAGTGTTGAGAACACTCGGCTGCTTTTCGCCCAAGCTGTTCTTTAGACCTTTTGATGCTCAGGTTGTTCCTTCTCTTCTGAACAGGTCGGAACTATGAGGATCCAAACCACGAGAATCTACTGAGAAAGTCCATTTGCAGGCCTTTGAACTATTGCTGAACTTCCCTCCATTTAGCCCTAATGATATGTATACGGAGAATTAGGTAGATTTCCGTTAAAGATCACTTCAGCAACGTAATTATTCAGTTCTGGGTTCGGCTATGCAGGCAGCCATTGACAAGGTACTCCAGAAAAGCCTATGATGTGCTTGTTGGTTTACAAAACAGAAACACATGATGCAAAGGTGAGTCACCCACACTCAAACTTTGCTATGTTCAAACGGTTTTAGGTATGTCTGGATGTTCGGAGAGGTGGGCGACAAGAAACACTTTATACAGGTATTCAAAGAACGCCTACAAAATTGCTTTTGTCAACTTTGGTTTTCTCATGAATCAGACAGCAATCGGGTTGAACTATATACCTTATTTAAAAGCATCTTTGTACGCAAAAAGTATTTTGAGTTCATTGATAACAGGCTATTTTAAACTGCCCATGTGCGTTTTAGAATGGGCGTTTTCAAGCATAAACGGCCATACTTTCCGCTTTTCGTCTATAGGTCAACCTGGTTGACCCCTGTGCCATGCGGACGATGAGGATGAATATCATGTACTATTCGAATGCGAGCACCATAGTAACTTTAGAGCTAAGTATTATATCAAGGTGCAGGGACCCACTTTACGAAACGTGAGGAATGTGCAAGGATTTTGAGTAGCCTTGATACTCAACTGAATTTGTCTAAATTCATCTTTTTTGAGTTTTAAAACGCTGTGCAAGATATGTTTTGTGAACTCTTTTTGCTGCGATTGATATGAAATTTCTGGCAACGTGTGAATCTGTCTCGTGTTATTTTTACTTTCTTCTTCTTTTTTTTTTTTAACAGTATCGGTATCATTTTTTTTCTTCCCTTTTTTCCTATCACAAAATTTAGACCAACATTTCCTTCGGTAATGTAGGGCTGACTTCTTGCCAACACACCAACTGCGCCCAAAAAAATTGTAATCTGCAAATTTAGCACATTGTTTTAGTCGCCTTATGGCGACCTGAATTTACCTAAAGTTGTAGAGATTCCGTACACAAGACTGACACATGCAATGCATTACCCATGCTGAGTGAATCCGACATGTCAGGGAGCACTGGATAGCTTTAAGAGCCATCAGAGGACGTGCATGCACGTTAAGTCACACAAGACTTACTCTCTTATTCTAGTCTTACTTTCCGTACGCATTATGTCACAGTCACGCGTGGCATTTCCTGACCAACGGGTTCTTATCCCTGAAAAAAAAAACCAACAACAGCAAAAAAAAAAAAAAAAAACGTTGAACAACTACATCTTCTCATATTGGGAGCTCGGTTAACGGTTGGCTCCGTGATCTTGCTGTTGAAATCTTTGTTAATGAATGGTCGCAACAATTATCAGACATTGATTGTTAAGGAATTGCGTTAAAAAAAAAATTAGCGCGCGACGTATGAGGCTGGTGTACCCATCTTGTGCTAACCTTTCTGACGTTTAGCTCTTAAGGAAAATATGTCTTGCTTGTATCGAAGATGAAGTGGATTATGAACATACTAATACTATACACTAGAGGCTGGACTGCATCCCTTTTGTTTGTTTGTTGTTGTTTTTATAACTCGTATTCTTTTTTTTTTAATTAATAATATTTCAATACTTGTGACAAGATTCGTAATACGTCCATTACTGTAATCTGCCTGGCTAACATGTGATTGTTTTAGTTTTGGGAAGACGTTGACAGGATTTTCAAGAGTGCAGACTGGCCAAAATTAAAGTGAATCGTCCGAATTGCTTCCCCTCATCTCAAGTATTTTCGCAAAATGGCCGCGGTTTAGTGGACTTTCCTCGTCAGTGTTCAAAGCACCAGGTGTTCATTTATGCTGGAAAAGACTCGTTTTGAAATGGTTCAGGAAATTTACCTCGTCAGTTGAAGGGGTAAAATCGTGACGGTTATAATATGTTTTAGGGTCGCACGGAAGTTTTCCCGACTATGCACCTATTGGTCTGTCTGTCTGTCTATCTGTGTGTTGTGTGTGTGTGTGTGGTGTGTGTGTGTGTGTGTCTCATTGCTATTTCGCTATTTAGTACTTCGCCACTCAAGAATTAAGAGCCCAGGTTCGCGGAGTAAAACAGATCACTGAACAAGTTCTGGGAACCGTTAGTTTGGACTAAGGGAAGTAACCTATAAAACTAAAGCTCTTCTGATGGCTACCAATTTGTGGCTGGTTAACAATAATCATAATATTCTAGCTCACAATACGTTGAAAATGCATGAATATTTGAAACGAGACATCTGAAATCGATTTCACGGCGTACTGAAAACAATTCTAAACTCTGTAAGCCACAAATCTCAGTCAAACTATAGTAGCGAGCAGTTATGCAGGTTATGAGGATGTGTTCTCTCCTCGATCTCTCTCTCTCTCTCTTCTCTCTCTCTCTCTCTCTCTCTCTCTCTCTCTCTCTCTCTCTCTCTCTCTCTCTTTCACCACACCACCACACACACACACACACACACACACACACACACACACACACACACACACACAACACACACACACACACACACACACACACACACACACACACACACACACACACACACACGCCACACACGTGTAGGTATGTAGGAAAAACACATAATCTTTACTACCACACACTCTCTAAACAATATCAATATTTGAAACGAGACATCTGAAATCGATTTCACGGCGTACTGAAAACAATTCTAAACTCTGTAAGCCACAAATCTCGGTCAAACTCTAGTAGCGAGCAGTTATGCAGGTTATGAGGATGTGTTCTCTCCTCGATCTCTCTCTCTCTCTCTCTCTCTCTCTCTCTCTCTCTCTCTCTCTCTCTCTCTCTCTCTCTCTCTTTACACAACACACACACACACACACACACACACACCACACACACACACACCACACGCGCGCGCGCGCGCGCTCGCGCGCGCGCGCTCGCGCGCGCACGCACACTAGGTGTAGGTATGTAGGAAAAACACATAATCTTTACTACCACACACTCTCTAAGCAATATCAATGCATGCATAAACAATCTCTTCTTTCATACCTTTATTTCTCCTATTTCCTCCCCCCCCCCCCCCCCCCCCCCTTTCCCGTCTAATATCACTTGAGGGTGAACAGACGTAAAACTAAAGAACGAACGTGTGTGCGTGCTCAAGCACAGGCGCAACTACATACTTACACGCCGCTCGCTGATACACATGCACACACGCACGCACACACGCACGCACGCACGGACTCACACACACACACACACACACAACACACACACACACACACACACACACACACACACCACAAAACCTGCGCCACCAAAAATACAAATAAGAAAAAAACCACGCGTACGCACTCACTCACTCACGCACGCACGCACGCGCGCGCGCGCACACACACACACACACACACACACGCACACGCACGCACATACATACACCAAAAAAAAACACACACACACCACACACACACACACACACACACACACACACACACACACACTGCAGGCAGCCGAACAACAGAATTCCCGAACTTGCAACACTCCAGCAAAAAAAACACAATTCGTCAATGACACGATCCATCAGCGTGAACGCACGGAGGCGCTGGGAGATTCTCGGAATACCACCTCAGGTGACAATCCGCCCCTCTGACACCCCTAACCCCTCCCCTTCTTCCCTTACCTCCCTCCGAACCCACATCAAACTCGTGTCTAAACGTAGTTGCCGATAAATCACCCCGTGGGTCAGGCTGTCGGTCCGCATTGTCAGCGCCCTGTGCCCTATTTGCCAGTCCCTGTCTCCCAGGACTGTGGCCGTAACGAGGGGACTTGGGCGAGGGGAGGTCCCGCTTTGAAGTGGGGACACTGTTCAGGTCTATAACGATTAGCCAGGTGTTCGCTCAGACAAGC
>CM031598.1:39627087-39632087 GCA_018398815.1 Conus ventricosus | reverse complement strand
GAACGGGGGAAAAAGGGGAAAAATTTGACTAAGGATAAATTAAAAAAGGGTAAAAAAAAAGCTGTATTTTGGTTTTTTGGAACGTAGAAAGGTCTGCTTGAGAATTAACGGATCCAGATTTTTAAAATATATTACTCTTTTGAAAATCTGCGTCTGAGCGAAACTTTTCCCTTAGAGTCATTTGATTTTGAAATTAAATTCTAAATTTTTTTGATCCCCCTTTGCCCACTGTGAAATTTACCAAAATGGGCGATTTCGGGGGGGTTTTGTCATGTTAATTAAAAAGAAATGGCTGACATGTTCAGTTAATAAGAAAGGGGTTTAAAAAATGATTATGTTACGTATATTCTAAAAAAATCTCTAAATTGGGGGAAGGTATTTTTTTTTTTTGGAAATAATACACCCATTTGTAGCCGTTTTATTTGAAAAGGATATCATGTACCTTAGAACGCTGGAGAAAATTTTTCTAAACAAATAGAGCAACAAATGATTTTTTTTATGTAAAGGGAGGGACTTAAAAGGGCACGTATGGGGGAAAGGGGGTCTGTGTGAAAACATGATAGTGACACATTGAAAAAATGATCAGGACGTTGTGCACAAAGGAAATGGCTTGTTACAAAGGTTTCGGAAAAAAATTAATTGAATTTGCAAAACATTTTTAAATTAACCCTTTTAAAGGGACTAAGTGCAGAAAATTTTGAGGTGCTCCACGTTCTATTCTGATAGAGGAAACAGTAAATTGATTTTTTATTTCATTTGAGTTGTTTGGTAATGAAAAAAAATGTTTTTTCCGGGAAAAGAATTGATCTCACCAATGCCAATCAACATGGTAATACAGAGCCATTCCCCGACCCCCAGGAAGACAAAGCTAAGAGAAGTTTTAAAAAAATTAGATGGGACCCTGCAAAACAAAAAGAATATTACAGTATAAAACAGAAAGTTTTAAAAAATACTACAGAACAGATTACCGGGGGGGATTGCACGATATAGTTTTAAGTTTAGAAAATTTAATAAACTATTAAAAAGGGGGAAAAAAGATGTATGAAATTTGATGGGAGGGGACAAAAAAAACAAAAAGGGAGGGTATGTAAGGAATGTGAAGTAAAGAAAAAAATCAGACACGCATTTGTACACTGCGCCACCAACAGTTTTAAAAAACCCCAAATTTGTATAAAGAAAGAAAGGGTTAATGCAAACAAAAAGAACATTAAAAAGAAAAAATCAGAAGAAGAAAAAAAAATTTTAAGAAAAACAAACATACGAGCATCAAAAAAACCCAAAAAGACAGAAAGATTTTTGGAACTTTATAAAAAGCACAAAAAAGAAAAAGTTACCGCCAGCAATAAGTATTCCCAAAATGGCAAGAACACTTTAAAAGTTTTTTAAAACCCGCAACTCCCTGAAGTGCAAAACAAAAATGAAAGGGTGAACAAAACATTAAGTTGAAGATGGGGGGAAAACCATTAAAAGAATTAGATAAGAGAAAACAAATATTGAAATAAGTTTAGCAATAAAGAAATTAAAAAAAGGGAAAAGCATCTGGACTTGACGGAATACCCCCTGAATTTTTAAAGACACAAAAAAAACCATAACCCCGTTTTAATAAAATTTTTTAATAAGATATTTCAGGATATTTTTTTCCTATAAAATGGACAAAAGCGTATTTCCTTTTTTTCAAAAAGGGCGAAAAACAAACCCCCGGGAAAAAATTTATAGAGTATTTCCCTATATGCACCAAGTAAAATTTTCACGTTTAAATAAATAGAAGATATACAACGGGCGAGGAAGAAAACAAAAAAAGAAAAGAGCAAGCAGGTTTTAAAAAAAAACTTCTCTCCCATAGATCATATTTACACTCTGGTAAAAATGATAAGTAACTGTTGTATGGCAGAAGAAGAAGCAAATTATATGTAGCATTCTTTGATTATCTAAAGCGTTCGATAAGTCAACAGGGATAAAGCTAGGGAAATCCTAAAGAAACAAAAATTCTACAAAAAATTTAAACAGAAAAAAGGAATGTAAGACAGTACGGGCATGTGTGAGGGGGGGAAATGAACTGACAGAATTTTTCGCTGCCCTAAAGGAGGGGAAAAAAGGGTGCTTACTATCCCCTTTTAAATTTTTTCCCTTTTGATAACAGAAGGGGCAGAAAAGGTAACTTTGAAAGGAACAGGATCCCAATTTCTACCGGAATGAGGAACTTTCCTATACCCTTTTCGTGATATAGCACTAATATCGAAAACCCCATAGGTTACAAAAAATTTGAATCTCCCAAGACCCCCGACCAAAAAAGGCCCAAAAGTGAATTACAAAAAAACAAAAATCATGGGATTCGGGGGAGGTACTTAGGAAGAGCAAAAAAATGGTATTAAAAGGGTTTAAATTTTGAAGTTGAAATAGTTTTAAATTTTGGGTTATCATTGCAAACCCAAAATCTCGGCAGATATCTCCCCTTTTAGAATTGCAGGTGAGTAAGGTAAGGTGTTTTAAATAAGAAAAAACCCTGTACGTTTAGGACATATAGTAGAATATTTATTTTTAAAATTTTTTGATACCCAAATCAAACCACTATTTCTATATCAGCTGAGGTATGGGGATTAACTTGTATTCAGCGTAGAAAAATGTCATTACTTGCTTTTAAAAATATTTGGGGTAGAAAAAAACACCCAAAAAAAATTTGTATGGAGGTTAGGCAGTACCCATTATATTAGTATATAATAAAAGCTTAGAATTGGGACTTTTTGTAAAAATGCCCCCAAAAGGATTCCCAAAAAAGTAGAAAGGGAAAAAACAGAAGTAAATAAAAAAACAAAACTGGGCACTAGGAATAAAGGATGCCTAGATAGGTATGGTTTTCAGAGGTATGGGCAAATGAAGGGGTAGAAATGAAAAAGTTTTATAAAAAGGGGTTAAAACAAAGAATTTTTAGATTTTATAAACAAACTTGGGATGAAAAATAACAAATAGTGAGAATTCGCAACTCTATACATTAAAACCCTTTCTCAAACAGAAAGAATACCTACATCAAATTTTATAACAAATTTTGAAAACATTAACAAAAAGGATAGGAATAAAAGATTCTATCAATAGGAAATACACTGATAGTTTGGTGATTGTAACCCCCCCTTTTGTCCTGTGATGAAACAGAAATGCACTTTTTTTCAGCTGTCCCCAAATTTAATCAATTAAGGTGAAAAACATAACCAAACATTTTAACAAACTGAACACATTAATTAGATAAAATATACAAAACAAAAATACAGAGATTTATACGGGTGAAACTATGTACATTTTTATGCTCTCAAATCCAGAGAAAAACAATTTAAAAGGAAAAGCCCAAAGGGGTCGCAAAGTGGTCTACAGGTTAAAACCGACTGTAAAAAAATATACGGGGAATGGAAAGGGGGAGGGTAAGATAGAAAAGGTTTTTGTAAAAGATAATTAGAAATTTAATAAATAAACGCATAAGAATAGGGGGGGGGGGGGGGGGGGAAAAGGTACAAAAAGGAAAAAAAACGGGTTAGATGCTGTTGAATGTGTGCCACATTTTTTACAAGTTTATTTGCATTAGAGGTAATAGAAGAGTGTGATCATTTCCCCCTAGGCGACATTTTTGCACAAACCCTGTGTTTTACATTTTGTACTAAATATTATAATTTTTTGTGACGCGTGTGTGCAAAGAATGGGTCTTTTTTTGGGAACTGGGGCAATGGTAACTTTTTGAGAGATCAACAAAGGTCACGGTCGTTTCGCGGCCGCGGTCGTGAGCGAAAACACGACGCGCGCGGGGGGGGTTGCACCTCCCTCAAACCCCCCGTCTCCGCTTTAATAGCAGATCTGCTTGACCTAGTTAGAAATTTTAATACAGTTCCACGCTCGCTCGAAGGGGGTTTTTTCCCCAAATAGGGCCCGCAAATTTACCACGTAAAGTAGACTTCGTTTGTTGTTCGGGTTGGAAATAGTTTCAGGAAAGATTAGATGTTGCGATCGATAGTTGAGGTAAAAAAATTTTGTTCTACGTAACCTAATACATAATAGGAACATGAGCAAGTTTTAAGTGGAATGTTAACAAATATTAACCAACATTACAGATCCAAAAGGAAATAGAAAGTACCAACCCGTTTCTGTTTTACAGAGAAATCCAAATCAAATTTTTATAAATTTTAATCCCGAGAACCCGAACATGCACGAACCCCCCCAAAATTTAATGTATAAAAAGCGAAGAATACTTCGCAAGGAAACACGCCCTCTCGCAATGGAATTTCCTTTTTAAATAGGGGTATGATATGGGGGTACCCCAAAGGGCAACAGGGGTGACCCCCCAAAAAAATTAGGCGCTGCGCAAGAAAAGGGGAAAGTACTGAGTTGGGGCAGACGGGATGTTATTAAATAAATGTTTGCGTAACACGATTATGTAATTGCTATGGAATACTATATTAATATTAAAGATTGGGGGTAAAAGATTATGTGGGGGAGAAATGTTTGTTGACTAATTTTTATGGTGTACGCTCGTATAAGATGTGTGCACGACTGAATTTGCATGTTTTGAATTCAGGATTTGTGTATGAATGGGAAAGGGAATTTTTGAAAATTTTGGGCTAGCATTTCAAAAATCAGGGATCAAGCTGGGACAGTAGAAGCTGGTTGAGATATTAAATGCGACGTTTCGGATGGAAAGTTTTAGTAACAATAAGCACCAGCATTGTTTGAATTTGTTGAAAGATACTTATGTTTAAGGCTGGGGGGAATAAAGGTGTAAGGTAGATTAAAAGGGAAAAGGTAAAAAAGTGAAAAAACCAAATTATGTGTTATGTGGGCTGTAATGTTTCTTATATGTGATGTGTGTTTTTTTATATGTGTTTTGGGGGATCACATTTGTTGTGTTTTTCTTATATTATGTTTATGTGTTTTGACATACGTTTTTAAATTTAAATGAACAGATTCTTTGGTTTCATTGATGTTGGTTTACACGAAGTTAATAGAAAATTTTGTTATGCTTC
>CM031598.1:39574587-39624587 GCA_018398815.1 Conus ventricosus | reverse complement strand
ACACACACACACAAAACACACACAAAAGATGCTTTTTAGAAAAAAACATTAAGTTTCCAGAACAATGACAGGAAAACAGTAAAAAAGTCACCACCACCACCCCCCCCAAAAAAAAAAAAACAAAAAAAAACTAAACAAAAAAACAAAACAACCCCCCAGCAACCCAAACCAACCAACCAAACAAAGCCAGAATCAAACAGTGTTTGAAAGAACGTTATTAACACTGAACTTCTAAAAAGCGGGGAAACTTTTTTGTTTGTGATGGCCTAAAAATGATCTTTTTTGAGAAAAATGTCTTACCTAGGCATGTAAAAAGGATTAAAAAGGGGGGAGGAGGAAGGCGGAAAGTGAAAATAAGGAATAAAAGTTTTTGGAATACGAAAAAAACGGGAGACCTCCCCCTTGCCCAGTCTCTCTGCTGTATGTCTGTCTTCCCTCCCTACCCTCCCCTCTCTCTCCCCGTCTGTCTGTCGTCTGTCTGTCCCCCACTCTGTCGTGTCTGTCTGTCTATCATCTTTCCCTCTGCGTAAAAATTTGTCAATCTGTTGGCCTATTACGAAATTTTTTTAAAACAAAAAACCCCAAAAAATTTAAAAGCTCCATCAGCTTAAAATTTGGGCCCCGGGGTTTTCTCATTACTCCCAAACGTTTTGGGTTTTCGTACTAAATAACTACCCTATACCATACTATACTTGCTATCATGCTATTATGCTATGCTATGCTATTGACAGTGTGTATTTTTTTTCAAATTTCTGAATAAAACAAAGTGCTTTTAAAAAAAAAAGTACACACACCACGAAAAAGTACACCACAACCCAAAAAGCGCGCGCGCACACAAAGCAATCAAAAAAGACACAAATCTACATCAGATATTAATCTTTTTGAAACGCTCTCTAAAAAGGGAAAAAAGCATTAATTTAAGAAACTGATACGTTACATTCGAAACATCCCCTTTAAATCTGAATGAAAGAAGAAACTGGGGGTGGAAGCCCCCCTTTTCTGTAAATTCCTGTTTTCCCCTTCCTTTGATAGAAAGTGTCACCTCTTTTGTTTTTATGTCTTTACACGGGTGACGTAAAAATGTCTGGGCGGAAGGGACGCATCTGGAATTTGAAAATTTTTAAAAAAAAGTTCTGGAAGTATCATTACAAAATATTGGTCTATCAGTTTTTAAAAATTTTAACCCCTTCTCCAAAAAAAACCAAATTTCTTTTCAAATGCAAGATTCACAAACGTAAGTTTTTTTTTGAGCATTCGAAATATTGCCTCAAATATGTTTGGGGGGGAGCGTGGCAATGTGAGGTGAGAAAAAGGTTTTTTAGGTCCCGTCACTTTCTTCATTTAAGGATAATCTTTATGTTTTAAAATTTATAATATTTTTCCAGCAATTCGATACAGGAACTTGTATGAAACAATCTATGCTGAACATCGCCAGTGGTCCTTAAAAACCTTTAAAATATCCTTCAAAGTGAGCCCAGTAAAGGTATGACTCCATTTAGTGACCACGGTCGGTATGGCTGGCTTTCTTACATGCACGTCCTTACAGCTTGATTCCTGTTTGGGATGTAGTAGTACGCCCCTGTCTCGAATCTTTTTAAATCCTGTACGTGTATAACTTAATTGAAATCCATATTGCTTTAAGGCCTGGTAGATTCCTCCATTCATTAGAAGGCTGGCTCTTGTGATTGTGGAATGGTTTACCTAAAATTCTTCATATTTACAAAGATTTCCTAATTGTCAGCTTACCAAATCTCTGTTCTGGCAAACATTTGCATCCACCCACTCCTTCACGCACACCCGTGTGCCCAGCAGGAGAAGCTAAGTGGTTTCTTGTTCTTTGTTTTCACTGTCCTAAATGTTATTTGTTTTTGCCCGAAGAAGACTCAAGAGGTCAAAATGCATTGTGTCTTGTCCTGTACTTTGTTTGTCTATGCCTTGGCGGTAACTAACCCCCTCTCTTTAAAAAAAAAATTCCAAGATAGTTTTTATTGCAAATTTCATCTCCACTGGTGGAAATGTGTATCACTAAAATAAAATAAAAAGTTGTCAGGATCCATTAAACGTTTTTGTCATAAACCTCGTACTACAATTCCTTCTATTCCATATTCACACATTTTTTTGTTTTGTTTAGGTTAGACATTCTTCAAAAGGAATCTAAAGCAAAAGACTGCCCCATTGAGTGACTTCTTTGAGCCATCCAGGAACATGATAGTGTCCCTTGCAAATGACTAATAAGCTTTCCTGTTCTTCTAATGTTGTGTTTTATATTCTTATTTTTGTCTGATCATCAATAAAAGAATCTCTGCTCAGTTTAAGTGAAAGTACGGTGAAATAGAGTCACCCTGCTGTAACCTCTTTGCAGTGTAATCCAACCTGAACGCTAACCATTAAACGATACTCATGATGAGGTTTTTTTTGTAAAAAGTTTGAAACCTCCTCACAAATGACTGTGAAAAATGGGAACAAATAAGACACTTTTCAGTGAAAGCCCGATTAAAATTATCAAATTTTTACAGACCAAAAATATACTGTTTTTCAGTAACAGTATATCATTTAACGATTTCATATTTTTCTCCAGTATTTCAGTCTTAATTAATCCATTCTAGCAGTCATGGATAACACCTTTGGGAACACGTTGTAAGCGCTTGGCGGTACATGATGTTGCTATTTCGTATGAAACATTCACAGAGATATTGGTTTCCAGTTATTTAAAATTCACTTTGATTTCTGTTCCTTCGGAATACAGATAAAAACAACCTAGTACTGAATCGCAGAGAGCTCTCCTCACTCAAAAGCCTCGTTCACAGAAACTAAGCAAAAATGTACCTGGGTCAACAAAAAAAGTTTGATACACTCTGTCATGAAATCAATAGACCAGGACTCTTATATTTTTTCATGTCCCTTACTACAGAAACCGCCTCTTGACGTGTTACCTTTTCCCCTACCGTCCCTGCTTTGTCGGCTGTCGGTAGGGAAGTTTTTAAGTTTACAACCTCCGTATCTCAACGACTGAAAAACTGCTGGTATAAAATTTTGAACTTCAGTTCAGCTGTCTGACTGGTTGAAACAGTGTCATCACTCTTTTCCGAAATCATGGTTGATTTATCAGCAAAATTTGTGTTACTAAGCTGCAAAATTGTATTTGTGTAATCTTCTAACTCACCATCTCGCAGCCATTTGACTCCTAAGTATCAGCCATGCCATCCAATTTTCTTCGTAAGTTCCTGTAACTTGTTCGTACATGTTCAGTTTCATGTTCTTTCATATCTTTCAATAGTTCCTCTTCTCTGGCCGTGTTTTGTCACTTTCTTGTAGAAGAACTAAGATATTTCCATCAGAAGAGTCTTCAAGAAACAATTGATCCGTAATTGTAAAACGGAGACTCCGTGCAGGTAAGTTTCAAAATTTTAGACTGGCACAGCATACTGCTTCTTGATTTCATGAATTAAACCTTTAACATTTTTAACGTAAATTTTTTTTCTCGCAATGGGGAGTTGTTGAATTTCCAAAACTGTCTCTTTTTAACTGTTTTTCAAGTTTAACTTACTAGAAAATGATTTGACTTGAGCCGGGGCTAATGATAATGTCATTTACAAGTGGAAGCAGACCTTGTGAAATTAAAAAAGAGTAGTCCAGACGACCCTGCATGACTGTGTTAAAATGACGCCAAGTTTATTCCCTCTTTGCGGGGTACAGTTCAGTGTAAACATCAATGGGATCAAAACTTGTTATCGTTTCCCTAATTTTACTTTGCGTCCTCCTTGGGTAAACGATCAATACTTGGATAATTATGTGCGTATGATTTCGCATTTAATGTATAAATACAATCGCCCCAAGTAATAGCAGATTTATGTCCAAGGTTTGACACAATTACTTGGTCTCCCTCGGGTGATGTCGATGGAGGAAGGACTAGCGCACAGCCCAAACACACTCACAGCTTGCTTACAATCTCATTCATATATCATGCATTCGTCACATCAAACCACTAGTAAAGTCTATAACTTTACTACACATGATCATAGAACGAAACATCAATGCATATGGAATCAAATGAGATAAAACATTCTCTCTTTCCTGAACTTCACAAAATCATTTATCTAAAACATCATTAACTAACCCGGGTATAAATAGATTTCTACTTTACCTGGCCAGGTGATCTTAACTATTCACGAATCACTGTCTTTTTCTTTTCCTTTTGTTTTCTTTTCACTGTCACTTTCACAACACGACACAACTGCTGGCACCGGTCAAGTTAGACTGCTGGCATTGGTCAGGCTGGACCGCTGGCGTTGGTCAGGTTGGACTGCCGATGAAAGTGGCGCTGGCCAAGTATGAGGTCGAACCCCCGGTTCAGATGGAACAGTGACTATCAACATCGATCTGTTCTCCTTTCTTTCTTCCTGCATTAACGCATTGCACTCTCTCTCTCTCTCCTAGTCTGCTCTATTAAATGGACATGGTTGCTTTTCTTTTCCTTTTCTTTTCTTTCTTTTTCTCTTCATTAGTTAGCAACTCTCTCTTTCCACATCTCTCTTTAGTCCTCCCTTTGCAGACTATATCTGGTGCTAATGCTTAAACTTCACTCTTCTCATCTCTCTGCCTTTCTCCTGCAGAGACTACACCCCGGAACCTCTCTCTCTCTCTCTGTCTCTCTGTTCGTTTCCCCCTCGTTCTGCCGTTCTCTCACTCTCACATCCTTTTATTCCGTTCCGATCTGTCCAAAAACGAGTCTGGTCATATTTTTACCTGTCCGAAGTTTTCAATGGAAAAAAGTTTTTCCAAAAATTATTTGGGTTTTAGTTTCCCCCCCTAATTTTATTTTTTTTCCCCCCGTCCTCCCTTTTGGGGTAACGGAATTTCAATTAAAATTTTTTTGGGAAAAAAGTTTTTTTTGGGGGCCCGTAAGGGGGGAAAAAAATTTCGGCATTTTAAGGGGGTTTTTATATAAATGGCCCCAAAGAAAATAGGAATTTTTGTAAGGTTTGAACTTTTAACTTGGTCTTTCCCTTTTCTTTTTTAAAATTAACGCAGCCCCTCCTCCCAGTTGCTTAAAAATTCCATTTCTTTTCTTTTTCCTTTTTTTTCTTTCTTTGTTCTCCTTCCTTAAGGTTAGAATCCCTTTCTCTCTTTTTTTAAACCTTCAAAAAATTTTTATCTTTAAAATCTTAAACTTACCTTTTTAATTTCTTCCTTTTCCCGGGCCGGGAGGATTTTTAACACCCCGGGAACCCTTCTTTTTTTCTTTTCTTTTGTTTTCCTTTTCACTTTCACTTTTTCCCCCCCCCCCCCCCCCCCCCCCCAAAAACAGACCTTTGGGCCCCCGGTTTTTTTAACCCGGGTTTTACCGGAAGTTTTCCCTTTAACCCATTGGGTTTCCAAATAGGGAAGTGGCCTCCCCCCAAATTTGGGGGTTCAAGGGTTTTTTTGTTTATTTGGATTTAAACCCCCACACCTCCCTTTCTTTCCCCCTTTCCTGCAAAAAGGGGGCGACTCCCCCTTCCTGGTTCCAAAAATTTAAATGGACCTGGGGCTTTTTTTTCCCCTTTTCCCTTTTTTTTCCCCAATTTCCCTTTTTTTCTCTCCCCCAACTCTCTTTAGCCCTCCCCTTTCCCTTAATTGGGGAAATCCAACCATCTTCTATTTTTGGGCCCTTTTTGAGGATTTAACCCCAAAAAACCCCTTTTTCCCCGTTTTTTGGTTTTTTCTTTTTGCCGTTTTTTCCCCTTAAAAAACCTTTCACCGTTCGCCCTCCAAAAAACCAGCCCGGTAAAAAAAAACCCCCAACCCGAATTTTTACCCCTACCAGGGGAAAAATTTTGCCAAAAATTTTCCCCGGGTTTAAAAATTGGTTTTTATTTTTAGTTTTTTCCCCCCACCCAATATTTCCCCCTTCTCCCTTTTTTTTTAAATTTCAACCCCATTTTTTAAAAAATTTGGGCGCATTAAGGGCCAATTCCCCCTACCTGCCGGATCCGGGGCCTCCCCTCTTTTCCTTTTTAAGGGAAAAGCCCTTTTTCCCCCCGTCAAGGGGGGAATTTCCCGCCTTGGGAATCCCCTCCCCAAAATTTTTTGAATTAAGCTTATTAAAAACAAGGGCCCGATTTGGGTTTGTTCAAATTTTTCCCTGAAAAATTTCCCCCTTGCAAATAGGGCCCCCAAGTCTCCCACAAAAAAAAAAAAACCAATTTGCCAAACGGGAAATAAAAAATTTTTCCAAAAATAATTTAAACAAACTTTTACAAAAAAAGGATATACTTAAATTCCTCTGAGTTTCATTGGGGGGGGCCCTTCGGGGATTTAATTTTTTTAACTCCCTTCTGTCGTTTTTGGGAATTCCCCCTCCTGGGGTTTTGCCATTTTTCCTTTTCCCTTTTTTAAAAAAGCCCAAAAAACCCTCTGTTTTTTTCGCTGGGCTCCCCCCAGGAATTTGATTATTTTCGACTGTTTTTAAAAGAAACTCTTTCCCATAAAGTTTTTAAAAAAAATTTGGGCCCCACACAAAAAAAAATCCTTCCAACTTGGGTAACCCTTTTCCAAAACTTTGTAAAACCTTATTTAACAAACCCCCGGAAACCGGGGACCCTTTCAGCTTCCCAAAATACGAAACAAAATTCCCCACCCACCGGGGATTTGAAATCTTGTCCGCAACCCAAAAATTGGTTTTTTTCATTTCCCCCCGGGGGGAATTTTTGAGGGGGGAAACCTGTCTTTCCCAAAAAACTTTTCCCTAAAAGTTTTGGGGCCTTTCGCACCCCCAAGGGCCATTTCCACATTGGGGTTTTCCCCTTTTGCCTTTTGAAAAATTCACGGGGGGAACTGGGAATTCTGCTTTGGGACAAACCCCTTTTGAACCAATAAACCTTAGGCAATTCCAACTTTTTTGGGCTTTGGTTTTCCCCGGGGGAACAACCTTTCTTTCCACCTTTCCCCTTTCGGGCCCCTTGCCTTTGTGGGGCCCTCCGACAAAAAAACTAAGGGGAAACCCTTTTGTTCAAATTTAAACAAACTCCCTTAAAAACTTTAAACCCTTGGGCAACCCCCTTTCTTCTTTTTGGGTTTTTTTTCCTCCTAATTATTTTATTTTCCCCCCTTTTTGGGTTTGGGTCCCTTTTGAAATAAACCTGGGAAAAGGAAGTTTTTAATGGGGAAACTTTTGGTTTCAATTAAACAAAAAAATTCCCCCCCTTCTTCGCGGGTTTTTTTCACCTGGAAAGGGTTTTTCCAAGGGCTGAGTTTTGTTGGACCGGGGGAAAGAAAAACAGGGAAAAATTTGGTTTCTTCCCCGGGGGGTTTTGCCCCCTTTTCATTTGGGGTTTTTTCCCTTTAAGACCCTTTTTTTTTGGGGCCAAACCCTTTACAAAACTTAATTTTTCCCGGGGCCCCTTAAAAGGGGAGTGGGCCCAATCATTCCGTTTTTTTTCCGAAATTGGTTTGCAATTTCCCTTCCCGCCCCCCTGCCCCCCCCAACCCCAACCCCCCCCCCCCCAACCTTTTTGGGGTGAAACGCCTTCCTTTCCCCCCTTTTCTTGGGCTGCCCTTTGGCCCACCCCATCAATGACATGCAAAAAACCGCTTTATGTCGGATTCCCCCGGGCCCCAAAATAAAAGTATAAAAGATTGGGGTCACTTTTTTGGGCTGGTCCCGAATGACCCCCCAATGGCGACTGTGACCCATGACTTTGGCGTGTCACGAAAAACCTGCGGGTTTACCTCAAACTGAGTGGTCCCCTTACCTGTTTTCCCCCTTGGGGTAAAACCCCCCCCGGTTTAAAACGGGCCCGCCTTTCAAAAGGGAAATTTGTTACCTCCTTAACCTCCTGTTTTTTCCCCCTCTTGCCAACCCCCAAGGGATTTCCGGCAAAAGGGTCTTTTCCTCCCGCTGCCCCAAAAACCCTCTTTTTTTTTCCCGGCGACAATTTTATGCCTGATTTCTTGCTGGAAAGACAAAACGGTTTATAACCTTTTCCTCCTTCTTGCTCGTGTTTGAACTGCTCCCCCTGTAGCAGTCCCAACTCAGGACCCCCTGGACCCCTTTGCCCCTGGAATTTTTCCCCAATGACCCAAATCACAAAGGGGTTTCCCCATAAACCGGGGGCGGGAAAACCTCCCCCTGAGAATTTGGGGGGTAGTATTCTATCTTAGAAACGGGGAAAACTCCTCACTTTTTGCCATCGATTAGGTACGGTCTGGTTTTGCCTTTTAAAACCCCCTTTTGACCAGCGTTGTTCGTATCCCCCGCATGAAAAAACCAGTGTCTCGAAACCCTTTCCCCCTTCTGCGGGCCAATCCCCCCTTTTTCCCAAATGGGAAACCGAACCCTCACCCTGGGGCCCCCTCATCCCTGACATGATTTGCTGCCCAGTGCTAGCCATAGGCTGACTCCCCCCTCTTCAGATCGGATCCCTTTTGGGTTTTCCCCGGGCAGGCGTTTCCTTGACGACCCTTACCCCCTTCTTGCAAGGTGCTCCCTTTTTAAAAATTTTTCATGCGAAAAAATCCCTCCCCAAATTGTCCCTTCTTGTGAAAAATAAAACCCAACCAAATGCCCCTTTGCCCTTCCTTCTGCCCCACCACTGGGTTTGCGGGAATTTTGCAAAAAAAAAAAACTCCCCTGTCTCCTTTCCCACTCTTTCTCATTGTGCCGGCCCCGGGTTTCTCCTCCCTTTTTAGTCCCCCAAAAGTCCCTTTTCCTTTTTCCCCTTTTGGAAAACTTCAAAAAACTCCCCTGCTGTCTCTGGCTGTCTCCTTTAAAATTTTTGTATGGTTAACTCAGGGCCCCCAACCTGCCCCCAAAAATCTGTTCTTTAAAACTAGCTTTTCCCAAATTTCCCAGCGAACCCTTTTTTCGTCCCAACTAAACTTAACCTTTTCTCAAAATAGTGATCAAAGGCGTGCCCCAAACTGGGTTTTTCGTTTCCCCTGCTTGCAATCTGCTGAACGAAATTTTTTTCCTAAATTTCCTTCCTCTGTGGGGTTTAAAAACCCCTTCATCAATGATTCCTTCACAGCCCCCAAAATCAGTTTTGGGTTTGTTGCTGGCAATGCAGTAAAAAATCTGAAAATGCCTTCCCCGGCAATACCCGCTGCCCCAAAAATGACTGCCACTCTTCTGGGGGCCCAACCCCTTGATGGTTGAAAACCCGTTTCGAACACTGATGTATGAAATAAAACCCAAACGGCCCCTTCCGAGAATTTTGGAAATTTTGGGTTTAAGGGGGGTTTTTACCCTGCGCACAGAGTCCCTGGAAATTAAAATCCCCATCTCGGGGGTTTCCCCCTTTTTGGATTTTTTACTTTCTCAAAACTCTAATTAAAACCTTTAATCTTTCCGTTTCCTCCCTTCCCTTCTTTTCTTTTTCCCTGCGTTCCCCTTTTCTTTTTTTTTCCGGCTTCTTTTCTTTCTTTTTCCCTTTGCGTTTTCCCTTTAAATTCTTTCTTTTTCCCTTTGCGTTTTCTTTAGTTTTTTCTGTTTCTGTGTTTCTTTTCATTGGTAGCCGGGAACCCTTAAATTTTTTTCTTTTTTCTTGCGCTTCTACTGAACGCGTGTCTTTTCCGCGTTTTTCATCCCTTTCCTTTCCTTTTGCGGGGTTTCGACGAAGGGCCGCAACTCTTTCCCGGGAATTTAACCTGGGTTAAAGGCGACGTCACGAGTTTGTTAAATTTGGGGGTGTTCTTTTCTTCCGCCTTTAAAAACCTTTTTTTTTTGTTTTTGAACAAGATTTTAAAAAATTTACGAAAAGGAAAACGGGTGGTTTACCGACACGAGTGATTAATACCCAAAATCCTAAAATTGTTTAATATTGGGTTTGGGGAAACAAGGAGTTAGTTTTTATAAGACCCCCCGCCCCCTGCCCCAAAACCATGAGAGCAAATTTTATAGGCAATCTGTGCGAAAAAAGTACTCTGGGGTTTTAAAAACCCCAAGTTTTTTAACATCTTGGAAGCAATCCCCAAGCCTAGTTTTTTAACTATTGGGAACATAAATTTAAAAAAACCCTTTTTTGTTTTAGGTTTTACAATACTTGAATCCCCCCCGCTTCCTCTCGGGGAAGTTGAAAAATTATAATAAATGGGCCAAAATATCCGGGCAGGTCGCCAATAAAAATTTTGTCAACTGGGGTTTGTCGTGGGGGAAAAGGGATAGCGCCCCACCCCAAAACCCACACTCACAGTTTGCTTACAACCCTAATTCATATTTCATGCATTCGTCAAAAAAAACCCCCAAAAGTAAATTTCTAAAAATTTACTACCCCATGATCTTGGGAAGAAAAAATCAAGGTTTTGGAATAAAATGGGGAAAAAAAAACATTCTCTCTTTCCTAAAACTTCACAAAATCATTTTTTAAAAATTTTCATTAACAAACCCGGGGTATAAAAAAGATTTCTATTTTTCCTTTGGCCAGGTGATTTTAATATTCACAAATCCTGTTTTTTTTTTTTTTTCCTTTTGTTTTTTTTTGCCGTCATTTTTCCCCAAACGACAAAAAACTGCGGGCCCCGGTCCAAGTTAGACTGTGGCATGGTTTGGGGTTGGCCCGTGGGTTTTTTTAGGTTGGACTGGTTTGAAAGTGGCTTTGGCCAAGTTTGAGGCCCAAAACCCCCGGGGGTTTATCAGATGGAACAGGGGACTATCAACTTCGATCTGTTTCCCTTTCTTTTTTTCCTGCTTTAAAACGATTGCACTCTCTCTCTCTCCCCTAGTCTCCTCTATTAAAGGGGACAGGGTTTGCTTTTTTTTTCCTTTTCTTTTTCTTTCTTTTTCTTTTTCATTATTTTGCAACTCTCTCTTTCCCATCTTTTTTTTGTCCTCCCTTTCCCGATTTTATCTGGTGCTAATGCTTAAATTTCACCTTTATCTCTTGCCTTTCTCCTGTCAGAGATACCCCCGAACCTCTCTCTCCCCGGGGGCTCTCTGTTCGTTCTCCCCCCGTTTTTGCCGTTCTCCCCCCACTTCCCCATCCTTCTTATTCCGTTCCGATCTGCCCAAAAAAGGGCAAAGTACCTTTTTTTTCAGTATTTTTCCCCCTGATCCCCAAAGGTTATCTCCCCCCCCTAATTCCTTGGATATTCAAATCATGACATTTCCGCCTACACCCCCTTACTCTCTGTGGGGGTTTCAATTGGTCATTTAATTAAATTTTAGCTAGTTTTTCACCCCCCCAAAACCTTTACCTTCCCCCTCTCCCTTTCCTGTTTTAAACCCTGCGACGTCCGACAAAACAATGGCCCTGGTTTTCCAAAAAATTGGCTAGTTGAGCCTGACCCAAGGCGCTATGATGGTCTCCTGACATCGAGGCGTCGGCCCAAAGCTGTTAGCCCGTTTCGGGCCGGACGGGGAACCGTCTCTGTGGGGGGCCTCTCCCCTATGTTTAAATTGGGGCTGGTTTCCGAACCAGGGGCCCCGTTTTTACGTGGCGCCCAAAATTTATTTGAGTTAGAGCTTAGGGTCCAAAAAAAACCCTGGCCAGGGGACTTGGTTGTTCTTTTTTTAAACCGTGACACTGGAAACCCCGTTTATTCGAAAATTTCTACACCCTTGAGAATGGGAATAGCCTTTGGGGATTTTTATTATGCCATTTTCGTTTTGTATTCAAAATTTTTTTTTTTAACTTTTAAAACATTATTTCTGTTTGCCCTCCCCCCACGCCCCCAAACACAAAAAAATTTTTTCAATAGCCCTTATGTGTTGTTTGTCAAGATTTCATTTTAGATGTATTTCTTGGGAATTGAATATCGTGTGAAAACCCTGGGGCAAAAAATTAGAACACATTTTTTTTTTTGTCGCCATCATTTAAAATCCGTTAATTTTGGGTGGTCCTGAAATCTGTTTTTTGCCGAGGCGAAAAATTTAAAGGTGGATTTTTTTAAATTTCAGGAGGGAAAAAAAAGATAATACAAAAATATACCGTGAGGCCAACAGCAAAAAGATGTGATCCCAAAGGGGTTAGACGGGAGGATTTAAAAAAACATTTAAAAGAAAAAAAACAACCTAGTCCCCACAACGTAATGGAAAATTTTTGGGTTTCCAAAAAAATTTCTGTCATGAAACGACCATCTTTTTCTGCCAGGGGAAAAAAATTTGTATGTAGGAAAAAAGTAAAGAACAAAACCAAGATATCACAGGGGGAAAAAGCAAAAACACAAAAAATTTACAAAAACATCAAAAACCCAAAACCATAAAAATTTGTATGTAAAGCATCGCTCGCTTCTTTCCCCCTTTTTGCGAGCCGTTAACACCCCCAGGTCATGGAAAAAAAAAACGCAACAATGGAAAAAGGGGTATAGGTTTTTCCCCATATAAATCTTTTTGGGGCCTTTTGGGGAAAGCCCAAAACCCGTAGAAAAAAAAAAAAAAAAAAATTGAGTTTTGTTCTTTTTTGGGGTTTTTTGCTCGATTGCGTTTGTTTTTGGGGGAAACGTTACAAAATTATTCCCAAAAAAAACGCGCCCCCAACCCCACCTGTCATTGCCATTTTTTCGGAAACGATATAGAACGGGGGTTAAAAAAGGAGGGAAAGGACCGCGGGAAAGGGGGGGATGGGGGGGAGGGGGGGGGAAAACTCCCGAATAGAAAAAATTTCGGGGGTGAAAGGGATGTTTTTTTTATTTATACAGTATATAATTTGCTGTGTTTTACAGTACTGTTGTGTATTTGTTTTGTATTTTTCCCTGCGTTTAACACCATTTCAGTTGGGATTAGATTTAGATTTGGCTAGACCAGCCCAAAACCAGACGAGCCCCAAGGCATAACTATAGCGGTTTTTGTAGTCGGAAAGGCCCGGGGCCAAACTCTTGCACTCGGGCCTATTTGACTCCCCCTCTCCAGTTTTTTTTGTGGGTTTTAAAATGCCCCCCAGGCCCTGAAATCCAGAGATACACCCTGACTTATCCGGGTCTGTCTTGCTAAATCTAAAGGGAAAAAGAATGGTTTTTGTTGGCCAGAGGGGGAGAGAGAGAAAAAAAAAGAGAGTGGGGGGGGGAGAGAAGAAAGAGAAAAGAGAGGGAGAGAGGGGAAAGATTTTGTTCCATTTCGGGGTCGTACGTGTAAAAAATCGAGTTCATATTTGCATTAAAAATTGTTTTTTGAAAAATTTTTTAAAAAAGGGTTTTTTAAAGCCGGATTTTTTTTTATTTTTACATCTTTAGATTCAATGAAAAATTATAAACAGGGGTTTTTTAAGAAATTTAAAACAAAAAGGACGAAACAAGAAAACCCAAATCCCCATAGGGTTTTGAAACATCTCTAAAAGAGGGCCTGAGAAGCCTGCTATAAAAACTCCCCATAGGGTTTGAAAACATCTCTGAAGGGAGGCCCTGAGAAGCCGGGTTATAAAAATCCCCTTTGGGTTTGAAAAATCTCTGAACGAGGCCTGAAAAACCCTGCTTTGCAATTTTATATCATCCCAAAATTTCCCAACATTGAAGAACTTTACTTATTTTTTTATGGGAAATGGCTTATCAAATTGCAGCCCCAAGGTTACGAGTGTTTTAAAAAAAAGAAGTCGCTTGGGGAAAAACCGGGACACAAAACTGTTTCTTTCTGAAGCCATGTGAGGGTTAGGGGGAAAACTCTCTAAGGCTTGAGTGGTTTCGGGAAAAGAAAATAGCATAAACGGGAAACAAAAATTTGTGACCCGTTTTATAACCATCATTTTTTCAGAGAGGTTTTAGAGCTTTTAAAATTTTCCCAGGACGGTTTAATTTAAAGGGCCAATGTTGGTTCCAGGCAGAATGGGGGGCAACAAGGTAAAAAAAGTACCCTGCCCCAGACGGAAGGATCTTTTTTCCCGTGCCAAAACCCAAGGGGCTTTTTATTTAAAGCAGTGTGGGAATAAGGTTTTCAGACTGGGGTGTTTTAAAAAAATTTTGCCCCGTATTTTTAAACAGTGAACAGCAAAAGTAACCCCCCTTTTTAAAAAAAGGGCGCAGTAAAGTTGGCCCTTTTTAAAAGGATGGCCTTTTTAAAAAAAAGCGGGGGCCAAAGGGGAAAAAGTGGGTTGCCAGAGCTAATTAGTTTTCCCAAAGAAACGGGGAAAAAAAAGGCAGATCCTTTTTAAAGGTCCATAATACGTTGTCTTCAATTTGAAAAAAAAAAAAAATTTTACAAAATTCAATCAGAGCGTTTTGCACATGGAAAAAAAAAATTTTGTATTCCTGAGATCGGAAGGGGGAATTTAAAGATTGTTTTTCAAATTTTTACGAAATTTTTGGGGAAAAATTGAAAAAAAAAAGAAAAAAAAAAAATACTGTTTTAAAGGGCAGATTTCTTTAGACTGTTTGAACGGGTTTAACAAAGGGAAATTTGGGAAGGGGTTTTTTTTTTTAAATTTTAAAAGAAGAATAGTTCCCCCCGGGTTCCCCGGGAAAGGTTGTAAAATTAATGGATGGGGGTTTAAAGGTTTTCTATAATGAGTATAGTTTTGAAGGGCCCTCCCCTATTTCCAGTCCCGATCTGTGTAAAAGGTTTCTTTCCATTCTGAAGGATAATTTCAAGTTCGGAATGATTTTAAAATTGGGTTTCTTTTTTGAAAAAAATTTTCCCAGAATTCTAAATTTTTTCAAAAGCTAAAATGGGGGCTTTACGGGGAGAACTATCAGGATCAGAAAAGTTTTTTTTTTTCGTAAAAAAAAATTAAAAAATTTGGGTGCACAGAATTTTTAGCAGATGAAAAAGTAAAAAATATTTTGTTTCCCCCCAAACTTGTGGTTTTTATCAACTAAAGTTTTATTTCGATTGGGAAGCCTTTATAGGTTGCTTCAATTGCTTAGTCATAACGATCAGACAAGACAGGGGGAAATTTTGGGTTTTCTGCTTTTAAAAAGTCATTGGGGTTTTTAAACTTGAAGGAGAACGAGGGGAGGGATGTTTTTCCCGAGAAAAACAGAAACCGGGGATGTTGGCAGGAGGTTGGGCAGAAAGCATTTGCATCAACGAAATTTAGACTGGCGATGTGCCAGAAAATGTTTTTTTACAAGGAAGGAGGGAGATGCCCCCGGGGAAAACCCCGATAATTAGTCCATAAAAAAACAGATTTCGAGGTAGACTCATGGGTTTTCACCAAGGGAAAAAAAAAGGCTTCTGCATGTTATTTATTTTATGTTTCATAAAAATAGTTTATAGAAAAGAAAAATGGTCCGTTTGGGAAAAGGTTTCTTTCTAACAACCCGGGGTTTTTAATGGCGGGGCCCAAAGTTCTCGAGCATTTAGGCCAAAAAAAAGGGGAGTTTTTTTGTTGTTGGGAGCAAGTTCCATGGGTTGTTTTTAAGTGTTTCGAACTTTAGGCATTTTACCAGGGGGGGGGAATTTCCCCCAGTCGTATACTTTTAAGGGGGGGGAAAAGTTATGGAAATTTTTTGCATGTTCCCCAGGGATAGAACAAGAACATGCTGCCTGCCCGGGCCCGGGTTTTGAAAGGGGGAGTGTCCATCGTGACTTTTGTCTATTCCCCTGGGTTTCCAGTGGGCCTGAAGGGAAAAGGGATGTGTTTCCGGGGCCGTGAAGGGTAGGGGGGACCCTCAGTGCAGGCAGAGTACAGCGGCCATTCAGCCTTCCTTTTTTCTGAGGAATGAATGGAAGGCTTCGGCCCATTTAGTGGGGTTTTCACCTTTTGTTTTTTTGAGGTAGTAAATTTCTTGAAGCATCGTCCCGGTGGGAGGAAGTCCAGGCGGGTTTGTACAATGGGTAGCTTTTTGGGGGAATTTGAAAGGATTTGAATTTGAAGGGTTTGGGTTAAACCCCCTGGGTTTCCCAAATCTTTGTTGGCGCTAGCAGCTGTGCTGTGTGTGGTTTTGTGTGGTGACTTGTGGGTTCCATTTTGGGGGAATAAAAAAAACTTGGGGATTTATTTGGGACAAATCGTGGGTGTGTGTGTTTCCCGGGGAAATTTCCCTTGGGTTTAACCAGTTAAAAATCGGGTTTTTCTCTTGTTTTTAGAATGAATATAAGGCGTTGGAAAACCCGGAAACGTGTGACTCACTTAAGGGAAAATGAATGCCCGTTTGTGAGGGGCCAAGAAAAAAACACGTGAAAGCAGAGGTTAGCAGTCGCCTTTTTTGGGCTCCGGGTGGGGGGGTAAACAGTGGAGGTTGCTGTAGCCTTTGGGGGCCCATGACGAGGGAAAAAATTGGGCTCCCGTGTGGGGACGGTCGACAGCAAGAAAGTGTCACCTGTTGGAGCCTAGACAGGGAGTGCCAGGGCAAAGGTGGGGGGGTTTTCAGCCAAAAAAGGGGGGAAAACTGTGGGGGGAGGCCCCACAGGAGCCCCCTTTTCCCTGGGGGGAGGGCGGGGGGTGGTGGGTTCGGGGGGCTCGGTTGTGAGGGGTGCGGGCTCAAGCTACGTTGGGGGGCCCGGGGGTCCCCCCCTGGGATTTGGCCCCTTTGGGGGGACACAACGGTGTGGCCGCTTAGCTCGTAGTCGCCCAGTTGGGGGATGGAAAAGGGGAAAATGATGGTCAACAAGGAAAGCTGGAAGGTTATGGACATTTTATTTGCCCTTAAAGGGTTTTTTTTGTGCAAACGAATAGTGGAATATTGTCTTTCCCGGTAAGTAAGAATTTAAATGAAAAAAACGGGGGGTGCGATTTTTGAAATTGTTTTGTAAAGCTGTTTCCCTTTTTTGGTTTGATTTCAGGTTGTTGTGGGTGTAGTGACGGGTGGGGGCTCGGAGTCAAGTTAAATAAAAGTTGATTATTTTTCTTTAAATGTTTTGGTTTCCTGTAACCTTTTTTCGGGCCCCCATGTGGTGGGACAGTGTGGTTGTGTTTCCTATGCGGGGAGGGGATTTTGGTTTGGGAAAGGTAAATACTTTGTCTATAAAACCCCGCATCCTGAATTTTTAAAAAAATATTTTAATAAAAGAGGGGGGGAAGTCGGGACCCGTACAAATTGGGGGCTGTCCGGGATGGGAAAATTTAAAAAAGGGCCCTAAGTGATTTTTTATTTGGGTTTTTTCAATTGCAAAAGGGTTTGAAATTTTGGGCGTAAATTTTTGAAAAACCCAGATTTTTTTTTCTTACCTGGAAAGGTTAGTCATGTGTTTATTTTTTTTGATCTTTTTTTTTGGAAATGGGCTTGTATTTGAAAATTGTTGATTTGGTTGCCGTTGAGGGTTTAAAGTGTGTAGCACAATATTTGATCGCCCTTTTTTACAAGGGATCATGTGGATATCTCGCTTGTTACTGTGGTTTTTTTAACTAGCTGACGGGGTTGTTTGCTTCCGAATGTCGATGAAGAGGGTTTCTGAGGGCAATGGGCCGCTGAAAAAAAATGGCCCCCTTTGAAGGGAAGGAAAAAACTTTAGGCTAAAAAGGGGCCCGGGAAATGAAGGCATATGTAGTGAGAACGGCCCATGTAAACGAGGCTCAGAAAAAACAAAGGGGAACGGGAAGAAGGAAAAAAAAAGAGAGGGAGGGAAAGAGAACGGGGGGGAAAAAAAAGAGAGGGGAAATTTGAATGGGAAAGAGAGGAGAGAGAAATAGAAAGGAAAAAGGGGGAGAGAGAAAAGGGAACGGGAAAAAAAAGGAGGAGAAAGAGACGGGGGGGGAAAAAAAAAGGAGAGAGAAAGGGGGGGGGGGAAAAAGGGAGAGAGAAAAAGAAAGGGGGAAAAAGAGGAGAGAGAAAGAGAACGGGGAAAAAAAAAGGAAGAGAAAAGAGGGAAAAAGAGAACGGGAAAAGGGGGAGAGAAAAGGGGGAAAGAGGAGGAAAAAGGAAAAAAAAAAAAGGGGAAAAAAAAGGAAAAGGGAAAAAAGAAAGAAAAAAATAAGGGGGAAAAAGGAAAGAGAAAGAGGAAGATAAGGCAGTTTGTTTAAAAAAAAATTAAATTTTTGGGGAAAAAAACCCGGGGGGTGGACGAAAAAACCCAAGTGAAAATTTGCACCCCATGTAGTCCTTGATAAATTTTTGCCAAGGGTTTGTGATTTAAACCGGGGCCATTTTGGGATTTCATTTCGCAATTTGAAGGTTGCCCAAAGGGTAGGGTTACCCCAAAAAAACGGTGGGCCCCAAAAAAATTTTCTGGTGCTGACACCCAAAACTAAAGGGGTGCTTTTTTGCTTACCCCCGGAAAAAAAAGCCCCGATTTGAGTCGGTGCGCGGGAAAGCTTTGTTTTTCAGAGGTACCCGGTAAACCCCCGATAGTTTTTGGACATTGTTCGGGGAAAAACCGGGTTTGTTAAAACAGGTTTAGAGCCCCGTACGTTTTTTTATCGGTTAGGGCTCTCTCTGAAAAGGATACGGTTAGGAAAAAATGAACAAAATTTCGAATCTGTGGGGAAAGGGGATGTTAAGGAGAAAAATTTTTCCAATTGTCGGAAGGATCTAAACCGTTTTTTTTGGCAGGGAAAAAGGAATTTGGAAGTTTGAGGGGGTTGTTTAAGTTGCCGGCAGGGGGATGAAATTTCCCCGAAACAGGGTTAAAGGGGTGAAGGGAAACGAACCCGTGACCCCTAAAAGCCCGACCACACGTCAGGGAGTGATTTTGCCCCACTCCCCACAAACAGGAGGCGAGAGCAGTTTGAAAAAGATTTTAAAATTCCTTTTGGCAACAATGGGGCTGAAAAGATGTTTTGGGTTTTAAAGACCCTGTTTTAAGTGTGGGGAGAGGGGGTTATTTTTGCCCAAAGGGAAAGTAGGCAGTGCGAAACACCCGTTTTTGTTGATACAAATTTACCCGGAAAAGGCAGGGTGCCCCCAAATTTTTGGGCAGGGAGTTAAAAGGGAAGCCCGGGGGCCTGTTATTTGGGCCAGGGGCTGACTTTTGCGGCAATGGTTTAGCCCCGTTTTGTGGGGGGAGAAAGGCTTCTGGGGAAACCCCCTGCGTGGGGATTGCAGATGAAAAAATTTAAACGGCTCCCTTTTTGGGCCCTTGGGCAAAGTAGAGTCAGGGGTTTGTCGGAGCACTTCATGCAGCAGTTTCAAACAATTTTCCCCATCCCGCTTTGTTGGGGGTAAGTTTATACCTGAAGCTAACCAGGTGCCCGTCACGTAGGGAAAACAAGGGGGGGCAGGGTAGGAAAGAAAAAAAAAACGCAGGTGGAGTGCACAGGGCCGCTAGCAAATAGAGCTGTGTTGGCCATGAAGGTGGGCCCTGGTTTGGGGGTCTGGGGGAAACCCAAAATAGGTGTAGTGGCGGGGGCCGTGGGCTATGGAGGTGGCCCCTTGTGGCGGGCCGGGGGCCCTGGAGGTGGCCGTAATTGGGCGTGCCGTAGGCCATGGGTGGCCCTAGTGGTTTGGGTTTAAAAAGTTGTTGGCGGGCCGTGGCCGTCAGAAATGTTTGGAAACCCGGTGGCGGACCTCAGGGGGGGGGCCCCCATGGAACCCAGAGTAAATGGGGAAACCCGCAGCTGGGTTGGGACCCGGGAGGCAGTAATAAGTTTCCAAAGAAGGTCGAGGGGGACCAGCTATTGTTTGGAAATGCCCAAAAAAGTCAGTCCAAAAAAAGCAGATAATTTTGGTCAGGAAAAAGGGTTTAAAATAAATAAGGCTTTTTCAAGTAATTTGGGGGGGGGCATGAGTGGGGATTCGAACAAGGGTTCCCCAAAAGAAAAAAAAAAATCGGTTCGGGTTTAAAATGGTGTGGGATATCTTTAAAATTTTGGAAAAGGGGGGATGTTGTCCCTCGCAGGTGAATGGGTGCGACAGCCCCCTTCCGTGATCTTCGAACAACCCGACCTGAGGCAATTTAAAGCCCCAAAAAGGGACTGAATGTCAAGGGATTTTTTCCGAACAGGATAGAAGAGGGGTCGCGAGTTTTTTAGCGTCCTTTAAAGGGCTCTTTTAAAAGTGTGGAAAAGGGGGGTGTGATTCTTGTAAAGCCCCCGGGGGGGAAAGCGAAAATATCTGCCCCCGGTACTATTGGGGAGCCCCAAACGGCGGTCAAGATTGAGGGGGGGCAGGAAATAGGTCAAGGGGGTTTGGGGAATGCCCCGGGTGTTGCTGTTGTAGTGTGAACAACGGAAGTAGAAAAATTTGGGAGGAGCAATTTCCCACGGGCTGCTGCTGTTGTGGTGGGGGTGTGAGCAGCTTGTTTCGGGCAGAAATGTGAAATGTGTAGTGGCCCCGGTTTTGTTATTGATTTGTTGCCCGTATAGGGCGGGGGGGGGGAGTATGGGTTTTGTGTTTTTTTTTAGTTTTTTAAATTTTTTTGCTTTTTTTCATTGCCCCCTTAGGAGGGGGAAACAGTACATGGTCACGTGTTAGATTTAGATTTTTTGGTTATATGTTTGCTTATGTTGGGTTTTTTACATCCGGTAAAGTGTTTTTAAAATTTTCCCTTTGGGTTTTGAATTTAGGATAAAGGGTTTTATTTGCTATTGGGTGTGAAAACCCTGTGAGCAGATTGGGGGCCCCAAGCCCGAATTTGATTTTGATGTTTTGTAAGCTGGGGCCCACGCCTGGAAATTTTAATCTTTGGTTTTTTGGGGAAATTTTTGGGCCCTACGCTGAATTTGATTTTGATGGTTTAAATAGGGGTGGGCAACATGAATTTTAAAACTTGTGTTAACATGGTTGTGTGGAATTAAAGTGATGGGGTTTATTAATTAACTGTATGGAATTTGGGTAGTAACCCTTTTTTAGAGAGAGTTTTTGGGTTATATGTGAGGCCCGTTTTGAGAGTGATTTAATGGACCCATTTGATGTTTATTTTTTTTTAATTGGTAATTATTTTTTGTTAGAGATGTTTTATTTGGGAAAAGGGTGTCTTAAAGCTAGAGGTAGTATGTTTATGTTTTGCCCCCGATTTTTTTTATCCCAATTTTGGGAAATTTGTTCCCTTTAGGAAAAAGTTTATTGGGAAAAAATTTTAGGTACGGGGGGGTTAAAGAGTTTGGCCCTTTTTTTCGAGCATTTAGGGAAATTAAAGGGTTTGTTTTGCTGGTTTTTTGAGAGAAATTCCCTTTGGGGTTTTTCAAGGTGCGAATCGGGAAACACCAGAAGGGGGAAAAAACCCCGATTTTATACTGAAGGGGGAAAAGTTATGGGAAGTGTTTGGGATGTCGAGGGATGTAAAAGAACTGTGACCTTTCGGTCCGGGTAGAGGGGGGTGCCATGTTTTAATATGTTAAATTTATGGGGTTTTTAGGGGCCGAAAGGGGAAAGGGGATCGTGTTAGGTCACCCGGCCCGGGTAGGGACGTAGCTGAGGGGAAAAGTTTCGGAATTCAGCCATCCCTTTTTCTGAGGAATGAAAGGAAGGCTTCGGTATTGAGTGGTTTGCACCTTGTTTTTTAAAAGAGGTAGTTTAAATCTTGGGAAACATCGTCTGGATGGTAGAGAAGTCCCGGTGTCGTACAATGGGTAGTTTTGGGGGGGCGAACATGAGTTTTTAATTGGGAAAGGGTTTTGCATTAACCCCTGGGGGGCCCAAATCTTTGTTGGGCTGCAGTGTGGTGTGTTGTGTATGTGTTTCATTTGGGGGAAAAAAAAATAAATTTGGGGGTTTTAAATTTGGGACAAATAGTGTGATGTGTGTGTTTCCAGTGATTCCATTGGTTGGCCCGGGAAAAAAGGGTTTTCTTTTTGTTTGGAAGAAAATAAAGGGGTTGGAAAAACCCGGAAGCGGGGATCACTTAGGAAAAAATGAATGCCCCCTCTTGTGGGGGGGTCAAGAAAAAACAGCGTGAAGCAGAGGTTAGCAGTCGCCTTGTTGTCTCCTGGGTGGGGACGTAAGGGCAGTGGAGGTTGCTGTAAAAATCGGAGCCGATGACGGGGGAAGGGAAATTTTTCCCTTTTGGGGGTGGGCGACAGCCAAAAGTTTTCAGCCTGTTGGGGAGGGCGGGGGCTGCCAGGGCAACCCGGTGGGGTGTTTTTTAGCCAGAAGACCTGTGGGAGGGCCCAAAGGAGCCTTTGTGGAGGGGGCGAAGTACGGTTTGGAAATTTGTGGAATCGGGTTTTGAGGGTGGACTCCCCGCTAGTTGCCAGGGGTCCCCAAATGGGATTTGGCCAAACGGGAGGACAAAAGGGGTGGAGCTTAGCCGTAGTTTTGGCCCCGTTGGGGGTTTAGAAAAAACCCCCCAGTTTAAAAAGGAAAGTGGGAAGTTTGGAATTTTATTTGCCCCTTAAAATTTAAGGTGAAACGAAAGTGAAAAATTTTTTTTTCCCGGTAATAAAAATAACTGAAGAAAGGGGGTGGATTTATGAAATTGTCGTATGCTGTTTACTTGGGTTTTATGATTAGATAGTTTTGGTTTTTGGGAGTGAGGGGGGGGTCTGGGATCAAATTAAATAAAAGTTGATTATTTTTTGAAAAAATTTTGGTTTTGTCAAAATTTTGGGGCGGGCCCATGTTGGGGTGCAGTGTGGGGTGCCAAAGCGAGAGCGCTTTTTTTTTGTGAAAGCGTTAAAAAAAATTCTGTCTATAACCCCCGATTTCCCGGGAAAATTTAAAAACATTTTTAATAACCCCAGGGGGGAGGGGGGAGACCCCTACAAACCCGGGTGTTCTGTGGTCTAAATTTCCCTTTATTTTCAGTTTTAACATTTAAGTTTTAAAAGTTATCCTTTTACCCCTCAATTTTGGGAAAAAACCAAAAGGCCCGAGTAGGAAAATATTAGTGGTTTTTTTTTATGTTTTTAGGATTTTAGAATTAGAAAAGATTAGGCCCTTTTTGAGGAGGGGGACAGAACCCCCCTTAGATAAGGGTTTTAAAATAATTTTGAAAAGATTTGAAAAATATTTCAAAAGTTCAGGGGAATTTTATTTAAGGGGGGTAAATTAAATATTGTTTTAAAAGTTGTTTTGTTTAAAAAGGGAAAAAGGGAAAATTTTTAAATTTTACATTTTCTGTGAAAGTTTTTAAAAAAAATCTTTTTAAAAGGGGGCTTTGGGCAATGGGTGAAAAGTAATTTAGAGGAAAGGGGGCCCGGTAATTTTTCTGTAATCAGAAGTTCAAAAGCCAAAAGTTTTATGGGGAGCAAAATTTTTTTTCGGAAGAAAATTTTAATTTGCCCCAAAGGTTAAAAAAAAATTTCAGGAAAAGGGAAGGAGGAAAAAGGCCTTTTATTGGATGCGGTTAAGCGTAGACCTCAAAAAATAAACCCCGGAAAAAATGAAATTTTGGGTTGGGGGGAAACTTAGGTAGACACAGAGAATTTAAATTTTTGGGATAGAGAGAAATTTTGGTTTTTTTAAAAATGTTTGTTTACTACACATTTTTACTTAGAATCTTTTTCGGTCGGTTTTGGAGCAAAAATTTCCCCCTAAGACGAATGTTTTCATTTGGAGTTAGTGTTAGATTTCGCTTTATTTTGTATTGGAAACAAATTGTGATCGTGTTTTTTGATTTTTATTCTTTTGTCATGGGCTAGGGTTTTGTTATTTTGTATATTTGTTTTCTTTTACTCGTCTTTTGGATGTCTCCCTTTTTCCCATTTTTTTGTAGCCCCATGGGTTTTTGCTTTAACCCCTTTTTATCCCTTCACATTATAGATGTGTGTAGTTTTGGTCGGAGATGTGATGGCTCGGGCCGTTTCCTCCCAATTTGGGCCCCGGGGAGACCGAAGTTGGCTTTTTTTTTGGTTTATTTTTTAAATTTTTGCTGTCCCAATTAAAACCCGGGTTTTCGCGCAATTTTTTTTGTTCTTGTTTGAAGGCCTTTTGGAAAGGGTTGGACAAATTTATGAGAATACATGTTTTTTTTTTTGGGGTTTTTGCAGGGTTAGTCTTTGGGAGAATTATTCCATAAAACTACCTTTTTAAGTTCCTTTTGGGAAAGGGACCTTCAAAAAAAAAACCCGGTTTGCCCTTTTTGAAAAGAGAGAGAAAAGGGAAAAGAGAGAGGGGAGAGAGGGTTTGTGGGTGGTGTGTGTGTTGTGTGTGTGGGGTGTGTGTGGGTGTGGGTGTGAAAGTGTTTTTGATGAGGGGTGGGGGAAATGAAATGGTGAGTGGGGAGGGGGGGAGAAGAAAAAGAGAAAAGAGGAGGGGAGAAGGGGGGAGGGGAGGAGAGAGAGAGAGAAGGGGATGTGTGGTTTGAGGGGGGGGGTAAAAGGAAATGTGTTTTTCAGCAAAAAACTATTGAAAAATTTTAAAGGAGGGTGGCGTTTATTAAATGCAAAACTTGTCTTTCATGTTCAAAAAAACGCTCTCATCAGAGTTTAAAGGGGAAAATTTTTATCTAATAAGGCGGGCCCAAAAATATGCCTTTTTGCAGGGTACACGAAGGGGACTTTATCCCGGGACTGGTGCCTGGGATTCCCCCTTTATATCTTTCCCTTCCCCTACCCCCCCCCTTTCCCCCATTTTATCCCCGCCCCCACCTCTCCAACCCCATAATCATGTTCACTTTAGTCACTCTGCCTACAGAAAAACGAAGCTTCAACGTCTTCCCCAAAATTTTTTAAAAGGGGGGGGGGGGATGGGGAATCTGAAGGGGTGTTTATACAGGTAAATCTAGAGTAAATTTAGGGAAAAAAATATTTCAGGTGAAAAAAAAGTTTTTTAAAAGGGGGGAAAATCTTTTGGGTCCTTTGTGGGAGGTTTAAAATTTTGGTTTGGGCACAAACGTTTTTTTAGGGAGCAAATTTTTTTTTTGGAGAAAAAAATTTGATTTAGAAAAAAACAAAAGATTTCAGGAAAAAAAAAGGGGGGGAAAAAGTTTTGAAATTTGGATGCGATTATGCGTAAAATATTAAGAAAAATTTAAACCCGAAAAGAAAATATTTTGGGGGGGGAACATTGTGTAGGGAAAAGAGAATGAAATGGCTTGAAAAAAAATTTTTAAAAAAACACTTTTTTTGGTGGGGAGGATGGGTGGGAAATGAAAAGGGGGGTTTTAAAAGTAGTATAAAAAAAAGAGCAAAAATGTCCCAGGGAAATTTCTTTAAAAAGAGGAAAACCCGTTTATTCGGATGGTTTTTCCAGGGGGGGGGGGGGGGGTTTTGACCGTGGAAAATTTTCCCTGTAGTCTTTTTCCCAAAATTTTTGGGAGAATTACTTTTAGGGGGACGAGGGCTTGTTTCAGAGATAAATTATAAAAGTATTTAAAATGGGGGAGTGTTTTAAAAAACAACAAAAAATTTCTCCCAAAATGGTGATGTGTTTATTCGGAAGGTATTTACCCGAGAGGGGTCACTGTCAAATTTTGCCCGGGCAGAAAGTTCCCCCGCGATGGGGGGTCGTTTTTCCCCCCGTTTTCGAAACTGCAGTCGAAAGGGGTTGCCAGCGTAGTGTCGGGGGAGCCGCTCGAGGAGGGAGGTGGGACGTGCATTTGGGGGCGTCCCACGAGCCGGGAAAATTTGGCCCCGAGGGGGGGGTTTTTGGACAGCGTATCGCTCCATCTCTTTTACCCCGCGGAATCCACGGCGGGGGGGGAGAAGGGGGCGGGTGAAGTCGAACCCCCGCGCTCGGTGATAACAATCAACGGTTTCCAAAGAAACCCGCCCGTTTCCCCCTGCCCCCCTTTTCCCCTCTCCCAGCCCCCCTTTTACTTCCATCCTAAACCCCTTTTTGATCGCTTTTTTAACCCTTTCTCCCCCTTGTTGTCGTTCCTGTTTTTTTTGGGGGTCCCCCGGGCTTTTCGGGGAAAAAACCGGCCTAAAAACTCTCTGAACGAGGCCAGAAAGCCTGCTATGCCATTTTAAACATGCCAAATCCAACACTAGAAGAACATACTTATTTTAAAGCGGTGCTTATCAAATTGCATGCGCCAAGATACGAGTGTGTATAAAGAAGTCGCTTGTGTATAACCGACACAAACTGTTCTTCTCTGAAGCCACTGTGATGGAATAGTGAAACTCTCTAAGGCTTGAGTGGATCAGGAAGAAAATAGCATCACAGGAAACTAAAATGTGAGCAGTTTTTATCACCATCAAATTCAAGAGGTTATAGGAGCAGTAAACTGTTCCAAACGTTAAGTTAAGCCAATGGATGGCTTCCAGAGCAGAATGGGAGGCAACAAGGATGAAAAAGTATCCAAGTCCCAGACCGGAATTATCGTGTCCCGTGCCAGCAACCAGGCTGTTAGTTAAGCAGAGTAGATAAGGCTGTCAGACTGGCCGTGTGTTTTTTGAAAAAACTTGAACGTAGTTAAACATTGAACAGCAGAAGTAACTCCTTTTTGAGACATGGCGCAGTCAGTAACTTTCTGAAAGGTGGCCATTTTAACAAAGCATGGCCAAAGAGATCGGGTGTGCCAGAGCTAATGTGAGATTCGTACCAAAGACACAGGACAAAAGCAGATCCGTTTAAAGGTCCATAATACGTTGTCTTCAAATTTTAAAAATAAAAATATTTACAAAATCATCAGAGGCGTTTTGCACATGGATAAAAATATGTATTCCTAGATCGGAAGGAACTTAGATTGTCTCATCTTTCTTACGAAATTTGGGGAAATGAAAAGAAAAAGAAAGAAAAAAATACTCTTATAAGCATAGTTTCATAGACCTGAACAGAACTGGTACAAACGAAAGTTAGAAGCGAGTTTTAATTATTTACATTTGAAGAAGAATAGTTCGCCTAGTTCTCCGCACAGTTTAAATATGGATGGAGTGAACGTTCTCATAATGATATATAACATTTGAATGTCACTGCCCTAGTCCAGTCCCCGATCTGTGTGAGGATTTCTTTCCAAGTCGGACAGGATAATTTTCAAGTATCGACATGACTAATAAAATAGGGTTTTCTTATTTGAAAATAATTCCCAGAAATCTGATACTATCACAGCTAAAATGAGGGCTTTTACGTAGAGAACTAACAGGATCATAAAGTGTCGTCAAAAATTGTGAAAATGGGTGCCATAATTTTTAGCAGATGAAAAGTGAAACTAATTATGCTTCCCATTGTGGATCTTATCAACTAAAGTTTAATTTTCGCATTGCACGCCTCAAAGGTTGCTTCAATGCTTTCATAAACGATCAGACAAGACAGGCATTCTGGTTTACTGCTTTTAACAATTCATTGATTTTAATCTTGAAGAGAAAGAGGGGAGGGATGTTACCTGAGAAACACCGAAACTCGGTGATGTTGGCAGAGAGGTTGTCAGAAGCAAAGCATCACCCGAACTTCAGACTGTCGCTGTGCCAGACAATGTTTTTTGACAGAGAGAGAGATGGCCCTCGGAAAACCCTGGATAATAAGATCCAAAAAAGAGACCAGATTACGAGGTAGACCTCTTGAGTTTTCACCAAGTAAAAACGGCTTCAGCATGTTATTATTGATTTTTCATAAAATAGATATAGACAGAATAAAGTGTCCGATATGGAAGGTACTTAACAAACACCGGTGTAATGATCGGGGCCGAAAGTTCTCGAGCATTAGGCAAAATAAGGGGAGTCTTCCTTTGTTGAAGAGCAAGTTCCATGGTTGTTCAAGTGAGCGAACTTCAGGCACATCACCAAGGGGAATACCCCGAGTCGTTCTACTGAAGGAGGGAGATTTTACTGGGGAAGTGGTTCCATGTCCGAGGGATATCACAAGAACATGCTGACCTCCGGTCTGGTAAGGAGAGTGGTCCATCGTGACGACTGTCTATTCCCTGGGTTCATCCATGGGCCTGAGGGAGGCAATCGGTCAGGTACCACCGTGACGTAGTGGACCGTCACAGCCTGCAGGCAGAGTACAAGCGAAACCATTCAGCCATCCTTGTTCTGAGGAATGAATGAGAAGGCTTCGCCTATTGCGTGGTTTTGCACCTTGTTGTCTAAGAGGTAGTACACTACTTGAAGCATCAGTCCTGTCTGGTAGAGAAGTCCAGGCAGTTTAGTACAATGGGTACTTTTGGGAATCGAACATGATTTAAATAGAAGGTTATGCTCAACCACTGGTGCCCAAGTCTTGTTGCGCTTAGCAGCTGTGCTGTGTGTGTGTATGTGTAGGATTAGTGATTCCATTGGTGGAATAAAAAAAACTTGGGGATTTATTGGTACAAATCGTGTGAGTGGTGTGTGCGTGATTCCATTGTTGAGCCATTAAACTTCGGTTCTCTCCTGTTTGAGAATGAATATAAGGCGCTTGGAAAAACCAGGAAGCGTGTGACTCACTTAAAGGGAAAGTGAACTCGCCGTCTTGCTGAGGGCTCAAGAAAATAACAGCGTAAGCAGAGGTTAGCATTCGCCTTGTTGTCCCTCCAGGTGGGGACGTAAACATTGAGTTGCTGTAAGCCTCGAGCCGATGACGAGAAGATTGACTCCCCGTGTGGGGACGTTCGACAGCAAGACGTGTCCGCCTTTTGGAGCCTAGACAGGGAGCTGCAGACAACGGTGGGGTGTTTGGAGCCAGAAAGACCTGAGGGAGAGCCGACAGGAGCCCTTTCCGTGGAGAGGGCGAAGTAACGGTGGAGTCCGGGAACTCGGTTGAGGTGCGCTCAAGCTACGTTGCCATGTCCCCCAACTGGGAATTTGGGCCAATCGGAGGAACACAACTGTGAGGAGCTTCAGCTCGGAGTCGCACAGTTGGGATGAGAGAAACGATGTCAACCATGAATCTGGCAAGTTGAGACTGTGGATGGGCCCTAAATTATATGTTGCAAACAGAATAGTGGAAAATTGTCCTTTCCAGGCTAAAAAGAATAACTGAAGAACAGGGGATGCGATTTATGAAAATGTCTTATGCTGTTTACATTGTTGTATGATACAGATAGTTGTGTTGTGTTAGTGACGGTGGGGCTCGATCAAGTTAAATAAATGTTGATTATTTTCTATGAAAATTTATTGGTTTCCTGTCACCTATGTGCGGGCTCCATTTGAGTGACAGTGTGCGTGTGGCTATGCGAGAGCGCATTTTGTGTGAAAGCGTAAAATACTTCTGTCTATAAACCCCTGCATCCCTGGAATATGAAAATCATATTTAATAACGAGGGGGGGAACGGTCGGAGACACCCCTCACAAATTGGGGGCTCGTCGCGGAATGAACATAAATGAGCCATAAAGTGATTTGATTCTGGTTTTGTTTCAATTCAAGGAATTTGAAATTTGTCCGATAATTGTGAAAACCTAGATTTTTTCTACCTGGAAAGACGTAGTCATGTTTTTGATTGTTTTTGATTCTTTTCTTCATGACGGGCCTTGTATTTGAACTTTCTTGATTTGTTGCCGTGAGTTGTGTGTGTAGCACAACTATTGAACGCTTATTCCAAGTGATCATGTGATATCTCGCTGTACTGTGGTTTTATTAAAACTAGCTGATCGAGGGTTGATAGCCTTCAGAATGTCCGACTGAAGAGGGTGGCTGAGACAATGGGTCCCTGAAAAAAATGGACCTCATATAAAAAAAAAGAAAAGGAAAGCTAGGACGAAATCCGACTGAAGGCATATTAGATGAGAACTGGCCCCATGCATCAGGCTCAGAAAATTCACAGGAACGAAGAAGGAAAGAAAAGAGAGGAAGAAAAGAGAACGGGTAAAAGAAGACGAGAAATAGAAATGGGAAAGAGAGAAGAGAAATAAGAACGGGAAAAAGAGGAGAAAGAAAGAACGGGTAAAAATGAGAGAGAGAAAGAGAACGGGAAAAAGAGGAAGAGAAAGGGAACGGGAAAAAAAGAGGAAGAGAAAGAGATGGGAAAAAGAGAGAGAGAAAGAGAACGGGAAAAAGGGAGAGAAAGAAGAACGGGAAAAAGGAGAAGAGAGAAACGAAAAGAGAAGAGAAAGGAAAGAGAGAGAGAGAGAGAAACGAAAGAGAGGAAAAGAAAGAGTAGAAATAAGGCAGTTTGAGTTAGAAAAATTAAAAATTGCGAAAGAACGGGACGTGAACGCAAAACCGTCAAGTGAACTTTGCACCACAGTCAGTCCCTTGATCAATATGCCAAGGTTCGATATAATCAGGACCATTAGAGGATTTCATTTCGCAATCTGAAGGATTGCAAAAGATCAGGCTTACCCCGAAGAACTGGGCCACAAATAGTCTGTGCTGTCGGACACCCAAAGCTAGATGCTTTTTTTCTGCTTACCACCGGAAAAACAGACAGATTATGAGTCGTGCGCGATGCTTTTTTTCAGAGGTACCAGGTACCGCCGATAAGATATAGGACATGATGCAGAGAAACCTTCTAAATCAGGTGAACGCAACGTACCGTTTCTTTATCGCTTAGGGCTCTCGCGACAAATGGATACGTTAGGAAACTCGAACAAAACTTTCGCATTCTGTGAGGGAGGAATCGTTAAGAGCAAATTCTCTCCACTTTCGGAAGGATCTCACAGTATTCTTGGCAAAAGTAAAATCAGGAAGTTTTAGAGGAATTAGTGGAAAGTTGCAGACAGTATGAATCTCCCATGATCAGCGTAATGGTAATGAAGGATCGAACCAGTCGACCCAATATGGCCAGGACCACACAGACAGGGAGTGATTCGCCGACTCCTACAAACAGGAGCGAGAACCGCAGTTAGAAACGCATTTAAGTCCTTGCAACAGTGGGACTGAAGAGAATGTTCGTGAAACCACATTTTTAAGTGTGGGAGAGAGGTCATATGCCAAGGAATGTAGCGCAGTGCGAATACATCATTGTGTTTGATACAATTCAACAGAAGCAGGGTGCCACCACCAACTACGAGGCATAGTCAACGGAACCGTGACCTGCTAGTAACACAGGACTGACTCTAGCGGCACTGTTGAGCCATTTTGTGAAGAGACTAGACTATACTGGAAACCACCTGCGTGCGATATGCAGATGAAGAATTAAATCGCTACCTTTGGCCCGTGTCAAAGTAGAGTCAGAGTTTGTCAGGAGCAAATCTCACGGCACATGTGCAAAACAATCTTCCTATCCAGCTTTGTTTAGGGGTAAGTATGATCACCCTGAAGCCTACACCAGGCTGCCAGTCACGTAGGAAAGCAAGGCTGCAGTAGGAAAGTAAACAGAACCAGGTGGAGTGCACAGGCGCCGCTACAGTAGACTAGTGTACCATGACGGTGGCCAGTTTGTGGTGCATGATCCATGAAATCGGCGTAGTGCGGTGCCGTGGGCTAAGGAGGTGGCCGTAGTGGCGTGCGTGGCCCATGGAGGTGGCCGTAATGGCAGTGCCGTAGCATGATGGCCATAGTGGTGGTTCAAAAAGTTGTTGGCGGTGCCTGGCAGTCAAAATTAGAGCCACGGTGGCGACCTCAGGGTCGGGCCAAGATGGACCACAGAGTAACTGGAACCCTCAGCTGGGTTGGGACCAGGGAGGCATAATAACGCATGCCAAGAAGGTCGAGGTGACGCAGCTATTGTTAGAATGCCCAATGACAGTCAGCCAAATACAGATAAACATGTCAGGAAAAGGGTAAAGTAAATATGGGCTCATCAAGTAATGGCATAGGCACTGAGTGGGAGACCGAACCAAGGACGTTCACACAGAAAAAGAAACATCGTTCGGATAAGTTGAGTGAGGGATCATCTCTTAAAACCTTTTGGAAAAGGGAGATGACGTCTCGGGCAGGAATGGGTGCGACAGCCCAGTTCACGTGATCTTCGAACAACCGACCCTGAGGCAATGAAAGCAAAGGGGACTGAATGTCAAGAGATTTTGCCGAACAGGCTAGAAGAGGATCGCCAGATTTTCCACGCGCTCCATTAAGACTAAATGTGGTGAAGTTGCTGCCTCTCTTGTAACGCCTGGAACGCGCAAACTAACTGCCCCCATAACTATGCGAGCCACAAACGCGGTCAAGATGAAGGGGCAGGAGTAAGGTCAAGGTTAGGAGTAATGCCTCCAGGTGTTCTGTTGTAGCGTGAACAACGAAGTAGAACAATGTAGGAGCAGTGCTACCTGCTGCTTTGTGTGTGGTGAGCATCCATCTTTTACGGCAGCTACTGTGTAAATGATGTAGCGGCCATGTGTTATGATTTTGATTGCCCATATAAGGCTGCGGGTTGAGCCTATGTCATGTGATTAATTTTCCGTTTTTGATATATTTGCTTTTGTTCATTGCCCATAATGGAGCGGGATCAGTAACATGCTCACGTGGTATTAATTTATGATTTTCTGGTTGATATGTTTGCTCATGTTGTTTTGTCACATCTCGGTAAAGTGTTAAATGTCCTTATGTTGTGAAATCAGGAAAATTTGGATTTGCCTATTGTGTGTGAGACCGTTGAGCAGATTGGGGCCCCAACGCCTGAATTTTGATTTTGATGTTACGAAGCTGGGCCACACGCCTGAATTGAATCTTGTCTTTGTGGGAATGTGCCATACCCTGAATTTGATTTTGATGTAAGTATGCTGGGCCACACACCTGAATTTAAATCTTGTTTTAACTCATGGTTGTGCGTGTATTAGAAGTGAATGGAAAAGATTAATTAACATTGTATGGACATGCGGTTAGCTAACTTATAAGAGAGTTCTTGTGATTTATGTGAGCCAGTTTAATGACTGAGTGATTCATGTACTATCTGACTGATTTATTAATTAATTGGATACATTAACCATGTTAGAGATGTTGATGGAAGTGAATTCTTGAAAGCATAGAGGTAGTACTGTTATACTGAAGCAATGCCACTGAGTTGTTTTATCCAATTTGAGAACAGTTCGTCCTTGAGGAAATGTTGATTGAACAACATTCTAGGTACGGGGTGAGAGTACGGCCCCAATGTTCTCGAGCATTTAGCAAATAAAGTAGATTTGGCTTTGTTGAACAAGTTCCTTGGGTTCTTCAAGTGTGCAACTCACATCACAAGAAGGGAATACCCTGAGTCGTATACTGAAGAGGGAGAGTTTACTGGAATGTTTCGCATGTCCGAGGGATAGTAACAAGAATCATGCTGACCTGCCGTCCTGTAGAGGAGAGTGTCCATCGTGACTACTGTCTATTCCCTGGGTTCATCCAGTGGGGCCTGAAGGTAGGCGATCGTGTCAGGTCCACCCGTGCGTAGGTGACCTCACCTGCTAGCAGAAGTACAAGCGACCATTCAGCCATCCTTGTTCGAGAATGAATGGAAGGCATCGGCCTATTGAGTGTTGCAACTTGTTGTCTATAGAAGGTAGTAACTAACCTTGAACAACATCCTGATGGTAGAGAAGTCCAGGCTGTCATACAAGGTAGCTTTTTGGGAATCGAACATAGTTTGAATAGAAGGTTATCATTAAAAACCAAAAATAAAACTTTGGTCCCAAGTCTTATTGATGGCGCTAGCACTGTTGGTGGGGATGTTTTCCATGGTGAATAAAAATAACTTGGGGATTTATTGGTACAAATCGTGTGATGTGTGTGTGCCAGTGATTCCATTGTTGAGCCATAAACTTCGTCTCTCTTGTTTGAGATGAATATAAAGGCCTTGGGAAAACCAGGAACGTGTGACTCACTTAATGAAAGTGAACTCGCCCGTCTGCAAGGCGCAAGAAATACAGCTGAAGCAAGGTTAGCAGTCCGCCTTGTTGTCTCCTGGTGGGACGTAAGACAGTGGAGTTGCTGTAGCCTCGGAGCCGATGACAAAGAATGTCTCCCGTGTTGGGATGGTCACACAAGACGTGACAGCCTGTTGGAGCCTAGACATCGGGACTGCCAGACAACGGTGGTGATTGCACCAAGAAGACCTGGGGAGAGGCCGACAGGAGCCCTTTCCGTGGAAGGCGGTAGATCGTGGAGTCCGTGATACCTCGGTGTAGGGTGCGACACAAGCTACGTTCCAGTGTCCCCAACTGGGAATTGCCAATCGGAGACCACAACGTGTGGCAGCTTTCAGCTCGTATCGCACAGTGGGATAGAGAAGACTGACAGTCAACAGAATGCAGGCAATTAATGGACATTTTAATGCCCTTAAATATAAGTGTGCATAACAGAATATGAAATATGTCTTTTCTGGCTAAGTAAGAATAACTAAGAACAGGATCGATTATGAAATGTCTGTATGCTGTTTTACATTGTTTTGTATGATACAGATAGTTATGTTGTGTAGTGAGGGTGGGGGCTCGGAGTCAAGTTAAATAAAAGTTGATTAATTTCTATGAAATGTTTTTGGTTTCCTGTCACCTTTGTGCGGGCCCGATGTGAGTGACAGTGTGCGTGTGCCTATGCGAGAGCGCTTTTGGTTGTGAAAGCGTAAATACTTCTGTCTATAACCCCCCGCATCCCTGAATATGAAAAACTATTTTAAAAACGAGGGGAGCGTCGGAGACCCTCACAACCGGACTGTTTTTTTGGTCTAAATGCCGTTGATTTTCAGTTTCAACATGAGTTAAGGGGTTATCCATTTTACCCGTCAGTTTAGAAAAAACAAATGGCCAGAGCTACTGGAAAAAAAATTAGTGGTGTTTGTTATGTTGTTACCGGGTTTTAGAATTAGAATGATTAGGCCTTTCGGGCCCGGAGGGTGGACAGAACCCCATACTTCAATAAGGTTGTAAAATAATTTTGAAGCAGATTTGAAGATATTTCAAAAGTTCATGGTGAATTTCATCAAGGTCAGGAATTAAACTCATATTGTCTTAAGTTGATTCTGTTATCAGAGAAAAGGACAATGTAATCTTCACATTTTTGAAAAGTTTAAAGAATCTTTTAAAGCTGCAGCTTTGTCAATGATGAAAAGTAATTTAGAGGATGAGGCCAGTGATTTGCTGTAATCAGAAATCTAAAAGCAACGTCTTATGGGAGAATCTTTAGTTGTTTGAAAGAATATTAGACAAAGGCTAAAGAGTTACAGGAAAGCAAAGAAGGGAAGGGCCTGTATTCGATGCTGATCATCGTAGACATCAAGAAAAATACCCAGAATAATGAGATTTTTTTTGGGAGTAAACAACTTAGTGTAGAAACAGAGAATGAAATGATGCATAGAGAGAATTAAGGGCTTTTCATAAAACGTGTTTCGTATTACATACACATTTTCTACTAGAATCTTTGCGGTCGGAGTTCGTGAGCAAAATTTCCCCAAATCGCGAATGCTTGCTCATTGGAGTTAGTGTCTAGATTTCGCTCAATTAGTATAGGATCATATTGTAGATCGTGTTTCTTGATTTTATTCTTTTGTACATGTCCAGATTTTGGTTCATTTTGTATATTATAGATTTTTTCTTTTACCTCTCTTCTTGGATGTCTCCCCAATTTCCCCCAATTTGTTAGACCTATGTTCTAGACTTCTCACACTTCGTATCCGTTTCACAATATAGATGTTTAGATTGTTGGTCGAGATGCTGATGGCTCGACCGATCCCCTCCAATGGTCCGCGTAGACACGAAGACTTGACTTTTTTGTGTGATTTTTTAATTACTTCTGTCTCGAAATTAAACCTGGGTTCTTCGCGCATTTTTTGTGTTCTGTATGAAGCGGTGTTGGGAATGGCTTGGCACAATGATGAGAATAATGTTATGGGTTTCTGCAGGTTAGTACTTTGTGCAGAATTCCATCTCCATAAACTACCTTAATAAGTTCCATTGGAAGGTACCGTCAAAAAGATCCTGTTGCCTTATTGAGAGAGAGAAGAGAGAAGAGAGAGAGAGAGAGTGAGTGTGTGTGTGTGTGTTTGTGTGTGGGTGTTGTGTGTTGTGTGTTGAGTGTGTATGTGTTTGTGAGTGAGAGTGGGTGAGTGAGTGAGTGAGTGAGAAGAGAGAGAGAGAGAGAGAGAGGAGAGAGAGAGAGAGAGAGAGAGAGAGAGAGTGTGTTTGCTAGAGGAGGGTAAATGACATGTGTTTTCTCTGAGCAAAACTATTGAAAATTCTGAAAGAGAGATGGCGACATTAAACTGCCATTCTTGTCTACATGCTTCAAAACACCACATCATCAAGTTTAAGAAGATATATCTACAAAAGGCGCCACACAAATGCCCTTCTGCAGTGTACACAGAGGAACATGTCAATCGGGGTTTTAATAACTAAGGCTGCACCGGAAACACCTTCTCATATCTTCCATTTACCACTACCACCTCCCATTCCCACCCCACTTCATCCCCTGCCCTCCACCTCCTCCTCAAACCTCATAATCATGTCACTTTAGTCCACTCTGCAATACAGCAGAACGCAGCTTCAACGTCTTCCGCAAATCCTTTTAAAGTGGGGTGGGGAAGGGGAAATCTGAAGGGAGATGTGTACTAAAACAGGTAAATCTAGAGTAATCTCAGAAGAAAATATTAGGTGAAAAAGAAGAGACTTTAAAGAGGAAGTCTTTGCTCCCTTAGTGGAGGTAAATTTGGTGAAGACACAAACGTCTTTATAGGGAGCAAATCTTGTTTTGGAAGAATTAGATTTAGACAAAGACAAAAGAGTTCCAGAAAAAGATAGGGGGAAGAAGTCTGTATCGATGCTGATAATGCTTAAAAATACAAGAAAAATAACCCAGAATCAAGATATATTTATGGGGGAGGAACACTTATTGTAGACACAGAGAATGAAAATGGTCTTGAAAAAAATCTTTAAAAGAACACGTTGGAGTGGTAGATGGTGGGAACTGAATGTGGAGTTAAACGTAGTAATAAACAAAGAGCAAAAATGTCCTATGAACATTTCTTAAAGAGAGGAAATCCTGGTTATTTGGATGGTCTTTCCAAGGGGGGGGGGGGGGGGGGGGGGGGGTTTTGTGACAGTGGAATTTCCGTGATCTTTTCCAAAAATCTTTTGTAGATTACTCTTTAGGGAGAGAAGACCTTCGTTTCAGAGATAAATCCAATATAGTATTGAAGAAATGGGGAGTGTTTAACAACAACAAAAACTATCTCAAAGTGGTGATGTGTTTATTCGAAGCATTTACTGAGAGGTGTCCACTGTCACTTATGCCTACAGAAAGTGTCCCCAGCGATGGGGGGTCCGTTTAACCGGACCCCCACGTTTTCGAATCTGCAGTCGAAAGGATAGCCCAGCGAAGTGTCTTGGGAGCCGCTCGAGGCTGAGGTGCACGTGCATAGAGCGATTCCAACACGAGCCGCGAACGTTTGGCACGATGCGGGGGTTCTGGACAGCGTACCGCTCCATCTCTTTTACCTGCGGAATCCACGTCGGGCGGAAGTGCGGTGAAGAGTCAGACAACACCACAGCGCTTCGTGATCACAATCAACAAGGTTCTCGGCCCAAAGAAAAACAGCCTGTCTTCCCCTGCCCTCCCCTTATTCCCTCCTCTCCCACCTCCTTTTACTTCCATCCTACCTTCCGAGAATCGCTTTACTTACCTTGCTCCCCCTTGTTTGTCAGTTCCTGTTGTTATTGGTCGCGCTACGGGCGCCGCTAGAACTAAGGAAGAATGACGTCACTGATTCGTCGCAAAATATAGGTCCGACTCCAAAGATACAGACGTAGCCAAAACTATAACTGTTTTTACTATTGACATTCAACGGTGCATGTACCATTATGTGCCAGCAATGATCCTCAGTAGGATCTTCATCAACATCTAGCACTTGAGGCACCAAAACGCCAAAGCCGCCCTAGGTTATATTATTTGTGAGCATGCAAAATCTACAGCACTATTTGCCAACTCCTCCCCTTTCTCGGCATTTTTGTATCTGCTGGAGGTAACATCCCAAAATCCATGCTTCTTATCAGTGACGCAGAACCCAGCGTCCACAAATACACGGCGTGTTTTCGTACTTATCCTTGTTGACACAGAGATTGAACCCATCTGTTTCAATCCCGATTCCCCACGCAAAATCAAGACACGTTATTTCTGAACTGATTTATAATTGCAAATCCCAGACAGGGGGGAAGATCTTCCTTGTCACGATGTAAATTTTTGTTTTCAAGAAACCAGGGAGATTTTCATTCAATCAAGCGGCTTCGTAATTATATGAAGCTGACGATAAACCCTGATGAAACCGAACACTGATCAGAAAATGTATTCTGAAGTGACGACTCCAGAGCTACACAGACTGGGTCAAGGTTAAGGTGATCGATGCAAATAATAAGACAGCCGAAGCTAATTGACGTATTAAATCATGATTTAAACAATCCTACTCCGTGATAAATGCCAGTGTTTATGTCCTTCTTTGACAAACTGAAAAGCACCTTTCAACGTTGTGGTGAAAACAGTATTTTTGTTTTCCTATCTTAATGAAACTGATACTGATGAACAGTATTTGGGGGAGTGCGTTTACTCATCTCCAATGCATTACGATAAAACAAAGTTTAACCTGGTCACATCTGCTCTCAATACCGGTGTGGCAGTTTTCACCCCAGCTACCCGCTCCCCTTCCCTCTTCAGTTGCCTCCTACCCACACCCATTCCCCCACCTCTCCACTTCCCTCCCAATGCGTCGAATACAAACGCCACAGACACCTCGATGCGCGTGCATCAATCTCTCCCTCTTCCCTCTCTCCCTTCTCTCTCCAGTCTTTTCAACTGTAAGCGATGTGAACAAATCCACCAACCTGTAAGCACAAGCCGGTCAGGGGAAAAAAGAAATATGGATAGACAGCATTCCACTGACAGACCTACTTGAAATCATAACAGTATTAGTAAAGATGTAAGAGAGAAATGCAAGGAATTCTATGTCTGCCTGCACATAGAACTGCATGTACACGATCTTTCTCTTGTTTGAATTTGGATTCGAAAAATCCTGTCACCCGCAGGCTGACAAGCCTTTATGGAACGAAGACTTTCGTGTCCTTTTAACTGACAGCTAATTCACAGCCCTTTGAATAAAAGCAGCTTGCAGATCAGTCATACAGATCCTCGCCCCCGCTTGGTTACTATGCAGTGCGCAGCCTTTCCTTTAACTAAAGGTGTGGTAGACTAAATGATCTGCGTCACTGAGAGTCATGTAACGCTTCCACCCGTGTTACAGACCTTGATCACTAATCGAGCCACCACTCTCCTAACGATTGGTGTGTTCTTATCCTCCTCTAGCCTGAGACGGAAAGAATTCGATTTGAACAGCACAGAGTTGTAAGATCACTGAACAAAACACACCTCATTGCAGGCCTAGCCTGTGGCTTTAAACACCCCTTCAGTTGGGATACCCGTACCTACCTAGGACTGTAATGGGAGTTGAAACAGTGTGCCCCCAGATGCCATACTCGCTATGAATCGTAGCCCTTGAAGAGAGAGAAGAAGAGAGAAAGTAGAGAGAGAGAGAGATAGAGAGAGAGAGATAGAGACAGATATGAATCTTAGCCTTGAGAGAGAGAGAGAGAGAGAGAGAGAGAGAGAGAGAGAGAGATAGATAGAGAGAGAGCGAGATGAACTTTGCCATGAGAGAGAGAGAAGACAAGAGAAAGGAAGGAGAATAGAGAGAGAAAGAGAGATGAATCATAGCCCTTGAGGAGAGAGAGAGAGAAGGAGAGAGAGAGAGAAGAGAAGATCTTAGCCCATGAGAGAGAGAGAGAGGAGAGAAGAGAGAGAGAGAGAGATGAATCTTAGCCCCTTGAGAGAGAGAGAGAGAGAGAGAAGAGAGAGAGAGAGAGAGAGAGAAAATCTTAGCCAGAAGAGAGAGACAGAATGAGAGACAGAGAGAGGAGAGAGAGAGAGAGAGGAGATAATCTTAGCCCTACGAGCGAGAGAGAGACAGAGAGAGAGAGAGAGACCAAGAGAGAGAGAGAGACAGAGAGAGAGAGAGAGAGAGAGACAGAAGAGTAGAGAAAGAGAGAGAGAAGAGAGATGAATCATAGCCCTTTGATGAGAGAGAGAACAGAGAGAGAGGCAGAGAGAGAGAGAGACAGACAGAAGAGAGAGAGAGAGACAGAGAGAGAGACAGAGAAGAGAGAGAGAGAGAGAGAGACCAGAGAGAGAGAGAGAGCGAGAGAGAGAGACAGAGAGAAGAGACAGAGAGAGAGAGACAGAGAGAGACAGAGAGAGAGAGACAGAGTGAGAGAGAGACAGAGAGAGAGAGCCAGGAGAGAGAGATACAGGGAGAGAGACAGAGAGAGAGAGACAGAGAGAGATAACAGAGAGAGTATACAGAGAGAGAAAACAGAGAGAGAAAGAGACAGAGTAGAGACAAGAGAGAGAGACAGAAGAGAGAGAGACAGAGAGAGAAGAGAGAGATAGAGAGAGAGAGAGAGAGAGACAGAGAGAGACAGAGAGTGAGAGACAGAGAGAGAGAACAGAGAGAGAGAGACAACCGAGAGAGAGAGAGAGAGAGAGAGAGAGAGACAGAGAGAGAAGAGATGGAAATAAAGTGGATAGGTGATTCGACCTAAGATGTTTCTGTTTGCATAGCTTTCGAAAGCGCTTTTGAACGCAGTGAGATAGTCAAATGAATCTGTGTCTTTTTTTTCATTATTATAGGGTGGTATATGAGTTTAGCATTGTCGTTGTCGAGTTCGTCGTCCACGTCCTCCTCATCCTCCCCTCCTACATTTTCATCATCAACGGTCCGTCATCGTCGATGTCGTCGTCGTATTCGTCATCTTGTTTGTATTCTCATATTGTTTCCGAAAGTAATGGTTGTGACATGATTTGTGGAATAAAGGGTGTGCCGAGCACCTGAAAAGCCGATCCATCTTTGCTTTGTGAAGAGTTGTCAGAGGGAAGACAATTGATGTTGGGCCCTGTCCGTTGAAATATTCTTACCCCAGACGCGATGTCCTTCCTTCCCGGGTGTCACTGATGTCAACCGTCATTTTTCCGGTTTTGTGGTCCGTTTTTAAGCGGGAATAGGAAGATGGATTGTATCGACTTTATCTTTCTTGTCCTGTCTGCCTTTTTCGTTTTTTCTCTGTCTGTCTGTCCTGGATCCCTCAAAGCCTTACTAAGTTTGTGTATAACGACTAAACACACAATTACCACAGCTTTTTCTATGAATTGAACGGCACACTTTCCCCAAATTTACACAACCTGTTTCCAGCAGTTCCATGAAATTAATCAACACACTTTTAACTCGCTTACAACACAAACCAGAAAAACATTATTTTTCCCTCACAGGAACAAAAAACGAAAAAGGACATTTTTTCCAGTAGTTGTACAGAACTGTGAAATACAACTTTTCCTATGGATCTATAAGACTTAACATTACTCATCTTCCAGCGTTACTGAAAATGGATAATTACCACCTTTCTACGGATGGCCCGGAGCTGAAAACACTTTCAAGTTTTCATTAACACTGAAAACACATCTTCCAGCTGCCAGTTACATAGAACTGTAAAACATGCTTTTGTAGCTGTTTGCAACAAACGAACATCACACCCCTACCATTACGCAAAGCTGAAAATACATTTTCTATTATTTACACAAACACTGATAACACACTATTCCCCAGCAGTTACACAAAACTGAAAAACAAACGTTTCCAGCATTGGAAAAAAAGGTTCCGGAGCGACGTAAACACACTATTCTAGCACATACGCAAGACTGAAAAATAGTTTTCCAGCAGTAAACGTTCCATGTTGAGCATCAGACAAGACTAAAACACACTTTTCAGCACTCACATGACACAAAGTATACTGACTTCCATAAAAAACGCGAAAATTTTAAAGGTCTATTTTCGGTGAAAAGGTGGTGAATATACAAAAATGAACCATTGTGGCAAGTTGTTTGGGTCCAAGGACTCACGTGCAGTGAAAACAAAGTGTGAGCAACCACAGATCAATCCCGGCATTGGAGGTCCACAAAAATGGCAAACTGTAGCTGCATGTGAGGCACGTGCACACTCATTGCAGAGCAAAGATAACCAGCGACTAGTACGCAGGCAATGCAGCCTTTGCTAAAGCCGCGCTACCAAAGGTTCAGGTAATGACTGGGCGGCTACGCTACAGAGATGCCATACTACGACAGAGAACGCATCCGTGCCTAGGCATCTGGTAGCTGGTGTTGATGCAGGCAGGTCGCCACATCTTTAACGACACATCTCAACCATCTATCGTCTGCACACCCGGCATGCAGTCACTGGTACCACTGATGATATTCCCCTGGCCAGCCGTCCTTGGGTCACCACCCAAAGAGAGGATCGCCATCTTGGTTCGAAACCCATCTGCGGGACTAGGCGCAAACAGCCGCTAACACTGCTCGCCAAGTTCTGGGAAGCTCCAGCAACGAATCAGCCCTCAACACTATGCGGCGCATCTTCAGGAGAATGGGCTGGCATGTAGGCGATCCTCACAGAAGTCCGGTACTGACACTAATACACCGGCAGGACAGGCTGGCAGTGGCACAAGCCCGAATCACTGCGCCGGCATAAGTGTGGACGCATACTGTTCTCAGATTAGAGCCGTTTTTATTGACAATGGCTGACCGTCCGTGTCAAAATATGGCGTCGACCTTGTGAACGCTATGCTGACTCCTTTGTGGTATCGCGAACCCCTGGGGAGGCCCGAACGTATTATATGGGGTGCAATTGCATTTAACCACGCCAAAAGGACCAGTCATCTTTCAGAAACATTGTCCTGGTCGCGACAGGGTGTCATTCAACAACGCTACATCACCAGTGCTCAACCCTGTCGAATCCTTTTTTTGGGCAACACCAAACTGGACAATTCCAACAGACAATGCAAGACCAAACACAGGGGGGGGCCAGGGCCACCCAGCAATTTCTTCTGCATAACAACGTCAATGTGCTGCCCTGCCAGCCCTCAGTCCCGATTTAAACCAATAAAACATTTTGGGATGAACTTGGCAGACGTAGAGACCTCCTCGTCCACGACCATCCAACATCGGCCTCAACTTCACCGGACTTCACCAGTCCATCGGGTCCATTTGTGGGCTGGAGTGCCAAGGGACGCATCAACCACCTGACCGACTCAATGACCGCAGGTGTCAGCAGTTGTCAACGCAAATGGAGGCCACACACGGTATTAGGACTTCAAGCTGGGGTTTTCACGTGACTTGGATTTCCCACACAAAAGACATATTGCAGATGACATTTTTCACACATTACCCGTCGTAATGAATTACACCGTCACGAGAAACGGTCCAACCTTGCAACCACCCCCCCCCCCCCCCCAAATAAATTTGCACATGAATTTTTTGGTGCTTTAGAGTGTATAGATCAAACGAAAAATCATTTTAACATAAAAAAATATCATGGGACGCACTGTCCCTCTGGCTTAATTTTGAAGGTAACCCCATCTCAGGTGCGCGGCTGCTTTTTCGCTTCGTCGGTCCGAAAACGTTTCATAAGTTATTGGTGATCACCTGTGACTTTGTTATTTAAGCATACGAGAATTTTCTTTATGTATTGTTGACAAGTAATAGCCTTCTGCACGATAGGCCAATAATCGAACGATAAAATATCAAAAAGGCGCACTCGCAGTAAAGCTAAGTGTGTACCCCCCGTAAAATCACGTGCGTTGCGAACTGAACTTTTGCCAAAGAGTGTTGCCAATAAACTATCTCTCCCAACTGTGCAACTTATTTAACAAAGTATACCACAAGTATCAAAGAACAGTCTCTTGTAATCTTTGAGCTATGCCAGCAGTACAATGGCCTATGCCTTATCCCTCTGTCCGGGTTTATCTCCCCTACCCTATCTGGCATCGGACGCAACTTTAATTCTTAACACATTCATATAGACTTTTATTGAAAATGTTCACTTCTCCCAAGTGTAGCGGCGTATGTGTTGTGTGTGTGTGGTGCGTGTGTGTGTGTGTGTGTGTGTGTGTGTGTGTGTTTTGTGTGTGTGTGTGTGTGTGTGAGTGTGTATTGAAATGATGATTGTTCTCAGATTGCCAGCACTGGAAGGCAATTCTGTTTCATGCGACATCTGCCAGACGGTATTTAAATCTACCACAATCTGATTATTTTTGAGTCGCTTCCCCCGGCACAAGAAAAGCGACCTCATCTGATACGTAGCTATGACAGCGTCTACGTCGTCGTCAGAGTCCTGGAAATCCACAAGGTAAGTCAACCATATCTGCGGGCATGATGACGGCCTTCTCTTCTGCGACCACACTGTTTTTCCAAGGTGCCATCAACGTCAATCCAACCATGTCCATTGCTTTGCTGCTGTAACATCAGACATGGGTTCCGAGACCCCTCTTCCAAAAGACAACTTGAAAGTAGCACCGTTATGATGTACTCTTAAAGAGTTTGTTTGCCAACGATGCATCTGCATGTCAACGTTGTAGTATGCGTTCAATGGCTTCCATCTCACATCACACCACAGCAGTTGGTGTCGGAAGTCATTAGCACACCGAGAAACAATGTCTTGCCGTATCATGACACAGGTGAAGTCTTCAAGATCGCTTTGACTTCTTCACGATGGCCCAGTACCTCCATGGCGGGCAATATGTTTTTCCACAAATCTTGGATTCCTGCTGAAAGAACTTTGATGGTTAAAATTTCCCAATGCCCCTTGAATGCACTTGTTGTGTCGCAGCCCGTGTAAACATGAAGAAACCAGGTAGCGTGCAGTGCTGTTGCCCGTAAGCAAGTAAGCGATGTCAGTGACGATGAGAGCCGTATGTATGATCCCCATCCTGTGTCGAACAGAATCACCCGTCCTCAGCAGCAGTGGCGAAGTGCGGAAAATGAAGAAAATGTCCGAGTCGGGACTCTGACGTCGACGAAGCTGTATTCCATTCTGTTCAGCGTACGCCACAAGTGGAGGACAACTCTGATCCGTCTCTTCTCTGAGTGGATTTCCAAGCGTTACGGGGCGCCTTTTGTCGTCAGCTCCTGCCGATTGCAGCAGGAAGGCTTCTCCTCACATAACACAGACTTTCCTGTCCTTATAATTTTTGGCGCAATCACCTCATTTGCTCCAAACGTCGAGTAAAAACTTGCTGAGGCTGCTTTTGTTATCGTCGTTTGACAGAAACGTTTTCCATGTCTGCAGGACGCTTGTGCATTCTCCTTTTATTATGACTTATGCGCCAATGCCTCTCCTTATCCATTTCTTTGCTTTGATTCAGTCCGTTTGTACATGTCAGTATGAACACCACCCCGTTCCCTTTGGCAGCATTCGGATATCTTCTAGCTGATCTCCCTGAAATTGGTAAAGGAAGCTGTTGCGAAACAGTGAAACACTGCATGCCATCGAGCACAACCACGTCGCGTCATGGGGAGATAGATCATTCTCATATCTTTGGTGAGGTTAGTTGAACCCATTTGCTTTTGGTCGGGTTTTACCCACCCCCTCTAGGCAGGAATTGTCAGCATGACAATACCTGTAAGGTAACAGAAGTAATTGTATGTCATCAGCTATATTCAGATTGAGTGAACACCAGCTTCCCTGTGCCTTCACAAGGACTTGAAAGGCAATTTTCCCTTTTGTTTGTATTCCACAACCTTCTTCTGGAAGTCATCATGTGGACGGTATTGTTCATGGATGCCAACTTTTACAGTTTAGGGCCGCTTGACTGATCAAAGAAATTGTCATTTGCCATCAGTCCTCTGCTGATGAACTCCTCCTTCACGTCGATACCAGCCTTTTCTGTCCCTCAACACATCTTGCTGAATGCCGGCTGGGACAGATGCATCAGATGCCAGGGCTGTGAGATTGACCAAGCTTCCTCACAGAAAGGTTCCCTATGAAACATTTTGACTGCATCCTGAGTCTTCCATGACGTTGCATCACTAACAGAAGGTACGCAATTATCGATATCTACTGCCAACCTCAACACTTTTCCATGCCACCATTTTCGAGATCAAGATACTTTGCCCTCTCATTGGATGTCGCAGAAAAACCATCTATGTAGCCACCTGTTCGACAGCAAACACGAGAGACCATCGCCACCATCCACCAGCTTCCCTCCTCTGCTTTGTGACGTGCTCTGAAGGTTCTTCCATGTCTTATGTCCACTGCACATTCGATTGCCAGGAATTAATGACCTGCCACGCTGAAAGCACCTCCTCCTGCAGCATCTCCTTTGGCTTCCAGGATGTGACAAAGTCAATGTTTGCCAAGAAGACTGAGAAAGAAGGTCAGTAGGCGTCAAGTTTTGTCCCACCGCAACAGAAGAAGAGGTCTGGCATTTGGACAAACGCTTTGCTTACAGTCAGGAAGTCCGTTTTGATTTTGACAGCCACAAGTAGCGCAAGGACAACCATACAAGATCGATGAAAAGGCGACAACCAAACAATGTGCAGTTGGTCCAAAAGGCTCCTTTTCTACTCTGTCTCTGAACTGATCGTACTCTTGACCATGAAACAGAATATAGCTACATGCTTGCTGAAGGTCAGTCCAAACCGTCTCTTTGGAGATAAACATGAGGCATGTCAGGAGTTTTATCAGCCGTCTTCTGATCAGTGTCGAAATGACGTGTCTTCATCTCTGATTTCAAATACCTTTTCACAGCAGCAAGCGTTCCTAGACTCTCAAGCATTGTCTTATGGCAGAACAATTGCTTGCTCATAAGATTAGCCAGACAGCACACCCTATGCCCAGAACCGAAGAAGATAGACCTCCTCAGAAAGGATATCTCGAACACCAGAACCATCCAGCTTTTCCCCAAGCACCTTGATTTACGCACAGCCAAGGTGGAAAGCACCGACCAGAATAAAATGCATCTTGTACCGACAGGTTGTTTCCCGCCGATACAGGGTAGCATCCAAGCAAACCCCAAGAACAAACTGATAACGTACTCCTTGTCCAACAACTCTCGTGGCCTCTCTGCAAGTCGCAAGCAATCCTAGACTGACCTTGTACTCGGTGATTGGGTGATTATCACAGGTAGTATCTAATGTCGTCTTCTTTACCGGGTTTCTGCCCACACCGTGAAATGAAGCCCCGCCCTACGCTGGTATTTCCTGATCTGACATCTGCTTTTATGGTATTTCCAGAGAAGAATCCAGTGGAGGTTTGAACTTTGAACTTTCTTAAAGAGTATCTTCACCTCCACCAACGGTCCAGTGTCTAATTTCAAAAGGTGGCTTTTCCACTGATACGAAGCCTTCTGGTAAATCCTCTTGTGCCAAATGCCAAGAGATAGCAGAAGAAGAAGCTGTCATAGCCAAATCGTATGAGAGATCGCTTTCTACTTGTGCCGAGGGACAAGCACTCAAAAATAATCAGATTGTGTTGAATTTAAGTACATCTGGCAGATGTCTCATGAAAACAGAAAACTACCAATTGCCAGCATCTGAGAACAATCATCAACACACACACACACACACACCCACACACACACTCACACACACACACACACACACACACACACACACACACACACACACACGCAACCACGCACCGCACGCACGCGCGCGCGCTTGTCCCCCCATCCCCCCCCCCACACACACCACCCAAATGCACTCATACTTGGAAAGTGCAAATTAACTCAAATTTCAATAAAAAGTCCAATATGAATTTGTAAAGAATTAAATTTGGGGGGGGGCCCGTCGACGCCAGATAGGGGGTAGGGGAGATAAACCCGGCCAACAAGGCATCAGCATAGCCCATGGGATGTGGCATAGCTCAAAAGAATCACAAGAGACTGTTCTTTGATACTTGTGGGTGTTTCTAATAAGCCTGCACAGTTTTCGGGAGAGATGGTTAATTGCAAACACTTTTGGCAAATAACAGATCGCAACGCGTGATAAACGTGGTTAACACCCGTACTTTACTGCGGTCGCCTTATGCATATATTATCGTTCTGATAATAATCCAACGTTCAGAAGGCATTACTACTGATCAACAAATACATAAAGAAAATTCTCGTAACTTAAATAACAAAGACACAGGTGATCACCAAACTTATGGAACGTTTCGGACCGACGAAAAGCAGCCGCGGCACCTGAGATGGGTACCCTTCAAAATTAAGCCAGAAGGGACAGTGCGTCCCAAGATTTTTTTATGTTAACATGATTTTTCGTGATCTATACACTCTAAAGCACCAAAAAATACATGTGACAAATTTATTGGGGGGGGGGGGGGGGTGCAAGGTGGACCGTTTCTCGTGACGGACTAAATCAAATCACGTTGAATTCTCGCTTCCACTCTGTACAATTGTGAACAATAAAATTCACCCCCAACCTTCAGCTTGTTTTGTTTTCGCGTTTTTTATGGAAGTCAGTATATTTCCAAGCGAGTGCTGAAAAGAATTGCCGGGCCGCCAAACGAAGGAACCAAAAAAAAAAAAAAAAAAATACAAAGCAGTCTGTTCCTTCGTTTAGCGGCCCAGTGATTCTGTTTCTGCTCTTGTTTCCATTTCCGCCAGCAGTCAACCCACTTTAAAACCAACGTTCCCTTCAGTAACACAAAACACCTTTTTCCCGACTATTACGAAAGTCTAAGGGGGGGGGGGGGGGGGGGGGGGGGGGAGTCTTTTAGCAGTTACACGAACTCAGCTCTTAAACACGCGAAAGTGAAAAATACCTATGCTACATTTACACATGGTTAAAAATAAATTTAAAAAACATCACATCCCCCCCCCCTCCCCCCCGCTGCAGTTACACCAGCGTGAAGAATACACATTTCAGGTAGTTACTTAAGGCTGATAAACACAGTTTTTCAACAGTTACACAAGACCGGACAACAGTAGGAGAAGGGGGTGGGATGAGGATGGGACAGTTACTGCATTTGAATACTGATGCGCTAGTGACCGAGTGGTCAGTCATTTTCTTCATAAACCGTCGATTATTGTTATTGGAGTTAGTTTCTTCAAACTGACAAACTTCTTTGCTTCACCTTGACAAGTGTTGAGCCATGTCAAGAATTAAAATGACTTGAAAACTCCCAACCAATTAAAGGACATTACTCTCCTGAAAAAAGGAATAGGACAGAAATGGAGAAAAAGCTGAAAACGCCTGGAAAAAATTTCCTTTCTGACGTGTAGGCTTAAAAGATAGCTTGTTTTGTGTTGGGCTTAAAGATTTAGTGGATTTAACCACGTTGTTTGGCTCGAAGTTTAAGTGGATTATCGAGGCTAAGTCAAAGATCTCTTTTATATCTACGTATACATATTGATAAATGTATCAGGCCACTCAGTTCGCCAAATACGGTAAAGTTTCACATGAATGGTAAGAGCCTTGCACCGAATTTACCCGTTGAGGGGTGTGTGGCAGTAATAATATGTGGCCAAAAGCTCCATTAGTTGACGTTTATTCCATTTTCCTGCAAGTAAAAATTTCATTTACTCACTCTCTCTGAACCACTATATCTTTCCAGTGTCCACACACACAGACACAGACACACAGACACAGACACAGACACACACACACACACACACACACACACACACACAGACACACACACACACACCACACACACACACACACACACACACACACACACACACACATACACACACACACACACACACACGCACATGCGCGCGCGCGTACGTACACACAAACATACACACACAAACATACACACACACACACACACACACAAACACACGCACACATACACATACACACACATACACACACTTTCTCTCTCTCTCGGAGAGAGAGAGAGAGAGAGAGAGAGAGAGAGAGAGAGAGAGAGAGAGAGGAGAGAGAGAACGCACACGCACACACACGCACACACACGCGCACGCACGCACGCACACACACACACACACACACACACACACACACACACACACACACACACACACACACACTCACAGTGTGTGTGTGTGTGCGTGTGTGTGTGTGTGTGTGTGTGTGTGTGTGTGTGTGTGTGTGTGTGTGTGTGTGTCTGTGTGTCTGTGTGTGTGTTTGTGTATGTGAGAGAAGAGAGAGAGAGAGAGAGAGAGAGGAGAGAGAGAGAGAGAGAGAGAGGAGAGAGAGAGACACACACACACACACACACCCACACACACGCACGCACGCGCGCGCGCGCACGCACGCACGTATGCTCGCGCGCACGCACGCACGTATGCTCGCACGCACTACGACCCCTTCACTGCCCCCGCCCTCCCTCTCTCGCTATTTCCCCACCTTTCTCCCCACCTCTTTCCACTCTGCCTCGTCCTGCCCTATCTCTCATCTGCTGTGGCATTGTTTCCTCACTGTTGAGGACCCCCAGCAGTGGCCGCTACAGACAGTGCACACAGACTGGGATGCAGGGGTCACGAAGAACGCTGCAGCTATTTTTGCCTTCGCCAAGGAGGTTTATTTTCACCCAGCCTCGATCTCTTTACATTGTTGCTTTGTCCGTCAGCAAGAGGACGTGAAACAAACAAGCCAACGAACACACAAACAAGAAGAGAAAAACAACAACAACAACAACAACAACAACAACACTGATCTGATTTTATCCAAACTTTGGCAGAGGTTTGCGATCTCCGAGTGCCCTTCTAGGTTAGCGAGTGCTGTTGTATGGTCCGGAGTGAGCCAAGCCTGGATGCTTCTGAAGCTTGTTTTTGGATGTACTTGGTTTT
>CM031598.1:39552555-39574487 GCA_018398815.1 Conus ventricosus | reverse complement strand
CTTAACGAGTCTCCTTTTATCTGAAAATACCCTCCCAGGTCCTCGCTCCAGACAATTAATATACTCGCTGTTCGAGGCCCTGTGAGGGATCAGGATCGTATAACAATAGACATGAACAGAACATGGAAGACTGTGCGTAACTTACCTGCATTTGCGATTGTGGGTTGAGGCGGGCGAAAAAGACGAGGGGAGGAGTAGAATGATGGGACGAGAGAGAGAGAGGAGAGAGAGAGAGAGAGAGAGGAGAGAAAATATGAAAACATTACTAGCCAGTCTAAAGACGGAGAAAAAGATGAAGTTTTTTTTCTTCCTAAAATATTGTTTGAAACCGAGGACATCTATTTTACAAACTTGTGACGGAAGTACGGATAGTGTGATCTTTCTCCCCCACACAGAAGCAAAACATTTTCCGTCAATCTATACAGAAGCAAAATCATGGGAAATCTTTGCAGCATTTTGTCATCGAGAATCAAACAATAATGAATAGCTGAATGCTTTACATAATAACACCTCTTCAGACCTTCACGCTGTTAAAAAGAAAGAAAAGACAAAATAAAAGGAAAAAAATTTGAAGGAGGAGGGAAGAATTTGGTTGTTGCAAAAGTGAAAGTATATCACCATTTTTCTATAATATAGCAGATTAGATTTCTGCGAACTAGAATACCAGAGAAAGGAGCATAAATTAAAGAAAAACGTATTCTGTTCATATTACTCTTATACATAGAATTCCGTTTGAAAATAAACAAACACTTAAAATTCAGAACCATTTCTCATGGCTGCTTTGCATTATGTACATCAGAAGCAATCTGATGTAAGCAACACACACGTTCCGATGAAAAGATGAATGCAGTGCGGTGGGATGCAATTGTCGTCATCACAGCTGGGAAGAGTCGTTCTCTTTCCAAGCCTCAATGACACGTGTCAAGGGATATATTACCTTAGTTTCTCAGACACTCGGATGCTGTCACTACAGAACCAGGAAGCGAAAACAACGTTGGCGCTCTTCCCACGAAAGAAGCTATTCAGAATTGCTGTATAAAAGTGTCTAACTACCTACCTACCCACCCATCCACCCCACCCAGTTACGTTGAACGGGGCAGGGCACCGCGCTATAGCACCGAAGCAGCGAAGGAGAAGCAACTGTCACACACACAACCAGTACAAAGGACACGTTCATTCATAATCTTTGCTAAACTGTTTTTGACTCAGATGGGGGACAGTCTTTTCATCACCGTATCGGATGTCCGTATGTGTGAGTGAGTGTGTGCGTGTGCGTGCGTGCGTGCGTGCGTGCGTGGATGCGTGCGTGCGTGAGAGCGTGCGCGCGCGCGCGCGTGCGCGCGCGCATGTGTGTGGCTATTTTATTTTAGCTATCTATTACATAGAGAAATCATCGTTTGATAAAGGCCATAAATCCATGACTGATATTTTAAGTAATAATTATTTCAAATATTACGAAACTAACATTTTCTCTACAGTGATGATGTACAGTTTTTGCTTTGTACAAGTACAGTGATACAAGTTTATTAATAACATTTAATGCAAATGTTAATTTACATTCCATCAGTAAGTTCGACTTCGCTATTAATGCGATTTCGCCAAGCAGAAGCTTAGATGTAAACAATTGTTTCATTCAGTGTAGACCACACATAGATGTATCTTGCGAAATACAGAAAGAGTATTATTTATTATGATTAAAATGAATGAAGTCGCGTTTAAAACAATCTTTCTTCTTTCAAAATAACAAATTCTTTATAAAATTTCTATTATACATCGTCATTCTTACATTGTTGATCAAATGATGAAGAGCAGGGCTAACCGTGCAGTTCGAATGGGATATAACGAATTATACACGAACTCATGTGTGTAAGTCACAATGCACCCCGTATTATGTCAGAATGTGTTGATGATGCACACAGAGAACACAATGGGACGTGTCAGTGAAATAAGAGGTATGATACCACCAAAGTGTCCGCTGGAACTAGATCACTGGTAGCATCTGCCTTTTATTTTTTATTTTTTATATACCCCGAAGGAGATTGTGTGAATCAGAAACGAACACATGGCACGAACGATCTCTGCTGGTGGTGTCCTTCGCGTAATAGACAGAGACTAGAGAACAGGGCTGTTCAAGGTCAGGACACTTTAACGTACGGCTGCAGTTCTACTAACGGTTGAGAACAGTAGGGTAAGGCAAAAGGAGAAAGGGAGGAGAGAGAATAGGTAATAAGTTAGACCAAGCGGGAAGGCGGAGTGAAAGAAGGAAGGAGATGGAGGGAGGGAGGGGGAGAAAAAAGGGAGGATGGAGAGGGGAGGCCACTGGAGAAATATCAATTATCGAAGTATTCTCAGGCATGATAACTGTATTGCCATGCTTTCATAATGCATTCTGTCTTTATCGTTGGGATTATTACTTGGGACGAGTACAATAACGAGATTGGTACTAGCATACCTGCTACCTTTTTGTCCTCATTTTTTTTCTTCTTTGCATCACCCCTTCATCTTTCTTGTTGGCCTCATTAGACGTTCACCCAAGAGCCCGGATGAAAGCTGCAGTACTCTTCCTGATTCCCAGGGCACCTTACGGTTTGAGGGCCAGGGACCTTGGTGTTGGCCACTCCCTGTCCCTTGCAGCAGCATGCTGTGGGCAGTTTTAGAGGATGTGGTCTGACCACAAGAAAACTCATCTGACTTTCAATGTCAAACTTGTACGTAGATGGTGGTCAACGTGACTTTGTCCTGTCCTCAGCCGGAAGATCTTCCGTGTTCCTCTTGTCCCATTAGATGCTGTCACGTGGTTTGTGATGTGGATGTTGGAAGTTCCGTTTCTTGTTCTGCTCGGCCTTGGTTATTGTTTTGATATGATCGTAGGACAGCAGGCTGTGGGGTCTGGTCTTTTGGGGATTCTGCTTTGGCCAGTGTGCCTGCTCTCTCATTGCCACTAGTCCCGTAGTGCGTTGGAACCCACTGATGAAGCAACTTCCTGCATTGCAGAGTCCGTAGTGCGCTGGAACCCACTGATGAAGCAACTTCCTGCATTGCAGAACTCAGAGCAGCGAGGGTAGTGTACAAAAGGGAGATATATGTTGAATGTAGCTTTGGTGCGCAGGTATTTTGTCCCTCGGACGCTATTTTTTTAAATTTAATTTGTCACCTCCACCTGTGAAATTACATTTTCACCCGCGTCTTTTGGCTTGTTCGTCAAAAATTTTATGCAAACCTCCCGGCATCTGCTTTGACTAAACTTATTAGAAAGGTAGGAATGAGTCGTAAAGACGAGTTTGTTAAATTTGGGTGCAGATCTGTGGTTCTTTCGGATCAAAGGGCAGATTCACAGTCCGTTCTACTTTTACAGGGTCTGCGCTCCCCCGAGTGCCCTTATCAAACAGGCTTTGTCTTCACGTCCGTTTGAAGGTTTGCATGTCAGCCAGCAAGATTAAAACAAATTTCACACACACACACACCACACGCACACACACACACACACACACACACACACACACACCACCACACACAAAACAAACAAACAAACAAACATTGAAGCGATTTTAACACAGCTTGGTAGGAAGATAGACTGTGGCCCAAAAACAACCCATTACATGTTGATGCGGATATTGATCAGAGGGCGTCTCCAGAAATTTCTAGATCGTCTGTTCAAAGTTGGCGGCGGTCTGCAGACTCCCAAATCCCGTTTTACTTTTATCAATCCGTTTATGTTATGAACCCGGTCGAAGACATAACATTGGGAAAATCATCCACCGCAATCGATGTTGTTATGTTCTTATTTCTTCCTCGGTTCTTGCCGAAGATGTTAGCCAGTGCATTTTCCTCTTGCTCGTTTCCGAAGATATTGGCTCCTGTACTTCCCCCATTTATTGTTGACCCATTCATTCCTTTGTATATTTGCGTCTGATCATTCTCTGGCGAGCATACCTGAGCCTTGATTTATGAAGGCGGCAGTTTGTTTTCTTGTTATTTTGCAGCTGCATTCGTCAGAGAAAAAGAGAGAGAGAAAGAGAGAGAGAGAGAGGAGAGAGAGAGAGAGAGAGAGAGAGAGAGAGTAGGAGGTGAGAGAGAGAGAGAGGGGTGGGGTGGGAGGGGGGGGGGGCGGGGGGGGGGCGGGGGGGAAACGACGGGAAGTGGGTGGGGTGGGTCTGAGAAGTTATTTTATCCATGTTTGTTTTGACACGAACCAGCTTAGTTGTTTTTTTGATTTTGGCAAGTCGCGGTGTTGCCACTGTGTGCAGTTAGTGATAAAGTGGATACTACACTGCACCGCACGGCTTCCGTGTTGCTTGCAGGTGTGCATTGCAAGTCGTTGAGCGCTTGTGTTGGTTTGTGTGTTAGTGTTACGTTGTATGTTAGTGTGTGTGTTAGTGTTACAGTGTGTGTGTGTGTGTGTGTTTTGTGTGTGTGTGTGTGTGTGTGGGGTGCGTGCGCGCGCGCGCGCCCTGCTTGCGTGCGTGCGGCGTGCGTGCGTGCGAGGGATGGAGTGTGTGTGTGTGTGTGTGTGTGTGTGTGTGTGTGTGTGTGTGTAGTGTGTGTGTGTGTGTGTGTGTGTGTGTGTGTGTGTGTGTGTGTGTGTGTGTGTGGTGAGTGAGTGAGTGAGTGAGTGAGTGAGTGAGTGAGTGAGTGAGTGTGTGTGTTTGTGTGTGTGTGTGTGTGTGTGTGTGTGTGTGTGTGTGTGTGTGTGTGTGGACGGTATGGGAACTGTGGTTTTCAAAAACATTGTCATGTCACAGTAGACCAGATATTATTAAGTCTTTTCATGGCAGATACGCCAGGGCGAACCTAGTGTTGGTATTGTTTGATGAGTTACTTTCCTAGCTCAGAAACGAGAATGAATCCGAAAATACAAATACTCACAAGTGCCTGTCCGTTCAGCATGATATTGACCGCTGAATGCTGTCTGGAACTGTTGACTGACGTTTTGTAATTCCCTGAGCTGTCATTCTGTATGTTCTCGATGTTTTCTTCAGGTCCTTGAGTTCTGCTTCGCTGCTTTCCGTCAAGTCGATGTTGTCAGCGAAATGCAAGATGTAAAGAGACTGCTGTCCAATGGATACGAACCATTTGAAAGCCCTAAACGTTTCATGCGTTTATATTGTCTAGGTAGATTTTGAACAGAATTTGAGAGAGAGGACACAGCCTTAGAGCACTTCAATGGTCATTTGGAAGAGTTTTCCGATTTTATTGTGGAGGAGAAAAACGTTGCTTCAATTTTTGTGGAGAACTATTTTGACTGGATGAGTTAGTTGTCAGAGTTACATTTCCTCTAAAGTGCCGCGCGTGTTCATGTCAGACACGTTCGAAAGCTTCTTGAAGTCGATGAAATTAAGGTAGAGATCACGTTGGTGTTGAAGGTGCTTTACTATCAACAGTAGTGTAAATCTTTGAAAAATGATGATGATTGATGATGATGATGATGATGATGATGATGATGATGATGATGACGACGACGACCCACGACAACGATGATGATGATGTGCAAGTCTGTGGTTTGATAAAAGTCCGTAGATTACTTGTTCTAATTCTGACACACGGAGTAATAATATGAGAGAGGGGAGAGAGAGAGAGAGAGAGAGAGAGAGGAGAGAGAGAGAGAGAGAGAGAGAGGGGAACACGAACATAAGGAGATTAGTAAAAGCTCCAACCTGAAATGTTTAATCCCAAAAGTTTACATGCATTGCATGTGAATGCTTTAAGACATAAATGAGCAGGATTTATTGTATAATTTCTCATACGATCATGTTATCACAAAAGAGAAAGAAAAACAGGTAGAAGTACACCGTGACTGGATAGCTTGAGCGATCCCACAAAAGTGTAGTCTGTAATATCTACTCCCCTCCGTCTAATGCCTGCTCCTCTCAACACCACGTCACTCAACAACATCACAGAAAGACAGGTTAGCACCTGAGTGACATGACGAACATCCGAACCATCAATCTGTACGCCTCAGTACTGCAGGAGAACCTCAGTGAAAAAAAAACCCCAGGTTGTGTCTATGATTTCAAAATAAATCTCCATCTTTTTACCATTTACACTGCTGTTTTTCCAGTGTTTGTTTCTAAATAACACTTTGAACAGAATTTCCTTTTCGAATGGAGGAACAGCTGTTTAGCTGCGCTGGTACGTGATCAGGAGTGAGTGGATGGAGAATGAGTGTACTGGCACACTCGGAGAAATGAGAGACACTCTGAAGACATGTGTGAAAGGAATAGAAGCGGGTGATTTTCTAGAGTTAAACCAAGTGGAATACGACCGCAAATGATCTAATTCATGCTTAGGCCATGGCCCTGACCTGAAGAGAGGATACAGACCAAGAGCAGCATGGAAGAAAAGTGTAAGATAAACTGCTCATTCTCATTCTTTTTTTCTTTTTTGTACTCCAGTTCTTATAGAACAGGGAGTACTTTACAATGGGAACGAAGAAATGCTGTGTGTCTGTCTGTGTGTCTGTCCGTGGTTAAAATGTGTTCCACTCGCTCCAGACAAAACTTCTGGCACCTCGCGTGTCACCACACACGAAGAAACGCATGACACCTCGCGTGTCATCACACGCGAAGAACCGTATGACACCTCGCGTGTCACCACACACGAAGAACCGTATAACACCCCGCGTGTCACCACACATAAAGACGTGTATGACACCCCGCGTGTCACCACACATAAAGACGTTCATGACACCTGCGTGTCACCACACATAGAGAACTGTATGACACCTGGCGTGTGATACACATAAAGAACTGTATGACAACTCGCGTGTTGCCACACATAGAGAAAATGTATGACACCTCGCGAGTCACCACACATAAGAAACTGTATGAAACCTCGCGTGTCACCAGACATAAAAACAGTGTATGACACCTCGCGTGCCGCCAGACATAAAAAATTGTATGAACCTCGCGTATCACTAGACATAAAACAGTGTATGACACCTCGCATATCACCAGACATAACGAAGTGTATGACACATTGCGTGTCACCACACATAAAGAACTGCATGAACCGTGCGTGTCACCAGACATAAAACAGTGTATGACACCTCGCGTGTCACCAGACTTAAAGAACTGTGTGAATCTCGCGTATCACCAGACATAAAACCGTGTATGACAACCTCGCATGTCACCGGACACAACGAAGTGTATGACACATCGCGTGTCACCACACACGAAAGTATTGTATGACACTTCGTGTGTCACCACACATAAAGAAGTGTATGACGCTTCGCATGTCACCACGCACAAAAGTATTGTATGAAACATCGTGTGTCACCACACACCAAAGTACTCTATGACACCTCGCGTGTCACCATACACAAAGAACCGCATGACGCCTTGTGTGTCACCACACATAAAGAAGTGTATGACACTGCGTGTGTCACCACACACAAAAGTACTGTATGACACCTCGCGTATCACCAGACACAAAGAACCGTATGACACCTCGTGTGTCACCACACATAAAGAAGTATATGACACTTCGCAAGTCACCAGTTATAAAGAACCGTATGACACCTCGTGTGTCACCACAAACAAACAACTGTAGGACACCTCGCGTGTCACCACACACAAACGCACTGTATGACACTTGGTCTGTCACCAGACACAAAGAACCGTATGACACCTCGTGTGTCACCACACATATAGAATATATGACACTTCGCGTGTCACCACACACGAAAAACCCGTATGACACCTCGCGTGTCACCACACACAAACGCACTGTATGACACTTGGTGTGTCACCACACACAAAGAACCGTATGACACCTCGTGTGTCACCACACATATAGAAGTTTTATGACACTTCACAAGTCACCAGATATAAAGAACCGTATGCCCTCGTGTGTCACCACACACAAACAACTGTAGGACACCTCGCGTGTCACCACCACAAACGCACTGTATGACACTTGGTGTGTCACCACACACAAAGAACCATATGACACTTCGCATGTCACTGTCAGGCTCGCTAAGACCTGAACTAATAGGGAGGACAGACAGACTTACAGACCTACAATACCTAACTCCCCAACTCAAATAAGCAGTCCAAAACCAGATGAACAGTTCACACATGTATAATTTCATTCAACCACGACACCGGGGTCCATAACACTGAATATTCCACTTACTACCCACACAATCACTTTCTCTCAAACCCAAACATTCAACCACTTAACCCCATTCGCACACAACTTCTAGTCACACACACCCCCCTGCACAACCAACTAACACAAGGTCATGAAATTAATTAACAACTAACCTTAAATCGGGTCAATCCCAATGTGCCCAGCCTGGTGCGATGCATCGCTGCATGCAATACAACTCACACGACCGATAACACCTTGGCTATTGGCCCAACAGGACACTATGAATCCGAGATTACTCAACAAATTCACTTACGGCTCATACACAAGCCAGCAACCAGGGAATAAACTCCGACCCATTGACAGCCCAAAAACACCAATATAGAATGCCCAAAACTACAATTTTGTAACCCGTGACAGACCAATCACTTGATATAGAATGCACAAAATACAACAATTCTGCAATGTTCACACACTTTCAAGATTAATTAAACCGGGTCACATTCCAACAACTGGGCACTTAAAGCACGCATGACCAATTAATAATCCAGTAACTGGGTTGCTATGAAATACTTGCAGAGAATGGCCAACCAAGTTGTCCAACATGTAAAAATGTTGATATAAATGTTGTTTTTTTTTGCCACCACACAAAAGACAATTTGTCTTGAAAACCTGTGCAGCCTGCGACACACAAGTAATGACTAATTACCCAACAATTTAAACCACTATGCAATGATATTACTAAATAAATTTAAAGCCACTAAGGATTTCTGCTAGTGTCTTTCACACACTGGGTAGTCCACTCCACGACTGATGAACGATGACTCATTTCCTTGATCCTGGAAATAATGTTCAATGCTGTTACCTCAACACAGCCCCTGTTTGTCGTCAACATTCACATGTACCACTCGGCTTGTCACAGCAATAGGAAGAGTAGCCCACGCTCTGTCACTCCTAGCACAGGGATCCCGTCACCAGCTAAGGCAGGATTACAGGGAGATATCTGTGGACACATACAGGCGCATCCCCACTAAGAATCTATCATAAATCCCATAGTACCCTACACATACTAAATTCATATTAATCATGAGCACCACCCAGGGGAGTCAAAGTCACTACTGTGAATTCTGTCTCTTATTGTAGTCTTAACTAACTAACCTACTCCAATCACAAGATGCACCCAATGGTAACTTTATCCAAATGAAAACCAGCATTAGCACTTAGCTTTAGTCTAATTATTATCCATTTGTATAAAAGGAAAGAAATTTTCAGACAGACTATATACAGCTTACTTTACAAAACATCAGTGCCACAGTGGTACACAATCTAAGTCAAACTTCAGTCCAACTTAACCACCTAGCCCGGTCCAACTCCACGGCCACTATTAAGTACTTTCCTTAGATAGCAGAACAACCTTAAAAAAAAAACATGCATGGCTTCCCACACAATTCCCAATGTTATGAACAAGGTCCAAACATATGTCATTTGGAAAACAAGAGATAAAATATGCAGATACTTTTGCCCAAAATAAATCTGTCGGTCACGGTCACTGCCACTGCTGTAAACATCACTTGCAACTTACAGCCTAGTCCAAACCATGGGGCAACCACACACACACCACATCACTACCCCCAAAATACTTCCGGGCTGTCAATCTTTGTTAAAATTGATCTTTAGCGGAAATATCCAGCTGGCTTGCTCCACCTGACTGAGCAATGCACATAAGGGTTGACAAACACATCATCATAAATTTGACAACATATCATCATAAAACAACTTAAAACCAACAATTTCAAACAATGGGCTGTCTCCCCCGATCAACTTCCAGACAGGTGTCAACAGTACTAGCAACCCACAAATACATAATAATTCCTGGTCTGGTATTAAGGCCTGCTAATAAGACTAACAGATCATACCGACACCGACAGGTTCCAGTGGCTGAAATTACTGAAAGATCACACGAATGAATGTACTCGCACATGCACAAAACACCCTACATTGATCTTACATGCCCAAAATCATATCATCCAATATAACTACTCAATGCAACCATTACACTGTTTAATTACAACACCCCTAGCCCTTCCTGGCACTAACGCAGCCCCTTGCCTGGCACCTCAGACTGCTTCCAGCCTCCAGCTGCCCAAATCAACCAATAAAGACAAGGATTTCCTTTTGAGTTCCTCCGTATCCTGGCTCAATCCGACCCCAACCAGGTTCAGATGATAGGTTACTAAAATGTCTACACTGAAATATACAAACGTACCTTGAACCAACACGTGTCCGGCCCAACTCCGAGATGGGTTGTCCAGCGCCACCAAGGCCACCCCCAGACCGGCACGTCTACAGCACCCAACCACAGCAACCAAGTCCTCACCCCCCAAGGTTTCAGGAACACAGGTTACAGTTTAACACAAACACAGCAACCAAGTCTTCACCCCCCCAGGGTCTCAGGAACACCGGTTACAGTTGAACACAAACGCAGCAACCAAGTCTTCACCCCACCAGGGTCTCAGGAACACCGGTTACAGTTCAATACAAACACAGCAACCACGTCTTCACAAATTACAGTAACGACAGTCCTTCTACTGTACTTCCAACAGCGAGAAGAATACAATTACACAGAACACAGAATCAGTCCTCTCCAGACTCAAGCAGCTCCGCTAATCCTCAAGCCCGAACCCTGAACACAAGGTTCCTAAAAGGGTTCACCAGGACTTTCAACATAGAATCAACACACACAACGTCAGAGACTTCCACTCTGAAAACAGCTGCAAAAAACACTGAGCGACAGTTCGCCTAACCCCCAGCCTGCTTCATAGTCAACTTGGCTGTGATTGGATAATTCAACGTAAGGTTAACTATGATTGGGCAACTCACAGTAGGATGATGCATGACCCAATTTCCCCACTTCCACGGAAAACAGTAAAAAGTTCAAGATACCTCCCTACCCTCTCCCAAGCTGTGCTGTCACACAGATATCCACTGGACGCACACACACGCATGCGACGTGAGCGGAACTGTTCGCCGGCTCACCCCAGCACATAAAGAGGAAATATTGACTCTAATGCGAACCACGCAAGATACACTGACATGGAAAAATAATCAGTCTGCACATGCAGAAGTTCAAACATGAGTCGCCTCCACTAGATCTATCTGTAACATAGTACATACATGTACGGGCTCAAGTAGCAATGTCAGTGACCCTGACAGTCACCACATATAATTTACCGTGACACCTCGTGTGTCACCACACACAAACAACCGTAGGACACCTCGTGTGTCACCACATATAAAGAAGTGTATGACACTTCGCGTGTCACCACACACGAAGAACCGTATGACACCTCGCGTGTCACCACACACAAACGCACTGTATGACACTTGGTGTGTCACCACACACAAAGAACCGTATGACATCTCGTGTGTCACCACACATAAAGAAGTGTATGACACATCGTGTGTCACCACACCACAAAAGTACTGTATGACACCTCGCGTGTCACCACACACAAAAGTACTGTATGACACCTCGTGTGTCACCACACATAAAGAAGTGTATGACACATCGTGGGTCACCACACACAAAAGTACTGTATGACACCTCGCGTGTCACCACACACAAAGAACTGTATGACACCTCGTGTGTCACCACACATAAAGAAATGTATGACACTTCGCGTGACACCACAAACACGAATTCTGTTATGACACCTCGTGTGTCACCACACACAAAGTACTGTATGACACCTTGCGTGTCCCCACATACAAAAGAACTGTACTTGAGGAATGCATTCTTGTAGCGCCACGATGTACATCGTCACTGACCAGTCTGTCCCCCGCGACAAGTGATCATTTTTCAGGTATTAAGACAGTCACCCATCTGTCATTCTCTCGCTTTTACTCTTTAAAGTCCTCTATACAAAAACAACACGCTTTTCGTAAGTTGGTGGGTCAAGGCACAAGAGGGTGATTTGGATCTATGCGAGACTCAAGAATTTTCCTCCCAGTATCTTTTGTAATTTATATTGTTGTCCGTCGAAACAAGACATATCTTTTCATGCACAAACACATACCAAACTACCTGATACTTAAGCACAGTTCCTGGCACCAGGGCCTCCTTCGCTGCCTCATGAAATTCTTTTTTGATAATTGTCATCCTCGAGCAGCGTGAGCGCAGCAAGTCTGCCGGCTTCTGAAATCTGCCTCGACGATGGCTGCAATCTCAGAATCCATCATCTGTTCCATCTTTCACGAGGAACTGTTTTGTTTGTAGTCGGTCTTCAGCTGGTATCTGTTTGATATCAGTACAGTATGATGATCACTGCTAGAATTAGTGCCAGAGAAGGCTCTGGTTCGGGTTCTGTTAGTGCTGGACGTGGATGCATGGAGGACGAAGCAGCAGTTTTCTGGTTGTCTGACATATAGATGCACAAACACCCAGGACACAGAGGCACATACAAAGACATTTACTAAAGAGCTCTCTGTCTGTCTGTCTGTCTGTCTGTCTGTCACACAACACACACACACACACACACACACACACACACACACACACACACACACACACACACACACACGCCCGCTCTCTCTCTCTCTCTCTCTCTCTCTCACACACACACACACACACACACACACACACACACACACACACACACACACACACGTCCCTCTCTCTCTCTCTCTCTGTCTCTCTTTCTCCTCACACACACACACACACACACACACACACACACACACACACACCACACACACACAAAACACACACACAGATACACACACGCATGCGCGCGCACACACACACACTCACACACACATACACACACGTCGCTCTCTCTCGCTCTCACACGCATGCACACGCGCACACACACACACACACACACACACACACACACACACACACACACACACACACACACACACACACACACACACACACACACACACACATATCCGTAAAAAATTTTACGGATGGTTCCGTTTGCCAGTTAAGTGCAGGTTCAGGTTTTGTTATTCCGGCTTTAAAAGTTCAAAAAGCATACAGCCTTGGAAAAGGATTTTCTATTTTTACGGCAGAATTGTATGCTATTCTTATGGCATTACTCTTTATTTGTGATAGTAATCATTCTTTCTGTAACATTTTATTTTGTGTTGATTCTAAGGCAGTGTTAGATAGTTTGAAAGTCTGGGATGTTAAAACAAGGAAAGATGTAATCTTTGAAATAAAGCATCTAATTAATTATATTATTTCCACAGGAAATTAATATAGTCTCTGCTGGGTCCCTTCACACTGTAGTATTTATTGGAATGAAATAGCAGATAAACTAGCCAGACGCGGGTAATGGGCAATGCTGCAAAAAGTAATTTGAAGTTAGATATATAGAAATACAATTCGTTATTGGAAAGCGTTTTCCGACTGGTGAAGTCTCAAGATAAATGTGTAATGGAACATGTCCTAGACATATTCAGTTTAATATACAAGATACGTTTGAACTCTTGGAAGACCAAATATTCCAAAATATAGCGTGTGCATGTTCTAAGCCATTATCTGGTGAACCCACATACTTTTCCATTGCCCCATTTTAAATGCTCTTTATTCAAAAGGAAACATTGAACTTTCGAAATCTAAACCGGCTCGCGCTGTTTCTTTCAACTCAGAAATTGTTGAGGTTGCAGAAATTATCTCTTAATCTCAAACTAGCATATTTTTATAATTATGATAGTGTAGTTTATATTTAAGTGTGACTGTTCTTGACATTATTTCTTACCCCCCCCCCCCCACCCCCGTCCTCCTCCGTGCCCCTCCCCCAACCCCCCCACTCCCCCCTCACTCCCCCTCCCCCTTGTAAAGTCTAATATCACCAAGTGTGAACAGACTATAAAACAACAACAACAACACCACACACACACACACACACACACACACACACACACACGTGTCATTACAGTCAGGCTCAAATCAACGTATTGACGGAAAAAGAACAGAATGGTGCGTGAACACGAGTGTTGCACACAGATCAATAAGGCCCAGAACCAGCCGACCCGATTTCTGTGCAGGGAGTATGAAGTTGGTGAGTTTTTAAATAAACTGTTGCAGTATATACTCGCGCCAACGACACATGTTTTGAGAAGCAGTTCTCCCTTTATGTTGAAGGCTAAAGAGAAGATCTGTTTGCAGGCGGCTATGGATAGCATGAGAGAAGTGGAAGAGGAAGAATAGAGTGGGGCTATCACAGAACAACACAGAAGAAGACGCAGTTTACATATCGTCTCACCCAGCCGCCTGCGCTGTCACACACACACACACACCACACACACACACACACACACACACACACACACACACACACACTACACTCAAACACACACTCACATGTGTATACTCAAACGCGCGCGCGCACATACACACACACACACACACACACACACACACACACACACACACTCACACACACACACACACACACACACACACACATGCACACATGCACACACACACACACACACACACACACGCACGTATCCACACCTGCACACCCGCATACACGCACACACACCACATGCGCGCATCCGTGTGTGCTGAGAATTTGTGGGGTCGGATAGTTAACTAGCATGAGAGATAAAGATGCGTTATGTGCAAGAAGAAAACAAACAATAAAGGCTACCTTTTTATGTGAGAAATAAGAGGACAGCTTCTTCGTGACATGTGGGCCTGTGATTCCAAAATAAATCTTTACTCTTTTTACCTGTGCTAACGACGTCGCGTTTGAGAAGTAACCTTCTACCAATATTAGAATTCTGAAGAGGAGAGCAGCTGTTAGTGGAGCTGTTGCTTGAGAGGGGAGGAAGGGTGGGAGAAGGGAAGGATGGAGAGTTTACGTATGGGCCCTAGTCAGAGACAAAAAGGTAGACACACACAGACAGAGCATGTGAGATATAGATGGGCAGACAGCAGGCAGACGGGTAGAGAAAATATCAGTTGTGCCAGAGAGAGAGAGAGAAAGACGAGAGAGAGGGAGAGAGAGAGAGAGAGGGGGGGGGGGGGCATAAAGAATGCCCTGTAGAATTTGTTTTAACCTAATTTCGATCAAGTTAGAGAGAGAGAGAGAGACAGACAGACAGACAGACAGACAGACAGACAGACAAACAGAGGGAGAGAGATAGAGGGAGTGAGAGGAGGAAGGGGCATGAAGAATGCCCTATAGATTTGTTTTTAACCTAATTTCAATCAAGTTGATATAGATGACGCTTTTTTTTTTCGTATGTGTGGATTACTAGGAAGACGGTCATCACCAGCAATTTGCACGTTTTCTGGTGATGATGAACCAGCTTCGTGAGCAAGAGGCTCTGAAGCACTGTCGCCACTGTTTCAGTGTCTTTGCACAGTACAGTGGGGGTAATTCAACATGACCGGATTTGAAATCAAAGCATGTACACTACACATCTTGGATAATGACTTTTGAACAGAGCAGGGCATTAACCAACACGCTTGATTCAGAAAGCAAACTTTATACAACTATTCAAAACTGGACATCGTGTGCAAAATTAGACGTGTTTTATTTATTCTGCTGCTGTATGAGATAACAATAAAGACATAACGATAGGCAGAAATGCATAGAAACAGAAGTATAAATACGTGTTTAAATCCACCAAAGAACAAAGTGTTTCTCAGCTTCAGTCCAGTGTTTGCTTTACCGGTTGCCTCGCGGTGACGTCACGGCTGGCTGCTTTCTTTAGACTAATCTTTTTTGTGGTGTAGCTGTACACTGTAAAATGATCACACGAACATCATAGAGAACATGGCCATGCTCACAGGATGAGGTAGAAGGTAAAAAAAAGTCTCCACTAGACTGACACGAACAGCACCCCCTCCCCCCGCCGCCCCCCCCCCCCCAACCGATCTGAGAGGCCCCGACTAGAGGAGGCCTCCCGTGACATGAGCTGGAGAGCGGTGGTCTACAATATCAAAATAAATCGTTACTCCTTTACTCGTGTTAACGACACCATTCTTCAAAAGCACCGTTAACTAAACACTTGAAGTCTGAAGAAGAGCACAGCGTTTACTGAACTGCTAATTGACGAGGGAGAGATGAGAGGGGGGAAGGCGTGGGCGCGTAAGCTCAGAACCAGTCACAGTTACAGGGTGAACCTGGAAGGAAACAGAGCAAAGAGTATGGAGAATGTGTGGGATGGGATGGGCAGTGGGAGGATGCTGGTTTGGGATGGATCTTGAGCTCGGGAGAGGAGTCCAGAACAAGTCAAACAGAAAACGACGAAAAGAGAAAGGATTCATACAGATATACAGAAGGGGGAAAAAAACTCTGATAATAACAGGAACGGAAACAACATTACTGCGCGAAAAAAAAAGAGTGAGAAAAAGACAAAGGGGAAGAAGGGTACGAGTAAGGGATTTGGTAAGGGAAAAAGGTGTTGTAGGGGACGAAAGGGGGCCGGGGAGACGGCGAAGATTGTCCATGTAACATGTAAAATAACGTCTGGACATGTGGTTCCATGTGTCATCCCGCGTTTAGTAACTCATTTACCTAACTCAAACAAAGCAGGTGTTTTTGTGTACATATTCATCCAAGAAAAGTACCTTGTTTTGGGAGATCTTTTTACCCCACTATTGTCCATGGTGCACAGGGATCTTGATCTACTTCAGAAAGATCACCAGAAAGACTGGCACCCTGATCACCACTCAAGACCGACACACAAGGGAGGAAAACAGAAACTGGCCCATGAATGACCCAAATCGCATTGTGTTTTTCCTTCCTCCCCACTACCCTTTTATTACCCACAGAACACTCAGTTGTTTTCCCTGGGTCCCCTCGTCTCTCCAAAGAGGTCTGCACCTAAAAGAAAGGCTAAATAGTCCACACACACACACACACACACACACACACACGTACATCCACAAAGAAAAGGGGCAAACAACTGACTAACTGTCGTAGAAAAGGTACGACGAAAAATGGGCGGAGAAGGGCTCAGGATGGTGGTTGAGGAAACCGGGGGATGAAAAGCATGTGTGGTTCAGCGCAAACACGATAACGCTTTATCTTCTTTTGATAAACAGTAGACAGCTACAGGGCCCACTGACATATCGTGAAATAAAAACTGGGGCTGTTGCCGCAAAAAATCAAAGAAAATAACATGGGTTTTAAAATAAGGGGGAAAGGGCGTTCTTTCGAGTAAAATTAGTATTAAAGAGCGAAAACCACACACATCCAAAACGAACGTACCCCCTCCTTTCTCCCCACATCCACACACATGCATCACGCACAAAATGCACAAAAAACAATCACGCCCCCGAACCCCATACATAAAACGAAAGGGCGAGCCCACGCACGCACACACCCCCCACACACAAAACACACACCCCACACACACACACACACACACACACCACATTCCCCGCACTCCTTCTGTCACACACACACACACCACACACAACACCCCACACAACACAAAACACACACACACACACCCACGCAAGCACGCTCGCACGCACGCACCCACACAAAAATTCACTCACTCCACCCCAAACTCACCACCCACGAAACGCACGCACGCACGAAACCCACGCACGCACGCACGCCCCGCACGCAGGAAACGCACGCGCGCGCGCACGCGCGCGCCCCGCGCGCGCGCGCACCCCTTTCCACACACAACAACACACACACACACACACCACACACACAAAACACACACACACCCCCCTTTGGGTGAGCAAGGGTTTCCCTAAAATGAAATCTTCTACGTGCTCAAGTAGGGTTTACACACATTCACTTTTGGGAATAATAAATTTATGAACCCATGCCCATCATAAACGTTTTTAGGTGGGCAACTTGAATAGGAAAAAAAAGAAATGAAAATTAATCATAAATTTTAAAAAAAGCCGTTGCCTTTGGGGACTTCCACCACAAAGCATGTGCAGGGGAAAAACCCCACAGAAACGCCCCCCCTTTTTTTAAATAATATGCCCCAAAAAACAAAAAGTCCGAGCAACCCAACCCACTTCTGAAAAAATTTAAAATTTGGGGGAAAAAAGGGAGAAATCGCGAACCGCGGGGCCAAAGAAGCTTTTTGATATAAAAAAGTACACCCCAACACACACACAAAACACACAAAACCCACCCCCAAAACACAAATGTCCGAGCAACAACATTTTGGGAAAATTTTTCAAATTGGGGGAAAAAAAGGTAAAAAATCTGCGAACCGCGGGGGCCGGGAACCCTTTTTGATAGAGATGGGAAAAATTTTATCACACACAACCCCACACACACCACACACACCCCACCCACACACACCACACCCCCACAAACACACACCCCAAGCAGAAAAGGGGAAAAAAAATAAACAATCCAGTTTTCTTTTTCAGTTCGCACAGGGGTAGGTTTTATTTCTGGATACAAATGGGTTTAAAGATTGCCCTTGGGGGGGAGTGATCAAAAAGGGAAATTTTTTTTCCAAAGGATGTACAGCCATATTCCCATTTTAAAACCACGGATAAAAAATTCTTGATTGCATTTCGTTTTGTGTGCCTGATGCTTTCAACGGGGCATAGGAATTTTTTGTTTCCCGGGACCGGGTGTCTCATCTAAAAATACTTTAAACTAAAGGTTATTTTAAAAAAAATGACCTCTTTTTCCACGTCACCCCCTTTACTAACGAAGATGTATTCCGGAAGTTGCCCCCCACATCTTCTTAAGCCCCTTTTCCTTTTACCCAAAAATTTAAAGGGTATGGGTTGCTTTCCCCCCTCCCCCCCCCCCCCACCCCCCTCCCCCCCCCCGGGCAGGGCCAATTTTTGCATCTACCTGGGGGGGATCTTAGTTTTGCCGGTGATTTTTTGAAATTGATGACATTTTTAGAATGTTTTTTTGGGATATTCCACTGTTTCGGGAAAAGGATTTTTCCCTCTTGGGCTCGAAACCCCAAAGGAAGGGGCCCAGAGTGGTGGGCCCTGGGCCCTGAAAAAAAATCATTTTCTCTGACCTTGAAAATTGTTTTTCTCCCAAATGAGGGGGAAACTTGTTTCTGCAACGGTTGTGAAATTTTTTTTGGTATCCTTTACTTTTCTTTCCCTTTTTTAAATTCTGCCCGATAGGAAAAAAAAGTTCTTTGAACCCCTTGCCTTAATTTTTTTAGTGAAAATCGGGGACTTCTGTCTTCTGTCCCCCCCCCCCCCCCCCCCCTTCTCTTTTTCCCCTTTTTAACATACCCTCTTTTTTTTTACCCGTTTTAAATTGCACAACAGTTTTAAATTTGATCTTAAAAGTATGGCAAAATTTGGGCAAAAATTTCAGGTACCTTTTTTTTCTGCTCAAGCTTTGCTGTCACCATTTTAAAGAATTTTAGGGTTGTTTATAAGGGGCTCCTCAACCATTTTGTAGTGGCCCCGTTTTGAAAATTCTGTAAACAGTTTTCGTCCGTTTTATTTCTAGGGAAAAATGGGGGTAGGGGGAGGATTTTTTGAGGTAGAAAAGGGGAGGTGGGTTTGGAGCCACCCTGGGGTTTTTAAGGGGAAACCGCCCAAAAAAGTCCGCTGTTTCCAGTCCGTCCCCAGTTTTGGGGTGTTCGTTTTTAAAATCTCATCACCAAAGGTAAAAAAATTTGACAGTTGTTAAATGAAAAGTGAACTACATTGTATGACGAAGATGGCAGTAGAAAGCAAGATGTATTACGAAAATATGTTTTGTGTGTGGTGTGTGTTTTGTGTGGGAAAGAAAAGGAAAAAAAACGTGTCTGTGATGCGAATCATCTTTTGGGGCCGGGGGGGGGTCCCTATATAATTCTGTCCCCCGTGGGGTTTGGGAAACGCAGCGACCCAATTTCACGGGGAAATACCGTTGCAGCGACAATATTTGCAAAAAATTGTCGCGCGACAACTTTTTCCCCGAAAATTCTTATTGAATATTGTAGCTGTCCCCTAAAAAAGGGAAATATTTCCCGGGGAAAAACTGTCCTTTCGACAGCATTTTTTTTTAGCACAGTATTATATACGACACCGGCTTTTTTTTTGGGTTTTTCCCTTTCTTTCGCATAGATTTTTTAGTGGGGGGCCCGGATGCTAGTTTTTTCAGATGAACAATTTAAAACCAAAATTCCTTTTGGGGGCGTTTGCTTCAGGGGCCCCGAAAGATCCCACTTTAACAAAAAAACTGTCCCGGGGGGAAAATTTTGAAACAATCAAACCCCTTTGATCAGGGGTTGTTGAAAGGTATGTTTTTAACTGTGAAGGAAGAACTCCCTTTTTTTTCCCAAAAAGATTTTTCCCTTTCCTTAAAATTTGAATAATTTTGGGAAAACTCCTCTTCCCCCTCTCTCCCCTCTCTCCTCTCTCTCTCTCTCTCTCCTCTCCTCTCCCCTCTTACCCTACATGCATTTTTACCCAACTCCCCTCTTGAATCCGACGCTTAAGAAAATTTCTTTCCCCGTTTTTCCCAGTCTGTGTCGTGTGGTTCCTTTCTCTAACCCACCCCGTGTTTTCCCCTATTTCCCCTGAACCCCCTTTTCTTCCCCACATTTACATTCTCGATTAGTCCTTTGGGATCAGGACTTACGTGGGTTTGCTGCATCTTTTCCCCGCTATCGTTTTTCTTGCAAAGAATAAGTACTCAGTGAACACTGTGGTTTTTCTTCTGACCGCAAAAAGAAATTTTTCTCAAAGGTTGCTTTTGAAACCCCGGGGGTCGGGTTTGCGCGAGAACAGAGAATAACAATGTTTTTTTGACCTGGGAAACATCGCTCTCCCGGCCCACAACACGGGAGGGGCACTGCTCTGATTCCCGGGACCTTCAGAAAACGCTTTGTGTAGATGTTGTTCATATTATTTTTAGGGATTTTTTCCTTTTTTTTTAAAAAAATGTTGTTATTGCGGTTTTCTGTTTTTTGCTGCCCATTCGATTTTTTTTTTAGGACAAGCCCCTTCCCCCGATACATACTGTCCCCAATTTTTAAGGGGCTCATGGGTTTATATTAGCCACCAGTGCGGAGGGGCTCATGAAACCACCTGCCAATGCAGATCCTACGTTTGGGTTTCTGAATCAAAATTTTAGTTTTTTGGGGGGTTGGGGGGGGCCCCAAAAAAAATTTTTTGGGTTTTTTATGCATTTGCCCGCGTACCCACTAACAATAAACTCTGTTGTACCTATTTTCCTGTGGTGGGGGTTTTTTTAAGTGAAAGGAAAGGGGAAAAAAGGTCCCCCTGGGTGGCAGAATTCTTCGGGAAAGAATCAAGCAAAGTGTTTTGAAACCCCTTTGGGGGTTTTCACTCAAAGGGGGGCCCGGGGAGCATCCAGGGCGTAAACTTTGGGCCTTTTTTTTTCCTTTTTCAAACCCCAAAAAGGCTTTCACTTTGGGAAAAAAATTTTAAGATTTCTTCTTTTTTTTGGGCCGTTAGGGTTTTTAGTCCTCTTTTTTAAAATCAGATATCAAGATCCCGTTTTAAAAAAGGGTCATGACAGATGTTCCCACAACCGCTTGCTCCAAACCTGTGGCGAGGTCCAGGGCCGTTTTTCCGGGTTGAATATTCCCCCCAGCTTTTAAACTGGCTTCCTCTTTTCAATTTTTCCCCTTTGATATGGGGGAAAGATGAGAGGGACAGCATCAAAATTTTCGCCTTTCGCTAATTGGGGTTCTGGGTTAGGGACAAGGGAAGGCCCTTCCCATCCTTTCCCCGACTGGCTTTTGGTTTTTTTCTCCCCCTTTTTACGGGTTTTTTGGGCCCGTCCCCCGTTCTTCAAAAAGATGACATTTTCCCAAAAAACGATCAATGCTGACAGTGTTAAAAAAATCACGTTTTTAAGCATACACACGGGGGGGTTCCCTGCGCGGCGGGGAAA
>CM031598.1:39522034-39544715 GCA_018398815.1 Conus ventricosus | reverse complement strand
GAGCAGAAATTAAGACCCACAAGGATAAACAAAAACAATTTAAACCACACACACACACACACACACACACACACTCACCTCAACACACACACACCACACACCACACGCACACACAACACGCGCGCGAACACACACATACACACACGTGCGCGCACGCCACGCCCGCATATGAATGCCGTAACATGTGCACATGGATGGATGAACAGGGACAGATATATACAGAGAGAGAGAGAGAGAGGAGAGAGAGAGAGAGAGAGAAGAGAGAGAGCACGTGTGGGACAGAGAAAAGTTATACAGAAAACAGAGAGAGAGAGAGAGAGAGAGAGAGAGAGAGAGGAGGAGAGAGAAGAGAGAGATACGGATACGGATAAGTTTATTCAATAATAGGCCATTCCCCCTATTGAAGGGGGTGCAACAAAAATCGTTCCAAAAGAATATAATACAATATAAATGATCAAAACTGATACACTAAGAAACACACACAGAACGTATCTTAAACGCTTTATATAGATAAATGGACAGATTTTTAGTTGTTCTTTCGTTATTTGATGCTAGAAGTAATCCAAGACGAAATAGATTCGGATATTTATAGTACTTTAGATGAATATACCTTACTCTTAAATCCTTTAGAACGGGACAGCAAAAAACAAAATGCACCTCATCTTCCGTCGCTTGTTTGCACAATGGACAAATTAATCAACAGGCGTGTGTTGTTTGTAACGAAACTTATGGACAGCGATTTCTGAAACGCCAAGTCTAAATTTTGTCGTAATGATTTTCAGGTGCCTGTCTAAGTTCAATTTCAAATGTGTCTTTCAGCAGCTATTGTGCAAAAAGTATTGTAGAAACTAAATCTTTCACTTTTTCTTGATATGAAAGTCCCATTCTTGCCATCTACAAGAACCAACCTTTCCTTAAAAGCAGTAAGGAACTGATTTATTCCCCTCTGCACCTGGTTTAGCCATACATACCCAAAACCAAGTGAATACAGTTTACAACGAATATCGGATACCCAGTTGGTTTTTTTCACGAGAATCCAAATCGAACAATGTACAGTATGCTTTTCGTGGGAATCTTGACTCATCCATTCTTGTCAACTTTAGCCAGTACCGTACACACCTGACTGCAGAATTTATGTAAATGGGGTATCTATTTGTTTCTCCATATATCAAATCATTTGGTGTTTGCATTTGAACACCTAGGAACTTTTTAAGAGCAAACAGGTGTACCTTTTCACAGAGTCGAGCTGCACTACTTAATCCCCACAATTCAGCCCATATTGAACAATTGGTTGTACTTGTGTGTCAATAATTTAAGATATACAACAAGGGAACTACAGTTTAATTTAAATAATTTTTTGCAATATACTTAACAACGCATGTTTTGCTCTGCTGGCAAGATTTTGACACGACACAGTAAAAAATCAATCTTGTTGAAAAATGAATACCTAAATACTTATAAACATTAACAACGGGTAAAAGGATTCCATTGTAAGACCAATGTTCTCTCGCTGCTAGGTATCCACATTTCCTAAAAACGACTATATTGCTTTTATTCATAATTCAGCTTTAGATGGAGTCCTGTGCTGCTCTATATAGGCTGTTTAATTGTGTCTGTAACCCAACAAATTGTTTCAGACAAGAGAGCCACATTGTCAAGGAGCGTGAAACCTTCAAAAAAGGGGCATTAGACGTTTGGGAGACAAAGGGACATTGTACGTGGTATTACAAATAGGTTAATTGACCAATTAACCAGGTACCTTCCCCACCGCACAGGGCCCGAAGTGTCAGATGACAAACAACACCTAGGGAGAGATTTCGGCCTGCCTGGTGGCAAAAGGGGGGAAGGGTTGTAACCACTACGACCTCGGGGCCCCAAGTGAGCGCTAAATGCTCGGTCATGGGTTTTGTGTAAACAGTCAGTGAGAGCGGGGGGCCTTGGATTTGTTCAGATGGTATTCCCCGGGGGTCACTGTGTTGGTTCTATTGTCAGGCTGGCTGAATGTGGTGGAGGTTGTAGTAACCCTCCTTAAGATAATTACTGGTTAACTGACCACCGAAGTCGGCGGGAATGTTCGATGTCCATCTGGGCTAAGATTTGTGTTTGCTAAACAATTAGGTAGGGGTGTGTGTAAATGCTGATGTGTTTTGGAATTAGCGAGTGGAAAATTCGGGGTACTTGTGGACTAGGGGTTTGAGAAGCAGCGTGGAAAAAGGGCATGGCCCGAAGGGGAATCCTTTGTTTCCTCCCTATATAAACTGAGGGAGAACAACGTGTCGAGAGAACAACACCAGGAGAGAGAGAGAGAAGGCAGAGAGAGAGAGAGAGGAGAGGAGTGGCAGGACAGAAAAAGGGGTCGAGAGAAACGTGGTCTGGGAGAAAGAAGAGACAGCAAGGTCTTAGAGTTAAAGACAAGCTGGAAGAGAAGGAAACTAAGTTTGAAGCCCAGAGGTGGTGAAGACAGACAAACTGAATTTGAACCCAGGTGGGTGAAGAAGACGAAGAAGAAGAGTTCGACGTCGAGATCCCAGAGACGACCACGAAGACCCAGTCCTGAAGCCTGGAGCCAGTCAACCAGGGGCATCACCCTCAAGCAGTGCTGAAGAAGACGTGAAAGAGACTTTTTTCAAGAACTGTGTGTGGTGTGAAAGCGTGGTTGTGGGGTGTAAAAACCTGGCCGGGTAAGAAGTCATTTTATAATAACCCGGGATTAGGATGTATTGATCTTTTATGTTTTTGATATTTCATTGTGTGTGATTTGATTGTTCTTGTTAATTATAAGTAGCATAGAAATTGTATTTCTTGTTTCATCGTGTGTTAGGAGAGAAACGAATGCGTGACATCCCATTCCCAGAGAGAGGTGAATGTTTGGTGCGCGCAGGGTGTGCATATGCGTGAAATAGTGCAGAGATAACCTCGGTGTGTTAAGCCTGACTAAAATACATCAACTTAGTGCACTTAAGCAATACCATCCGATTTCCCCCGTCCTGGACAAAGTGGCGAGCCTGCCAGGATTGCAGGGCCAAATTAGTCTCAGCGGAAAAAAAGTGAGTACTAGGTAGTATGGGGCGAAGCGTCCACTAAAGGCAATTTTGATTAGCTTTTTCAAATTTAAATTTCCTTTAGTTCTTTGAGTGTTGAGCATTGTCTTGTGTGTAGGGTGGTTTATTAACCCAAAGGTCGTTCAGGGGAAACAAGAACGGGGTTTTCTAGTCTTAACTCTCACAAAAGCTGTGGTTTAAGATTAAGGCTCCTTTGCGTTAGGAACATTCCCACAAGTTGGTGTCTCGTAACGTTTAGTAGATAAATTTGTGCACGACTTTTTCCGGGTCTAAAAGCGAAAACTGTTTTAGTGGTGCTAAAACATATCAAAAAGAAATGGCTGAAGAAAGTTTTACCCCCATAGAGAAACTAGTAAGTTTGGGGAAAGAAATGGGATATACAGGAGATGAACTGCGTAGATTCATTGAAAACTCAGCAGAAGACTGGAGAGATGAAAGGGCTGAAAGAAGGAAGTTTGAAAAGGGCAGCTTGAGGCTGTCAAAAGAAATCTAGAGGCAAAAACTGCTGCTCAAAGGCTAAAGCAGACGCGAGTGTACAGCTGCCAGAGCAAAAGCAGATGCAGAGAGGGCTAGAGCAGATGCAGAGAGTGCAGCGGCCAAAGCAAAAGCAGATGCAGAGAGTGCAGCTGCCAGAGCAAAAAGCAGATGAAAGAGAGGGCGAGAGCAGAAGCAGAATCGGAGATTTTAGCCAAACAAATTGAGTTGGAAAAGAATAAAATCTGAAAATCGTAGTGAAATAGACCCATTTTCTGAGTCAGTAGGCCGCAGACCAAGTTGCGCACCTAGACTTAAACTCCCACTGTTCAGAGAAGAAACTGATTCGATCGATGCCTAAAATCAGTCGGTTTGAATCGGTGCCGAGCACGAGGGCTGGCCCGAAGATGACGGGGCGAAAAACCCTGTCTGCCTTGTTGACAGTCGTGCGTTACACACTGTTTCCCACTTACCCAAAGGTGATCAGAAAAGATTTTGACAAGGTAAAACAAGCAGTACTAAAGGCATATGATTTTGACTGAAAAAGGGTTTTTAAAGGCGTAAGTTTCGCGAGGCGAGAATCGAACAGGGTGAGACTTTACACTCAGTTCGGAGTTAGACGGGACCACTATTTCAACAAGTGGGTAGAACTGAGTGGAGTGGACAGTGATTTTGAGGCCTCAAGACACTGGTGATAAAGGAACAGTTTACTTGAGGGTTGTGGGACGGCCTTACCATCCACATCAAGGAAAAAGGTGCACCACAATAGCTGAGGTACTTCAGACGGCAGAGACTTACGGGAAGCGAGGCGTGATTTACCTGAACAAGAGGAAACCCCGGAAGCATTTCAGAGGATAGCAGGCTAGCACATGACTCACGTAATGAGTCAGCAGTACACACCCGTAGGCCCACGGCGTCACGTGAGCAAACAAGGGTAAAACAAATAGCCACGTGCTAGGAATGAGCGTACCTGTTTTCTGTGCCAATAAGACAGGGCACTTGGCTAGGATTGTATATTTAAGTCACAGAAGGCAGCGGGCAATGAGGATCAGGCCAAGAGAGAGACAGATAGAAAAGGATGAACAAGAGGGACAGTGTTATTTTGTCTGGATTGTGCTGTGTTTCACAGTTCAGGCGATAACATGGATGTGCAAAAAGGCAGAGTAGGGAAAATGTGGTTAATGTCATTAGAGACTCTGGGTGCACTGGCGTCATGGTGAAGGAGTCCCTGGTTGAGAAGGGACAATCCCCAGGTAAAACACAGAGGTGTAGAAAAATAGATGGCACAATAGCAGAATTCAAACGGCACTGGTGTTCATTGATACACCCTTCTATAGTGGATTTGTACAGGCGTTGGCTGTTCCAAAGCCCCCGTATGATCTGGTGATGGGAAACATCCAGGAGCACGTGGGATGGAGCCCCAAGACGCTGACTTCTGTGCGAATCAGAGGAAAGGAATCACGTGAGGAAAAGGCCCCAGGCAGGCAAACACTCCAGAAAGAACTGGGGCGTGTCCGTGAGAACTAACCCCACTCATTTACGAGCAGAACAAAAGGGCGATTACTCGCTTAGAAATTGTTTAGGCTCGCTCACACGGACAAAAGAAAGGTGTGGAAAGAGGGTACAATGGGGTTTTCGAGTTAGACAACGGCATATTGTCCCGAACTTTTACTCTTTCGCGTTCGGGAAAAACGAAGAAGCAGTTTTCGTTCCTAGGCAACGCAAAAAGGCGGTGATGTCCGAAAAACATGTGACGTCAGCCTCGGCCATCTGGGAAGGAAGGCCCACAAAAGGCAGTGACGCGAGAGTACTACGGGCCCGGTATCCTTGGCGATATCAGCGTTTCTGTGCACATTGCCACATGCTGCGGGAAGCAAGGTGTGTGTGCAGAAAGGGAGATCTGAGGGTCTTACCAAAAGGGGACCTTTTTGCCAAAATAAAATGGTCGGTCGAGAAGTCATGTAGTGTGTGCGTGGTCTTGTGCAGTGTAGCGTATGCGTGACGTGGCTGGTTGCGGCCCACGTGTATGAAGAGAAGGGAGAAATTTCCGTAAGAAAACATAATGGTTATATGGCCACACGACTTTGAGCTGGTGGAGTTCCAGATGTTGTTGATATTTGCTTGATAGTGTGTATGTATGATTTTCTCTATAATTTTCGTTGCAAGACAAATCAGCGTGCATTCTCTGGTGTAAGTAGGCTTATAAAGGCCGATATTAGCACTGGTTTAAATGGGAAAATTATGAGTTTCATACTCCTTGAATGTTAAGTTTTAGCCAATGCAGGGATCGTCTTCGAGTGGGGGGAATTTGTCAAGGAGCGTGAAACCTCTCACAAAAGGGCATTAGACGCTTGGAGACAAAGGGACTTTGTACGTGGTATACAAATAGGTAATTGACCAATTAACCAGGGTACCTTACCCACCGCACATGGCCGAAGTGGTCAGATACAAACAACACCTAGGAGAGAGTTCGGACCTGCCTGGTGGCGAAAGGGGGAAGGGTTGTAACCACTACGACCTCGGGGCCCCAAGTGAGCGCTAAATGCTCGGTCAGCTGAGGTTCTTGTGTAAACAGTCAGTGAAGAGCAGGGGGCCTTGGATTGTTCAGATGGTATTGCCGTGGGTCACTGTGTTGGTTCTATTGTCAGCTGCTGAATGTGTGTGAGGTTGTAGTAACCCTCCTTAAGATAATTACTGTGTTAACTGACCACCGAAGTCGGCGGGAATGTTCGATGTCCATTGGGGCTAAGAGTGTGTTTGCTAATCAATTAGGTAGGGTGGTGTGTAAAATGCTGATGTGTGTGGAATGTAGCGAGTGGAGAATTCAGGGTACTTGTGGACTAGGGGTTTGAGAAGCAGCGTGGACAAAGGCATGGCCCGAAGGGGAATCCTTTGTTTCCCTCCCTATATAAACTGAGGGAGAACAACGTGTCGAGAGAACAACCACCAGGAGAGAGAGAGAGAAGGCAGAGGAGAGGAGAGAGGAGAGGAGTTAGCAGGACAGAGAAAGGGTCGAGAGAAAACGTGGTCTGGGAGATAGAAGAGACAGCAAGGTCTTAGAGTTAAAGACAAGCTGGAAGAGAAGGAAACTAAGTTTGAAGCCCAGAGGTGGTGAAGACAGACAAACTGAATTTGAACCCAGAGGTGGTGAAGAAGACGAAGAAGAAGAGTTCGACGTCGGATTCCCCGACGACCACAAAGACCCAGTCCTGAAGCCTGGAGCCAGTCAACCAGGGGCATCACCATCAAGCAGTGCTGAAGAAGACGTGAAGAGACTTTTTTCAAGAACTGTGGTGTGGTGTGAAAGCGTGGTTGTGTGTGTGAAAACCTGGCCAGGTAAGAAAGTCATTTATTATAACCCGGGATTAGGATGTATTGATCTTTTATGTTTTGATATTTCATTGTGTGTGATTTGATTGTTCAGATTAATTATAAGTAGCATAGAAATTGTATTTCTTGTTCTCAGTCATGTTAGGAGAGAAACGAATGCGTGACATCCCATCCTGAGAGAGGTGAATGTTTGGTGCGCGCATGAGTGTGCAATATGCGTGTATGAGTGCAGAGATAACCTCGGTGGTTAAGCCTGACTAATTAATACATCAACTTAGTGCACTTTAAGCAATACCATCACGATTTTCCCCGTCCTGGACACAATCATCTGCCAAAAGTAATATAAATAATTCAAGTAATCACACGTAAATTAGCACCATGTTTCCCATTTCTGATTACTTCCAACGCTATTCATTTATAAATAAAGTGAACAAATTGGACTAGTAACATCGCCTGTTTATACCCCTCGGGTAACAATTTATAAAGTCTGTCAGTTTTGAGCCGGAACGAATTCTAGTTCTGACTGTAACATACATGCTGTGGATACTCGGAAAAGTTTCCCTTTGAATACCATTTTCAAAAGATATAGCCATAATAAGTTTCTTTCAATAGAGTCAAAAGCTTTTTCAAAATAATAAAAGCATACGTAGAGTTTGCGGTTAAGACAAAACTGCTTTTGTATTAAAGCTAATACTGTGTACATATGATCAGTAAGTAGAGTAACCTCTTTTAAATCCCGCTTGTTGTTCCCCAGTAATATTATGCAATTCAGTCCATTCCTGAATCCTGTGTTTACAATAGAACTATAGAGTTTAACTGCTGTATCTGATAGCGATATTCCTCTGTAATTATTAGGATCGTCTTTGTCACCTTTTTTCAATAAAGGTAGTACAATACTTTCCGTCACTTATCTGGGAAGATTCCCTTATCAAACAAAGTATTAAAAAGTTTACAAAGAAGTCAATAACGCGATTCCCAGCGTGCTTTAGCATCTATCCCAATAATTCCGTCTGGACCAGCCGATTTACCATTCTTTAACTTCCTTATCGCTAATGACACTTCTTCTCTAGATAATGGGAGGTTCATGGAACCGTCATCGTCATTCTCGCATTATTTTCATTTGCGTCACTAGTATCACTAGCTCAATCATCGCAGTTATCAATTATACAAGAATCTTCTGTTTCTAAATTTGTTTCCAGTAATTTTTTAAAGTGATTATACCAGTCAACCATTGTGTATATTGTTATATGGTTGTTTTCTTTTAAGGAAACTCTACGCACATTTCCCCAAATGGTCTTTGACTCAAACTGATGCAAACGATCTAAACAATGATCATATGTTGTTTTTTTAATTATAGAAGATTTTTACATACCGCATCCTAGGCTACCAGTAATTAGCAATGCAATCAGTAGCTCCTTCGTCCGCAGAAATGTATCTCAGCAAATCCTTTGGATTACTGCATTTGACTTACTATTTACACTCACATCGTACAATCACTTTTTTCACTCATTTTGTTCAAATCACAAATTCGCTTTGTCAAACAACAGCGTGAGTTTTAAGACATGCAAACAAACATATTCAAGGCTTCATTACAATCACGATCATCATATTTTAGCATCGTCGAGTATGATAATAACTATCAACCGACTGCATTGTATGGACGTACGCTGGTTCAAAAGAAGGGTTCCACACAAACTTTTCAATTACCTCACAATCATTTTCAACACTTAATGACACGCGTTAAGTTTAGGCATTCCAAAATGAAATTCGATAGGTAAATGGTCAGATTCTAATCTCTCTGAAACAACTAAATTGCAAGAAGGCAAAACAACTGAGAGTAGATTTCGAGAAATCAAATATCCGTTTACACTACACCCACTGTCTGAAATATACGTACAGTGCCCATCAAGATCACCATTACATACTCCATTTAGTTTATACAATCCAGCGGGTACACATATTAACAAACATTTTCCATAATTATTGAGTACTTTGTCTGAAGATTTCCTTTACTAAATAATCGGAGCAACATCAAATTCAAATTGTAAGTATTATACATGTCAAAAATATCTTGAGATACATAGCCGTTCTGCTGTTCAGATCACCAGACAAGATTAATAGTGTACATCATTCAAAATCAGCATACAATCGTAAGACATTCTTCAAGAGAAAAGAATGCCATTATCATACGTCAAAAAAAGCATAATATGGTGAACCCTCAGGCGGCACATATGAACAAACATATAACACATCCTCTGTTAAACCAAACAAAGTCTTGTCAATCAAAACAAAAAGAGCATTAGAACAATTCATTTGGAGCTCTCTAACATAAGACACAAAATCATTTTTAATCAGACATAACAACCCCCTGAACGTCTGCCTTGATTTGAAAACTTGATAGCAGGCTTATGAAACACAGTATACCTGTAACACGCTTAAATGCAAGATTTTCCACAAACGTCTCAACGAGACAGAAAAAGTCAAAGTGAAACAAATATGAGAGAAACTTTTTATTGTAAATTTTAGAAAGAATCCCATTTATATTCCAGTGCAAAAATTTAAAGGATTTGAATATCCATTCTTCCATGATTTCATCAATATGCATTATCATCAACATGAATTCATCACATGCAGAGCAGGTGTACTTTCATTACAATTCATCACCACTTCGTGTACATAGACTGACGGATTTCTCACAGTACATTAAACATATCAAAAACACTCAACTTCGTTACAATTGTTCTTTTGAGACAGCCCCTATCTTTATCTCGTCAGTGCCACGTGCTTCTGTTGATAACTGCCTCTGTTCTAAATATTAAAGTGTCCCTGTTTCTGATCGAGGAGTGACATATTCAACCACAACGGTATACATGTTTAATTGTTCACTTCATTACACAAATCACGTCATGATCAAAAGAGATATTATCTGGAAGTTGATTATGTTTAAGTCGTCCGTCTTCCGTTCCAAAGATCAATCTATTTCTTCAGGGCGTCATTGCGTTCGAGGTCTTCGTTTTCCCGTCTCAGCTCCGTCACCTCCCGTCCCAGGGATTTCAATTCCTCATGCAGTGCAGCGTATCCATCCCGCAATCCCTCATGTCGCCTTTCATTTCGTCAAACTTCGTATTCAGAGTCTGAAGCACGGACATTAAATCAAGATTCAAGGGATGCTGGGTGGTTGACGTAGCTCCCGGTGTGCTGGACGAAAGTACGGGTGTCCACGCTATTCCTGCGATCACCACTCGACAGATTAGTCTGTCGCAGGGAACTCTTCGGTGTCCCGGGTTCCGCTCCACGTCACCACACTGCAATAATAAATTGCCCCAGAACAAGAGCGACAGAGGGAACCAAAATGACACCGTCCACAACAGTCTTGAGTCTCAACTGTTTTTTCTCTCATGGCGGCTCGACTTCTGGCCCTTTTCAACATAAAAGCCACAAATACCGGCACAAAGGAACCACAACGTGGCCGGAAATCCAAATGTCCAAAGGCATGGTCTACACAGACTTCTCATACAAAAATCTGAAGTCCAATACTCGGCCACAACAAGTATTATTAAGCAATTTGTTGGAGCTTAAACCAAAACACAGCCGTACCGAATGAATACAGTTCAACGCCCCCACTAGAAAGAGAGAGAAGAGAGAGGGGTGAGAGAGAGAGAGAGAGAGAGAGAAGGGGAAGAGAGAGAGAGGGGAAGAGAGAGAGAGAATGAGAGCGAGCGAGCACGTGTGGGACAAAGACAAGTTATCAGAAACAGAGAGAGAGAGAGTGAGAGTAGAGAGAGAGAGAGAGAGAGAGTAGAGGAGAGAGAGACGCACGCACGCATGCACGCACGCAGCCACGCACCAACATCACCACCACCACCACCAGCGCCACCGCCATCACCACCGTCACACCCACACGCGCACACACAGCGACATACAAAGATATACAACGACAGACAGACAGACACAGTACACACACAAACACACCACACTCACACACACACACACACACACACACACACACACCACACACAAGCGCACCACAGACACATGCTCTCTCTCTTTCTCTCTTTCTTTCTCTCTCTCTCTCTCTCTCTCTCTCTCCTCTCTATCTCTCTCTCTCTCTCTCTCTCTCTCTCTGTGGATGGACTGGTAGCATAATATGTTTTTTAACATGTCAGTCTTCCATACAATCAAAGCAACCTATTTCAAGCATCACAACCTTATGTCATTCACTGATATTAGTTTGTTCAGCCCAACTGTGCCTCCCCACCACATGAAAATTTAACTAGCATAAATCCTCCTGATCGTTTGTGTCTCAGCACTGTCTGATGACGTATGTTCTCCCATTCTCCCAATTTCCTAGATTTAGAATGCAGGTAAACAGGTACAAACTGAGTCAAGAACATGGCAAGGAATGGCGTTTCTAAACTCGGCCTCGGCCCAAGTATTTCCCCATGTTGAAACCATCATGTTTTCTGCATTCATGGCTTGGAGCTGGCCTCAATGAGGAACACAAGCCAGCTGCTGTTTACCGGTGCCCTTTGCCTGCTTCTCGTCACGTGGTGCACGTGCAGTGGTTAGACAGCTGTGCCTCCTTCTGAAAACCAGTACACTCAGGCATCTGCCGGGACAGGGCAGTTGCAGGGCTTGCACATAGTAGATCCTACTTCAGACAGTCTGTGAACAATGTTGCTAATGCAATTCTCTGTCTGTCTGTGTCTGTGTCTGTCTGTCTGTCTGTCTGTGTCTGTCTGTCTCTATACAGAGTCACACACACACAACACACACACACGCGCGCGCGCGTACGCGCACGCACGCATGTGCGCACGCGCGCACGCACGCACGCACGCACGCACGCACAGAGTGTGTGAGTTTGTGTATAGGGTACCGTTTAATAAGTCGTGCTTTGGTGGTCACAAGTGATTCCAGGAAATAGTGTTCCTACAGGTTTGTCCTTTTGTGACCTCCGCCAAGGAAGTCATGTCTTCACGGGTGTCCGTTGGTTGCTTAGTTTTTGTCAGAGTGCAAGCTGACATAAAAACAAACAAACCGATGTTCACTAAAAATGGTGAATATATGACACGTGGCGAGGGACAAACATTGAATTTTGGTGGAACCAAAAGCAGATCCAGGATTTTTTTTTTCTTCTTTGGCAATTGGAGCATTTTTCGACATTTTTCGTAAACATTCGTGAGTCTCGTTTAAAAAAAAAAGTGGTTTACTACATATGTTCAGCTTCAGTAGAAATTGTAAGTGCGGAGGTTTCAGAATACTACCTGGCTCCAGTGCCGAGGGACTGTTTGAGTTAGCAGAGGTCTGCACTCTCCCGAGCGCCCCTTTCGTTCAGTCTTTTCATGAAGACCGGTGAGAGAAAACACTGTTTACCTGAATTGCAGAGACGTGAGTTTTAAGTCCATGATCCTTTAGGAGATGGATGTAGGCTTACATAAATAACAACATGATTACATCCGAATTATTAAGACTATAAAACAAACAAAAGACAGCGTGTTTAGATTAAGAATTTTCGGTTTGAATCCAACTTTGTTTGCATTTCAATAGACCACGACTTATGATGATGTTTTTGTCATGTGGTACACAAACGTTATTTGCGAAATGTTCTATACAACAAAACATCCAGTGATACAGGAATGGTTTGTTGAGGCCAATAATACAGTAAACGAAAAAAATAATATATTCAGAGTACCTGTATCGTATAACCAACTCACCGAAATAGGAGGTAGAACGAGAGAGAAGAGAGAGAGAGAGAGAGAGAGAGGAGAGAGAGAGAGAGAGAGAGAGAGAGAGAGAGAGAGAGAGGTGATGACACCTATGAAGAGGAATATAGATGAGCATTTATACACCGCAAACATGATCATTTCTATCTATTTGTCTGTGTGTGGTGTGTGTGTGTGCGTGTGCGTGTGCGTGCATGCCTGCCTGCGTGCGTGCGTGTGTGTGTGTCCGTGTCCGTGTATGCGTGTGTGTGTTGTGCGCGCGCGCGCGCGTGTGTGTGTGTGTGTGTGTGTTACACAAATACAAAAGCGCTTGACATCAACAATCCTTTGTACAATGAAACGGTCAACGACTATGCAATGATTTGGTTTGCTGCTGCTGCGTGTGTGTGTGTGTGTGTGTGGTGTGTGTGTGTGTGTGTGTGTGTGTGTGTGTGTGTGAGAGAGAGAGAGAGAGAGAGAGAGTGTGTGTGTGTGTGTGTGTGTGTGTGTGTGTGTGTGTGTGTGTGTGTGTGTGTGTGCGGCGTGCGTGTGTTGTGCGCCAGTTTACTTGCAGTCTGATACTCCAGGTGCAGATTTGATTCAGTTTTTTTTTTGTTTCTTTATATGCCTTCTTTTTAATTTCCTTCGCAATTCGATTAGCACATGGAGAACATTGTTTTTGCAGCATTTTTCTGCGATGTAGGCCTGTGAACGACCCGATTTGTGTAGAGGTTCTAAAGCCTTGTTAGTGTGTGGTCCCCCTCCCCCCCCCCCCCCCCCCCCCCCCCCCCCCCCCCCCCCCAGCAGTTTCGCCGCAGGGCTGGTTTTCAGCCGCTTGCAACACGGGCATAGCTTGTGATGAAAAGGTTTAATATATCACGTCGAGAAAAATGACTAGCTATGGTACTAGAACAAAAAAAAATCCCACTTATCAGTTTTGTCTCTACACTGCATCAAAGCATGCTGTTTCCCCATTTTGTTATGTTTCAGAGTTGAAACTTGATCAGGTTGGCAGGTACACAGTACGGGGAAAGAGGTAAAAAGCATACATAACGGTATATTGTGAAACCAAACATGGCAGGGAGCTGAGTCGTACTACAAGCCAAGTACCAAACATGGCAGGGAGCTGAGTCGTACTAACAAGCCAAGTATCTTTTCTTTCCATCCGAAGATTATCATGCTTTCTGCCTTCAGCCGCTAAATGAATGACTTCAAGCCGGCTTGCAACGAGAAACACAAGCAGACGGGTGTTTACCGGCGGCCTGTACCCACTTCTCAACACGTAGTGCACGTGCTTGTGGTAAGGCAGCTGTGCTCCAAGCTAAAAACCTAAACAAGGCACCTGCAAACGGACAAAGAACATGGAGGGACTTTGTCTCTGTCTCGATCTTAGTGTATGATATTCTCTCTCATCATTTCATACTCCCTCGTCTCGATCTGTATGTATGATCTCTCTCTCTCTCTCTCCTCTCTCTCTCTCTCTGTGTGTGTGTGTGTGTGGTCGTGTTGTGTCGTTTGTGCTGGCTGCGTATAAACTGTTGAGCTGCGTTTGCAGACTAAAACAGTTTCAGATACAGACGATACAATCTGCGAAGTGCGAAATAAGTAATTCTATCAGTCTAACTACAACACATCCAGGTTTTTCTTTAAATAATACCTCAAGAGTTAAATCAGTTGTGAATAAGAACAACAGTGTACGGGTACAAATCTCGTGTAACACTGAATAATCGATGAATCTTGCTCGCTCATAGCATTCACTTTTTGATATATGCTTCTTACACAACTACTAACTTGCGTTTTACGTCGTTTTCAATTTGCTTTTTTGTTTGTTTGCTTTTTGTCACGATTGGTTGGTTGGTGGTTTGCTTGTTTGTTTTGAATTGAACATAACAGTTTCGTTGAAATCGAGCAGAAAGCTTTCTTAAAAAGAAAATGTCAAAAAAAATAAAAGGAAAAAAAAGAAGAGATTTCCTGTTGTCGACAAAATGTGTCTGAATAGCAGCCGATAAAGTCTGCTATACTACAGCCAAGCCAGATAAATCAGCAAGAATGGGGAGATTTTTTCCGTCGATTTACTCAGATGTCCACTTATCCAGCACGCCGTATAAGCACACATATTGTCAATGTATGTCGACATATTAGACATGCTCTTTTCGTTCATTAACCTCTTTAAAACAATGTATTTGTTTTCGTTTCTTTTTGTCTTTTTTCATAATAAACCTTTACTATCATCATTTTTATGACAAGCCAGGGATTTCTTCGTTTTCGATAATGTTTTGCACGTTTGTGATCATAATATACACGATATCTAACAAGGTAGGAATTTTTTTTTTCACGCGCGTGGGTGACGGGTTGACAAAGTTTCTGCCAGCCCACATGCAAAAGCACCTGCCCATTCATTTAACGTACAAAATGACGAAGAAGCAGGAAAACACAATTTCTTGTCATCTGTTATTTTGTCAGAACGTGAATGAACTACACAACCAGTGTGCTCAATTCTGATTGGCCGTGCTGGTCACTTGGGCACGTACACAGTAATGTCGATGCCATCAATAGCAGCTGAAAAATGGTAGTTTCACGAAGCGAAATCTCTGGCTGTCTCAATGATTTTTTTAATGTTGGCAAAATAATGTTGAAGTTTCTTCTTTTCTTTTCCCTTCACAGATGTGAGAAAAATTGCTAATGCCCAGCGAGCAGGTCAGAAGAAAGCACAGAAAGAGAGAAAGAACACAAAAAGAGGTTTTCGAAGAAAAACATGCTTTCGCATGCTAAGCTTGGCTGCATAAGAAAAAGAACAAAAAAAAATATGGTTTTGAAGAGAAAGAAGAGACCTTTTTATGTTGAGCTTGGTTCCATTGCAATGATTTTGCTAGTTGAACGAACTTGTGCAGTAAGATAATTGTCCTTGTACAAGACCATACAAAGTTTGCAGTGCTTTTCTCATTAAGTCGCTATGGATGGCGTTAGGTATCCGAATGGGAGGACAGGGAAAAAACACATCACCTTACACGGTGCCGATCTACCATGTGTGTGTGTGTGTGTGTGTGTGTGTGTGTGTTTGAAGGCGTAGGTGAACTGAACTCATTTGGACAGCATTTTGTCGTGAATTCAATGGCATGGGGCCAAAACAAAAGAATGCCTTTCCGAAAAATACTCTCTTGCCTTGAATTTTCTGTCTCCCACAGTCCATAGAATGAAAGAAAAAAGGATAAAAGAATCAAAAAACGGGATAAAAGCAGACAATTTAACGTCCAAACAAGCTTTGACAATCTAACTTGCAAACGATCTTTGAAGTGAAAAATGTTTATGTTGTCTTGGTCGAGTTTGAGCCGTTTTTATATCTTTTTCTCACGACCTGCTGGTCTTTGAACTTGAACGCACTAGAATTGTATATTGGGTCCATACGCATGGCGACTCATCGGGCTGTGAGAAGTAAAAATTATGGGACATACGCGAATATCAGTTGATCCGATGTCGACTTATCCGGCAAGAGTTTATAATACAAGGAATCATTTTGGTTGGGAAAAGAGAAAAAACATCAGCTGAACCGAGTTACGTCTTACCCAGTGTCGAAAAATTCACTTCAACCTTTGCAGTTTTCGTTTTCGCCAGTAATATTGTTTCATGAAAACCTCTTTAGTAATTGCGTTAAATAGTAAAACCACACGGTTACTTGCTGAACTCCAGAAGGTAATTTCTCTGCACGATTGTTAAGATTATATACATCACTTTATTTGTATAAAGGAAGAACGGGAGAATTGGTCCAATTTTGTGATTAATTCCCTTTTAAAATAGACGTAAAATACTATTACAGTTCATGGCAAAGTTCGGTAAATGTGAACAAGACCATTACGATTTTTTTTTTCAAATTGCAGACTATACCTCGTGTCATGTTACAGAATAACCTAATGTGTATTCTTCTTTGTCTTCTGTCAATTGGTTTTAAGGTGGGGGAGGTGGGGGGGGGGAGAGACAGACAGACAGACAGACAGAGACAGACAGAGACAGAGAGAGAGATTGTATATGTATGCGGCGCGAGAGACAGAGACACAGAGAGAGATTGTATATGTATGCGGCGCCTGTGCATGCATGGTGTATTTGTATGTGTATGTGCGTGGTGTGTGCATGTGTGTGTTTGAAGCGGTAGGGACGGGAGTGCATGTCATAATTAAGAGCATCAATGGCTTTTCATCTTGAAGAAGCGGAAAGCAGGGAATGCTCAGTTGTCTCCTCAGAGACTCAAGAACGGATTGAAATAATCCCCCGCCCCATACCCCGACCTTCTGTCTCCCTCTCCCTCTCTCTCCCCTCTCTCTCTCTCTCTCTCTCTCTCCCTCTCTCTCCTCTCTCTCCTCTCTCTCTCTCTTCTGTTTCTCTCTCGACTTATGAGAATGAAAGAGGCGATGTAGTTAATGCGTGCAAATGTCTGGGAATATATTTCTCAACAAAACTTAGTTTAATTTTGCATGCAAAGATATCGTAAACAGAGCAAAGAAAGCAACCATAGTTATCCTTCACATTTTGTATGAATTAGATTGTAATTCGTTTAGTGTTTTTACTAAATGGTTTGGCTCACAAAATCACCAATTTTTCAATAGGAGCTGAAATCTGTGTTTTAAAAAAAATTGGACCTAAGGAGAAAGTTTATTTATGTGTATTAAAGCGGTTCTTAAATGTTGATATCAGAACTCCGAATGATATGATTTATGAAGAACGTGTAAGGCATTCAATTTATCTAAACTGGCACGTAAAATGCATTTATATTGGCTGAAGCTAACTAGAATGTATGGATGCAGGATACCTTTTAAAGCGTACAGAATGTTGTTGTTCCCAGATGATAATGGTAAGAAGACATGGGCTTCCAGGGTATGCTATTGCATAAATCATCATGGGTTTGGGGTTGGTTTGGGATAACCAGGGTGTTCAAGATGGATCTGAGTTTGTAAAATGTTTTAAAGTGATGATTATTGATTGTAGATAGCAGAATTGGCATGACCATGTCCAACAGAGCGATAGATTCAACAGCACAGACATTTCAAGACTACTCATGAGTTAGAACCATATATCAGTATAAAAATGAATCGATATATTAAGAGCACATTAGCTAAATTTAGATTTAGTGTTTCTGGCATTGCTTGCCATCGTTTCAGATATTTCAACCCTGCCGATGATGAATTGACATGTTGTTTGTTGGGCTTAGCAAGGAAAATAAAGTTAATTTTGTATTGTGCTGTCCTGCTCTGCATGATCTCTAAACCAAACTTATTCAGCCAAAGTATTCTACCGAACCAGGTCATTTCAAGGTCGTATTACCGTTGTTGACAAGAAAAGTAAACATGCTCTCAAATCTAGCTGTATATACCTGTGAAGCACAGAAAAGATTGCGTGCTCTACTTAATATCCCTTTCAGTTACGTACTTTCATTATTGTCGCGAATTTCTTTACATATTTTTTCCAAGTGCACCTTAATTTGTTTTCATTGATTGTATGAACACCCCTTCACAATGGGGCCTTGGCCTTAAAACTGAATAGATATTCGTATTCGTATTCTCTCTGTGTCTGTCTGTCTGTCTTCTCTCTCTCTCCCACTCACTGTCTGTCTCTGTCTGTCTGTCTGTCTGCCCCGCTCTCTCTCTCTCTCTCTCTCTTCTCTCTCTCTCTCTCTCTCTCTCTCTCTCTCTCTCTCCTCTCTCTCTCTCTCTCTCTTCTCTCTCTCTCTCTTCGAGTCCATGATGTTACTCCCACCCTGCTCATTCCGACTCTCCAACATGCCGAAGCATACCGGCAGTCCACAAGTAACTGTAATATGTGATAGTCATAGAGCAAAACAACCACTAAGCTGCCGTTGAATCTGCTGTGTGAAGTGAACAAAAACCTCATAGAGAACTCATAAGCAGAACATTCACTCAAGTTGTCTAGATTTACCTATGCTACGGTGAAGATGGAAACGATCTTGGCCTACAGATGTCAGTCGAGTTTCACTAGGAAATGTGCAGCCTCGAGCTCCTGTGGGTGTAGTATTGGACAGGAATAAGACGTTGCTGTTGCAGCTTTCTTCTTTAGAAGCGCATTGAGCATAGAAAAACAAACCTTAGCTATCTCTCTTTCGATTTTAGTTGTGTTCTACCCATCCCCCCCCCCCCCCCCCCCCTCCCCACCTCTCTCCTCTCTCTCTCTCTCTCTCTCTCTCTCTCTCTCTCTCTTCTCTCTCTCTCTCTCTCTCTTCTCTCTCTCTCTCTCTCTTCCATTCATCTCTTGTTTATCAGCCTTTTCCGCAAATTTGTCCTGGAATAGGGAGAAAGCCTTTTGCTCCCAGTTGAAAAATAAATTCGCTGAGTGCTTTTCCAAATTGTTTTGATGAACAGATATAAATCTTGATAATTTGGGGATTTTGACCTTTCTTTTTTCCCTGTTTAGATCCGAATTTGCCTGCCATCAAAGTCAGGAATAAATAGAATAACGATGTGGTAATGGCCAATATCGGCCCGGAGGGCACAAATGGATGCCGGAGTCAGATAGGCCAGTCCTAGCATTAACACCGGCGCCGTGGAATTGTGTGGACGAAAGAAGCGTGTAAAGTGTACAAATATGAATCTGAGGTAAGGAATTTTAAAAAGGAACAAAATTGAAAAATTTGATTTCTTTACTCAAAGAAACCAGATTATAGTTTTCATGAGTCAAAATGTCTAATTACGATCAACAGGTCTTTTCTTTAGACTTGATGTGGTCTTCCTAATCAGCTGGGGTACAAACAGGACGACTGATTTTTATGTCGTGTCATGATTTCCCTGGAAACGACTGATAAAGTGTGTCTTGTGTCAAGATCGAATTACCAGTGATGAATTGTTCGTTTGCTGGAAACAAACACAATCAATCACACACACACACAACCGACTTGACGTGTTCATGCGAGCCAGTATCCCATTTGAAAATCTTTTTACTCAGAAGCTCAGACGTTAAGTTGTTTAACATTAGATTTTTTCCGTGTGTTTTATTAAATATATTAATTCTTTGTAAACAAACATTTACATGCCACACAATTTAAAGAAAAATATGGAAAGAACTTACTAATAGTATTTTTTTTAAAGAAGAGAAATTACCTACAGGGATATATACACAAACATTCTTTCAGACACACACACACACACACACACCCCACACACACACCCCACCCCACAACACACACACACACACACACACTCACACAATTTTTTTTTAACAATTACGGACAGTGCGGACAAAACACTTGCATTCATACTCGAAACCCCAGTCGAATACCTTTCCCTTCTGCCTCCCAGCCCAATGCAATCCACAGATTAGTATACAAGCAGACAAGAAATACGCTGAAGCAGACAAGTGCATTAGCAATGGATAATATCTATCTGCCTGTCTGTCTGTCTATCTATCAATCTGTGTATCTATCTATCTATAGACATATAGATATAGGTAACATGAGTAGCAAGATAAAAACTGCAGTACATGCAAAAATGTCACATGAACAGAAACACAAAGAAAGAAATATAATATCCAGCTTTCCTCAGATTATTTTTTTGGATACTTTATAGCAGTCAAGCATTGCTCTACATTATACCTGTTGTTTTTTTTAACATGGAAAGGAAGGCATGTAGGGTATATACACGTATTTCAACACATTAATGAATTTGAAATGCTGTCCAGGCTCTGTACATGAATTCATAGTAAAATATATTCAATACAAATAGAAATATACCAAGAGACAGAAGACTAATTGACGTGCAGCAGTTGTTAGGGGAGTACCACCCATTGATCAAAATGCCTTTTTTGTAAATAGGTTTTAATCCAATTTGTCTTGTTAGACCCAAACATTAAAAGGTGAATATTTCTGCTGGAGTGACAAAGAAACGCTGTCAAGTGCTGTTTCAAAGTGAATAAGAGCATTGCTGAAATATTTTCTTTCTCAACGTGCAGTAGTGTGTTGTAAAGTAAGCGAACATTTTCACCTGAAAAGTGGCCTTTTTCAGAAACCTTTCTGACTGTTATGTAATATTTTTGTCAACACTTTTCCAGACAGTTAGCAATAAATGCAGATGCAATCTTGTACGCATGTTGAGGACAGGAATAACGCGCCACTGTTTGAATGAATCGCTATGCGTTTATCTTCTTTGGGGAATGTATATGATAGTCCCTTGTCTCTGTGATATTGATAACCGTCCTTTCCACAAACCTTAATTAACTGGAGAATACCAGGAAGTGTCAGTAACAACAAAGAAAAACTTTTATAGTCATACAATAAATCCATTAGACCAGAGCTCTTATAGTGATTCATATTTCAATGCAGCGGCTGCTTCCTGATAGATGATCAGGTCTTCAGCCGGCTCTTTGGCTTTCACTTGTTAAAACGGGAGCATAAAGTAATCAAGTACTGATGTCAATGTCAGATTCATTGCAAAACACGTGTATGTCTTCATAATACTGCTTCACCTTCATGAGTATGCGTTTTAGATCCGAGATGACATTATTATCATCTGTTTCTGGTGAGGGTGTGAATTTTTCTGACTAATTTGCATTTTCAAGATTCCTGAAACATTTGTTTGCTTTTCCCATGGTATTTTTCCAAATGACGATGTCTTCTTCCTGCATTTTTTCAAGGTTTTCAGTTTGTTTTTTAATGACACTCCCTTGTATAGATTCCTGTGGGGGTTTTTTCCTGTTGTCGCATTAGAAATTGTTTTATCTTTGAGTACAAACATAGTCTAAGTGTTTCAAAACAAAAGAGTTGATAATTAACCTCGAAAGGCCAACTTTCATTTATGCTACAGTCAACATTCGGCACTGTGCAACCGCCATGCTAGTCCCTGATAACATTAAACTTTTTTTTTTACTCAAAGTTATCATACACACACACACACACACACCACACACACACACACACACACACACACACACACACACACACACAGAGAGAGAGAGAGAGAGAGAGAGGAGAGAGAGAGAGAGAGAGAGAGAGAGAGAGAGGAGAGAGAGAGAGAGAGAGAGATATCTGGGAGTCACATCCTGCGCTGAAAGTATGTTTGATCCCTTCAGATTCTTGAGGGCACACAGCACAGAATCCCGAACTCGCCGAAAAATGAAATGAATTATAGTAACCATATCAGTGTTCCTGGAATCGGTAGGTCGGCGCAGTCCCTCTTTAGCACTCATTGGTTATATGACCTCGGTGTCCACTCGTTTCATTTTAATTTTCAGTTCGTTAGCATAAAATAATAATAATATAATAATAATAATAATAATAATAATAATAATAATAATAATGAATACTTATATATATAGCGCCTATTCTCGGCTAGAGACCAAGCTCTAAGCGCTTTACAATCAACACTCGTTTACACAACGGGCTGCCTACCTGGGTAGTGCCGACTGAAGAGCTGCCAGCTGGCACTTCATTCAGTCGTTTCCCGTGTCATCCAGTCAATATCGTTCAATATTGATCACTCATTTTCCTTCCTTCCTTCATTCTTTCCATTTCTCACGCAGGGTGCATGCTATGTGTAACGTGTCATCCATGCCAACGGCCAAACTGGCCTACTCTTCCAAACGTTGGTGATGGGATTTTACGTGTGTGCAAGATGTTATGCATGCGTTCACACACGGAACCTCGGTTTATAGTCTCATTCGAAGGACTGCGTGGGAAATGGAGTCAGAACCAATGTTAACTCCGAGGGAAAAATCCCACTGTACCGAAACGCCCGGCGGAGGTTCGAACCCTCAACCCCAGGATAACCAAGATTACGAGTCCGGCGCTCTACCAACTGAGCTATTCCGGAGAGAACACTTCGTCCTAACACTGCTGTGGCATCTCCCGACTCCACTGTCCTTCGTGTCGTTGATACGCACATGAGATGTGTTCATTTGAATAGAAATAAAATGTGTTCGCTTTTTTTTTTCTTTTTTTTTTTTTTGGCAAAGTTTTCAGCTATTCTAATGACCAAAAAATCCTGTATATGTATACGTATATACGTATGCACGTGTGTGTGTTTGTATGAGTAGTGTTACTGGACTCGTGTCTGCTTTTCCTTTTAACGCAGGGGCTCAGGGGCGGTATTGTGTAGTAATTCAATAATCTTAGACGAATCG
>CM031598.1:39505564-39511431 GCA_018398815.1 Conus ventricosus | reverse complement strand
AGCCAACCTCTGCTCACGCTGTATTTTCTTGAGCCCTCAGCAAGACGGCGAGTTCACTTTCCCTAGTGAGTCACACACTTCCTGGTTTTCCAAGCACCTTATATTCGTTCTCAAAGAAGAGAGAACCCGAGTTTAACTGGCTCAACCAATGGAATCACTGGCACACACATATCACACGATTTGTAACCAATAAATCCCCAAGTTATTTTTATTCCACCAATGGAATCACTAGTCACCTACACACACACACACCACAGCTGCTAGCGCCAACAAAGACTTGGGCACCCAGTGGTTAATGCATAACCTCCTATTCAAACTCATGTTCGATTCCCCCAAGCTACCCATTGAACTACAGCCTGGACCTCTCTTCCAGCCATGACTGATGCTTCAAGTATTTACTACCTCTATAGACAACAAGGCGCAAACCACTCGATAGGCCGCAGCCTTCCATTCATTCCTCAGAACAAGGACGACTGAATGGTCGCTGTACTCTGCCTGCAGGCTGACGGTCACCTACCCGTGACGGTCACCTGACACGATTGCCTTCCTTTCAGGCCCACGGGAGAGTCCAGTGAATAGCCAGTGCTCAAAGTGGACACTCTTCTCTACCCAGGACTGGCAGGTCGCCAACTCCTTGTAACTACCCCTCGGACATGCGAAAACACTTCCTAGCACTCTCCCTCCTTCAGTATACGACTCGGGGTATCCCCCCCTGGTGATGCCTGAATTCGCACACTTGAAGACCCAAGGAACGTGCTCTCAACAACAGCAACTACCCTTAATTTGCCTAAATGCTCGAGAACATTCGGCCGACTCATTACACCATGTTATCCTGAATCACCCTTCATATACCTCACCAAAATTGAATGGCTTCAGTTTTCTTTCACATTTCATCTCTTCGTCAGTTTCGTTGAAATGAGTACAGTAGTTTTTGTGCCATAACCTTCTTTTTTTCTAGTTTTGCCGAATAATCTTGGATTCGCTGTTTGATCTGAATCCGTTCAACGGATCAGCACTAAAATTTGATGCGCTCAACTATAGACCGAGTTTGTTTAAATAGGTTTAGTTTTTGCGTAACACACCAAAGAGAGACAAATAAACAAACGGACGAACATGTAAAAAATATCTTCTTGGAGCAGTTATAATGTGTCTTCAGGAGAACAGTTACACAAAAAATATTTCGTGTTGGAATGAACGTATAAGCGCACGAGTTTTTTGTTTTTTGTTTTCTGCACTTCTAAAACAAAACTATCGAAGAGCTTGATTGGAACTGAACACTTTTTGCCTGCATGAACAGAAACAGATCAAGAGGTAGGAACTCTCGAGAGAGCTGGACAGCAGACGGTCTTAAGAGAAGACCCTTCCCCCTCCCTTCCCTCAGGCAAATGTTTTGTGCGTGAATTCCTTACACCCTCAAGGGGGCCGGACTGCATCAAGGTCGAGACTCCTGGATTCCCTTCTGCTGTCAGAATTGTATTTCCTGGCGCTGCCGGAATTCGAATCAGCAACTTCCGGATGGGTGGGCGTCTCAACAAAATCTTAAACCTTATGAAATTCACTTTGTTCTTCCCAAATCTAGCTGCCTTTTTGTTAGCTGTATCTGCCATTGCCTTTAGGCTTCTGGTTCTCTTTTCACCAGAAACCCTGACCTGTTTCATGAGAACATAGACCGATGAGTCTGCAAACCCCGTTGCTCCTACTTTTTACAGCGAGGACTTAGCTTGTGCCAGATTCTCTCAAGCTGCTGGCTAAAGTGGCATACTTCTCAGTCTTGTAGATGTGAGATGCCTCCATTCTGTTTTCATGTGGCACAGTGAGTTCAATCAGAAGGATTTTTTTGATGGCCCTGAATGGAGTACAGTTGTCACTTTTACTAATGATCTCTGGATGGTTTTCCCATTCTGGAAGATTTGCTGTGCACTCTCAGTCATCCTCCCCATCCAGTAAATCCTAGTTCCATGCTCTTGCAGTCGCAGCTTCGCAGACCATGATTTATGGCTCCCTGTTATGTAGATTTCGTTGTTTGAACTTCTGGTGGCGTAGTGCATCTCCGATGGCGATAATTGCTTGTCCGATCTCCTTACGCATTTTACTGGAGAGAACGGTTTTTCTGTGGTTGGACGAGCCCATTGGACATCCAAATACTTTTTTTTTCATAAAGGAGATAAAGGAGAGAGAGAGAGAGAGAGAGAGAGAGAGAGAGAGAGAGAGAGAGAAGAGAAAGAACAGCATTTGGTTTGCATAAGAATGACTTCAACCCGAACATTTAACTCGACGTCAATAGCACTGAAGGCCTACCTTCGTTTCCGTATGACGTTCCGCCGATGGACGTTTCGCCGCCGGACGGGCGCGTTTCGTTTGCCCAACCGTGACACACACTGACCGTCGTCCGAGTAGCCGGCTGTGCATGATAAGGAACAAAGACGGCGGCCTACAGCTGAATAGGCTGCTGTGTTTAGAGGACCTCTGTGGCCACTTGTTACCAAAAACAGTAGCATCCAGGGACGGTGCTGTTCAAGGACCACGAGTCAAATGAACTATAGTCATTCACCCATTAAACTGATTGCACGCTCACCTGACAAACAACGGTTGGTGCATGTCATGTTAATTGGACGACCAGTTTGTCATGAGTCGGCCGAATGTTCTCGAGCATTTAGGCAAATTAAGGGTAGTTGCTGTGTTGAGAGCACGTTCCTTGGGTCTTCAAGTGTGCGAATTCAGGCATCACCAGGGGGGGATACCCCGAGTCGTATACTGAAGGAGGGAGAGTACTGGGAAGTGTTTCGCATGTCCGAGGGGTAGTGACAAGGAGTTGGCGACCTGCCAGTCCTGGGTAGAGAAGAGTGTCACTTTGAGCACTGGCTATTCACTGGGCTCTCCCGTGGGCCTGAAAGGAAGGCGATCGTGTCAGGTGACCGTCACGAGTAGGTGACCGTCAGCCTGCCGGCAGAGTACAGCGACCATTCAGTCGTCCCTGTTCTGAGGAATGAATGGAAGGCTGCGGCCTATCGAGTGGTTTGCGCCTTGTTGTCTATAGAGGTAGTAAATACTTGAAGCATCAGTCATGGCTGGTAGAGAGGTCCAGGCTGTTAGTTCAATGGGTAGCTTGGGGAATCGAACATGAGTTTGAATAGGAGGTTATGCATTAACCACTGGGTGCCCAAGTCTTGGTTAGCGCTAGCAGCTGTTGTGTGTGTGTATGTGTAGGTGACTATGATTCCATTGGTGGAATAAAATAACTTGGGAATTTATTGGTACAAATCGTGTGATATGTGTGTGCCCGTGATCCCATTGGTTGAGCCAGTTAAACTCGGGTTCTCTCTTGTTTGAGAATGAATATAAGGTGCTTGGAAAACCAGGAAGTGTGTGATTCACTTAAGGGAAAGTGAACTCGCCCGTCTTGCTGAGGGCTCAAGAAAAATACAGCGTGAAGCAGAGGTTAGCTGTCGACTTGTTGTCTCCTGGGTGGGGACGTAAGACAGCGGAGGTTGCTGTAGCCTCGGAGCCGACGACGAGAAGAATTGTTTCCCGTGTGGGGGGACGGTCGACAGCAAGACGTGTCAGCCTGTTGGGGCCTAGACAGGGAGCTGCCAGACAACGGTGGGGTGGGTGCAGCCAGAGGAGACCTGTGGGAGAGGCCGACAGGAGCCCTTTCCGTGGAGAGGCGAAGTACGGTGGAGTCCGGGAGACTTGGTGTGAGGGTGCGACTCAAGCTACGTTGCCAGTGTCCCCCAACTGGGATTTGGCCAATCGGGAGGACACAACAGTGTGGCAGCTTCAGCTCGTGGTCGTACGTGGATGAGAGAAACTGACGATCAACCAAGGAATGCTGGCAAGTTATGGACGTTTATTTGCTCTTAAGGTTATAAGTGTGCAAACAGAATAGTGGAATATTGTCTTTCCTGGTTAATGAAGAGTAATTGAAGGAAAGGGGATGCGATTTATGAGATTGTCTGTATGATGTTTACATTGTTGGATGATACAGATAGTTGTGTTGTGTAGTGACGGGTGGGGGCTCGGAGTCAAGTTAAATAAAGTTGATTATTTTCTATGAAATGTTATTGGTTTCTCGTCACCTTTGTGCGGGCCCGATGTGAGTGACAGAGTGCGTGTGCCTATGCGAGAGTGCATTTTGGTTGTGAAAGCGTAAATACTTCTGTCTATAACCCCCTGCATCCCTGAATATGAAAATCATATTTTAATAACGAGGGGGGGGGGGGGGGGGGCGTCGGAGACCCGTCACACAGTTGTTGAACCATCTCTCTATTGAACCAGGCCCAGAACCATCACGTAAATTCGCTCAGTCACAAATTTGATTTTCTGTTGCTGTTCAACAAATCTCTTATTTGACTGTTTAGTTGCGGGTGTCTCAATAAAGTTGTGCGCCAGTGACGTTGTGAATAACAGCATGCCGTTGTGAACGGCGGAGCAAAACTCTCACCTCTGACCTCATCCCTTGTTTCTTCCTTCCTCCCTTTCCTCCCCTATTCTGTCACGAAAAAGAAAGCACTAGAACTGAGCAATCTCAATTTTGTCCAGCCCATCTCACCCGCTTACCATCAGTCCAAATGGGACGACGAATTTCAGGCTGGTCCCCATTCACCACAGCTTGGAAAAGTATTTATGTCGGTGGTTTATATTATAACTGTTCTCGTGAAAGCTACACCAGAAATGTACTTAACTAGCTTGACGTTGTTTATTTTTCATACTAGGATTGTCATTTTGACAGCTGGACATAAAAACTAGTGAATGATTCGAATGTAAGCGAACAACGCATCATGTTGTTGTTGTTGGACAAGCTGATTCGGTGGACTAGCAGAGACAGAAGCCGACAAACTGATAATTACTATGTTTTTCAGTGGAGTCCACACAAAAAAAATCATGACAAAAATTACGTATGCGGGAAGCAAGAATATATTTTGTTTTGGTTACGAAAATCTCTTTTATTCAATGGGAATCTTTTTCCTGAAAAAATTTACCTTTAGCCTCTCCCACCGTACTACACCAATCACTACACGCCACTGGTCAGCGGTCCATAACTGTCCAGCAGTGGAGTGCAGATGTGTCGTACCTGTTGTCTCCGGCCTCACCTGTGGGTCCAGGTGTCCAGCGGGCTGCTGACGCTGAGAGTGATGGCGAGTGACGGAGCGTGAGGAGGCTGCCACGCCCGAGCATAGCCAGAGGGGCTCAACGTCAGAGAGGCGGTCAGGCGCGCAGGTCAAGCCGTCATCCACCTTTCACACCGCCGCCTTGGGCCGGCGTCCAGCTGGCCGCGCGTCAGCTCCGGTTAGCTGCCGCGTCCGTGTCCGTGAAAGATTGCGACCGCCTCGATTCGGCTTCTTTGATTTCTTTTTTGGAGGCTTTGAGTGGGAGGGGGGTGGGTGGGTGGGAGGGGATGAGGGGCGTGGAAGGGGGAGTGGGAGTGGGGATGTTAAAACGAGGCTGGAGGAAAGAAAGTGGAGGCGAGAAAAGAGTTGAGAACACTGTTGAGGGAATGTCGTTACTGGAGGTGAAAGGTGGGTTATGGCTGCTTTCGTATTATTTTTATCGTGATGGTTTTTGTTCGGGGTCAGCTCTTTTGTTACTTTGTCTCTTTGTCACCGTGTCATGTGTCACCATGTCGCTATGTCACCGTACAAAGCGGTTGTATATGTCATTGTATCTGTATGTCACCGTGTCTATAGTCTCTGTTTCTATGCGTTATGGTCGGGGTTAAAGTAAAGGTTTGTTTGGGATAGAGTTAGGGTTTGGTTAGGGTTAGGATTAAGGATTTGAGAAGTGTTAGGGTTTAGGATATGGTTAGGACTATGGACATGGCTACATATAGATCCGGTGACATATACATTCAGAAATATAGATATGGTGAC
>CM031598.1:39433064-39503064 GCA_018398815.1 Conus ventricosus | reverse complement strand
CGATGGACAACAAACAATGAACAAGTCGAATTTTCATGTGTCAGTGGTAGTGAATTCTCCACGGAACACGACATGAAGATTCACAGAAAAAAAGGTGAATTAAGACTTCGATGATTAAACAGCAGCGCACTCTGCCAGCAGATTAGGCAACGAAAAACCAAGGCCAGGATTCGAACCATTGTGCTGAGGACATCCACGCCGATTATGTAGACGAGTAATCAGTACAGGCTGTCGATGCTAAACGCCAAAAACTCAACTTGCCACCTTCAAGTGCAAAAGAGGAATGGGGAAATTAGACAAAAAAGATGGTCGACACAAACTGAACTCGCTGATAGGAAAGAGCACACTGGAGCACACAATGGCCACATTTTGAGACATTGTATACAGAACTTGTAGGGACGCGTATAGAGCGAAACAACATGAAAACAACCTAAAAAATCCAGACGCCAACGACAGATGGATATCATCTAAATAAGAAAATGGAATATCAAGAAACAAATGAAGGCTGCCTCAGGAGCTCAAAAGAAAGGGCTAGAGAAAGAGGCTTTGGGCAGACCTGAAAGCACAACACAATGCCCTCAGCAAAGCAGAATCCGCAAAGACAAAATGCAGAATTAAGAAACCCCAGGACTGCTTCTTCTGGCCAGTAAACTATTCGAATAGTCAAATTCAGGGACGTTCACAGTGGACAATATATTCTGAGCCTTAGAGCAAAGCACCAATTGAAATCCAGGTCTTGCTGCGGCCTGTAGCGTTAGAAAAGAAGTTCAATGAAAAGCCATCTACACCGGGTGAAGTAAAGACAGTGGTTTAGAAAATTAGAGCCAAATCTTCACCTTGACCCAGTGGAACACTCTTTCCGCTGTATGAGAAATGTCCCAATGTCCTTGAGTACTCAACAAAAATGATAAGATCAGCATTCAGGAACTGAAGATCAGCGACTAATGGATGAGAATTGATGGAGTGTGCATTCCTAGAGCAAAACTCGAGTAACATCGACCAGTTTAGACCGATATCTCTTCTGAACATTGATGGAGAAACCTTTTTCACTGTCATGGCGGTCAGGCTGACTGAATGCCTGACACAAAATGAGTACTTGGATTTGTCAGTCCAGAAAGAAGGAATCTCTGAGAGAGCGCCTGGCTATGTAGAACATGCCACTATGATTTGGGAAGCAATCCAGAGAGCTAAGGCAGTGAAAAAAGACCACGACATGGTATGGCTTGATCTGACACATGCATATGAAGCAGTTCTACACAAGATGATTCAACTGGCCTCGAGATGTATTATGTCCCAAAGAACGTCCGAAACGCTAAGACAGTATCTCCATAGCTTCCCAACGAGATTCTCCACAAAGGAATATACAACAGACTGAAGCAATCTGGAAGTTTATATGGCAATGGGTTGTGCAGTTCCTGCACTACTGTTTGCGTTGGCAATGGAGGTCATCTTGAAAGCAGCCATGAGTGGTACAGATTCAGCAGACCCCGAGAGTGGATACCATGAAGCCTGTCCCTGCGGAAAGGGAAAGTATCAAAAAGAAAATTTACGTTCACTGTAGCCAGTCAAGACAATCCAGTCGTGACAGAAGAACCGGTCAAGCGCCTTGGAATGTGGTATGACTCCTTGAAACGAACAAAGACGGGAAAGAAACCAAGCAAATGGCAGACGAAAACCTGCAGACAATCGACCAGTGTGGCCTCTCTGGTGAGTACAAGGTCTGGTGTCTGCACTTCACTTTGGTCCCGAAGATCCTCTGTCCATTGCTGATATAGATATCGAGACTAGCACAGTGGAGGCAAAAATCAAGTACACGAGGAAATGACTGGTGTCCCGCCTGGTCTCATTGACCTTGCATCCTTGAGGAGAACAAATTAGGCAAGGGAAGGTTACTAACCATGCTTGAGGACTTCGGAGACAAAGTTGTAAGACCAGATGAGCTAAAAACTGACGAAAAATGGCGAGTTCAGGAAGTAGCAAACGTGGCAGAGAAAAAAACGTTGGATCAGGGAAACAGCAGGGCACACACAAACAAACAGACAGGGGCTGAGGCCAACAGACAGGGGCTGAGGCCAGCAGACAGGGGCTGAGGCCAACAGACAGGGCTGAGGCCAACAGACAGGGCTGAGGCCAACGGACAAGGGCTGAGGCCAACAGACATGGGCTGAGGCCAGCAGACAGGGGCTGAGGCCAACAGACAGGGGCTGAGTCCAACAGACAGGGGCTGAGGCCAACAGACAGGGGCTGAGGCCAACAGACAGGGGCTGAGGCCAACAGACAGGGGCTGAGCCAGCAGACAGGGCAGGGGCTGGGCCAGCAGACAGGGTCTGAGGCCAACAGACAGGAGCTGAGTCCAACAGACAGGGGCTGAGGCCAACAGACAGGGGCTGAGGCCAACAGACAGGGGCTGAGGCCAACAGACAGGGGCTGAGGCCAACAGACAGGGGCTGAGGCCAGCAGACAGGGGCTGAGGCCAACAGACAGGGGCTGAGCCAGCAGACAGGGGCTGAGGCCAACAGACAGGGGCTGAGCCAGCAGACAGGGGCTGAGCCAGCAGACAGGGGCTGAGGCCAACAGACAGGGGCTGAGGCCAGCAGACAGGGGCTGAGGCCAACAGACAGGGGCTGAGCCAGCAGACAGGGGCTGAGGCCAACAGACAGGGGCTGAGCCAGCAGACAGAGGCTGAGGCCAACAGACAGGGGCTGAACCAGCAGACAGAGGCTGAGGCCAACAGACCAGCCAACAGACAGGGGCTGAGGCCAACAGACAGGGCTGAGGCCAACAGACAGACAGGGGCTGAGGCCAACAGACAGGGGCTGAGGCCAACAGACAGGGGCTGAGGCCAACAGACAGGGGCTGAGGCCAAAAGACAGTGGCCAACAGACAGGGGCTGAGGCCAAAAGACAGGGGCTGAGGCCAACAGACAGGGGCTGAGGCCAACAGACAGGGGCTGAGGCCAACAGACAGGGGCTGAGACCAACAGACGCTGAGGCCAGCAGACAGGGGCTGAGGCCAACAGACAGGGGCTGAGGCCAACAGACAGGGCAGGGGCTGAGGCCAGCAAACAGGGGCTGAGGGCAACAGGCAGGGGCTGAGGCCAACAAACAGGGGCTGAGGGCAACAGACAGGGGCTGAGGCCAACAGACAGGGCTGAGGCCATCAGAAATGAAATTGCGGTCGAAGGCAAAGATTTAGATGGTAGTCCAGTGACTGAAAAAAGGGAATGCCAAGAGGATCCAGCTACAGGCCACCGAGGCCAACACGGAGGGGAGGATCATTTCTGAGGATTTTCTGCTGTCCGGCTCTCCCTAGTACTCTCTCTCTCTCTCTCTCTCTCTCTCTCTCTCTCTCTCTCTCTCTCTCTCTCTCTCCCTCTCTCTCTCTCTCAAACCTCTTTGGTATTCTATCCTCTGAAAATGTAGACATTGTAAACTCATTTGCTACGTTTATGGCGGAAGCTTTTCGATTTAGAGAGAAAAACCTTATGTAGGCTGCTGTGTTTGTAGATCATGTAGATCATGATTATGCAATAAGTTATTTATTGTGATGAGAATATTGTTTGATGAATGGCCTTTTCTTCTTCTTTTTTTCTAGTTATTAGTACTGTTTCAGCTGTTGTCTGACTCGCATTTTTATTGTTGTCAGAGTTTTGCAACACGGGAAATTGCGTATGCTCTCCCTTGTTGTTGTTTAATAATTGTCAATAAAGCATTGTCATTGTCATTCTCTCTCTCTCTCTCTCTCTCTCTCTCTCTTCCTCTCTCTCTCTCTCCTCTCTCTCTCTCTCTCTCTCTCTCTCTGTGTGTGTGTGTGTGTGTGTGTGTGTGTGTGTGTGTGTGTGTGTGTGTGTGTGTGTGTGTAAGGTTAAAAGTGGAAAAAAACTTGCACACTCATCACGATGTGACATAATGTGCGCGTTGTTAATTTCCATTGTTTTAATGGTGTCCGCGTGTTTGCAGTTCTTTGTGGAGATCTCCATGCCTACATAAGGTGTGGGTTGGCATGTACTGTGCGGCGTGAAGAGTGCGCTGATAGGTAACTCTGTGGCATGTATGTGTGCGTGCACATGCACAGTTACATCCTTGCACGCCACACACGATTTACGTTACGTTTGGCCTTTTAGGGGGTTCGCAGGACGGACCCTGGCTGAAAAGCAATTACTCTCAGTGTGGTTGGTCGTCCGAGATAACATCAGGCAAACAGCGCCGTGCATGGCTCTCCCTCTGTGTCGGCCTGATCGATGCGGGCGATTCGTTGCTTTGCGTGCTAACCCCCTGAAGGAGATCCTATTACACGTGGATAAGATCAGCTCTGAGGACTCTCTCTCTCTCTCTCTCTCTCTCTCTCTCTCTCTCTCTCTCTCTCTGTATGTGTGCGCGTGCGCGCGCACGCGCGTGTTGGCATCCCCTTCCCCCTCCTCTCGCCTCCCCCTCCTCCGCCCCTCTTCATTGCCGCTGCCGTATTGCATGATTGTCGTCATGCCGGAAAATATTATATCCAGGCGAGGAAAGGAGGCGGGAGGGAGTGGGGGATGAGGGGCGAGGGGCGAAGATGGGGCGGAATGAATGTCCTGAGACGGAGCCGGAAGTGGTCGGAAATTGCGATGAGAGCAGTCTGTGATTAAGATGATGTGTGTTCCTGTGAAGGCGGATGATGGGGTGAGAGTTGGATGCAGAGGAGAAAGAGGGTGGAGATGGGAATAAGGACGGTTCTAATGAGGCTGAGCTGCCTAACGGTTTCAGATTTTTTAAATATCATTATCAAGGTGTGAGAAAAGACACCATTTATATGGAACATGTCTTTGACACTATTGTTGACGTTTTGAAAATAATAATCCAACGTGTTCTGTTCTTCGTCGTTCGCTCAGACGGCAAATCCAGAGGCCCTGACGAGTGCTGCAGTACGTGGGAACACTGTCCAGGAGCCAAGGAACTTGCCCCTCATCGGCAAGTCAGCAGGCCAGGTTTCTTCCCTAAAGCCGTGGTGTTGTTGGTCAGTCCCGGGGAAAAAAAGTGTTCTACTGTCAGGAGAGATGTCTCGCACCGAGCGAGGGGCACATTGTAGAATCACGAAGAGGAACTTTGTGCATATGCGATGTCTGAGTCTGCAATGTCCTGTTCTCAGTCTCACACTGATCACTTGGTCTTCTCTGAATAGGCATCTCTTGTATAGTAATCAAGGTGCCGCTTAAGCTGTCTAATCTTGTTTTTTTTTCCCCATTATTTTTTTCCATCTCTTCAAAGTGAGTTGCTACAGCTGTCCTCCTGCTTTTTCAGTTGGTCAGTTTTCTCATTGCCTTGGATGCTGCAGTGTGATGGGGTTCCACTAGATGACTTCGTGGTGGATTGCTGCGGATTGCCAACGCTAAGGCTAAGGGTATTCAGTTCCTTGTTCGAGGGCACTAGATGGCTTGTAATACAGCCAATGCATCTGAGAGGGAATACGACTCTGAAATGGATCGCCTCCCTGTTGTCACGGAATGTTCTGGTCACTATTTTCAATGCCTTGGCTTCAGTCCTATGGTTCTGTAGTTTCCACTTGGGATGGCTTAGCGGATCACTGTTCCAGCTGTTTCAGCATGATAAACCTTCCACCATCTCCACGCTTGGTAACCTCTCCTGCTGAACCATGCGTGTAGTGATGTTCATATCTATATCACGTTCTTGAAAATGATAGACAACGACCCGATTTATGTTGATTGTACATGTCAAATAAGCAAGTGGGTAAACGCGTAATGAGGTAACAGCCTGGTACGTCGTTTCCTTACTCACGAATCCAGGATTTCGTTTCTGTTTCCTAGTAACAAAGGCATGTTAATTATTAGGAATGCCCCTAAAAGAAATATAGGTAATGCTTAAAAGCTGGCTTTCAGGAATGATACACATGTGCTCAAAACTGAATAAAGATATCGATGTTACAAAATAACTTTGGTATTTGTCACTCAACACAATCATGAAACATCTCGTTTCTCATTGTGACTGGGTGTGTTTATTTTATGAACGTTTACAAACTTCATTCACCGAATGCGTTCAGCTATCAGTCATTGGTCCTTCACTGAAACCGATGAGCGAATCAAGGGTCGAACAAGAAGAAAGTTGAAATAAGGACGGAGATGTGAGTTATTTATGTTACTGTAACATGTTCAAACTCTACGCTAGATTTAGGTTAAGCACACCTCAAAGGTGTAACCATCACAAGTGGTAGGATCTTTTACATCACTGATACCACGGATTTCGTTAACACTGGTAACCATACCGAAAGAGTCGAATGGTATTGATTAACAGCCACACTGATACACAGAACAAACACGTGGATAAATCTCCGAAAGAGTACGATTGGGTTTGAAACACATGACCACGAAACGAAACACGGGATAGCATTCCGAAAGATAACGAATTTGGGTCTTGTAACCACACTGTCCACGAGAACAAAACCACGTGAAACCATCCGTATTGAGTACGTGTGGGTTTTTACCCACTGATAACGTAACGAAACCTGTGATAACCCATCCGAAATACGATCATGGGGTCTTGTTACCACACTGATACACGAGAACGAAAAACACGTGGTAACCGACCGAAAGGATACGAATGGGTATGTAAACACATGAACACGGAACGAAAATGTGGAATACCATCCAATGAGTCGATGGCCTTGTTAACACACATGATTCCAGAGAACGAAACTATGGACTATCCGAATAGTACGAATGGTACTGTTACCACACGGATACCCGATACAAACCGTGGATAACCATCCGAAAGATGGTAATGGAGTCTTGTTACACCACCTGATACTACGAGAACGAAAACACGTGGATAACCATCCCGAAAGAGTACGAATGGGGTCTTGTTAACACCACACTGATACCACCAGAAGGAAAAACGTCAAGATAACGGCGAAAACGACCATCAATTTTTCACGTCGGCTAATAGTGCGATCTGATTTCGCAGCTTTGACCACCATCTCCTTCGCTGTCAAACTGGTTTGTAAGTTACAATCAGATTTCATGTTCATGCCAACCTTGGGTGCTGTAGCAGATGGGAGTACCTGTTCCAGGAGAGCTTGGGGGGGGGGGGGGGGGGGGGGGTGGGAAACCTGTCTAACACTTCGTTGATACCACCAGAAAGACAGTTCGTTAAAATAGGCAGTCTCGAATGCAGAAAGAAAGAAAGAAACAACGGCAACAACAAAAGTAGTATTCTTCAATGTAAGTATGTATGCGGGTAGTTTCTTTTCTTCTTTTTTTTCTTTTTTTTTTTAAATTTTGTATTGCGATCAAATGCCTGAGGCACAAGTTCAGTGACACTTATTCATGTAATTTGAACTCATATGATTCGACCTATCTTTTTCATAACCCATGTAGACTCCCTGGTAGAAGGTTGTGAAAATCACCTACATGCTAGAAGCATTCGCATTATTAACTGCACCTTTGATGCTCAGTAAGATTTTAAAAAATCCAAAACAATAACAACAACAAACAACAAACAAGTCTGGGATGTTATGAGTCCGCAGAAAAGAACACAACGTATTAGACAGACACATTCATTTTCCTTATCTTAATCTTGGATTAAAGTCTGCACATTGTCATGCTCTTCACGTGGTTTCAGCTCAGATGTGACCACCACGGTTGAACTGACTCGCCTTCTGGAATCTCTGTACCAACAATTATCTGTGTTGCCCTCTGTCATGTACTTTTCTTTTTTTGTTTTTTGTGTGTGTATCTTTCGTCTCTGTCTCCTCCACTTCTCTGTGTTCACAGGTCTTGTGACGGAGCTAGCTTTATTCCATATTTTGTTTCCCAATACCTGTTGCGAGAAACCTACTAAGGTCATGGTTCCTTGGCTTCAGAAAGAACTGACTGCTTTACTACATAAACGCTTTCCTCTCCCAGGACCTATGCCTGACACCTGGCCCCAAGCTCACGGCTCAGTCAGTATCCCCCCATACCCCGTCATCCATTCCTCCCCCCCCCCCCACCCCACCCCGAGTTTGCGGTCAACACGCTTGACTTCTGCCTCATTGTGCACGTGCGGCTGTCCGTGCCGCCTGCTCCTCCGCGGACACCTCTTTGTCACGCTTGGCTTGGCTTTCGGCTCGCGCTCCAGTAGGTGGGCTGAAGGAGAGCAAGGAGAAGGTAAACGGCGCTTACCTTTTTTTTTTTTCCGGCGGCGTCTTCTTTAAGAAGGGGTGGAAAGAGAGAGAGAGAGAGGGGGGGGGGGGGACACTTACCCACTACACTTACCCTTCCTTTCCTATCGTCACCCACCTCTTTGTCATCACCTTTGCACCTGCGCTAGTTCTCCTCCTCCTCCTCCTCCTCCCCCTCCCCCCTTCCGCCGCCCACCACACACCTTCACTCACCCGTAGAAGGAGTAGTAAACAGGCCGATTTCATTGAGACGTGGTTGGAATTCCTGTGGGAACTGGGACTTCTTTTATTTGTCTTTTTTTTTCTTGTCTTGTGCTGTCTGTCTTTTTTTTCCCTTTTTTTTTGTCTTTTTTTTTTTTGTCCCCACCTCGCTCGGTTTGATAGCACAGTGCGGGTTGTCAGGATTAATGAAGTCCCCTGCTTGTTCACAACTTGAGTCCGAATGGTCTCTTTAGTGAAATGAGGCTTGGGGAAGGGTTCGGGAGGAGAGGATACGCGCCCGCGCATGCGCACACACCCACATCACACACACACACACACACACCACACACACACACACACACGCAAACGCGCGCGCGCGCGTACACATATATCCATACACTGACTGACTGAAACCAATTTATTGTCAGATTAACTCAAGGTTGTACTGACAAAAACACACATATCCATACATACACACACACCCCAACACACACACACACACACACTCACACACACACACACACACACACACACACACACACACCACTAACACAAGAGCGTGCGCGCACATACACACACATACACACACAGACAAACACACCCCACACACACACACACACACACACACACACACACACACACACACAACGCCGCAACGCGCGCGCAAAGAGAGAGAGAGAGAGAGAGAGAGAGAGAGAGAGAGAGAGAGAAATCAATATGTATTTTTAAGAAAGAGGGGAGTGGATGATAGACCCGTAAGGGAGCAAGGAGGGGGGGGGGGCGGAGGGGGGGGGGCGAAAAGTGAGGAGGATTGTTGTCTATAAAGGAGTGATGGAGAGTGGGGACAATGTTTCTATGTTTTGTGTGTGGTGTGTGTGTGTGTGTGTGTGTGTGTGTGTGTGTGTGTGTGTGTGAGGGAGAAAGAGACAAGAGACAGAGACAGAGAAGGAGAGAGAGGAGTGAACAGGTTTTATTTTGTGCAAGAGAGAAAGAGGAGGGAGGGTACAAGGGAAAGCCAAAAGGAGGGAGTCGAGGGTAAGAGATTATGTTGTTCGAGACAAGTCAAGACAGACAAAAAACTAATTATAAAGTGCAACAGATAAGTGTGCATTGGCATTGAGCCATCCTCCCTCGCCCCTCCACCTCTCTTCACCTACCAACTGTCTTCTGTACTGTTCCCCACCAATCCCAACATACACACAGACACCCACAGACAGACAGACACACACACACACACACACACACAGACGCGTTCGCGCGTACGCAGAGAGAGAGAGAGAGAGAGAGAGAGAGAGAGAGAGAGAGAGAGAGAGAGAGAAAGAGAATAATTGACAACAAGATAAACATCCTGGCGAAAATGTGAACACACACACACACACACACACACACACACACACACACACACACACCACACCGCGCGCGCGCGCGCGCGCGCCACACACGCACATGCACGCACGCACGCACGCACACACACACACACAACACACACACACACACGCACGCGCGCGCGCGCGCGCGTGAGCAAAATGTCAATAACACCCCACATCTCTCACATTGGCAGATATTATATAGCTACCAATAAAACACAAACCATGAGGAAATACTTATTCAAGAATGTGAAAACATAGGAAACGTTACAATATTTGACAATCATATATCACTACCAAATATCAAGAAGTATACAGAGAGAATGAACGAACAAACACGGAGAGACGTAAATAATACACATTCAGAACATCAAAAGCAAGTACTCAGTAAGCATATCATGCTTCTGTGTTTGTTAAGGAGAAAGAAACTGAATACCGTTTGAGAAGAAAGAGAGTATACAACTTTTTTCGCCGTTTTCATTAACCCGAAACCTTCAGATGACGTTTAAAATGTTGATGGCTTTGGTGGGAGTAGGGGGGGGGGGGGGGGGGGAATTCCCTAACAAAGACAATATGAATCAAACGGTCCCAGACCCGCATCTTACTGAAAATACCCAACTATAAACAAACTCCCAGAAAGAAATAATACTCACTTGACCAGATCAAGTTGTCTTCAGTTGTGACAAGCTCCTAGCATAACATTATCTGTCTCCAAAATCCCCCGAAGTCGGAGTGGGGCTGCCTATGTGGCGGGGTAAAAAAACGGTCACACACGTAATGTTCTCATCCCCAGCTGATGCATTTGTGTGTGTGTGAATGTGAATGTGTGTGTGTGTGTGTGTGTGTGTGTGTGTGTGTGTGTGTGTGTGTGTGTGTGTGTGTGTGTGTGTGTGTATGTGTGAATACTTACAGTTGAATTTTACTAGGTTAAACTTGAGGCTTTCCCTTTTACACCCTTCTTTCTTCCCCCTCCCTCTCCCCACCCTTTCCACGCCAGTTCCTCCCTCCTCTCTTTTAGTTTTATTTATTTATCGCGGTGATTCACGGGCCTGCCTTCATTATTGTTCGGGAAGATAGACATGTGCGCACGCGCGCTAGCGCTCAGGTTGGTGTGTGTGTCGATCATGTTCAGCTACTGAACTCTATTGAAAAACCCGTGCATTTTAAATAGGCTTATGTGTGATTTTAATTCAGTTGTTTACGTTTTAAGTTCGGTGTTGCTTTCTTACAGTTCGGTCCATGGTTGCAACTGAAGAAGCTTAAATAAAGCGAAATATATTTTGCAATTACTCCAGGTGTTTGTAGTTGTGTTGTTTTTTTAAACCATTCTGGTGCATTTGTACCACAGTGTTCAAGTACTTCGGCTGTTTGGATGATCCCTGGAGTCTTTTAGCCAGGGTAACACAACAACAACAACAACAGTTACAGCTAATTTTGCATGACCATAGCTGTCAGAATTACTTTATCTTGACATAACATGCTGCAACTACAGTCGTCGATCAATATTTGGTAGGAGCATAGACAGACCATTTATGTCGAAGCGTTAACGTACAGACTGCGTCGATAGGCAGCTATCAGAAATGTAGCGCCTTTGACGTTTTGACCAGGGAGAGGCAGAAATAAAACTATGGTCTTACACAAATCATTCCTTCAGTGTACACCATCTCCATGTCCACCTGGCTCCGCACATGTTCGACAGTCACATCCATTACCCCGAAACCATTTGACATGATCAGAATATACATATCCATAGGATATGATTGTCAAATGAGGGTTTTCAACTTATGCAGTTATTTACGCACCATCACTTTTTACCACAGCGTGTGTGTGAACTCAGACATTAATTCTGGGTCCGGTTTCTTTCAGAGAGAGAGAGAGAGAGAGAGAGAGAGAGAGAGAGAGAGAGAGAGAGTGGGAGAGAGGAGAGAGAGAGAGAGAGAGGAGAGAGAGAGAGAGAGAGAGAGAGAATTCTTTAATCAGGTCATTGGGGCCTCGGTCACAAAACAGTTACAAACGATAATCATATACAGTGCCAGTAAATATCTACCAGTTCAATGCAAAGTATTAAATTGAATAGCTAGTAGATACACACACACACACACCACCACAACCACCACACACACACACACACCCCCACCCCGCCACACCACCACCGCACGCACGCACGCACGCACGCACGCACGCACGCACGCACGCACGCCGCACAGCACGCACCTCGCACGCACGCAGCACCACGACACACACACACACACACACACCACACACACACACACACCACAGTGAGTGTGCGCGCGCTCGCGCACGACTCCGTGTGCATAGATACTCTCTTGACTTTTTTTTCCATTAACATATGGCATATTTCCTGTGTTTTTCCTAACCTGATTTACACTGTTTTTCGTACCTGTTTAGTACGTCTAACAAGAATATGCGTTCAACTCGAGTCTGTTGGTTATATTTTTTTTGTCTCAAGATTGCGCAAGAAGTACTGGACCGATTATGAAGAAATTTGGGTGAAATGGGACCTGTAGACTAATGCATGAAATATTCCATGGCTCGGTATAAAAGGGGGGGTTCCAAGATCTGTTCGATTTTGGCAGGGGTCTGTGCTTTCCCTAGTGCCTTTCTTGTCCAATCTGTGCAGCGATCTATGTTCACATCTCGATAAACTGTCAATGCATAAGGCTTCATTTAGATTGTATAGATGCGCTGAAAGATGTATCCTATGATGATGATGATGATGATGATGATGATGATGATGATTTGCGCGTTCTTGCATATGTTCGCCTTTTCTGAAGACAGTGTATTATGGAGCACCTTCATTTTTTTTTTACATGTAAGTGTTACCGTTCGGCGACTGTAGAACCCCCCCCCCCCCTTCGCCACCCCCCTCCCCAAATTTTTTTTTACGACGTTAGTCCACTTCACTTCCGACACAGATTATTTTTCAATTAAAAAAAGACATTATTGTTGGGCGGATATGAGACATTCGCAGCCAAATATTTTGTTTATAGCCCAACTGATCGCCAAGGCTAGAACTTTGTAATACATTCAAAACTGCTGTGCACATGTATTAATTCACACACACACACAACACACACACACACACACACACACACCAAAACACACACACACACACACAACGAGAGAGAGAGAGAGAGAGAGAGAGAGAGAGAGAGAGAGAGAGAGAGAGAGAGAGAGAGGAGAGAGATGTCAATATCACTTTAATATATGGGATCCTGTTGAACATGCAAAACGATGTCTTGAAATAAGTTGAAATCCGTGGTATTCCTTTCAGTGAGGAAATGACTGCGTGACAGAGGTATGAAAACGTGGCAGAGAATACAAGTGGTGACAGGTTTTCTATGTGTAGGCCCAGTAGCAGGACACAAATCCACATGTGGCAGGCTTCCTGTGTGTGTGGTGTGACCAATACAGCACAACTTCACATTCGGCAGATTTCCTACGTGTGGGCTCGGATCAAATTCCACGTTCCACATGTGACATCCTGTGTGTTGGCCCTTCACAGTTGGCCGTAAATCCGCAAATGACGGACTTTCCGTGGTCGGGGAAACCATTACCTGTAGGCCACGGTTCCGCAGGTGGCAGAATTTATGTTCGGGCCGTTATGATTACCAGTAAGGCAGAGTTCCACGTGTGTACTGTCCGTAGCAAATAGGTCACAACTCCACAAGTGACAGCGCTTATGTTTGGGCCCTTGCTGGTAGACTATAAATCCTTAGGTGACAGACTTTTTTTTATGTGCGGGCCTCTTACTAATAGGCCACCATTCAACAGGTGACAGGCTTTATGTTGGGCTAGCCGATAACCACAGTTCCATAGGTGACAGACTTTACGTTGGGCTAGCCGAGTCACAGTTCCACAGGTGACAGACTTTATGTTGGGCTAGCCGATAGTCACAGTTCCACAGGTGACAGACTTTATGTTGGGCTATCTGATAGTCACAGTTCCACAGGTGACAGACTTTACGTTGGGATAGCCGATAGTCCACGTTCCACAGGTGACAGACTTTACGTTGGGCTAGCCGATAACCACAGTTCCACAGGTGACAGACTTTATGTTGGGCTAGCCGATTGTCACAGTTCCACAGGTGACAGGCTTTATGTTGGGTTAGCCGATAGCCACAATTCCACAGGTGACAGACTTTACGTTGGGCTAGCCGAGTCACAGTTCCACAGGTGACAGACTTTATGTTGGGCTAGCCGATAGTCACAGTTCCACAGGTGACAGACTTTATGTTGGGCTATCTGATAGTCACAGTTCCACAGGTGACAGACTTTACGTTGGGATAGTCCGATAGTCACAGTTCCACAGGTGACAGACTTTACGTTGGGCTAGCCGATAACCACAGTTCCACAGGTGACAGACTTTATGTTGGGCTAGCCGATTGTCACAGTTCCACAGGTGACAGGCTTTATGTTGGGTTAGCCGATAGCCACAATTCCACAGGTGGCAGACTTTCTTTGTGTGGGCCTTTACCAGAAGACCACAATTCCAATGGTGACAGACTTTCTTTGTGTGGGCCCTTACCAAAAGGCCACAATTCCACAAGTGACAGACTTTCTTTGTGTGGGCCCTTACCAGAAGACCACAATTCCAAAGGTGACAGACTTTCTTTGTGTGGGCCCTTACCAGAAGACCACAATTCCACAGGTGACAGACTTTCTTTGTGTGGGTCCTTACCAAAGGCCACAATTCCAAAGGTGACAGACTTTCTTTGTGTGGGTCTTACCAAAGGGCCACAATTCCACAGGTGACAGACTTTCTATGTTTCGGTCCGACGCAACCCCACAAGTGATCGACTAGATTTTGGCCAAAGCAATGGAACACAATTCCCAGGTGACATATTTTACGAGTCAGTCCTACCAAATTGGACACAACTCCACATGGGACCCACTTTCCTTTCATTTGCCCAAACCAAAAGGGCACAAACCCGTAGTCGACAGAACCTTCAAGTTGTGAATCTTATCCAGTATGACACAGCTCCACAAGTGACAGACTATCTATGTATTGTCCCTAGCCAATACTCAACATATTCATATGTGAGAGACTTTCTGTGCGTGGGCCCCCTGAACAATAGGACGAAACCCGCATGTGGTGTGACATCCTCTGGGTGGCCCTGCCCAATAAGCCACCGCTACATGTGGCAGACTTTTGTAACAAGCACCTTCAACAGCTTTCTTCGAAAAGGTCACACAAACCGTGTAAATCTCCAACACTCTGTCAGAGAAGAGAGGCGAGTTCACACTAGAGCAGCTGTCGCTGAACTATGGAGAGCTGAGCAAAGCTGGATCCTGCTGGTAGTGTACTTTCCGCCGCCTCTCCTCCCGACCTCCCGCTCTCTTCAAACCTGTTTACTACAGCATGGGAGAAGATAACGTGTGAACGTGTGTCTGTGGATGGGAGGGGGGGGGGGGAAGAGTAGGGGTGAGACAGGCGTGTGTATTGGAAGGAAGGTGAGGGAGGAGGAAGGGAGGGAGTGAGAGACGGGGGTCATAGTCCTTCACCCGGATGACAATTTCAAGTCTTCCAACGCTGTTCTCCCATCATTCACAGGTGTACAAGTGCTCCCCTCTTAAGGTATTCCCCTCTCCCCCTCCGCCTCACGTACACTCCACTTCACCCAACCACACATCACCATACAAGACGTTCGACTGCCTCCTAGCCCTGTCCCTTTCTGTGGTAAACTGGAGGCCACGGAACATTGGAGACAATCAAGTCCAAGCTTTAGACAAGTGTTTCATTTGCTTTTCAGTTGTTTGAAACTCCAGTGTGTTGTCTTGCCCAAACGCCAAGTGTGTACAAGTTGCCCTGTGGCGCGTACTGTCATTATTACATCATCATAACCATTTCAACTCGGCATGATGGTGAAGACGCGCGGATGTGGTGTGGCTGTATCTCCGAGACAGTGTGGACAGATCGAAAACATATGGTGCGAAGAGGATGGTAAATATGAACGAATTGTATATGATGCTGAGAGAAGACAGTCTACATATATCCAAAATATATGCATGCTACAAAAAGAAGATGGTGCAAATGTGTTCAAGTTAAGCATGGGACTGAAATAAGTGTAAATAGACCTAAACCATACATGATGCTGAAAGGCAGTGTAAAGACGCCCAAATAATGTATATTACTGGAAGTAGACAATGTAACGATCCAAAACATCCGTGGTGCTGAAAGAAGACTATGTAAATATCTCAATCATACCAAAAAAAATCCAAATTATACAGGGTTCTAAAACAAGACGGTTTGAAATATAACTAAATTTTGCATGACGCTGAAAGAAGACGGCGTAAACATACCTACTGAAAGAAGACAGATATACCTAACTTACCCATGGTAATGAAAGAAGACGGAAGTAAATGTGCCAAAACAGTCATTGGTTCCAAAAGAAGACAGTGTAAGTGTGCCAAATGATTCATGGTACTGAATGAAGTATCTAGGTTAAAAAAGATTGATGTTCCCAGTTGGTTATAGAAACAAAAATCTATTCGTTTTTCTCTCCAGCTTATAATGCCCAATTTTCCTGCACTTTGTCACGTTTTCAAAGGCTCAAGAATTGATCATCGACACATGTTTCTTCTACCGGGCTGTTTCAGTACAAGGGTTTTTTTTTTGTTTTGTTTTTATTAGCCGCGGAGTTAGCATTGGTTCTGACTCCATTTCCCAAAAAGCCCTTGAAATGAGACTATAAATCGAGGTTCCATATGTGAACGCACTCATAACAGTGTGCACACACACGTAAAATCTCGTCACCACTTTTCAGAAGAGAGAGCCAGTTTGCCCGTTGGTTTGAGTGATACGAGTACGTATAACAGCATACACGCCCCCATCCACAGACGTGGATGGAAAATGGGAAAAATGACCGAGTGATTTTTAGACTGAATGAAAGAGGAAACGATTTAATGTAGCGCCGGCAGGCAGCTCTTCACCGGACTCTACTCGATTGGGCAGCTCCTTATGTGAATGGAAGCGTGGACTGTAAAGCGCTTAGAGCTTGGTCTCTGACCGAGTACAACCGCTATATGAATTCCTTCGCCATAATCATCGTCATGTTCATCATCATCATCATCATCATCATCATCATCATCATTATCATCATCATAACTAGGTCATCATTCACGGAAAGAAGCCAAACTTCATGCAACCATTCGATTTTAAGTCCATTTATTCTAGCGAATTGAAAGTACTCTAGGACGAAATTTTGACCCCCCCCCCCCCCCCCCCCCCCCCCCACCTCTCTTCCCCCGCCGTCCCTCCCCGACATTTTACAAGATTTTTTTTTCTTCACAATTTACTGCACACACACAACACACACACACACACACACACACACACACACACACACACCACACCCACCACCACACCACACACACACACACACACAACACACACACACACACACACACACACACACACACACACACATCTGTTTAGAAGCGCAATTACCAAAAAAGACCACACTCGTAAACCCACTTTGCCCGTTTTGCAAATTCACACATATATACGCACGCGCACACGCACGCATGCACGCACACACACCACACGCACCCGCACACCGCGCGCACGCGCGCGCGCCCGCCATACCTGTCAACGGCGACCCAGAGAAAATCTGGGTTTCGGGGGCGGGGGGGGGGGGGGGGGGGGGGGGGGGTGGGGAAGGTATACGAAAAAAGATCTCACTCGTTGTGTTGTTCAAACACACACAGACACAGACAGACACACAGACACAAACACACAGACACACAGACACAGACAACACACACACACACACACACACACACACACAGCCGCGCGATCTCTCGCCACCTTTGTTTTTCAAGTGCGTAAGCTGATGTCTTGGGTGCCTGATCGGACACAAATGGTGCTTTGAAATTGTTTACATTTAATGAGCTCTCGAAAACAATGCTTTTCGAGAGGCAGCGCGCGGCTGTTTTGACAGAATGAACAGCTACACAGGTTAAAGCTGTTGTGACAGGTCAAGATGATGTTGCCAAAGAAGTATCACAGGTCCAGAAGAATCGTGGCCTACACTGCATTGAGTGTATACTCATCAAAAGCTAGCTTCGATGGACAGGACACGATGGACAGAATTCCAAAGATGTTGCTCAGATGATGGACGGCTGAAGGAATGATAAAGTGACCAAGGAAGGCCTCTCAAGAGATACAAAGACAGCTTGAAGGCCAACCTCAAAAGCTGCAACATCGATACTGCTTCCAGGGAAGTTGCCGACCTTGACAGAAAATGGAAACAACGGTGTACCCAGGGCACAAAGACATCGAGGGCAACAGAGCAGCCGCCATCCAGGAAAAGAGGAATCGGAGGAAACGGGGGCCCATCCTTGGAGAACTCCATTCCATGCAGCGGCTGTGGACGACCTTGTGCCTCAGGAGTTGGTCTTCATTCCCACATGAGGACCCACATCAGCAGATGACCTGCCTGTCTACTCATCCGTCAGACACTATTGGAGAATCCATGATCCATCAATGCACGTCCGGCGAGTGATTAGTAAGCTGATGTCGTATCTTAGCGTAACTGCTTGTACTAGGTGTGCTGGAAGCTCCACCCCAATGTTTTGCCATCGCTTCCCGTAACTACCCAAAACTTAATCACCCGCACTCAAGTGCTCACTTCATTCATGAGCCACCATTCCCTTCAGCTAATTTCTGTGTCACCAAGTCGCTCCACGATAAATCCACAAACTTCCTCATGCATCTGGCGTTCTCAGCTGTCTCCATGACGGATCATGAAAGGAAGTGTAAGCTATAGCTTTACATGTGGATCTGCCCTTTGCAATAGCAGTCCTGTTTCTATCACACACCTGACAGAACTGGAGGAGCCTGGTGAGCTGTTCGTCAGTGTGGGACCCCGTGACTTCCCGTGGAGTAAAGGGAGGAGAAGAAGAACACGGTCCTCCTCAGTCGTCACGGAACACGGAAACGCAGCGGAATGTCGCAGTTGGTGTAGTTCTTCATGCCCTTCAGACAAAAAGATCTCTAGTGATGTGGCTTTTCAATTCGTTTTGAAGCAGAATGCCTCTGGTGTAGTGGCTCTTCAAACCCAGAAGTACATTTGAAAATGTCTACGGTGTCGCGGCTGTTCAATCCATATATAAGCAAAATGTCTCCAGTGTCATGGCTATTCAAACAACAATAGAAACAAAACGCCTCCGATGTCATGGCTCTTCAGTCCCTATACACGCACACACTCACAGAGCCATGTATGTGCGCCCCCCCCCCCCCCCCCCCCCCCCACACACACACACACACACACACGAAGGGAAAGGCAAACTGGGAGAGAGAGAGAGAGAGAGAGAGAGAGAGAGAGAGAGAGAGAGAGAGAGAGAGTGTCATTGCCATTGCTCACATCATCACCATTTCAATCAATGTTCTTCACCATCACGAATCAACCACTGCACAGAAACTGATTCCACCAAACACGCTGTGGTGCCGGAGCTAAAGTTTGTGCAAACCAGGTCACATTTCCAGAGTTCATATTCTTGGCTTCGATAAGTCCAACACTTGAAGCCCGCTTTTCACACAGCTGACCTGATAACGCGCTACGGCTATGGACGTTTCATGGTTTCAAAAGGTCATGTTTATTTTATTTATTTTTTTTTTGCAATAAAAAAAGTATCATCAGCAGAACAGTAATGACTGCTATTTTCACGTCACAACCCACCTCACAGCATTATCATAAGACGTATGACGTAAAGATGAAAAAAAATTTTTTTTGTTTAAACAGAAAATCAATTATTTTCACCGGCTTTGACACTGTTAGGATATTGGATAATGAGTCAGAACAAACAAAACAACTTCTTATCATAATCAGCCATGAGGAATGAAAACAGCTTCTTATGGCAGTAGTTTCTGACTTCCTGACTCAAAATTTTCAATGTTCACGTGGGTAATGTTCAAGCGGGTAATACTTTTCACGTGAAAAGTCATGATCCTTCCGAGGAGATAGAATTAAAATTCTGACGTGTTTTTTTTTTCCATGGCTGTTCTTAAGAAACGAAACGACACGAATATCTTTTTATTTTCATTTTGTTCATTCAGTTGTTATTTTTATTTCAATCTTAAAACTGAAGAATTATTCGCCAGCACCCTTTTACTTATCTATCTATCAGGATTGTTTGGTGTGATCCTGCAGCTAACATATTCTTCACAGCCTTTTAATTTTCGGCAGCACCCTGGTAGGGCTCAAAACTGGGTGAAGAAAACCCCTTCCCAACCTCCTCTTCCACGCCCCCCCCCCCCCCTTTCCCATGTCCTCCCCTCCCCCCGCCTTTCCTCTCTACCCAGCTTACCCCTCCCCCTGTTCCTGCCCCCCCCCCCCCCCCCCCCCCCTGAAAGGACGTCCAATTAATTATCAGCCGACATCCGGGGGAAAGCGATCCCTTTGAGGAGCTACACCTGGGCTGGAAAGACGAGTCCATGTAAAAGAGGGCGTCCCGTTGGGGGTGACCGACACCTGTGGAAGATGACAGGTTATCTCCCTTCTTTGCCGGCTTCGTTGAAAAACACCGCGTGTGGTTTTGATGTTGTTGTCGATGTTGTTGCTGTCTGGTGAGTGTGGTGTGTCTTTGGTGGGTCAGCCCATGGTTTCTATGTTTAATGAAGACTTTTTTTTTATTGGAAGAAATTTTTTTCTTCTTCTATTTACCTGTATCACTCTCTCTGTCGCTCTCTGTCTCTGTCTATCTGTCTGCCTGTTTGTCTGTCTTCTGTCTTCTGTCTCTCTCTCTCTCTCTCTCTCTCTCTCTCCTCTCTCTCTCTCTCTCTCTCTCTCTCTCTCTCTCTCTCTCTGTATGTGCCTCTCTGTATCTCTTCATTTTTCATAAAACTTTTCATGCTTTTTTGCTCAGGTTTCTTTGAGTGCTGACTGACCGTGTTTTCACTGCCATCAGAACATCTGGCCATCACCCCAGCATCTCCCTTTTTCGCCTACGCTATACCCTCCTTTCTCTGTTTTTTTGTTTCTCCCCCCCATATAAGCTGTGTTCTTATATTGCTCTGATTCTGTGCTTCTCGCACTGTCAAATAACCAATCGACAACATTATATATGACGCTGTTCGCTATTGTATGCGTTTCTCTGCGGCTTTGATACAAGAGTTAGATAGTAGGTTCGAACCCCATTCAAGGAAGGAATTGTTGACGTTTGAGAATCGTTGATCCAAAGCGGCTTCTACCTTGGAATCGAGAAGACCTGGAAATCACACTACCTGCAGACATGAGTGTTGTGAACTTTTAGAATTGTCTAATGTGAAAGAATATTATGAAGACTGGGATCACACTACAAAGAGTTATGGAAGCATGAACTTCAAACAGAACACTGGGATCACACTACAGGGAGTTGTGAGTACATGTACAAAGAAGGAAGACTTGGATCACACTACAAGGAGTTATGAGTGCATGTAAAACGGAAGACTGGATCACACTACAGGGGAGTTATGAGTGCATATACAAAAAAAGGAAGACTGGGATCACACTACAGGGAGGTATGAGTGCATGTACAAAAAAAGAAGACTGTGATCACACTACAGGGAGTGATGGATGCATGGACTCCAGAGAGAAGACTGGAATCATGTTACATTTAGTTATAAGTATGTAATTATCAATGAGAAGACTGGAATCACATCACAAGGAATTATGAATGCAGGGACCCCAAAGAGAGGACAGTGATCATGCTAAAGCGAGTAATGAGTGCATGGACTGCAAAGAGAAGACTGGGATCACACTATACGGCGTACATGGACTGCAAAGAGAAGACTGGGATCACACTATACGGCGTACATGGACTGCAAAGAGAAGACTGGGATCACACTATACGGAGCACATGGACCGTATAGAGAAGACTGGATCATAAGACTGGGATCACACTATACGGAGTACATGGACTGCAAAGAGAAGACTGGGATCACACTATACGGCGTACATGGACTGCAAAGAGAAGACTGGGATCACACTATACGGCGTACATGGACTGCAAAGAGAAGACTGGGATCACACTATACGGAGTACATGGACCGTATAGAGAAGACTGGGATCATACTACGGGAGCTATGAGTACATAAACTCTACAGAGAAGACTGTGATCACACTACACAGAGTTACGAGTGTCTAGATTCCGAAGAGAAGACTGGGATCCTACCACAGGAAGTTATGAGTGCGTGGGCTCTTAAAAGAAGATTTGGATCCCACCACAGGAAGGTAAGAGAACACGGGCTCTTAAGAGAAGATTCTGATCCCATCACAAGGAGATATCAGTGCATGGATTTCATAGAGAAGACTGGAATTATACTGTAGGGAGTTATGGTTGCATGGGATTTCAAGGGAAGACTGTGATCACTTGACACAGAATTACGAGAGCATGGACTCCAAATGAAAGACGGGGATCACACGACAGGAAGTTATGGGTGCATGGACTCCAAAGAGAATACAGGGATCACGCCACACCGAGTAATGAGTGCATGGACTCCAAGGAGATGGAGTTAGGACTGCATGGATTCCAGTGAGGGAGAGTAGGCTGGGATCACGCTGCGGGGATTATGAATGCATGGACTCCAAAGAGAGGACTGAAATCACACTACACCGAGTTAGGAATGTATGGACACCACAGAGAAGACTGGTATGACACTACAGGGCATTGCTAGTGCATGGATTCCAAAGAGAAGACTGGTGTCACACTTCAGAGGGTTATGACTTCTTGGACTCTAGAGGGAAGATCTGGATCATTCTACAAGGAGTTATGAGTGCATGGACTTCAAAGAGATGACGGGAACACACTACACAGCTATGAATGCGTGGACTGTAATGGGAAGTCAGGAATTGCAGTACACAGAGTTATGAATGCATTGACTCTCATGGAAAGACTGGGCTTACGCTACACAGAGGCAGGAATGCATGGCCTCCAATGGGAAGATCAGAATGACACTATGGGGACTTCTGAAGGCATGTACTCCAGTGGGAAAAGTCCATAGCATCACTATCATCACCACATGGACCTCGACTGCACCATTGTTATCATCATAAGGATCTCCACGGCATCATCATTATCATCCTAAGGACCTTCATAATATCATTATCATCATAACATTTTTCGATGGCCTCATTGTCACCATTATTTTGACTTTGTAACATCACTATTATCAGCATGTGAACCTCCATGGCATCATTATCATCATGATAACTTCCACGGCTTCATTATTGTCATTGTTTGGACCACCATAATATCACGATACCGATAATAGGGAACTCCATATATTACCATTATATGGACCTCCATAGTATTATTATTATCACTATGTGGACTTCCACGGGTCATTATAATCATCATAAAGGCCTCTGTAGAATCATAATTGCCACCATAATGAATTCCATGGCATCATTATTTTCATCATGTGGAGCCACCATTAATTAGTACAGTATTATGAGGACGTTCATGGCATCAGTACTGTATTATCATCGTAAGATTCTGCCTGGTGTCATTATTATCATCACGGGGATTTTCATAGCTTCATCGTTGTCCTCTATAAATCATCATGAGGACATTAATAACATGATTATCATCGTATGGGGACCTTGTAACATGATCATTTATCATTTATCATTATGCGTACTTCCATATAATCACTATCTTTATGTTGATTTTATGGCATAATTTTAGCACCGCCATGACCTCCACATCGTCATTATCAAGAAACTTCCTAGGCTTCATTGGCATCGTGAAGGCTTCCACGGCGTTACTATTACTTGCACTTCCATGGTGTCATTACTATCCCGCAGACTTCTACGTCATCGTTAACATCATTTGGACTTCCTGATCGTCATTTTCATTTCGAACACCTTCATCACATCATTCTTATTATCGTGTGGGCCTCCAAAATACCACGTGTCGTGTGAATATCCGTAACTTCATTACTATCCTTCTTTCCATCGGTAGACAGCAAACAGTTGAAAAGTTTTCTCAGATTCTATGTCCATTGATGCACTGCTTTCAAGAAGACCTTTGTCCTGAATCCTGCTCGCATCCACACCCTAAAGTGAAGTGTCAGTCTTCAATGCTGGCAGTTCCACGAGGACTGTCTCTTGGAGACCGTAGTGATGGTCTTCACCCCAGACGGACGCTCACTCAATCTGAATCATCACCAAAATAATCACTGTCGCCTGCAGGTTGCCTAGGAACTGGTACCTTGAATATATGAAATAATGATACATTCTGAACACCAAGCGCACACTCGGTAGAATCAATCTTGATTTATCTGCTACTGTCAGGTAGGCATATGAGTATGAATGTTGTTTCTTTTTTTAATGGAGAAGGAAGGTGGTGTAAAGGAGATTGGGGGAGGGGGGGGGGGGGGCGCAACTCGGCTACAATGACATGCTTTCCTCGGTGACTGTCCCGATGGCAGCCTGTCACTGGTGGTTCTCTAAGAGCTGCTGCGGCTTGGAGTTCAACGGAACGAGATGGATGTGGCTGTACAAGTAAAGAGAGCAGAAGAGCGAGTCATGACGGATAGCGGCAAAGAAGTAATGCCACAAACAGCTGAAAACAAATCTGTATTAGTTTCAAAGCGAGATGACTCAAGGCAGAAGCTGAAGCAAATTTTAAAAAGAAAAGTTGTTGGTTCGGCAAGGCAATCCAGACAAACAGATTACAAGACAAAACAGTGTTTCGTCCTGCAGTCTGTTTGTCGGGATTGTCTTGCGGAACCAACAAGTTTTCTTTTCAAAATCTGTATTAGATAGGCCTAGATCAAATAATAACGTTTCCAGCTGAAACCAGCCGCTGTGGCGCAATGGTTAGCGTGGTGGATTACGGGCTTAGGCGTCGTGAGTTCGATTCCCATCAGAACCATTCATTTGCCGAGTTTTTTCGGCCCAAACTGGCTACTGCCCAGAGCTGAATTTGCTTTGGGTTGAAACTGGAACCACACAGTCGATGTCGTCCACTTTATGAATGTTTCTCTGAGGGTGTTGCTCAAATTTTCTGACCAGTCTGCTTGTATCTGTATCTCTTGCCGGGTTGAGGCTGAGATACATTACGAAAGACAGGTAAGGTGCAGCCCTGTCGTGTAGTCGCTGACCAGATTGAAATTCCATAGCATCATCTTCATCACCCTCATCCTCCTCGATCAGTGTAAAAAAAAAAAAAGACAATGTCTTAAATTCTGTAGCGCTTTATACCTTGGTCTCAAGACGATCTCAGTTACGTTTTCTTCTCCACATCTGTGCCTTTTGTGAGTTCATTTCGATGTCGTCGGTATAGGCAAATTCATGGGGACTGTCATTGAATGGATGTGGTGGCCTCTAGAAGGGAGGCTTACTCACGCTGGTTTTGCGAACAAGCAGTTATTGCCATCTGAAACGAGCTGAGTAGGTGGTGTCCTGCGTGTGTTGGGTCAGAACGGCCACCAATGAAGAAAAAGAAACACCCGAAGGTGCTGGGGAGGACCCAGAGAAGCACCGTCTTCACCTGCCTTTAGAGCAGTCCTGTACCACCCCTGGAGGCCTGCGCTGTGTTGACGATGGGTACAGGCACGCGCAGGACACTCCATTAAGATATCAAGGGACATAACTGCTCCTGAACAGAGGTAAATTAGTCTACAGGATGCAGCTCATAACAGCCTTAAAGTAGCATCCCCATGGTGTACCAGCCCGTATTTCATGACTGCAGAGCCCACCGCGAAAAACACCACCCTCCAGCTGCCGAGCACACCCCACAGACCCAACCACCCCCGCCCACGGACAGATGAAGACGGTGCCACTCCAGACACAGCCAAGCTTTCGCAATACGGTCTTATGTGCCCTCAAGAGAGAATCCAAAGTTGTAGTCTTTCCCACTGTCAACAGGACTTTCCCTGTGGTCAGTGGGTCTTTCTCTCACCGTCACGAAGAAAAGAAACACCCGAAGGTGCTGGGAGACCCAGAGAAGCACCGTCTTCAACTGGCCTTTAGAGCAGTCCTGTTACCACCCCTGGAGGCCGGGTGGTACAGGTCAGTAGGTGGTGCCTGCGTGTGTTGGTCAGAACGGCCACCAATTGATATCACCGAAGTGACTCGGCAGCAGCATAGTGTCTTCTCCAGCTGATCCGCTCTTGACGGCTTGATACTGACTGCTCCCTGCGGACTGCCGGTGCAGGGCCGTGATGGGACAGGCTTGGGCTGGCTGTGAACAGGGAGCCAGAATGACCGGCATTGTAGCAATGCCACTGAAATGACTCGGAAGACACGACAGACAGACAAACAGACAGACAGACAGACAGACAAGAACGGGAAGGGTGTGTGTGGGTGTACTGTAGCAGGTCACACGGTATTCACAAACCGCTTGTGGCAAAAAGCCTGGATCCAAACAGTTGCACTACACGTTGGACTGGTGCTTGAACTTTAACATCTGGGATACCTCTGTGCTTGGTGTGAGGTCTGGCCTTGGTGTGGGCTTTTTCTTTCATGTCCCGCAAGCCGAGCAGCCTTGGTACAGGCTGAAGACAGCATCTGTGCCGGGACAAAAGCCTTGCGCGCTGTGATGCCGTATTCCCTGCACTAAAGAAGAGGGCAGTAGATGTGGGTCTTTCCCACGGCATTTTGTCAATGTCGCATTTAAAAACTTCAGAATTTAATTGGACGCCGCTTTACGGGCTCAGGCCGCCATCCGACCTACGAAGAAGAAAAACGGAAGAAAATCGCCATTCCGGTACAGCGAAATTTTGTGCTGTTCAGTTCTGGGAAAATGCTCCACGAGCTTTTCCGACTCTAGGCATGCCACCGTTTTAGGCTCAGGCCAGAAATCCGGTCCATTAAAATGAAAATCGCCTTTGAGTGGAGTCACCGATTGTTGGCAAACCGCTTTCAACGTAATCATTCAGAGGGTCTGATATTTCTCCGTGTTGCGAGATTTCTCGCAAAACAACAGAGAACGGATTCACTTGCGCTGAGCAAAAAGGGATCCCTGTTCGGATTGGTCAAAACCCGATTTCCTCCTTATCAAGACGCCCTTGATCCTTTCGCGATTCGCATTGTGCTCTCTGTTGTTCGGTATGTTGGCAAGTAAGGACACGACAACTTTAGTGAGTGAGACTGAAGATATTTCAGCCACTGGAGTCGAGCGCGAAAATCGAGGAGAAACGGTCATGACTTGATCAGTGTAACGATCAAGAAATCAAGAACAAATCAAGAAGAACGCGCACGATGTTGTCTAGTTGAAGACCCACATCACCTCTGTTCATCTCACTTCCACCCACACCCTCCAGGATTTGCAAACCTTTGGAAAATCGACACCCACCCCACCCCACCCTCTCACCATACCATCCCCCGCTGATACTTTCCAGCCTTGAAATTTTTGAGAACTAGTTTTCATCAATTTTCTGGCCTAGTCATTTGGGTCGGGTGGCACCACTGATTTCGCCACTTGCGGACACTGATCCCCACATAGTCTAGAACCCGTCGAAAACCAAAAGAACACAAGGAACCAGTTTTTTTTTTAATTTCACTGAAAACATTCCGAAAAACCAATAAACAATACCCTACTCACCGGGCTACATCTGAGGGAAAGATGCAAAGAAATTGACGTTTTTGTTTTCTGTGACATGAATTCATGGTTACGATTTGGACTGCCCAAATCAGAAATTTCTCACACTAGATCCTACCCCACAAACTACCCTATCTCTCTGTATTATGAAAATGGACTCCTTTCATATTCCCTGGGAGCAAGAGTTGTAAGAGTTTGGTTTTCTTTTTCCCTGCCTGTCTCCTTACTGGTTTCAATCGCCCTTCCCAAAACGCTATCTGGACCTCCTTCCCCTCGCCCCTCGTCCCCCATCCCGCTTTTGGTTGCTTCTTTTGTTGTTGTTGTTGTTGACTTTTTCTTGTTTCGTAGTTCTCGTGTTTTGTTTTTTTGTCACTACTGGTGTGTGTGTGTTTTTTTTTCAAGACCCTAATGGACCTTTTCCCCATGTATTTTTGGATTATGCCTCATTCTTTCTCTCTTCCTTTCCTACACCCCACCCATCCTCACCACTTTTGCCCCTTTCCCACACTCCTCCATGTCTTTCTTTGCTGTTTTATTTTTTTCTTGCTCTCTTCTCTTCTTGCCGCCTCATCCCCCCCTCCTCTCCCACTGTTTTTTTTTTTTCTTCCTTTTTTGTCTCCTAGATCATTTTACGTATTGTAGATGGGGCACTGTACTTGTAATCAAGGAATATATGCGGTCTGTTGTCGTTCTGTTTGCCTTCTGAAGGGAAAGAGACTTGGCAACAGAGCTCGTACCTCCCCCTAACTGTCATCCTTGGTGTCAGATTGAAGCTGATGGCACATCCATGCGAAAACGAACTTGAGAGACGAGTATACCGAACGTCCCTATGGTCACGAATTTACTGGCCCTTTCACGCCGTGGTGTGACATTTCTGGCTTGAATAGCGTGACCGTCCCGTGTCATGCGCAGATCGCCGCCATTAAAGTCACGCGTCACTTCCCGAAGGGACCTTACTCTGATGATGTTTGTAGATGACGTTGCTGATTGTGCTCTAGCAACACGGTGAGGGAATGGAACTACATACTTTTTGTAAGGCTTTTTTCTTAAGATTGTGAAGATAGTTAATAGCCATGTAATCCTTCGTCTGAAACGAATGAATGATTGACTCAATCCAAAAAGAAAAAAAAATAGAAAAAAAAAAGAAATCCATATCTCGCGTTCTGACTGCCCACCCCTCTCTCTCTCTCTCTCTCTCTCTCTCTCTCCGGCTTACATGATTTATTCGTAGAGGCAATGGCCGCGTATGTAGAGGTACGTGAACACTATACAACAACACCGACACGGTAAAAAAAAACACCCACCAGCAGATATGTGAAGCAGTGCAAGCCCTTAAAGCGATCAGTGCACACGTTTTAGGAAACAGCCATTTCTGTCACCGTGTAAGTGGCTTTTTGTGTTCTTAATGAATTGTTCAAGAACGATGTTTTTTTCCACCAGTCAGAAGAATGTAATGGAATTGATATTCTTAGGCAAAAGGTAACCATTACCTGATCAAAATACATTTTGAATTTTCTTAAGTATGTATACCAAACACACACGTACGTACGCACGCATGCATGCACACACACACACACACACACAACACACACACACACACACACACACACACCACACACCACATCACTCACTCCACTCACTCACTCACTCACGCACATCGCACACGCGCGCGCACACACACACACACACACACACACACACACACACACACACACATACACACGCGCGCGCGCGCGCGCGCACGCGGACGGACACACACACACATACATATATATGTATGTATATAGTGTGTGTGTGGGGGGGGGGGGGGGGGGGGGGGGGGGGGGGGTTACGGAAAGGAGGGGGAGGACCTGGCAAATATTTATTGTTTATAGGAAACAAGAAACATAGTTAAGTGGGGACAGAAAATGGGAATGAAGATTGCACCGCAACACGGAAATATGAAATCCTTTACACATGGTCGTATACGGTATACTGAAGCAAAGTCTGTCTGGAAAACAAAACGATTTGTGTTGCCTGTCCAGAGTCGACTTTCGTCCCTTGGTTGGGACTCATCGGTGGAACTCATGGAGTTTGTCCGTCTGTGGTATCAGTTGGAGACGTTTCGCCTTTTCTGTGGTATTGTCGTCACCTTGGGAACACAGGAAATTTCAACAGTCTCCCTCGCCAGACAACAAAGGTAAGAAAAGGGAACCTCTCTCTCTCTCTCTCTCTCTCTCTCTCTCTCTCTCTCGCTCTGTGTGTGTGTGTGTGTGTGTGTGTGTGTGTGTGTGTGTGTGTGTGGTGTGTCAGCGCGCGTGTTCGTGTGTGTGTATGTGTGTGTGTGTGTGTGTGTGTGTGTGTGTGTGTGTGTGTGTGTGTGTGCGCATGCGTGCGTGCGTGTGTGTATGCACACACATATATGTTTTTGTTCCTTTCTTTTGCTTGTGTGGACTTTCATGGTCTCTGCTTCCTTTCTCCTTTTTCTCTTACCTTCCAATGTGACCCATCTTGTTTTCTTTCCCCTGCATATTAATCGACACCTTCCCAAAGGCTGGAGCGACACTTGAGAAGTTATTTGTCGAGGAGCAAATAATTTGCGCCAAATTCAGGCAGGGATTAGCAAGTGTCAGGTACAGAGCGTTGACAGTCCATGAACAGCAGAGCCTTCCACACCACACCCTGCCTACCACCATCCATCCCCCCCTCCACCCCCCTGCTGCAGGTGCATTTGTCATCCTACGCCGTCGAGGCAGGCTAGGGAAGGGGAGAGTTAGTTGCCTTGGGGGTGGGGAGAGGTTAGACCGTGAGGTGGGAGAAGTACCACACAAAGGGGAAAGCCTTCGACAACAGAATGCAGCTGGATCCGTTTCATGTTTAGATTTTTTTCGAGCAGGGGGTTAAAAGAAAAAGACACTACATAAAAGTTTTCATCTTTCAGAGCTTAACTATGCATGAGAGGTGGACTAGGGATAAGACGCACGCATAGCGAGAGAGAGAACTTTACTTTTGCACGGGACGCACCCACCTTAATCCCACCGCACCTTTCCGTCAATAACCCCCTCCCGTCTCCCACTGCATACTCAAACAGTGGTCTGAGCGCTAGCCTTTCGAAAGCGTTAATAAACTCCCGCGTGCGCTGCTCGTCGTCCTACATTGAAATAGGGAAAAATCTGTCATGGGCAAACAACAATACAGCGTAATACAGTGTGATACACTGCACGACATGGCAAAATAGACCACAATGGAATACGACGCAATGCTAATTAATCCAGTGCAAGGATAATGTAGTACAGCTCAATACAATACATTTAATTTAAGACATCACACAGTCCCGAGACTGAGGAGAATTCTCAGCCAGCAGTGGTTTCTTGCAATCTGGCAACGGACTAAACTGTGAAATGAGCACACAGCGATGAGAATGGGGTGAGACAGACAGCTAAACACCACCCAAGGAATGAAGAAACAAATGGGACAATTTTGCAGTTAATTCTCATCGTACTTTTCTTCTTCTTCTTTAAAAAAAATTTTTTTTTGCGAGGTAGAAAGCCAACGAGGCACGGGCGGAGGGTGTTGATCCACTTTATTCTCAGTGATGCAGGGAGCCAGTGGAGAGACTGATACATGCATACAAAAAGGCACGCCTTTCACAGGTGCTGATCGTCTGCCCGCTCGAAGCTGCGTTGATTTAAAGCAGGGTTTAAACAGCGGTTATGGCAGACAGTTGTCAAACAGGCCATTGTTGTAACCGAGATAGCAGGCAGGCGGCTGTGGAGAAGTACCACACAAAGGGGAAAGCCTTCGACAACAGAATGCAGCTGGATCTGTTTCATGTTTAGATTTTTTCGAGCAGGGTGTTAAAAGAAAAAGACACTACATAAAAGTTTTCATCTTTCAGAGCTTAACTATGCATGAGAGTGGACTTGGGATAAGACGCACGCATAGCGAGAGAGAGAACTTTACTTTTGCACGGGACGCACCCACCTTAATCCCACCGCACCTTTCCGTCAATAACCCCCTCCCGGCTCCCACTGCATACTCAAACAGTGGTCTGAGCGCTAGCCTTTCGAAAGCGTTAATAAACTCCCGCGTGCGCTGCTCGTCGTCCTACATTGAAATAGGGAAAAATCTGTCATGGGCAAACAACAATACAGCGTAATACAGTGTGATACACTGCACGACATGGCAAAATAGACCACAATGGCTGGGTCAGAAATGTCATGTTAGGAAGAGAGGTGGGGTTATAAATCGAACTGGATATTGCTTTAAAGGTTATATTGTCATGGCATCACGTTCACATAGCATCACGTTCACACCCTTGGGAGCGATGAAGATTAGAGCAAGGACATTTGTTTCTGAAACAGATCACATACACAGGCGCACGCACACGCACAGGTGCGCGCGCGCGCGTGCACACACACACACACACACCACACACACACACACACATCACACACACAAAAACACACACACACACAATGTACATGCACACAACTGTCTCATATATTAATGCTGTCCCGGAGGGGAAAATAGCGATGCATGCATCGTTCGAGGGTTTCACATACTTGACCTAACAGGGACAGGACATTAGCTTCACAGATGTGAACCATCACGCGTCACATTCCATTAGCATAACGCGTGACTCCTTCGACAACCGAGGTGTGTCTTCACGTAAAGCATCAATATATTTTTTACTCCTCACTGCTTTTTAACTTATAAACACCATTACGGCACGACCACTGTACCACCATTTTCCTCTGGTCCTCGACCCTCGCGCCGCCCTCCTCACTCCCTCCCCCACACCTAGTTTGTTACCGTTGGTTGGCTGGGAAGGGGGGGGGGGGATAGGGGATCAAGGGGGTTTCGCTGGGCGCGCTAACAGCCGTGTGGCTTTGACAAGCGGCCCCACAGGGGGAGTGGACACCTGACACCGGCACACCTGGGCCGGCCCCGCGTGGAAACCAGATACCTGGCCTGTCTTCTTCTTCCCCAAGAGTGCGCCTTCCTTCTCTTTCTGTCTCTAACTCTGTGTGTGTGTGTGTGTGTGTGTGTGTGTGTGTGGTGTGTGGTGTGTGTGTGTTGTGTGTGTAAAGGTGAGGAAAAGAGGGTGCTGGGGGAGGGGGAAGGGGATGGGCAATTGTGTCCGCTGTGGGTGACAATACCATATCCTGGGACCTCCCGTGCCCCCCCCCCCCCCCCACCCTCCCTCCCCACACACACACACCTTTCTCGAAGTTCTCTCTCTCTCTCTCTCTCTCTCTCTCTCTCCCTCTCTCTCTCTCTCTCCTCCTCTCATCTCTCTCTCTCTCTCTCTCTCTCTCTCCTCTCTCTCTCCTCTTCTCTCTCTCTCTCTTCAGCGTATGTGTATGTTTGACCCTTGACATAGTCTCTGACTGTCTGTCTGTCTGTCTGTACGTCTCTCTCTGTCTGTCTGTCTGTCTCTCCCCCCCCCCCCCCCTCTCTCTCTGTCTCTCTGTCTGTTGTATGATTCCTGCCACTGTCTTTATCTCAGTCTATGCCTCTTTCTTTCGGTCTATCTGTCTCTGTCTCTCTCTGTCTGTCTGTCTGTCCTCTCTCTCTCTTCCTCTCTCTCTCTCTCTCTCTCTCTCTCTCTCTCTCTCTCTCGTGTTGTCTGTCTGTCTGTCTGTCTCTCTCATACACACTCTCTCTACCTCCCTCCAATTTTGTCATTCTGTGTGTAACACTGGTTTTTCGACATGTACACGAATGCATAATTCCCATTATTTACCGCTGGTCGCATGTAAGTAGGTCGTATATCCTTTGGGCAGTCAAGGCTCGATCTCCACCCCCTATTCTCCGTCACGTGCAGTTCTGTAGTGACCAGTCCAGCCCCTTAAGCTGCCTACCCAGGATTTGTTTGGTCTGACGTCCACCCTCCACTGTACACTGTAGGATGGCCTTAGACAGGGAGTCATGGCGGGATACCCTTTATTCAAGGCCAGCTTGATCACTTCTGGGATAGGTTCTTGTTGCATAGCGTATTATGTCGATTTGTTTGGGAGCTTAGTTGTTTAGGGTATTTTCTTCTTCGGTATTTTCCGAAAATTCTTCGAGAAATAATGCATGGACGTCAGTGAAGAGAATCTGGCTTGTCAGATATATTGATTCTGTATTGATATCGAAGAATGTAAAGATTTGGTGCTGATCGGGAATACAGCGTGCAACGAGTGAGATTAAAGCATTTACAGAGTGTAATGGTGGTGGGTGTGCTTGTTAATGCGCTGCACAGTCACACACAGAGAGCTTGCAGTTACCACCTAAGCGTCGCTGAGACAATGATTTATATGTAGGTACGAGCATCTTAGAAGTCTAGTTTTGCTAGTGGAGATGTGTTGAGCGACAACAGGTGATGGATTCGGGTAGCGTTTGGTTGAAGTTAGGAAGACTGTCCGGTCGTGAGGAAACTTGTCGCTCTCACGAGTGCGCTTTTGGTTACATCCGCCACAGAGGGTTTTTCACCGGCATCGATCGATGTGTCTGTCTGACAGCAAGATAACTGACAAAAGAAAAAAAAAAAAAAAGCGAACCACACACACACACACACACACACACACACACACACACACACACACACACACACAGAGGCACGCACGCACGTATGCACGCAAGCACGCACACACACACACACACACACACACACACACACACACACACACACAAAACACACACACACTCATTCACTCACTCACTCACTCATACACTGTCTGTCTGTCTGTCTGTCTGTCTGTCTTCTCCTCTCTCTCTCTCTCTCTCTCTCTCTCTCTCTCTCTCTCTCTCTCTCTTAATGCTAGTATGAATCAGCACTGTTCTTATAGTAATGAGTTGTATATTGTGCAATATTGTTCTCTGTCAGTATCCTTAGTCTCTGAAGGGACAAGAGCCAGATGGAAAAAGCATCTTGCTTATCTGTTGAAACTAGTAACTGCATTTACACGATCTGACATGACTCCACCCGATCACAAAATAAAAGAAAGAAAATAACAGCATCATGGTGTACCCATCACTTTGCCAATAATCCACAGTTCAGTGGTTTTCAAAGCTTGTAGCAAAAGGTTAGCTCTAATAATGGAAAGAATGCATCATTTAAAACGTTTGCCGAGGAATATATTGTTTGAAATGTTTTGCAGACAAACTTCGAAAACAATGAAACAAAAAATGTGCGAGTGGTCAAGAGAGAGAGAGAGAGAGAGAGAGAGAGAGAGAGGGGGGGGGGGAGAAGAAAAGAAAAAGAAACACCCGAAGGTGCTGGGGAGGACCCAGAGAAGCACTGTCTTCACCTGCCTTTAGAGCAGTCCTGTACCACCCTTGGAGGCCTGCGCTGTGTTGACGATGGGTACAGGCACGCGCAGGACACTCCATTAAGATATCAAGGACATAACTGCTCCTGAACAGAGGTAAATCAGACTACAGGATGCAGCTCATAACAGCCTTAAAGTAGCATCCCCATGGGTGTACCAGCCCGTATTTCATGACTGCAGAGCCCACCGGCGAAAAAACACCACCCTCCAGCTGCCGAGCACACCCCACAGACCCAACCACCCCTGCCCACGGACAGATGAAGACAGTGCCACTCCAGACACAGCCAAGCTTTCGCCATACGGTCTTATGTGCCCTCAAGAGAGAATCCAAAGTTGTAGTCTTTCCCACTGTCAACAGGACTTTCCCTGTGGTCAGTGGGTCTTTCCTCACCGTCACTGGACCTTTTCTCCAGGGTCAGCCTAGTTAAGGCAAAGAAGAAAAAGAAACACCCGAAGGTGCTGGGGAGGACCCAGAGAAGCACTGTCTTCACCTGCCTTTAGAGCAGTCCTGTACCACCCTTGGAGGCCTGCGCTGTGTTGACGATGGGTACAGGCACGCGCAGGACACTCCATTTAAGATATCAAGGGACATAACTGCTCCTGAACAGAGGTAAATCAGACTACAGGATGCAGCTCATAACAGCCTTAAAGTAGCATCCCCATGGGTGTACCAGCCCGTATTTCATGACTGCAGAGCCCACGGCGAAAACACACCCCCAGCTGCCGAGCACACCCCACAGACCCAACCACCCCTGCCCACGGACAGATGAAGACAGTGCCACTCCAGCACACCCAAAGCTTTCGCCATACGGTCTTATGTGCCCTCAAGAGAGAATCCAAAGTTGTGTTTTTCCCCACTGTCAACAGGACTTTCCTGTGGTCAGTGGGTCTTTCCTCACCGTCACTGGACCTTTCTCAGGGTCAGCCTAGTTAAGGAAAGAAGAAAAAGAAAACCCGAAGGTGCTGGGGAGGACCGAGAAGCAGTCTTCACCTGCCTTTAGAGCAGTCCTGTACCACCCTTGGAGGCCTGCGCTGTGTTGACGATGGGTACAGGCACGCGCAGGACACTCCATTAAGATATCAAGGGACATAACTGCTCCTGAACAGAGGTAAATCAGACTACAGGATGCAGCTCATAACAGCCTTAAAGTAGCATCCCCATGGGTTGTACCAGCCCGTATTTCATGACTGCAGAGCCACACGGCGAAAAAACACACCTCCGCTGCCGAGCACACCCCACAGACACCAACCACCCCGCCCACGGACAGATGAAGACAGTGCCACTCCAGACACACCCAAGCTTTCGCCATACGGTCTTATGTGCCCTCAAGAGAATGAAACAAAAAATGTGCGAGTGGTCAGAGAGAGAGAGAGAGAGAGAGGGGGGGGGGGGGGAGGGAGAGAAAGAAAGAGAGAGAGAGAACAGGTTGACAGATTGGTCAGTTGTGCCCAAGTCTTGTCAGAACATGGGAACAGAAAGAGTGGTCAGTGGATGCACAGTAGTAACCCAAGCATTGTTAGATAAACAAGTGCCGACAAAGACTACAGTGTTTTGGGAAATAACACTGACTACAAAGAGATGCACTCAGCCAGATTGCCTTAGGTGTGAAGGAAAAAGAACTCGAATCAAACAACACACACACACGCACATACGCACGCACGCACGCACGCACGCACACACACACACACACGCACGCACGCACGCACGCACGCACGCACGCACGCACGCACGCACACACACACACACACACACACACACACACACACACGTACGCATGCATGCATGCACGCACGCGTGTGCGCAACGCACGTATATATACACTCACATACCACACGCATGCACACGCGCGCTCATGCACACACCACACACACACACACACACACACACACACACACACACACACACACACACACACACACACACTCACTCATACACACGCGCGCGCGCACACGCACACGCACACATAAGCGCTCCCGCATGTATGTTTTCATGAACCTGTCAGCGAACTTGCGCGCCTGGTGTGTGTGTGTGTGTGTGTGTGTTGTTGTGTGTGTGTGTGTGTGTGTGTGTGCGTGCGCGTGCGTGTGTGTGCGTGTGTCTGTGTGTGTGTGTGTGTGTGTGTGTGTGTATGCAAGCGCTCACGATCGATTTTGACACGGTAGTAGCTCTCATATGGCCCCATGCGGTCGGCTAGGTTATATTGAAATGAATTAGGAACCTTATGGTGTGAGAGAGAGAGGGGGGGGGGGGGGAGAGAGAGAGAATGCGGCATAAGAGAGAGAGAGAGAGAGAGAGAGAGAGAGAGAGAGAGAGAGTAGATGCGGGCATAATTTTAATTAACCAACTTAATTGGGACCAAAGCGGTGTCACTTTTAAATGTCTTTCCCCCAGAGGTTAGGAACATGCTAAGCCGAGTCCCTCACCACCTTCGTCACCGATTTCCAGTTCATGTCCGTCTCGCGTTTTACGAGACCCGAACCCCTATCTTCTGCGCACCGAAGCAAAAAGCGCCCTCACTTCCCCCGACGTGGCCTTGAATCTCTCCCTCCTTGCCCTCCTCTTCCTGTCTGCTCGTCTAGAGATTTGCGTCGGAAATAAAAGCGAGACACAAGAGCAGAGAAGACGCGCCTGTCGTAGTTTCGGTAATCATATCGGCGCGACTCGCCTCGCCAAGTGTTTGTGGGTTATGCACCTGTGTTTGTTGTCAAGTTGTGCCCGCCCGTGCCCGTACTCGACAGGAAGGAGAAGCATGCCAGCGCCGGAAAGTTATCTTGGGATGCACGTGCGGACGATTCGGGCGGAAAAACACCGAAAACATACACGGAAAAAAAGCTTTTCGACTGCTCACGCTCTTATTGTTTCGTCTTTTTTTAAAAAAAAAAGATTTCGCAGGGGGGTGTTCATACTTATCTGTACACGTCGGAAGAAATACACACTTGGAAGCAAAGAGAATGGGGAGGAAGCAGGAGGAAGGAGGGGGCGGTGGTCTTGGCTGAAGGAGAAGGATGTTGGGGTGGGGTGGGAAGCAGTGGATGGATATAAACACCGAGTTGACAGGCTGCCACGTGAGAACTCTTCGGCATTCGGTTGTCATGCCGTGTTGTGAATAAAGTTTCAACATCAATCGTTGTTAACAACCTCTGACAGAACAAAAAGGAGGAGGATGGGGAACGGAAGGGTGGTGGAAGGTGAGAGGGCGAACTAGAGAGTAAGCAGTAATTGGCGACCAAGAAAACCTACCACAGACACAGAGTCTACACTGGTTTTGCATGTATCCTCATCTTCCATGGCACCTTCGTTGCCATTACACTCATGCCATCATTCCGTTTTGCCATACATACACAGTCAAACCCTGGCTTTTCTTGTGGCACTCAGCGCTGGCATCCCGGGAGCAGTCACATCCATCTTCTGAGGCATCCACCAACAAGGGAAACTTCGCTGCGCTTGCACCACTTCTGTTTAACACTACTGCAGTCTGCGACTATCCTTTCAATCGCGACAATCCTCTTCAATCGCGACAATCCTTCAATCGCGACAATCCTCTTCAATCGAAAATTCCGACCTGCACTCACCACGGGAGTGAATCAAACTGAGGTCGCCACGCAACAGGGCTGGAAGGACCTTAGAATTGAAAACAGTTTTGATTAATTAATGAGGTTAATGTGGCGCGAGGGCTGGAAGGCCCTTAGAATTGAAAACAGTTTTGATTAATTAATGAGCTTAATTGTGGCGGCGAGGGCTGGAAGGACCATAGAATTGAAAACAGTTTTGATTAATTAATGAGGTTAATGTGGCGGCGAGGGCTGAAGGACCTTAGAATTGAAAACAGTTTTAATTAATTAATGAGGTTAATGTGGCGGCCAGAACTGGAAGTACCATAGAATTGAAAACAGTTTTAATTAATTAATGAGGTTAATGTGGCGGCCAGGGCTGGAAGGCCCGTTAAAAATTGGAAAACAGTTTTAAATTAATTTAATGAGGTTAATGTGGCGGCGAGGGCTGGAAGGCCCGTTAGAATTGAAAACAGTTTTAATTAATTAATGAGGTTAATGGGGCGGCCAGGCTAGAAGGACCTTAGAATTGAAAACAGTTTTAATTAATTAATGAGGGTTAATGTGGCGGCCAGGGCTGGAAGGACCTTAGAATTAAAAACAGTTTTAATTAATTAATGAGGTTAATGTGGGGCGAGGGCTGGAAGGACCTTAGAATTGAAAACAGTTTTAAAAATTAATGAGGTTAATGTGGCGGCGAGGGCTGGAAGGACCTTAGAATTGAAAACAGTTTTAATTAATTAATGAGGTTAATGTGGCGGCCAGGGGCTGGAAGGACCATAGAATTGAAAACAGTTTTTATTAATTAATAAAGGTTAATGTGGCGGCGAGGGCTGGAAGGACCTTAGAATTGAAAACAGTTTTGATTAATTAATGAGGTTAATGTGGCGGCGAGGGCTGGAAGGACCTTAGAATTGAAAACAGTTTTAATTAATTAATTAGTAATGTGGGGGCGAGGGCTGGAAGGACCTTATAATTGAAAACAGTTTTAATTAATATTGAGGTTAATGTGGCGGCGAGGCTGGAAGGACCATAGAATTGAAAACGTTTTAGTAATTGGAAATGAAATGAGGTAGGGACCAGTAAACAATAAACAGTAACAAGTGGGTAAGTTTTGCTCCCATAGGAAAACCTAACACAGAGTAACTTTTATTCAAGACTGGCACAGCCTTTTAAACTTGAATAAAGGCAATACAAATCTGCCTTCAAAAGGGATTGCGATGGTTCCCTTATGCAGCTAGTGAAGAGTTTTCATAACTGTTATATATTTTCTTAATTTCATGTTCCCAGTTTCTCCATCTTCAAATCCCCCCCCCCCCCCCCCCCCCCCCCCCCCCCCCCCCCCCCCCCCCCCCCCCCCCCCCCCCCCCCCCCCCCCCCCCCCCCCCCCCCCCCCCCCCTTTCCCTTAAGTCCAAATCTTTGCCAAGTCATACTATGAAGACAGTTCAATTGTTGGCCTGCGCTTGTTTTTTCCCCCACTATTAGATTGTTCGTCTCTGTATTGTCTGACTTTATTCAAGTTTAACTTAAAAGGCTGTGCCAGTCTGAATAAAAGTTACTCTGTGTTAGGTTTCCTGTGGGAGCAAAACTTACCCCACTTGTTTACTGTTTACAGTTTTAAGTAATTAATAAGGCTAATGTGGCGGCCAGGGCTGGAAGGACCAAGAATTGAAAGCAGTTTTTAATTAATTAATGAGGTTAATGTTGGGAGCCAGGGCTGGAAGGACCTTAGAATTGAAAACGTTTAAAGTTATTAATGAAGTTAATGTGGTGGCGAGGGCTGGAAGGACCTTGAATTGAAAACAGTTTTTTAATTAATTAAGAGGTTAATGTGGCGGCCAGGCTGGAAGGACCTTAGAATTGAAAACAGTTTTAATTAATTAATGAGGTTAATGTGGCGGCCAGGGCTGGAAGGACCATAGAATTGAAAACAGTTTTAATTAATTAATGAGGTTAATGTGGCGGCCAGGGCTGGAAGGACCTTAGAATTGAAAACAGTTTTAATTAATTAATGAGGTTAATGTGGCGGCCAGGGCTGGAAGGACCTAGAATTGAAAACAGTTTTAATTAATTAATGAGGTTAATGTGGCGGCCAGGTCTGGAAGGACCTTAGAATTGAAACAGTTTTAATTAATTAATGAGGTTAATGTGGCGGCCAGGGCTGGAAGGACCATAGAATTGAAAACAGTTTTAATTAATTAATGAGGTTAATGTGGCGGCCAGGGCTGGAAGGACCTTAGAATTGAAAACAGTTTTAATTAATTAATGAGGTTAATGTGGCGGCCGAGGGCTGGAAGGACCTTAGAATTGAAAACAGTTTTAATTAATTAATGAGGTTAATGTGGCGGCGAGGGCTGGAAGGACCTTAGAATTGAAAACAGTTTTTTTAATTAATGAGGTTAATGTGGCGGCGAGGGCTGGAAGGACCTTAGAATTGAAAACAGTTTTGATTAATTAATTAGGTTAAATGTGGCGGCGAGGGCTGGAAGGACCTTAGAATTGAAAAACAGTTTTAATTAATTAATTAGGTAATTGGGGACGAGGCTGGAAGGACCTTATAATTGAAAACAGTTTTAATTAATTAATGAGGTTAATGTGGCGGCGAGGCCTGGAAGGACCATAGAATTGAAAACAGTTTTAGTAATTGGAAATGAAATGAGGTAGGGACCAGTAAACAAATAAACAGTAACAAGTGGGGTAAGTTTTGCTCCCATAGGAAAACCTAACACAGAGTAACTTTTATTCAAGACTGGCACAGCCTTTTAAACTTGAATAAAGGCAATACAAATATATCTGCCTTCAAAAGGGATTGCGATGGTTCCCTTATGCAGCTAGTGAAGGGTTTTCATAACTGTTATATATTTTCTTAATTTCATGTTCCCAGTTTCTCCATCTTCAAATCCCCCCCCCCCCCCCCCCCCCCCCCCCCCCCCCCCCTCACCCAACCCCTCCCATCCACACTACCAACCGTCCAACCTTCGCCCCCCCTCCCCCCCCCCCCCCCCACTTTAGATTGTTCGCTCTGTATTTGTCTGACTTTATTCAAGTTTAACTTAAAAGGCTGTGCCAGTCTTGAATAAAAGTTACTCGTGTTAGGTTTTCCTGTGGGAGCAAAACTTACCCCACATTGTTTACTGTTTACAGTTTTTAAGTAATTAATAAGGTTAATGTGGCGGCCAGGGCTGGAAGGACCATAGAATTGAAAACAGTTTTTAATTAATTAATGAGGTTAATGTGGCAGCCAGGCTGGAAGGACCTTAGAATTGAAACAGTTTTAATTAATTAATGAGGTTAATGTGGCTCGCAGGGCTGGAAGGACCTTAGAATTGGAAACAGTTTTAATTAATTAATGAGGTTAATGTGGCGGCGAGGGCTGGAAGGACCTTAGAATTGAAAACAGTTTAATTAATTAATGAGGTTAATGTGGCGGCGAGGGCTGGAAGGACCATAGAATTGAAAACAGTTTTTAATTAATTAATGAGGTTAATGTAGCAGCCAGGGCTGGAAGGACCTTAGAATTGAAAACAGTTTTAAGTTAATTAAGGGTTAATGTGGTGGCCAGGGCTGGAAGGACCTTAGAATTGAAAACAGTTTTTAATTAATTAATGAGGTTAATGTGGCGGCCAGGGCTGGAAGGACCTTAGAATTGAAACAGTTTTAATTAATTAATGAGGTTAATGTGGCTGCCAGGGCTGGAAGGACCTTAGAATTGAAACAGTTTTAATTAATTAATGAGGTTAATGTGGGGCAGGCTGGAAGGACGCTTAGAATTGAAAACAGTTTTAATTAATTAATGAGGTTAATGTGGCGGCCAGGGCTGGAAGGACCATAGAATTGAAAACAGTTTTATTAATTAATGAGGTTAATGTGGCGGCCCGGGCTGGAAGGACCTTAGAATTGGAAACAGTTTTAATTAATTAATGAGGTTAATGTGGCGGCCAGGGCTGGAAGGACCATAGAATTGAAAACAGTTTTAAATAATTAATGAGGTTAATGTGGCGGCGAGGGCTGGAAGGACCTTAGAATTGGAAACAGTTTTAATTAATTAATGAGGTTAATGTGGCGGCCAGGGCTGGAAGGACCTTAGAATTGAAAACAGTTTTAATCAATGAGGTTAATGTGGCGGCGAGGGCTGGAAATACCTTAGAATTGAAAACAGTTTTATTTAATGAGGTTAATGTGGGGGCCAGGGCTGGAAGGACCTTAGAATTGGAAACAGTTTTAATCAATGAGGTTAATGTGGCGGCGAGGGCTGGAAGGACCTTAGAATTGAAAACAGTTTTAATTAATTAATGAGGTTAATGTGGCGGCCAGGGCTGGAAAGACCATAGAATTGAAAACAGTTTTAATTAATTAATGAGGTTAATGTGGCGGCCAGGGCTGGAAGGACCTTAGAATTGAAAACAGTTTTAATTAATTAATGAGGTTAATGTGTCGGCGAGGGCTGGAAGGACCTTAGAATTGAAAACAGTTTTAATTAATTAATGAGGTTAATGTGTTGGCCAGGGCTGGAAGGACCATAGAATCTGGAACTTTTAATGAGGTTAATGAATGTGATGCTGTGGGAGTGCATTTGGTACACGACGGACAAGGTTATATGCTGTTTTCAAGCATGATGCTCTGTTCCTACCAGATCCGAAAATTACGCTTTGGCGCAGGGATTTCGAGCAACATTCTCTGACAGCATTAGACTTAACCGAGTGGTTCTTCTTGTATTCCCATCTTAGCCCGTAGCACACTCACAACACCGGATAGAAGCCGGCTTGTGTAACACACACACACACACACACACACACACACACACACACACACACGTACACGTACATGCATACATACATACATACATACATACATACATACATACATAACATACATATTAATACATTACACACATACACATACACAGACACAGAACACACACACACACACACACACACACACACACACACACACACACACACACACAGGGAGAGAGAGAGAGAGAGAGAGGAGAGAGAGAGAGGAGAGAGAGAGAGAGAGAGAGAGAGAGAGAGAGAGATTTGTTACCTCTCGTCGGACTCAAACCTACAGTCACATAGCACACAATCTGCAACGCTAACCATCGCACCAAGGCGATTAATGATGATTTGATGACGATGATTATAATGTGTGCAATAAAAACAAATGAATTCAACAATAAGAATACCAAAAGAATGTCAGGTACACTTTAATTACACTATAACCTTGCTGTTGCTAGTTGTGTATGTAGTTATGTACTTGTGATTAAACTCATGTTTTAACCACTCGCAGGTTTAGCCTGTGCAGGAACAAAAGCACCAAAACGAAGGATTCGAAGATGGAGCAGTATCCACATGGCTTCCCCTGTGTTTTGTACAGTGACAGACAGCCCATAGACCAAGACGCACAACTTCAACAACCAAGCAGGGCTCTGTCATGAAAAGTAATCAATGAAACCGAATCCTTGGTCTGCATCCAGATGTAATCGCTATGAACTTTACGGCCACCGTAAGCGTGCAGCATTTAAAGGTGGAGTTTCCTCCTTCAAGGGCCGTTCATCTGTGTAAAAAGCCAGTTTATTTGAGCAAATATCATGTATATCGCCCGATGTTTTCAGGAAGCGAGTGATTCTGTTTGCTTTCATCTCCGGGACGTTTTTGACATTTTTAATAGGAAGGGGGGGGGGGGGGGGGGGGGTTCGAGAAGAGTGGTGGTGGGATGAACAAATTTCTTGTGTCCATTTGCCTTTCATTCCGGGTCATTTGGGTAATGGCTGTCCGTAGCAACTTGCGCGCTAGAAAAGCAGTGTAGAGCAGGGCATTGTTTTTGGTTATGTTTGTCTGTCTGTGCGCAAAATAACAGCGAGCCCGATCTTCGTCAGAGCGAAGAAGGCAGTAAGTATGGCGATGGAAACGTCGTAGCCCATCCAAACTTTACTCCTTCAGCACGTCTCCGGAAAACGTAAGGGGGGGGGGGGGGGGGGGGGGGGGGGGGGGGGGGGGGGAGGGAAACTGTGCAGACTGCATACTGATCTCACCTATCTTATCATACATGATTACTTTTGAAAGGAGAGGAAGCTTCGTGGTCTTCACTGTGTGATTAACCACCTGGCATTAAAAGTCTTATTGAGTGCTGGGATGTAAAGGACGACACTCACAAACGTGTTTACTGCGTTTTCCATGGAAACCGTTTTGTTTTTTTTTTGGCGACGCTCCACCTGGTTTGCTCCCCACCCCCACCCCCGCGCGCCCATATCCCCCACCCCAATTCATTAAGGAATTTTCTTTTAATCATGCACTTAGCAGCCTCCAAATTAAACCGTTCATGTTGAGTCATGTTACTGATAGACGACCGCGAGGCCAAATCAAGGATTCAAGCAAGTCACAAACGGAGCCGTGTACAAGTCAAAATACCAAGGCTAAAAACCAAAGTCATGTCAGATCCTGAAACTAAAGGACTGACCTGAAGCAAAGTTTGTCTCACCAACCCTACCATTATTTCAAGAAAATGCCAGAGAAAACCCGTTCGACACTGGCGAAAATCGCAGGGTTTTAGAGAGCAAGGTCAGCGTCCTCCCAAGGGACAATATTGTTGTTTTCACGGATTTGCTGTGTCCTCATGGTTTTCCTCTAAGCCATCTCCTTGATGCGCAGTCTAGAAAATGAACGTCTGTCTGCAGCCATCGGAATGCGCTGTGAATCTTCTTTCAGTGTATGCATGACTCCACCTATCTGTCAACTTCCCCACAAGTTGTTTTTTTTTTTCTTCTTTTTTTTTTCTTTTTCTTTTTTCGATTCTGAAAGTTCATGGTTCTGTCATTCTCCTAACTTCCCTGTAAACATTTTTGTTTCGATTTTGGTAGTTTTTTGTTAGTAGCCAACGAAAACAAAACAAAACAAAAGAATGCAAACAAAAACAGTGGCCATCAAAACGAAAAACACAAACAACTTAAAATCTGATTTAGTTTCTATCTGTTTGACAACCGCTTTATTTTCAATACAAACACGATCAATATTGTCTGCGATGGCTGGGGGACAGAAAGGAGATCTTTTCTTGGTGTGCACCATCATCACTTCCCCCACGCACCATGAACAGAACCTCCTCTGGTTGGTCCAGGAAACGACCGGCATTCTCACTCTGCACACCCGGTGTACTAGCTTATCACGTGTCGACGGCATCTGACTGCTCTCACGTGGCACGTGTCGGAGTGTGTGACCTTTCCTCTGGCCTTACCATCTGGCTGACGACAACCACATCACACACACGGCGGGGTAACTGCAGGGCTGTACTGACTGCCGTGAAATTCGACAACCTCACTCCCTCCACCGTTACTACCCTAGTCATCCTGCCTCCCACACCTTTCGTCTCACCCCATTCTGCCGCTCCTCCCTTTTTTTTCAGCATCCCTGGCATGATGGCGCTCAGACTGGAGAGTCCCAAGCAGTGCAATGCAAAAACTACTGTGCAATTCAGGAGAACAGTACAATGCAGTGCAATACCATGCAATACAGAACAGTACTGTACAGCTTAATAAAACACACGCGCTGTACAATGCCGTGCAATACCATGCAATACAAAACGGTACTATACAACTTAATAAAGCACGGTGGTGTACAATGCCGTGCAATACCATGCAATACAAAACAGTACTGTACAACTTAATAAAACACAGTGGTGTACAATGCCGTGGAATACCATGCAATACAAAACTACTGTACAACTTAATAAAACACAGTGGTGTACAATGCCGTGCAATACCATGCAATACAAAACAGTACTGTACAACTTAATAAAACACAGTGGTGTACAATGCCGTGCAATACCATGCAATACAAAACAGTACTGTACAACTTAATAAAACACAGTGGTGTACAATGTCGTGCAATACCATACAATACAAACAATACTGTACAACTTAATAAAACACAGTGGTGTACAATGCTGTGCAATACCGTGCAGTACAAAACGGTACTATACAACTTAATAAAACACAGTGGTGTACAATGCCGTGCAATACCGTGCAATACAAAACAGTACTGTACAACTTTTAAAAAAAAACAGCGGTGTACAATGCCGTGCAATACCATGCAATACAAAACAGTACTGTACAATTTAATCACACACAGCACAATACAATGCAACGCAGTATAATGCAATACAGAACAGTTCTTTGCAATTTAATAAAGAACAGCGCAATACAATGCAGTGCAGTACAATACAATACAAAACAGTACTGTACAATTTAATAACACACAGCACAATACAATGCAACGCAGTACAATGCAGTGCAACACAGTACTGTGCAATTTGATAAAACACAGCGCAATACAATGCAATACAGTACAATGCAATACAACACAGTACTGTGCAATTTAACAATACAACACAGCACAGTATAATGCAATACAGTACAATGCAATACAACACAGTACTGTACAATTTAATCATAAAACAGCGCAGTACAATGCAATACAGTACAATGCAATACAACACAGTACTGTACAATTTAACAGTAAAACACAGCGCAGTACGGTGCTATGCAATACAATGCAATGCAAAACAGCAGTGTGCAATTTAACAATAAAACACAGCGCAGTACAATGCAATACAGTACAATGCAATACAACACAGTACTGTACAATTTAACAATAAAACAGCGCAGTACAATGCAATACAGTACAATGCAATGCAACACAGTACTGTACAATTTAATCATAAAACAGCGCAGTACAATGCAATACAGTGTCAACCTCGGGGTAAGTCAGTGGAGGAAGGACTAGCGCACAGCCCAAACACACTCACAGCTTGCTTACAATCTCATTCATATATCATGCATTCGTCACATCAAACCACTAGTAAAGTCTATAACTTTACTACACATAATCATGAACAAAAAACATCAATGCGTATGAAGTCAAACAGAATAAAACATTCTCTCTTTCCTTGAACTTCACAAAACCATTTATCTAAATCATCATAACTAACCCGGGTATAAATAGATTTTTCACTTTACCTGGCCAGGTGATCTTGAACTATTTACGAATCACTGTCTTTCCTTTTCTTCTTTTTTTTTTTCTTTTCTTTTCACTGTCACTTTCACAAACACCAGTCACGACACAACTGCTGACACTGGTCAGGTTGGACTGCTGGCACTGGTCAGGTTAGACTGCTGGCACTGGTCAGGTTAGACCGCTGGCGTTGGTCAGGTCGGACTGCTGGTGAAGTGGCGCTGTCAGGTATGAGGTCGAACCCCGGTTCGGATCGGACAGTGGCCATCAGACATCGATCTGTTCTCCTTTCTTTCTTCCTGCATTAATGCATTGCACTCTCTCGCTCTCTCTTCTAGTCTGCTCTATCAAATGGACATGGTTGCTTTTCTTTTCTTTTTCTTTTTTCTTTTTTTTTCTCTTCATCAGTTAGCAACTCTCTCTCTCTCACATCTCTCCTCCTTAGTCCCTCCTCTGTGACTCTATCTGGTGCTAATGCTTCAGCTCGGTTCTGTTCACTTCTCTCATCTCTCTGCCTTTCTCTCGTGCAGAGCCTACACCCAGAACCTCTTCCTCTCTGTCTGTCTGTTCGTTCTCTTCTCCCCTTCTCTCCCACGCATCACTTTCTTATTATCATCCCATGTGTCAAAGGGTGAGTACCATTGGTCAGTATTTTCCCGCCTTGTACCCGAAGTTACCTCCCTCTAATTCCATTGGACATTCAAATCGTCAAGTCACATCTACTAGCCTTGCTCTCTGTGGTGGTCAATGGGTCATTTAATCAATTATCTTGATTTTACCCCCACCACACAATACCTTCCCCCTTCCTACTTCAACCTGCGACGTCTGGCTTTAACTGTGGGCGCTGGTCGCAAATTGGCTGTCTTAGTCTGACCCAGGCGCCGAGACCCGTCTGGCCAGACCTATCGAGACGTCGGTCAGCCACTCAGTCTGTCTGCCAGACAGTGCTGTCTCCGTGGAGCCTCTCCGCGGTGCCTAATTGGCTGACGCGAAACCTTAAGTCGTCTGCTTGGACACCAGGATATTTGAGTTGAGCTTATGTCCAAACAAACTGGCTGGCGACTGACCACGACTTCGGTTTTTCTTTTTCTGTCCGTGACATACAGTACAATGCAATGCAACACAGTACTGTACAATTTAACAGTAAAACACAGCGCAGTACGGTGCTATGCAATACAATGCAATACAAAACAGTATTGTGCAATTTGATAAAGCACAGTGGTGTACAATGCAGTGCAATACAATGCAATGGAAAACAGTACTGCGCAATTTGATAAAAACAGCACAGTACAATGCAACGCAATACAATGCAATACAAAACAGTACTGTGCAATTTGATAAAACACAGCGCATACACTGCAATGCAATACAATGCAATACAAAACAGCACTGTGCAATTTGATAAAACAGCACTGTGCAATTTGATAAAACAGCGCAATACAATGCAATGCAATACAATGCAATACAAATCAGTCTGGTGCAATTTGATAACACTACAGCGCAATACAATGCAATGCGATACAATGCAATGCAAAACATTACGGTGCAATACAGTACAATGCAATACAACACAGTACTGTACAATTTAATCATAAAACAGCGCAGTACAATGCAATACAGTACAATGCAATACAACACAGTACTGTACAATTTAACAGTAAAACACAGCGCAGTACGGTGCTATGCAATACAATGCAATGCAAAACAGCACTGTGCAATTTAACAATAAAACACAGCGCAGTACAATGCAATACAGTACAATGCAATACAACACAGTACTGTACAATTTAACAATAAAACAGCGCAGTACAATGCAATACAGTACAATGCAATGCAACACAGTACTGTACAATTTAATCATAAAACAGCGCAGTACAATGCAATACAGTACAATGCAATGCAACACAGTACTGTACAATTTAACAGTAAAACACAGCGCAGTACGGTGCTATGCAATACAATGCAATACAAAACAGTATTGTGCAATTTGATAAAGCACAGTGGTGTACAATGCAGTGCAATACACTGCAATGGAAAACAGTACTGCGCAATTTGATAAAAACAGCACAGTGCAATGCAACGCAATACAATGCAATACAAAACAGTACTGTGCAATTTGATAAAACACAGCGCATACACTGCAATGCAATACAATGCAATACAAAACAGCACTGTGCAATTTGATAAAACAGCACTGTGCAATTTGATAAAACAGCACTGTGCAATTTGATAAAACAGCGCAATACAATGCAATGCAATACAATGCAATACAAATCAGTATGGTGCAATTTGATAACACCACAGCGCAATACAATGCAATGCGATATAATGCAATGCAAAACATTACGGTGCAATACAAAAAAAACACAATATAATGCAAGCAATACAGAGCAATTCCACACAAAACATTACGGTACGGTACCATGAAACATAATACAATACAACACTATGCAGTGCAATGCAATACAAAACATGGTACAAAATAGTTAAGCACAATACAACAGTGCAATGCAACGATAGACATTATGGTACTACACATTGAAACGCAGTACATACAGGCACAATACACCACAATGCAGTGCAAAAATGTACAGTGCAATACATCAAAACGGTACAACAGAACAATTTAGTGCAGTGCTATATAAAACAATACAGAATATTACAAATTAAAACACAATACAATACGTAGAATAGCCTGTGATGCATAGCAAAACAACACAGCACAGTACCAAAAAAGTACAATACAAAGTAATGCACTGCAAAACAAAGCAGAGCGGTACGTGTACACACGATACAACGCAATTCAGTACAACACAGTGATGCTCAGTGTGTTTGTTATTGACATGTGTATATAATTTTATGGTCTTCGTTTCTGGTCCGGTTATTAACTCTATGGACGACGTGTAGTGGTACACGCTCAATAAAATTTAAAAAATTGTGTAACATCCCAAATGATTGAACGAATGCATTGTACAGATTGGTTGTTCGGGTAAGTGGTAACAAAAGAGCAACGAATGCCGCATGTACTTGAAATCCTTCGACCGCTATGCAGTCTTGTGAACGGATGGCATCAGTCATCAACACACAGACGTTTGGGGATGATCGACGTCTGGACTTCATCACTGCTCATGTCGATTGAATGATTTGCAACGCAGTGCAATGTACTTGTGCCTGTGGTGATGGTAGTGTACAGCGAAATCTGCTATTAATCTCAGGTTGATGGTATACAACATAAATTACACTCTATTAGATCAGGATGTTATCACGTTCAAATCATTACGTCTGTACGATGGATGGTAAGTACAGAATCATCATGCTTTTCCCGATGCATATGCAAGCGTGAAAATCATGGTTAGTCAAGAATAGTTAAACGTTAGAACTTCATCAACTGTTGTTCAACGGATGTATTGACCAGCGTGTGGAAAGTCATCATGTTTTGTCAATGGATGTTACAACGGTACAAGAATTCATCCATGTTTGCATGATGTTTACAACTTGAATCAATCATGGTTGTGTGATGGCATGTAAACACATCAGCGTCAGAACTCATACAGGTTGATGCCGCAGAAGCAATGGATTGTGTACACGGAATCTGGAATTCATCACTGTTGGGTTGTCGATGTTAAAATTTTGAGTCATGTGTTGTAAGTCGGTTATTACACTTTGGACGATACGGTTTATGGAACTTTAAAATAACAACTGTTTTGTAACTGGAATGGTTTAACGCTATGGAATTCATCATTGGTTGTGTCGGGATAAGTGGTATCAAGCTGCGATATATGTTGGAAATTCTCACGTTGCGACTTCTTGAACGTTTGTTCGAACGAAGGTTTATACGCTTGGAATTCATCACTGCTTTGTGACGATATGGTTTCAACGCTATGGAATTCATCACTGTTGCTGTGGTAACGAATGTTTACAACGCTATGGACTTCATCACTGTTTGTGGAACGAATGGTTTACAACCGCTAGGATTCATCCTGTTGTGTCGAACGAATGGTTTACAACGCTGTGGACATCATCACTGTTTGTGTCGATGAATGGTTTACAACGCTATGGACTTCATCACTGTTTGTGTAACGATGAATGGTTTACAACGCTATGGACTTCATCATTGTTTGTGTGATGAATGGTTTACAACGCTGTGGAATTCATCACTGTTTGTGTGATGAATGGTTTACAACGCTATGGACTTCATCACTGTTGGATGAATGGTTTACAACGCTATGGACTTCATCACTGTGTGGATGATATGGTTTACAACGCTATGGACTTCATCACTGTGTGGATGAATGGTTTACAAGCTATGGACTTCATCACTGTGTGGATGAATGGTTTACAACGCTATGGACTTCATCACTTGGGAATGGTTTACACGCTAGGTCATCGATGTGATGAATGGTTTACAACGCTATGAACTTCACCATTGTTTGTGTGGATGAATGGTTTACAACGCTGTGGAATTCATCATGTTTTGTGGATGTATGTTTACAACGCTATGGCTTCATCACTACGTGGATGAATGGTTTACAACGCTATGAAATTCACACTGTTTGTGCGCCAACGCTATGAAGTTCATCACTTTGTGTGACGAATGGTTTACAACGCTATGAAACTTCATCACTGTTTGTGCGGACGAATGGTTTACAACGCTATTAAATTCTCACTGTTTGTGCGGGCGAATGGTTTACAACGCTATGAAATTCATCACTTTGTGCGGACGAATGGTTTACAACGCTATGAACTTCATCACTGTTTGTACAGACGAATGGTTTACAACGCTGTGGAATTCATCACTGTTGGTGCGGACGAATGGTTACAACGCTATGAAATTCATCACTTTGTGTGGACGAATCGTTTACAAGGCTGTGGAATTCATCATTGTTTGTGTGGATCAATGGTTTAAAACGCTGTGGACTTCATCACTGTTTGTGTGGATGAATGGTTTACAACGCTATGGAATTCATCAATATTTATGTGGTTGAATGGTTTACAACGCTATGGAATTTATCAATATTTATGTTGATGAATAGTTTTCAGCGCTATGGACTTCATCACTGTGTGGATGGATGGTTTATAACGCTGGAATTCCTCGCTGCTTGTGTCGACGGATGGTTAAAACAAACGCTGGGAAGTTGTTTCCGTGTGCAGGTAAACTGGAATGCTTTAGAGGAGGGATTTTCGCACCTGTACTGGATTCCTTGGCTTCCCTCATGCACGCTCTCTTTTCTCCCACCCTTAACTTACGCGCGTACGTGATACTGTTTACGCACGCGTGCTGTGTACGCGCTCGTCCGCGTTTACAAACACGCGCGCGCGCGCCCGCGCCCGCGCCCAGAGAGAGAGAGAGAGAGGGGGGGGGGGGGGGGGGGGGGGGAGGGGTCAGACACTGCTCGCAACCCAGGAGCAAATTTTATTGTGACGTCTCCACCATTATCTCAGAACGTCATGTGGTTTGGAACCCAAGAGGCTTTTCCCTGTCTCTGGTGGACCAGAGGAGAGGAGAGAGAGAGAGAGAAGAGAGAGAGACAGAAGACAGACAGACAGAGATAGACAGGGAGACAGAGAACAAGACGACACAGAGAGAGAGAGAGAGGATGAGAGAGAGAGAGAGAGACAGAGTAGGAGACAGGACGAGACTCAGAGAGAGAGAGGAGGGGGAGAGAGGAGGTCAGACGGACAGACAGATATATAGGGGGGGAGGGGGCTAGTGAGGGAGCTGGCGAACTCTGACGTCTGGCAGACGTGGCAAATTGACTGGTAGGCCGAGGCTGCGGGCATGGGGAGGAATAATTGACAGCTTTGTGTGACACCGCCTCACGACAAGCACGTGCTGGAAACAAGGCGGTTGCTGTTTCTATGGAAACCAGATGCTGGCCTGTAGAAATCAAGCTGGAGATGGCTTTCGAGGAAGAGAATCATTTCCATGTGATGACACGGCGTCGTCGTCTCCTGTTTGTGCAGCGTGTAGTGGCAGCGTGTGGTAAAGGAGAGAGATGTGTGTGCTTTGTGTCGTTCCGTTGAGAATGTTGAGAACCACTGTGCGTACTTGGGAGTGGAGGAGGGGAGAGCATGGTCGTGGTATCTTGCATTAGACAGACAATTAAATAAACTGCTTGAATGATTGATAGTTCATCTCTTGAACCGAATTAGCTATCCACCTTCGGCGGTCTTATGGTCAGAGTTGGCATATAGTTAGAACGTTCGGCCGCTTAGCTCACGGTCGAGAGTTCGAGTCTCTTGTGGGGTCGAATTTCAACGGCTTTGAAACCGTCTCTGCCCACCAAATTTCATGGGTCAGTAAGTTCGAAAGAGGTTAACGCGGCGAAGGGAGTAGGTCGGACCCTGACTTCAATGATGCCGTGCATTAGCGAGGTGAAGAGGCCGCCACCATTGCGGCTATCCAGGCTGCGGCTCTGTCATTTTCGGGGGGAGGGGGGGGGGGGGGGAATGCCGTGTTGAAAGAAGGGGGAACGGTGCAAAACGTTCAGGGCAATGCAAGGCAATTAGGAACCCCCCCCCCCCCCAAAAAAAAAAAAAAAAAACCCAAAAAATTTTTTGTGTAGGAAAGCGACCAAACTGTAAAAAATTAAGGGGCAAACTTCCCCACAAAAAAGACAGTAATTTCTTTTATCGTTTTTTGGGGGGGAAGAAAATCGTTTTTTTCGTCCGTTTGTTGAAAAACCGTACTTTACGACTTTTTGTAAAATTCTGTTTTGTGTGATTGCTGAAAAAAAAAGGGTATTGCAAAACACGTGACGAAAAGTTCAAACTTTTTGGGATGAAAATTTGAAGAAAAAAGGGACTGGTTTTAGCGGGGGCTGTTGGGACAAACAAAGGACAGTACCTAGGAATTTTACTGTCCAGTGACTATCACTTTGTTCGGCGACATTTAATCAAGCAAAGTTAAATAACCAAAGTTCCGGGGTGGGGCTTGCGTTTTTGTTACCACTTCCGAGAAAAAAACAATTTTCAAAAGGAGGGTTTTTGTGTGTGGGGAGGGGGGGGGGGGACGAAGAATCGAAATGGGGGGGATGCGGAGACACCCCGGGGGGGGGAGATGAGTGAAGGAAATGCGGGAAAGTGCTGCCCCCAAGAACTAAAAGCACACTTAAAAGAAAAAATTTTACAAGGGTAACATTGTTTCGACGGAAAGGGGTGCCATTTGGGAAAAGCTGTGTAAACAGAGGGGGTCCATGACAAAACGCACGACAGCTTTTTTTTTTACTTTTGTCGATGGGGAACTGGTTTTTCCGTCCACTCACGGACAGTGTGGTCCGCCTGTCCATTACATGCGACATTTAAATTCAGTCAAGGCTTGCCCAGTCAAATTTCAGTAAGGTAGTTTTCGCTGTCGGCAGCCCGAGGGGCCCCTGCGGTTGCTGGCACAAAAAGCGATATTCTCTCTCCCTTTTTCCCTTTTCTCTCTCTCCACTTTCTCTCTCCCCCCCTCTCCTTCATCTCCTCTCCTCTCCCTCTCTTCCTTGTGGGTTTTTCAGAATATGTTGGTACATTATTTTATGCAGGGGAGTTTTTTTAACTGTTTTTTTTTTCTATCTTTTTCTCTTTTTTTGTCGGGTCTCAGGACTCGGAATCTTCGAACGTCAGGAGGTTTAATTTTACCTTACATCCGAAATCTGGCCCACCAAAATCACATTCCAAATTTTCGATCCAGTCTCCTCCACAATCGAAATTAAAGCCGACATTAACTCACCAATGCAGCCCCCCCCCCCCCCCCCCCCCTCCTCCCACCACCCCTAACCCGCTACCCCTCCCAACATAACACTTACCCGCATTCGTGGATCAAAATTCCCGGGAAGGGGGATAGGGTTTTGTGTGCATCAAAGCTAGAATTACCCACCACGCACCAAACACACCCCTAAGAACAAAATATCCGCCGACTCACTTGCTACTCCACCACTTTTTTGGGCGAAAGTCCCCCTAAAAGCCGCCTATTCCTTTCTCGAAAAAAACCAAAAAAAACGACCCCAAACAAACATACTGTCAGGTACCTTTTTTCAATACAAAATTTACAAAAACTTTTCATTTTTTATTTTTGTTTAACCCTGGTTTTTCCGACTTTTTTCAAAACATCATTTTCACCAAACACTTCAAAGAGTCTCGCCCCCCCCCCCCCCCTTTCATGGAAATAACCCAGTTTTTAACTTTTCTCTAAAACTTTTAAAAAAACGATTTTTTTTCTGCATAAAACCCACCTTACCCACTGTCTTCCACGAAAGCTAGTTTCGACAAAGTTTTCTTTTTTAACTAGTCCTTTCTGCCGAAGCATTAAATAAATTTATGTCCCCCTTCCTTTTCAAACAGTTTTTAAAAAAGTTTTTAACACTCCAATTTTATTGCTAGATTAACTAAATATATTCACATCGTCCAAAAACCCTTTTCTTATGTATGCTTGTTCCATTTAAGTGTTTGGACAAAAACCACAAATGATTAAAATTTTAACGAAAATTTTTTTTAACAGGGGGAAAATATTTTTCACAACCATCTGCCAAAATTTTAAGAACATGAGGGGTTTTGTCAAAAATTTTTAACTCTCCAATTTTTATTTTTAAATTAATTTGTTATTTTTTTATATTCTTTGAAATTTTATAATTTTTAAAAGGGGGTTTTTAAAAATTTTAAATTGGGAAAAAAAAAAAAAAAAAGGGTTTTTTTAAAAATTAGTTTTGTTGCTTGTTGTAATAACCTAATATCCCCCTTGGGGAAGAAGAGCATAATTTGGGGATTAATCTAATTTTTGCACTAATTAAAATTCCTTTAAAAAGGACGTCACTAACCCCCAACCCCACCCTCCCCTTATCTTTTAAGACAAAAATTTCAAAATTTTTTGTGAACGTGTCCCTAATTTCTTTGCAAATGAACGAAATTTTTGTAAACATTTTTTAAAACCCTTCTCTCTGGGAGGATGTATTTTTTTTTTCCCATACCTTTATTTCAATCTCCCGACTATTTCGTCCGGGCATAAACTTACAAAAAAGGCCAATTGAATGTTTTCTGAAACTTTTTTGAGGGCAAAAATATGTAAAGGGGCTTTGAATTCAAATTTATGCCCCCTTTCAAAAAGGCAAAAGCCCCATTGTTTTCAGGCTTCCCGAAAATTTTAATCTACTCCAACATTATTTTTCTAGTTGCGCGCTGTTTAGTTTAGGAAACTTTTTTGTCCCCAAACCTTTTTGCTTTTATAACACCACTTTATTGTCCCAAAAACCATCAAACGCCTATCACATTTTTTTTTCAAACCGCAACGTCTCAAGGTTTTTTAATTTCTAAATTAACCCCTTACAGGCCTAATGAACTCCTGGCTTCGGGCCCCCGCTTTATTTTTTAGAAAACCATTATTTTATTTCCAAACAATGGCATATCACATTTTAAAACTTCCCCCTTTTTGTTTTTGGTTTTTTTTTAAAAGATCCAACCCTCCCACAAACTAATCTTTTAAACGTAAATTGGGGGAATTGTAAAATTTTCTAACGCAAAAACATTTTTCCTGACGGAAGACTCTTAAAAATTTGAGGCCTTCCACAATAAGTTTTTCATCATGCTTACTCATCCAAATGAACAAGAGTAATGAATGAAATGCAAGACGAGCGGACTTTCCCCCCATAATATTTGGGGGTGAAACCCAAAAAATCTAAATCTATAAACCCCAAAAATTTTAGCTATTTCTTTATCAAAAAGAAACCACTTTTTCTTCAGGTTTGAATGTTAACATTTTTTTTTAGATTCGCATTTTTAAGTTTAAGTAATGTCGAAGTTCCCATGCTTCTTTTAGTGAGAAAAAACCCTAAACCATCATCTATTGTTAACTGGCTAATTTTTGTCCTTTTTGTCAATTTTTTAAAATCTTATATTCTTCTTTGATTCACTATATTAAACCATACACTTTGTAGAATATTCATGGAGTGCACCTTTTTGGCCCCCCAAATTTGTTTATAAATAGCATGTTCAAAAAACGAAGGCGGTTTGGTTTTATTGTTACAAATTTTTTTAAAACGAAAAAAAAATGATGCATCAAAAAACGATGCAAAATTTTTTTTCTTTGGGCCACACACATCAAAAAAATATAGAAACGATCTCTTGACATTGCTGGACCCAGCTCCCCTTTTTCAAAAAAAAAGGTACATCCAAAAAAGCAATATTTTAAACCCCCCCATTAAAAACGACCACACCAAGAAAGCTGTTTAGTCACCGATCTTTTTTATCAAACCATTAAAATTTTGCTGTTTTTTTGCCATCAACGGGTGGGATCGTATGCTACTTTAAATCACCAGACCTTTGGTGGGGTCAGGTACAATATTTTTTCCCTTTCAACGTTTTTTTGACAACGGCAGCGCCATTACCAAAATACAAACCTTTTAATCCACCACAAAAAAATAGACAAAAGGCTTTTGAAAGACTGAACAAATTTCAATATTAACCCAACGGCTTAACAAACGGGATCATAACAGGGTCAGGCACCTTTTTTTTTGGGCACCACAGAAAGAAAACTATACTGGCATCCTCCTTTCAAAATTTTTCTTTTCAGGCAAAACTGTTCAGCCCGGGGCCCTACACAAGAGCAAAACGCAGGACAAATTTATCTTAGACCTTCAAAGGGCCAACTAGAGCGGGAATAGAACGAAAAACGACTCTTTTCCACTTACGTGGTGTTTTTGCTGGGTTCACAAGCCGGGCAAGATCAAGCATAACTACCTTTCACGCTTTGACCCAAAAAACAAACTTACAATTTAAAGGGGACCCAAAAATCACGTTGTTTTACCTTCAGAAACAAAGGTCCCAAACAGTTTACAATCCCAAAAGACAAAAGAACTTTGCTTTGGGCACGGTTTAAAAACATCCCTTCTGCCCCAAAACTCCGGTGGGAATAAAAATAAACAAAAAAGAAATTCTTATAGCGGGCAATGAACAAAGTTGGGAAAAACGACAAAATCAGCCAAAAAAAACAAAAAATAAAAGAACACCCAAGATTAATCTCCAATCCCCGAAGCCAAAACCCCCAAAATCATTTGAACTCACAAAGCCGCGACTCGTTCGCATGACCATGAATATGAAAAACACGCTTGTTCTTGTAACGGGCATAATTACTTGGTCTTTATCTCCCAAATATTAAACCCAACTTTTAAGAGAACAAATTCCATAAGTGCTCGGCCATAAACCCAACCTTTGCTTGCAGTAACAAAAGCCACAACAATACTCCCCAAATTTTTCCTGGAAAACATTCACGGCTTTCCCACAATTTTTTTAAAAAAAAATTCGCAAGATGACAGCTTTTTTTTACCCAGATTTACAGGGCGGGGGCAGGCGCGGGGGTAAGAACTTACCCCCGCCCCCTTTAATACCCAAACCCCCAGTGGACTTTTTGAAATCCTAAGCAAATTTAACCTTACAAAGTACACCTGCTCCAAAAAAAAAGGTCTATTCGTTCTGCTAGGTTTTGTCTTCATAAAAAATTTTTTCGATATTTCTCTTTTTCTATTTACTTGATCGTAATTTGGTCTCGGTTAGTATCAGCATTTCTAGTCTTGCAAACTTTTTTTGTTCAAGACTTTTATTTTTGTCTTATCTTTTTTTAATATCGGGCCCAATTGGCGCATCACCCAAAATTTTTTTTTTTTCTTTTTTTATAGCCTCTATTTCACCAGTTTTGCTAAATTTTTTTTAATTCGCCCACCTCTCAAAGCTGACAAGGGCCCAAAATTTCGCTGGGTAGGGGTGAACTGATATTTAAAAAGCGTTTCTTCTAAAAAACGGATTCGCTTCTTTTACATTATTAACCCACCTGCTATTGATTAATTCTTTAAAGTTCCAGTTTGCATTTGGTTACTGTTGGGACTTGCATGTTTTTGAATTTTAGAAACTGAAACCCATAAAATTTGGCTAACAAACAAGGGCGTTTGATCTTTCACACGATTTTTGTAAAATTGACTTTGAAAAAATTTTTAGGGGTCGGTTTTAGTTGAAGCCAACCGATTCCCTTGATCGCTTTTTACAAACAAATGACCATCCTAATTAAAAAATCATTTGGGTCAAAAAATTGGGGGGTTTTTTGCCCTAAACTTTGTAAAATGCTCCACCGTACTTTCTGTTAATTCACGTCGCATTGAACGCGAGCGATCCCGTGTCAAAGGGATCATTTCACTCATTCGCCCAGACAAAAACATAAAAACTTTTTCGCCTTCAATTCCTCCCATTTTTAAATAATTAATTTTTTATTTGTTTAAAAAAAAATGTCAAACAATGGCCGATTTTTGGGCCCCAAAGAAGCAAAAAAAACCCCTTTTGGGGCGGGGGGGAAAAACGAATATTACGTTCCAAATAAACCACTACAAAATCAGATAAAATTTTTATTTTTAATTTCCAGACCTAGGAGCAAGATTTGACGACCCACCTGCCCGGCTTACTTTTAAAAAAACCGCTTCAACCCCGACCAAACCAGAACATTTTCCCAAAAATTTGGGGAGGGGCAATCGAAGAAAATTTTAAAAATTAGGGCAAGAAATTTTTTAAAAAATGCAAAATTTTTTTAACCCTATTCTGATTAGGGGCTAACCGCGAAGAAGGGAAGATTTTGCGTTCAAGGAATGGGCAATGAAGAACACAAAAATTAGAAAGGCCAAACCGCCTCGGGTCTAAAACGCAAAAAGGCTTTAGCTGTAAGTTTCGTAGGTAAACCTTTTTTCCTTTCCCCTAAAATTTTTTGAGTTGTTAAAAGCGCATGCCCCATACTTAAAGGGACTAAAAGACAGTTTGTCAAAACAACTTTAGAATACAAAACTGTTATCAAATCAACAACACCGAAGAAAAAAGTACAAAATTTGACATCTCGTTAGAGTTTGCGTTGTTACACCCTTTTTAGAAAAGCTGATTGGGGATAAATAAAGCCCCAAACTAAAAAATATTACGAAAACGTGCGTCACATAAAAACAACCAAAAACGGAGACACAATAGGGGAATTTTAGTTTTACGCCAGCAAGACCTTTAAAGATTTTTTTGCGTGTGAAGATAAAAACCATTAAAAAAGGGGAAGTGAAAATTTTTAATCCAAAAATAACAAAAGTAAAATGTTCGATTGGGGGCATCCAACCAAATCACACATTTAACCTTTATCATCATTTTGACAAAATAAAAAATTTGTTGGGGGGGGAGGGGAAAAAAATCCACATTCCCTTTTCGCAAAATAACAACCTTCACATGTAAGACTTATATTTTAAAACAACAAAATACGGTTAGGATTACCTAAGTCAAGGGGAGAAAATCATTTTACATGGAACGGGAGAACCGAGAACGTAAAAACATTAAAAATTGATAAAAAAGAAGAAGCCGAAAAAACCGTTAATGTACTTTTGTTTTAAAATATATGACGCGCGACTATGAAGGGCAGATTACAAGAATACAAAACTAAATTATTTTTTTTAAAAAAAGCGTCTTCAGGTTACCCAAAAAGTGCCTACCACCGCCAAAAGAAGAGATCAGGAAATTTCTGCGCTGAAGTAAAAACCTCAGATAAAACAAACTTACACAAATAACAAAAACAAGAAAACCTTTTCAAAATACAGCAAAACCAAACGAAATTCTGGCCTTTAATGCGGTTACATATTCAAAACGGGAACATCCTATAACGCTCATCACAGGAACGGGGTTAGCCTTTTTGCAAAGGCAAGGGTGCACCCGCAGCTTTACCTCAGGCGGGTTGTTTTTTTTACCTCGGTCGGGTTTTCTTTAGTTTAAAAGTGCTGCAGAAAAAATAAAAACTAAACCCAAACCCCCAAGCTAGGTTCAACAAAAACAGCAAACTTTATTTCGTTTAAACGACATAAAAAGCGCATTGCTCAAACATCACGGAAAAAATTTTTAAAAATCGTTTACGCCAAATTTTGATGCCCCCCCCACAAAAGACAAAAGTTTGATCTCAAAGAAAGGCGGGGGCAATTTTTTTCTAAACACCAACCCACAGAAAAAAGGAATGCAAAAAAAAATTAAACAAACATTAAACTCTTTTCAAACCCACTTTAAACAAGCCAAAGGTTTTTAAAAATTTTTTTAAATAGCCCAGCCAAAAAGACCGTTATATTGGTTCGATAATATTTTTTTTTTTAAAAATTTAAATAAATATTTGAGTTAAAAAAAACCACATGGCTAAGAAATATGAAGGACAAACAATTTTTTGAACAATGCAAGACTTTTTGCAAGGGCACGAAAAAAATTATTTAAAGTCATTGCCCCAGCAAGCAGGGGCAATGTTGGCAGCATTCCAATTTTTCCAAGTAAACTAACAAAAAAACCCCCTTTTAAAAGTAATGTTAGCTGTTTTAATTGACATGAAACAATAAAGAAGAAAACTAAATCGGGGGCTCAACAAAACAGCAGCAATTTTTCCTCAAGACTTAACCCGGGTTGGCAGACAACTGTTTTGCACGTTTGACGCGCGCGAAGAACCCAAAAAAGGAAGCCTGGTTGGTAAAGGGGGCGAAGTCCAGAACAGATTAAAACAGCTAAATGCCCGTTTTGGCAATCTCACATCCACACCTCCACATATCGCAAAAAAAGCAGTTCTAAACAAAAAATAAAACAACAAATTTTAGGGTGGTTTTTTGCAAGGGGGCATTACGCCCGCAAGAACGCAGAGAGAGTGCTAACACGCCCTTTCACAATACTTAACTTTAGGGAAATCCCTTTTTCCCTTAGCGGGATTCCATTGACTGTTTGAAGACAAAACAAACCCAAAACTTTAAAGTTTTCACAGGAAGAAACAGATTTGTGCCAAAAAATTAAAAAAATGCCAAAAACGCCAACAATGCAACCAGACAAAAATCAGGACTTTTCCCACGAAATTTTTCACCACGGGGGTACCGCATTACACTTAAACCCAATGTAAATTTTTGCGGCATACTTCAAAGCATTACCAAAACAAAAATTTGCAAAAAATTTTTTCAAAAATTTCCCCTGGCAAGCCGCGAGTGAACATATAAAACATTGTAAAAAATTCGAATTGTAATACGAACAATTACGCCCCCAGAAGGGAAAAAGTTAGTTTTAAAACGGAAACGGGGCAAAATTCTCCAACGGTTTAAAAGCAACTTTAGTCGCTTTTTTTTCCTTATGAGGGCCAGCGCCCAAAACTTCGAAAAAAAAGCTTTAAAGATAATCACAATTTGTTCATTTTCCTTCTTAAGTCAGGTCGGGTGGCGCCATTTCAAGCCAAATTATAAGGGAAACCCAAAGCGCAGAAAAAATTCTTTAAAAACCCGCAGCAAGGGGTAAAGACTTTCTAAAAACTGAATTAACTGAACAAAAGACTCCTAAAGACCAACAACAGTATGACCAGCCACGCATTTTTGGTTTTCTTTAGAGCAACCCCAAGATGTAAACCCCCCCATTTTAAAAACCCTAACACATTAGGGGAAATTTAGAGGAGCGCGCATAACAAACAATCTTTTAACAAAGTTGATCCTAAACATGGAAGTGCCCATCTTCTTTTTATAACCTTTCAGGTTTTCACTCCACAAAAATTTCAAGCATAAACCACGCCTTTAGGGGGCATGCATTGCACATCATCAGAAAAGTCATGGTTTCACTTTGAATAACATGCTTTCTAACCCTCATGCAACACAAAGGGCTCATTTAAGGGACGGCATCCTTTAAAACCGCCCAAAAACGGAAAAATATTTTGACCAAAAATCTTTTGAAAAGGGGGTTTTTCCCTTAGAGAAAATGAACAGTTGGGAAAGGTTTCGAAGATACAAATCCGCCTAAAGCGCGTTTTTTTCTAGTCAAAAAAAGGAAAGGACATTTTGGGTTCGATTTCCAGCATGCCAAGATCTGGCAAAGTTTGTTGTAAAACGATGGGGGACTATCAAAATCCTATTTTAAGCAATGTATGTTGTTGGGGAGTCTTTTAAAATTATAGAAAAAACCCAGAAACATTCAGTTTGGATCCGCGCATTTAAATTTCTGCGCCCGGGATGAGCTGGGACCTTCTTTTTTTTTGGGGGTTTTTTTTTTTTTTTTTTTGGGGGTTTTAGGGAATTTATTTTTGGGCGATATTAGAAACAAAACCCAAAAAACAGATATTGAAAAAAAGGATTCCGTTTGAAAAAAAAGAGGGCGCGCATCCTTCCTTAAACAAAATCAAAAAAGGACAAAAAAATTTAAAAAAATTAAAAAAGGTCTTTAACCCCATCCATGGATTTTTAGAAATGCAAAATTTTGAAAAAGGGTGGGGAAAAGCAACCTTAACGAATTAAAATGGCCAAAAAAACAAACGAAAAAATTTTTAAAAAAAATTTTTTTGCATTAAACTTCCAATTTTAAAAGGGGAAAATGAACATTCAGAAAATTGCTTAGATCAAGAACTTCAAAAACCCCATGGAAAAACCCGCTAAACTAAAACCAAGAGCAGAAAAAGATTCAAGGAAACCCCACTTTTTAAAACTTGAAAACCCCCCCAAAAAAATTTATTGCCCAAAAAAAACATTAACGACTTCAAAATAATTAACAAATTTAAGTTTCAGATCACTTTTTGGCTTTGAAAAAAAAAATTTTGGAAACCGATTTAAAGGGCCTTTTAGAAAACAAAATTTTTTTTTAACTTTTCAAAAGCCCCTTTCAAGTGATTAAACAACAAAATTTTTTTGAAATCCCCATGAAAACTCAACAAACCCAAAATCGAAGTACAAAGAAACGGGAAATTTTGACACCCCAAAAAAAACCCTAATTATTAAAAACCAAAAAATTTAAAAATAAGGTTTTGGAAATTTAAAGGGAAAAAAAAGAAAAGTCAATTTGGGAAAAACTTAAAAAAAGGTTCCCCGTTTTAAAAAAAATATCAAAAAGCTTTTTGGCTAAAAAATTTTTTAAAGAAAATACTTTAACCCCTTGTAACAAAAAAACAAAAAAGAAAAAACACAAAAACGGGTTTTTGTTTAATCCCCGAGCATATCAAGGGGCTGAAACCCAAATTTTAAAGGAAAAATTTTTCGGGATTAGCACTCCTACAAAAGATCTTTAACTTATTTTTTTGAGTTTTGAAAATAAGGGGGTTTTTAAAATTCAAAAATTGGGTAAATCCAAAAGACGTTCCCAAAAATTCCCCCCCCTTGAAAAAAAGGAAATACTTTTCCCCCGGGTTGTGCCCGTAAACCTTTCCTGCAACTTTTTTTTTTCGAGCAAGTTTTGCCCTTTAAACTTTTAATGCCGAAAACTGGGGCAACCTAACCCAACTGTTGGGAAAAACAAGGGAAACTTAGAGAAAAAACCCCAAAAAAGTTTTGTTAAAGTTTTTTAAAAAGCTTTCCTGGAACCCTAATTTTTAAAAAAACCCCTTTTTTTCAAAAAAATTCCTTGCCAAATTCTTTTTCCTTCACAATAACGAGGTTTGGGTGTTGTTTCAGTTTTTAAACACGCGACCTTTTTAAATTTTTTTTTTATCTTAAGTGTCAAACAACTCAAACTTTTTGCCCATCGAGGGTTTTTTCCATTTGGGGGTAAATTAAAAAAGGGGGCCTTTTTTCCCCCAAAATAAATTTGCCAAAAAGCTTTTTGAAACTTTTTTTTTTTTTACTAAAACTGTTTTACTTTTTAAAACTTCATACATTCCAAAACCCTGGGCGAAAAAATTTTTTTTTTTTACCCCAAAATTTTTTGAAAAAATACACACTCATACCCAAAAAACCTTTTTTGCTCTTTTTTTTTAGGTTAAAAACCTGAAAAAGGGGGGAATGCCCCTTTTGCCTTTATAAATAATATTCTTTTATTCTTTGTCAAAATTTTTTAAAGGAGTGAAAACCCCCAAAAACCGGGGCAAAAAAACAAAGAAGCCTCCTTTAGGGGGCGCCTTTTTATCTTTTTTAAGCCTTTTTTTTTGCCGTATGCTTTTCTTAAATTTTTTCCGTCAACCTTACCCCAAGGGTAAATAAGGGAACCAAATTTTTTCTTTATTTTTTTTTAAAAAAATTGGGCGGTTTTCCGCTAACAGAAAAATTTTGGCCCAACGCTGATAGAAACAGCTTTGGCCTAAAACTAGTTTCCCGAACTTTTTAAAATTCTTCAAACCCACAATATCCCCTTTGCCCCCCTAAAGAATGGTTCAAGTTTAACAATTTAGTGCCCAAAAAAAAAAAAAATTATAAAAAAAAACGAAAAGGATTCTTCATCCGGGTTTCCCGATTTAAAAAAGTACCAAAATTTTGAAAAAGGGGGCGACTTTGGGCTTGCCGTTTAAAAAAATAATAAACTTTAAAAGTGGCAAAATTTTAAAAATGTTTAAGCGCCAGGGCCCCGTTTTTCAAAAGGGTTCTTTTTTAACTAAAATGCAAAGTCCCCTCTGCCTTTATAAAACGTCCCTTCAAAAACTTTAAAATTCTCAGGTTGTTTATTCTTTTCTTGTTATCGCCTTTATAAAAGGGAAAATTTTCTTTTAAAAAAGATTTTAAACCCTTCAAAAAAACGAGTGGAAAATATAAATAGTCTAAAAAAAAGCCAAAAAAAGCAAAAAAAAACTGAACCAGGTGGGGGCCCATTTTAAAAAAAAAATCCTCAACCCCGGGGGGTTAAAGCAGGAAAAAAAAAAAATTTAAAAACAGAGTGGGGAACCCCACAAAAAAAAATTAAAAGTTACGAATATCTCCCTATGAAAACATAACGGGGCCGCCAACGCCAGAAAAAGTTGTTTCAATGCCAATAAAAAAACTCCATTGGGTTTTCCCAAAACCTACAGCACCAAAGACCTTTCATGGGAAAAATTAACTTTAAAAGTTTTCCATTTTTCGCCTTTGGCGCTTTGGGGGGCAGTTAAAGGGGCAAAAAAAAATAAAAACCGAAAAGGCAACAAAAACAAAGCTATCAAAAAAATCAGGGGCCCTAAATTTTCAGAAAAAAAAAAAAAAGGGGAAAACACCAGCAACCCGACGCCAAAAACCCCCAATAACAAAAAGCATTATTTTTTATCCATTTGAAAGAAAATATTTAAGAACTTAATTTTTTAAAATTTTTTTAAAAAAAAGATCAGGCGTAAATAAAATGAGGGTCAATAAATAAAACATGGAGTCTAAAAAACTTTCCCTAGACCAAATGTAAACAAGCGGTGCTTTGGGTGAAAAACTTCATTAAAAAAATAGCAGAAAAAGCGACAGACATCCTCAACGATGACGCGTTTTTGAGGCGTGTGTGTACTATATTAGGCTCTGCATTAAGAAAAAACATAGATTTATTTTTTTTATAATTAAAATAACTTAAAAAAGAACTTGGTTACTTAGAGGAACTTAATCAAGAACTTTTTAAGGAACTTGATCAAGAACTTAAAAAAGAACTTATTAAAACTTTAAGTAACTTAAAAAAAAATTTAAATTTTTTCTTAAAAAGACTTTAAAAGAATTTAGAGTGACTTAATTAAAAACGGGAATGACTTGGGGGTTTAAAAACTTGGGGGGCTTTAAATTAAAACTCTCACTTAAGTAACTTTAAAAAAACTTAAAGGTTACTTAATTAACCTTACCAACCAAGCTTTTTAAAAACGGGGAACAGGGTACACTTTCCCTAAAATGGGCCAAGGGGAAATAAACCTGTAACATCTTGGGGGGTAGAACGGTAAATTTTAGTGGGCCCAATTTTGAACTTGGCTGCTCTCATTAAGTGTAAGCCCTTGTTTTTTCCGGGTGCAGTTTGGGGCATCACACACGCACCCACACACGTTACACTGTCTAATACATTTAAAGTAAAAGACGTTAAATCAAAGAACAACAACAACACACCAACACACCACCAAACCGCGCAAACCCACACACCACACATGCCCCCCCCAAAATAACATGTACGGCGCCCCGGGGGGATCATGTATAGGGGCCTACGCACATCCGATTACTTCTACGGGGACCACCAGAGCCAGACCCCCACACACACAAAAAGAGAGAGAGAAAGAAACGACAGGGGGAATAACGTATTTTACAGGGGGCATATAATTAAAACGGCAAGGGCGAACGAACGCGTATGTAGTGTGTGGTGTATCAGGGTTTTTCCTTTCGGCTGATTTTACCGGTTGGGGATTTTTAAACTTTTAAACAATCAAACAGCCACAACGGTAGCAGGTTGAGCTTTTGGCCCCGGGCCCTGCTTGCAAAACCCCACACACACATACACCCTGCCACACACACACCACCCACACAAAAACAACATACCACAACTTACCCACACCCGCTAAAAAGAACACACCGCATTTCAACCCCAACAACGGCCACCCAAGAAGGCCGCGCACGCACTTTACGATGCATCACGAAAAGAATAATGGGGGGTCTCCCTGTACACGGGTTTTACACCCCCAAAATAAGCTAAAAAAAGAATTCAACACTCGCTATTGGGGGTCGGTTTTTGGCCACCGCAGCGTCACACTTTTTGGGGTTTGGAGTTGCTGATTTTAGGGGAGCCTTCCCTCATTAGGGCCACAGTTTCGAGTTTCGAGTGAGACCCGAGTCTTGGGGTCAAGTTTCACCCCACCAAAGAAACCGGGCCAGCCATTCAAAACCAGAGGGCCAGCCACCACCACCCAAAAAATCCCAGGCAAACTACCCGGGGTTTCCCCCCCGAAGGGATGGGGACCAAGGACCCTCAAATAAAAAAAAAATCAACCTCGGGCCATGCTCAGGGGGGGGGGTTTTGGGATTTTTTTTTGTTAAAAAAATTATTTTTATTTATCTACAATAAATATGTTTGTACTGCTCCATTTTTTTTTTCAAAAAAAAACAAAAATTAACACCACACAGCAAAAAATTTCCCCACCAAGTTTTCCCCAATAAACCAAAGTTTTAAAGTCCCCCGAAAACACTACCACTTCACAAATCAACCACAATGGAAAGCCGAGGGAAGGCGTTGTAAGCCCTGCACAAATTTTAAAAGACTGCGTTGGTTCAAAATCGCCAGCCCAGCCCGGAAATTTAAACGGGAAATGCAAGTCCTTTGGGGGCCGCAACCAAATTTTAAAGGGACCTGAGGGGGTTCACACGGGGCCGGGTTTTTCCCACTTACCTAAGGGGGGGGTGTTTTTGCCCGGGACTTTCCCCACCACCTCTGAAACTTTAGAAATTAGTATTAAAAAAAAATAAACCCGCACATATGTTTTTTGTAGAAAATCGTTTTTTTTTTTGGGTTTCGTCAAGAACAGGAAAAGGCGGCTTTTAGGCCACTTTCGCCAAAAACGTGTGGAGTAGCAAGGGGGTCAAAGCGGCATTTTTACTTTTTTTTCCCACCGTTTCCTTTGTTGGAGATCCTTGCACATCTGTCACTATTCGAAGGGAAAACTGACATCCTGGGGCCACAGGGACCTGCGAGTAAAGAACAGTGACATAGGAATGAAAGGGGACTTTGGGGGAAGCGGTGACATTGGGAAAAATGGGGACATTTGGGATAAGTGGTGACATTGGGGGGAAGCGGTCCAGGGAAGAAGCGGGCACACGGATGAAGTGTCACATTGGGAGAAAACGGTCAAAAATTGGGGTGAAGCGGTCACATTTGGGATGAAGTGGTGACTTTAGGAGAATGGGGATTTTGGGGTAATGGGCACATTGGGATGAAGGGTGACTTTGGCTGAAATGTCACACTGGGAAAAAGTGTACGTTGGGGTGAAGGGTCACATTGGGGATGAAGCGGGGACATTGGATGAACGGTCACATTTGGAGAAACTGACATTGGGGTGAAGCGGTGACATTGGGGGAAAACGGAAAAAATTGGGAAATGGGACATTGGGAGAATGTCAATTTGGGGTGAAGTGGTGACTTTGGTTTTAAATGGTCACGCTGGGATGAAGTGGTCACATTGGGATGAAGTGGTCACATTGGGATGAAGTGGTCACATTGGGATGAAGTGGTCACATTGGGATGAAGCCTGACATTGGGATGAAGCGGTGACATTGGGATGAAGTGGTCAGATTGGGATGAAGCCTTGACATTGGGATGAAGTGGTGACATTGGGATGAAGCCTTGACATTGGGATGAAGTGGTCACATTGGGATGAAGGGGTCACATTGGGATGAAGCCTTGACATTGGGATGAAGTGGTCACATTGGGATGAAGTGGTCACATTGGGATGAAGCCTTGACATTGGGATGAAGCGGTGACATTGGGATGAAGTGGTCAGATTGGGATGAAACGGTGACATTGGGATGAAGTGGTGACATTGGGATGAAGCGATGACATTGGGATGAAGCGGTGACATTGGGATGAAGTGGTGACATTGGGATGAAGTGGTGACATTCGGATGAAGCGGTCACATTGGGATGAAGTGGTGACATTGGGATGAAGTGACATTGGGATGAAGCGGTGACATATGGGATGAAGCGGTGACATTGGGATGAAGTGGTGACATTGGGATGAAGTGGTCACATTGGGATGAAGTGGTGACTTTGGGTTGAAGTGGTCACACTGGGATGAAGTGGTGACGTTGGGATGAAGTGGTCACATTGGGATGAAGTGGTCACATTGGGATGAAGTGGTCACATTGGGATGAAGCCTTGACATTGGGATGAAGCGGTGACATTGGGATGAAGTGGTCAGATTGGGATGAAGTGGTGACATTGGGATGAAGCGGTCACATTGGGATGAAGTGGTGACATTGGGATGAAGTGACATTGGATGAAGCGGTGACATTGGGATGAAGCGGTGACTTTGGGATGAAGCGGTGACTTTGGGATGAAGTGGTGACATTGGATGAAGTGGTGACATTGGGATGAAGCGGTGACATTGGATGAAGTGGTGACATTGGATGAAGTGACATTGGGATGAAGCAGTGACATTGGGATGAAGTGACATTGGGATGAAGCGTGACATTGGGATGAAGCGGTGACATTGGGATGAAGTGGTGACATTGG
>CM031598.1:39423064-39430564 GCA_018398815.1 Conus ventricosus | reverse complement strand
TAACCAAAGTGATGTTGTTGGACTTTTGTTATTTTTACTGTTTATGAAAAAAAAAAACAGTGACAAGTAATCCGGTGTGGGCTACATGCTGTACAATTTACGTTTTTAAAAAAAAAAATTATTCATAGTATGTCTGGCAGATGACATAGATGTATTGTTTGAAATCGTTATTGGTTAACAGATAGAGGTAAATAGTCTTCGTCGCGCAGAATCAAAACTTTTCTTCACCGCTTATTTGGGCAAAAGTAATATAGTGGTGTTAAGACAAGGTGAGCATTCAGGCGCCATGGAAAGGAAGACAGTATAGGTCTGGTCTTGATACCTGTGGTAAACATATATTTTGGAGTCTGTGATAAACACATACAGGTACTATGATTTTTTATTTTTTCTCCAGCATGTTGGGATCGTCTAAACAGAGCCAACAAAATAAGATTAAAACAACAACAACTGAGGAATAGTTCTCTTGATCTCTATTTGATGTCCGATTCAAATGAAAATCAGTTGTAAAATTTCTTCTGTTTTATTTACCAATTTAAAAGATTAGAAGCCTTGATTATGACGGGAAACGTGTACAATGTTACTTACTCTAAATTCATGGGATAAGCGAGATTAGGTTTCACATATTCATGGGATAAGAGAGATTAGGTTTCACATATTAGCAACGAACACTCTACACGTATGTTCCGGATAATGTAAAGATGATCCAGTGTGTTGAGGAAAGTTTCTAAATACTTTAAAGAAAAGTTGACATCATCAGTATGGCAAGAATTAGATTTATCATGTCAGTAAAAGTAAAGGGGTTAATATACATACATTGAACATATGTGCTGTATATTGTGATAAAACGTATTTAAAGTTAAGTTTGGACATTTACGATTTGTGATGACAAGATTTGTTTAGCTGAAAATGGCTTATTACTTACTAGTTTTGTTGTAGATGTCATATAGAGGCTGATTTTAATTGTCTTGAGTGGAATTTCGAAGGAATACTAAGTTGCTTTTGTAAAGGTCTGTCCTTCGTTGATAAATCTGTGGAAGAAACGCATACCATTGTGGGCGTGTGCGAGTGTATGCGTGTGCTGGTAAGCGTATACAAATGCCCTCTAATATGAATTTACATTTCTCTTCATTGAATTACAATATGTGCAAAAAGGGTTTGCTAGAAACGTGGGTTGTTTTTTTTCCATCGCACTATGCAGATGTTGTACATTTCTTAATGATTAACAAAAATCTAGAACAAGACACTGTAGGGAGTTGTATCTCAATATTTTGCAACATGCTTCTGTTGAAAGGGTGAAGAAAAGCAAAAAGAACTGATCGCCACAGGCAAACGTGCAAAAAAGGCATCCCTTATGCAAACGAAATATTTTTACTGGTTGAGATTTATTAAGTTATACAAGTTTTTGAGTTCACGTTGTCTTCTCTCCTCAAATGTTGTTCTTGGCCTGTACCTTGTGTATATTTATTCATTTCTTTCTTTCTTTATTTTAAAATTATGCTTCCTTTTAGCCGAAAACATGCATTTCATTTGCAGTTTGATGTCATTATGTAGATTAATGCGATGTAACTTTTTATGTCTTGACACGTGACATATTCGTAAACCTCACTGTGTTGTAGTGAAGCGAAATATTTACATCAGTTTCTGGAAAAAGGAACCTTCTTTGCAAGGAACACAATAAAAATAAGAAGAAAAATAACCATATCCTTAAAAGTTTGAAAGTATCTCGGGCCGTTTTTGACAGATTTTTAAAAATCTAAACGTGATAAATTGCGAGAATTATCAATATTTGTATACAGTTTTTACGTCTCAAGATAATGAAACATGTGCGTGTTTACATCATCATGACAGTTTTACATTTTAGATTCTTGTTCAGTGTAACCCTTCAGCAGGGGCAATCGCTTGCATGACAACATGATCCGAATCACTGTCTGTCTGTCTGTCTGTCTGTCTGTCTGTCTGTCTCTCTCTCTCTCTCTCTCTCTCTCTCTCTCTCTCTCTCTCTCTCCTCTCTCTCTCTCTCTCTCTCTCTCTCTCTCTCTCTCTCTCTCTTCCGGCCTTTTCCTTTCCCCATGGTTGTTTGGGCTATGAATAACAACACTGGATTCGAATTTTCTGTTATTCATATACGTTTCTCCCTTTTGCTATCATGTATTCATTTCAACTTTTATTACTTCGTTGTATCCATCATAGTTTTTTCATTCGAAAATGTTTTCACTGTGCTTAGCGGTAAACCACACTCTATTTTCGAACTCACTGTATGTCTCTTGGGCAGTAATTTGTTGTAAAATGTTATACTTGCATGCTTATGAACTATTTCATTGAATAGTGTCTCTCTGAGCGACGGTTTGATGCAAGAAAGCATACTGGTGCTGATCTATTAACCTTATAAATAAAGAATTTTTGTCTGGTCTTTCCCTGGCTTTCTGTACCGTGTGGTACGTGTGTGGCGCGCGTGTCTATCCCCCCTTACAGTGAAGACCTCCATCCGACAACCTCTCAATTTCCCCTCCCCCTATCCCCGGTCTCAGGACTTCCGAGGGTGGCAGGAAGATAAGAGAATAGAAGAACGTCGATCTGATGACGTCTTCTAAACCTCGGCTTGTCTCGCACGAGCGTGTTAATTGCATCTAAATTCCCCCACTGGAAGCCCCCAGAAGCTCTGTGTCAGTCGGGTAGATCTGCCCGGACTGTGTTGGCGGGGGTGGATTCGAGGTTTCTGAAGATGCCCCCCTCCACCCCCAGGGTAGAGTGTCATCGGCAACGGGTCCTGGGTGACAGTGACAGCATGTGAAACACCTTCCGGTGGTTCATAAGGGCTAGGGTTGTGGTAGGTGGACGCTAACTGCTGGAAAGGAGGAGGAAGCAGTCATGGGATCAGAGCGAGGGAAAAGCACAGGAAAGATAGCATTGCATGCGGGACTTCTCAGCCAAGGTAGCCCTTTACTGTCCACCTCGTGTCCTCCCCGTATGGAGAATAGTTATGTGGATGTGTCATCCATCAGTTTGTCTGTCTATCAAGACGAAGAAGGTCAAAAATAGGGTAAATGCAGACGGAGGGGTCAGGAACGGAAATAAACATGGTTAACTGTGGTCGCAGGACATTTCAACCTTGAGAACTTCAAAGGCAAGATAACGTGGAACAAAAGGTCGAGGACGCTAGCAATTTGTGGAGCTCACTTTCTTTGTTACCTTCCACAGTGTGGAATGATCAGGACGACTGCCGCGTTTAACTGGGTGTGTTCAGTTGCTTGCCTTTCTTGTTTGTTGATGATTGACGGGTGGGGTGACTTGGTATTTAAGGCCGACAGATTTCCCACAGAAATGATCACCCTGCGAACTTCAGACACACAGGGAACAATCATTGACAAGTCTTCCGTGGCTGCAGTATGAATTGTCACACTTTCCTTTTACGAAAAACGGTCGCATTGTTTGAGTTTGTAAGTAAGTTTACCATGATGTGCTAAATTGCTTTCTTTGCTGGTTCATGTTAGGCATTTTAACAAACTGTCTCAGCTTCTGAACACAGCGCAATTTCTATGTTCCATTTGACTTTCGCGTCAGGTGATGTAACGGTCAAATAGATGAGGGTGGTGTGTGTGTGTGTGTGTGTGTGTGTGTGTGTGCGTGCGTGCGTGCGTGCGTGCGTGCGTGCGTGCGTGCGTGTGTGTGTGTGTGTTGTGTGGTGTGTGTGTGTGTGTGTGTGTGTGTGACAGACAGACAGACAGACAGACAGACAGACAGAGAGAGAGAGAGAGAGACAGACAGACAGACAGACAGACAGACAGACAGACAGAACATGTGTCTGTCCTTTTTATGGAAGAGGGAGCAGTGACGGGATGGGAAGGGGATCTGAAGATTTGATCCTGCTTATCAGTTTATTTACTAATTTATTTACGGTCAGTTCTTGTGAATTCGTCTGCTTGATCAGTTAGCTGGCCCCTGAAAATAGAGCTAGTACGTGAATAGATAATGTCATGTTGCCTGTGGCCCGGTTGACCGCGGAAACCTTATCAGTACGTTATTATCACTAATCAACGCGTTATGACTAAGGTAGTGCAAAATTCAAAAGTTGAAAAATACAAACAGTCCTTGATGGCAGCCCAAATATCCTGTTTAAGACACACTGTTTCGTACACCTGACAGCGACTGACTACAAGAGCTGCAGGTCATGAACTCTGAAAAGAAGGACCATCGTCGTCGTCGTCATCACCATCACGACTAACAACAACACACCGATATCAAGCGAGTGGATGGAAACGTTGGAAGACATTTACATGGTCCTGATATTCAGACTCATGCACAGCATTATCATCATCTTCATCATGGTCGTCACTTTTTTTGTCATTGCAGAAAAATAAAGGAACATGATAAGAAACACTTTCCCAATTTCTGGCGGTTCCATCATTACAAACTCATCATTAGTAGCACTATTATCATCCCAGACAGAGACTCGGAGACTGAGGAATAGCTAGGGGGACTATAGTACTACGCATTTGCACCAGACATGACCTTACTCAGGAGTGCATAGCTTTTTACCTCACGTCATGATGGCAACGAACACCCACTGACCTACCGTCCTTAACAACGGGAGTTGTATTACTATCAATACCGTTTATGCTGTTGGTTCTTCACGACAGCCAAGATAGGATATGAGTGTGGCTATGCATTAGGTTTACCTCGCGTCATGATGGCAACGAACACCCACTGACCTACCGTCCTTAGCAACGGCAACTATATTACTATCGATGCCATTCATGTTGTTGGTTCTTCACGACAACCAGGATAGGGTAGGGGTGTGGCTATGCATTAGGAAAGTCAAAAGTGAACAGTGTGTCAGCAGTGCCACTGAAGGCGGGGGGCAGCTTTCCTTTCTTTCATTGTTCCTCTTCTGTAACTCCCAGGTTCACCGTTTGTTTCGTATACAACCGATTTCTGTCCTATCATGAAGGCAGCCACATTCCGTGCGTGGGGATGATGTCTGAACACGACACCAGTGTGCTGTGTTGGTTTTACTACCATCCATCCCGCCGACACACAGGTGGGGGAAGGGGACATTAGCTCTACTCTTCTCCTGTCGCCCTGACGCCCCCTCCCACGCCTTCTCCTCCCCGCCGCCACCTATATCCTCTTCCCCTGCATTAGCCTCCCTTCCTCCCCCCATCTTTACCTGTGTTGGAACCAGACACTATCCCGACAAGAAGTGAGGCAGAGAAATACCCCAGCCTGGAAGACATCTGGTTTCAACAGACAAAAAAAAAGAAAGAAAATGACGGCTACAGAAATGTTGGAGAGACCCCAAATGGAAGGATGCTACAAAGGCGTTGAGGTGTCTGAAAATTTTTGTAACAAGGAAGAATCCAAAGTTTGTTTGTACGATGGAGTGATATACCGGTTTGGCAAACCAAACAGAGTAACCACCTACAGTTCTATCCCACCAAACAGCTGATATTGCTTACCGGTTGTATTCGTCGCGCTGTGCCCTAGTCCTTCGTCATCAGTAAGGTTAGAAACTTTGGGACAGTATATACAGGAGCACGAAACGCATCACACTTCCTGTCAGTACAAACTGAACCCATTTGACAAAGTTCTGTTTGGTAATTGAATCGCACAAGGATGCGCAGAAAGATTTCACAAGGGTGTCCGCATATACCTCGTGCTTACCTGACATTTACGCTGCTACTAATTGAAGCTGCTTTCGTTATGGATGTTGTCTGTTGGTATGAGATCAATGGACTACATCGCTGCCCACTGGTCATCGAGACTGCATTGTCCAAAGAGGTACAATTATCAACAGGTCTGCTTGATCTCTGTGTACTTTGGCCTCGATTTTTTTATCTTGCTGAAAGGTGGGAAAGCTCCTACGCGAGTCAATATTAACTTGTTTTGATTTTAAATTCTGGCATGGGGCCATGTCAGGACTATCACATTAACTACTTTTACTTTAATTCTGGCATGGGGGCATCTTAGGACTATCACATTAACTAGTTTTGATTTTAATTCTGGCATGGGGCATCTTAGGACTATCACATTAACTAGTTTTACTTTAATTCTGGGATGGGGCATCTTAGGACTATCACATTAACTAGTTTTTATTTTAATTCTGGTATGGGACCATCTCAGGACTATCACATTAACTAGTTTTGATTATAATTCTGGCATGGGACCATCTCAGACCATCACATTAACTAGTTTTTGATTTTAATTCTGGCATGGGGGCATCTTAGACTATCACATTAACTAGTTTTTGATTTAATTCTGGCATGGGCATCTTAGGACTATCACATTTAACTATTTTTGATTTTAATTCTGGCATGGGGCATTCAGGACTATCACATCGTCAAAACCTATTCCATACAATCATTACAGATGTTCTGCGATTAGTACCCACGGCAGAAGGAGGGCTTACCAGCAGACCATCCTACAGTGAGTGGGGAAACACCAAGCGGACTCTGAGAGACGTCAGATGTGGTCTCTTGTTAGTTGATCTCAACTGGCAAAAAATAGATTAAAAAAAAAAGACTGACACCGATCATCTCCAGTCGACGAGACTGCGACCCTAGGCTTTGTAGAGATAAGCAGGGGCTCACTGTTGCAAGGTGTATAAAGTTAGAGAACGCCAGAGTGTGTAGACCAGCCATATTTCCCGCCGAATCTTTTGTGTTTCTCAACAGTTCAATAACAAAAAATGGTCAGAAGAGGAGGCGACACATACAGGAAGAACAGTACAGGTCAGGGATAAATACCCACCTGAAGATGCGAATCCAACAACATTGCCGAGTTTAAGGCTGTGCTCTAAAGTGTAATGCTCGTCAAAAATAATAATTTATCCCCAACGCTCTCCGTCCTCGTCACACTTTCTGTGACTGACCCGGAAATTTAAAAAAAAGTTGAAAATATGAGGTGACTTAATGGCGGAGCTGAAGCGATCTTGAAAGAAAAATTACTTCGCCGCCGAACGAAGGAAACAAGCAAATTACAAGACACACAGGGAGAACAGTACAGGTCAGAAATAAATTTCCACCTAAAGATGCGAATCCAACAACATTGCCGAGTTTGAGGCTGTGCGTTTTGACCTCTTAGTCCCACATCAGGAATAGATAGCTAAGTGAATTGTCTCTGAACTTAAACTGCCGTCAGTAACATCGCCAGCACAAAAAGAGTGATTTTGTAGTGCATTCCTTCCAACGAGGAGATCGCAGAGTGACCGGAAGAGAGAGGAACCGTAGGTGAACTGAAGGCATCCTAAATGCCGTGCGATCCCATTTGTACTGTGAGGTAGAATTTTGTCCAGCGAGTTCAGGAGGAGCAGTATGTGAAGGTTTCTCTTCTTTCAGCATTTTCCAATGGTTCGCAAAGAGAGAAAAGACCATTGTCAGCCCAGATCTCTGAGATCGGAATCCACACTGAGATGGCCTATGGTAGTGGGTGAGGTGTGGATGTGGGATGTAGAGAAGGAGATGAATGGAGTTGGAGAGGAGTAAAGCAGTGGACCGGTACCTG
>CM031598.1:39411701-39422064 GCA_018398815.1 Conus ventricosus | reverse complement strand
AATAAACATGTGGCAAAAATAAACGTGACAAAAGGTCGAGGACGCTACAATTTGTGAGCTCACTTTTGTTACCTTCCACAGTGTGGAATGATCAGGACGACTGCCGCGTTAACTGGCTGTGTTCAGTTGCTTGCCTTTCTTGTTTGTTGATGATTGACGGGTGGGGTGACTTAGTATTTAAGGCCGACAGATTTCCCACAGAAATGATCACCCTGCGAACTTCAGACACACAGGGAACAATCATTGACAAGTCTTCCGTGGCTGCAGTATGAATTGTCACACTTTCCTTTTACGAAAAACGGTCGCATTGTTGAGTTTGTAAGTAAGTTTACCATGATGTGCTAAATTGCTTTCTTTGCTGTTCATTGTTAGGCATTTTAACAAACTGTCTCAGCTTCTGAACACAGCGCAATTTCTATGTTCCATTTGACTTTCGCGTCAGGTGATGTAACGGTCAAATAGATGAGGGTGGTGTGTGGTGTGTGGAAGGAATTCTGTTTTACGTCTCGTCACACATATAGGTGATTGCAGACGTCTAAATAACATATTGTTTACAATTTTAGACTATTATCATAAAAGAAAGAGGACGATGTGGTTACATGGAACAAAAATAAAGCATAGATGAATTGTAGGACAGTAACTATAAAAATTAGATAAAAATAACTAAAATAATCTAACTTACGATTATGATTATAAAATGTTCCTTAAAGGACTTCCCAAAAGGTTACTCGTTAATTTAACAAGAGAAACAACTGGCAACGAATCTAAAAAGTCAAACACATTAACATGCCCAGTGTCAGCACTTGGTATAACACCATTCAAAAGGGTTTCGTTAGTTCACAATCAAAAATCACATGTTTGAACTGAAAGATCCCCACGACATACGCACTTAACAGTCTTGCAATACTTGGTTCGTAGGGAATTACATAAAAGTCTAAAAGTCAGGCTAGAAACCGGTCGCTAATTGACACAAAGTTTGACAGAGTTTGCTGACGAGGTTTTGATGAGGAACTGTATTGACTCCAGAAATCCCTCTCGATTATATGATTAATTTCCTTGTATGATAAGGACAATCAACCTAATACTACCAAATATATTCTTTGCTCCCCTTTTTGCTGCTCTATCTGCTTGATCATTAAAAACGAAGGAGGTGTGCGATGGAACCCAAGAAAATACAACATTAGTACCTTTCATGTAAAGACAGTGCAACATGTACTTAATCTCAAATAATAATTCCTCTCTTTGTGAATTTTCAAAACAATACAAACTTTTTAATACTGACTGTGAATCAACACAAAACAGGATATTAAATATTGAGACTGGCAAGGAAATTAAATAATTTAATGCCATCAGGACAGCAACTAGTTCAGCTGTAAATATGGAATGACCCTACCTAAATAATATGATTTTTCAGCTTTGCAATCTGGAATTACAAAGCCAGATCCCGCACTACCATCATCAAGAACTGAGCCGTCAGTGTATACTTTCAAATAGTTAGTAAACTTTTCTTCCATGTCAATTTGACAGATGCTGCTAACACATGCGGCGAAATCGCTTTATTTAGATCAGAAGAAAAAATGTTAACTGTTACTTCCGTTAGTTCCCAAGGGGGTACCGGCGGAACCAGTACGCGAGCGCTACCTCGTGTGGGTCAATCTTTGATGAATTAAAAAAAGTCTGAAACGTGTGTGTGTGGTGTGTGTGTGTGTGTGTGTGTGTGTGTGTGTGTGTGTGTGTGTGTGTGCGTGCGTGCGTGCGTGTGTGATGTGTGTGTGTGTGTGTGTGTGTGTGTGTGTGTGTGTGTGTGTGTGTGTGTGAGACAGACAGACAGACAGACAGAGAGAGAGAGAGAGAGAGACAGACAGACAGACAGAGAGACAGAGAGAACATGTGTCTGTCCTTTTTATGGAAGAGGGAGCAGTGACGGGATGGGAAGGGGATCTGAAGATTTGATCCTGCTTATCAGTTTATTTACTAATTTATTTACGTCAGTTCTGTGAATTCGTCTGCTTTGATCAGTTAGCTGGCCCCTGAAAAATAGAGCTAGTACGTGAATAGATAATGTCATGTTGCCTGTGGCCCGGTTGACCGCGAAACCTTATCATACGTTATTATCACTAATCAACGCGTTATGACTATAGTATGTGCAAAATTCAAAAGTTGAAAAATACAAACAGTCCTTGATGGCAGCCCAAATATCCTGTTTAGACACACTGTTCGTACACCTGACAGCGACTGACTACAAGAGCTGCAGGTCAAGAACTCTGAAAAGAAGGACCATCGTCGTCGTCGTCATCACCATCACGACTAACAACAACAGCACCGATACAAGCGAGTGGATGGAAACGTTGGAAGACATTTACATGGTCCTGATATTCAGACTCATGCACAGCATTATCATCATCTTCATCATGGTCGTCACTTTTTTTGTCATTGCAGAAAAATAAAGGAACATGATAAGAAACACTTTCCCAATTTCTGGCGGTTCCATCATTACAAACTCATCATTAGTAGCACCATTATCATCCCAGACAGAGACTCGGAGACTGAGGAATAGCTAGGGGAACTGTAGTACTACGCATTTGCACCAACATGACCTTACTCAGGAGTGCATAGCGTTTACCTCACGTCATGAATGGCAACGAACACCCACTGACCTACCGTCCTTAACAACGGGAGCTGTATTACTATCAATACCATTTATGCTGTTGGTTCTTCACGACAGCCAAGATAGGATATGAGTGTGGCTAGCATAGGTTTACCTCGCGTCATGATGGCAACGAACACCCACTGATCTGCCGTCCTTAGCAACGCAGCTGTATTACTACGATACTATTCATGTTGTTGGTTCTTCACGACAACCAAGATAGGGTAATGGTGTGGCTATGCATTAGAAAGTCAGAGTGAACAGTGTGTCAGCAGAGCCACTGAAGGGCGGGAGCAGTTTTCCTTTCTTTCATTGTTCCTCTTCTGTAACTCCCCAGGTTCACCGTTTGTTTCGTATACAACCGATTTCTGTCCTGTCATGAAGGCAGCCACATTCCGTGCGTGGGATGATGTCTGAACACGACACCAGTGTGCTGTGTTTGGTTTTACTACCATCCATCCCACCGACACACAGGTGGGGGAAGGGGGACATTAGCTCTACTCTTCTCCTGTCGCCCTGACGCCCCCTCCCACGCCTTCTCCTCCTCCTCCGCCACCTATATCCTCTTCCCTGCATTAGCCTCCCTTCCTCCCCCCCCCCCCCCCCCCCCCCATCTTTACCTGTGTTGGAACCAGACACTATCCCGACAAGAAGTGAGGCAGAGAAATACCCCCAGCCTGGAAGACATCTGGTTTCAACAGACAAAAAAAAAAAGAAAGAAAAAGACAGCTACAGAAATGTTGGAGAGACCCCAAATGGAAGGATGCTACAAAGGCGTTGAGGTGTCTGAAAATATTTTGTAACAAGGAAGAATCCAAAGTTTTGTTTGTACGATGGAGTGATATACCGGTTTGGCAAACCAAACAGAGTAACCACCTACAGTTCTATCCCACCAAACAGCTGATGTTGCTTACCGGTTGTATTCGTCGCGCTGTGCCCTAGTCCTTCGTCATCAGTAAGGTAAAAACTCGAGACAGTATATACAGGAGCACGAAACGCATCACACTTCCTGTCAGTACAAACTTAACCCATTTTGACAAAGTTCTGTTTGGTAATTGAATCACACAAGGATGCGCAGATGATTTCACAAGGTGTCCGCATATACCTCGTGCTTACCTGACATTTACGCTGCTACTAATTGAAGCTGCTTTCGTTATGGATGTTGTCTGTTGGTATGAATCAATGGACTACATCGCTGCCCACTGGTCATCGAGACTGCATTGTCCAAAGAGGTACAATTATCAACAGGTCTGCTTGATCTCTGTGTACTTTGGCCGGATTTTTTTTTTTATCTTGCTGAAAGGTGGGAAAGCTCCTACGCGAGTCAATATTAACTAGTTTTGATTTAATTCTGGCATGGGCCATGTCAGGACTATCACATTAACTATTTTACTTTAATTCTGGCATGGGACCATCTCAGGACTATCACAATTAACTAGTTTTTGATTTTAATTCTGGCATGGGAACCATCTCAGGACTATCACATTAACTAGTTATGATTTTATTCTGGTATGGGACCATCTCAGGACTATCACATTAACTAGTTTTGATTTTAATTCTGGCATGGGGGCATCTTAGGACTATCACATTAACTAGTTTTGATTTTAATTCTGGCATGGGCATCTTATGACTATCACATTAACTAGTTTGATTTTAATTCTGGCATGGGGCATGTCAGACTATCACATCGTCAAAACCTATTCCATACAATCATTACAGATGTTCTGCGATTAGTACCCACGGCAGAAGGAGGCTTACCAGCAGACCATCCTACAGTGAGTGGGAAACACCAAGCGGACTCTGAGAGACGTCAGATGTGGTCTCTTGTTAGTTGATCTGAACTGCAAAAAATAGATTAAAAAAAAAAAAGGCTGACACCGATCATCTCCAGTCGACGAAACTGCGACCCTAGGCTTTGTAGAGGTAACAGGGCTCACTGTTGCAAGGTGTATAGTTAGAGAACGTCAGAGTGTGTAGACCAGCCATATTTCCCGCCGAATCTTTTGTTTTCTCAACAGTTCAATAACAAAAATGGTCAGAAGAGGAGGCGACACATACAGGAAGAACAGTAACAGGTCAGGATAAATACCCACCTGAAGATGCGAATCCAACAACATTGCCGATTTAAGGCTGTGCTCTAAAGTGTAATGCTCGCAAAAATAATAATTTTCCCCAACGCTCTCCGTCCTCGTCACACTTTCTGTGACTGATCCGGAAATTAAAAAAAAAAAGTTTAAAATATGAGGTGACTTAATGGCGGAGCTGAAGCGATCTTGAAAGAAAAATTACTTCGCCGCCGAACGAAGGAAACAAGCAAATTACAAGACAAACAGGGAGAACAGTACAGGTCAGAAATAAATATCCACATAAAGATGCGAATCCAACAACATTGCCGAGTTTGAGGCTGTGCGTATTGACCTCTTTAGTCTACATCAGGAATAGATAGCTAAGTGATTGTCTCTGAACTTAAACTGCCCTCAGTAACATCGCCAGCACAAAAAGAGTGATTTTGTAGTGCATTCCTTCCAACGAGGAGATCGCAGAGTGACCTGAAGAGAGAGAGGAACCGTAGGTGAACAAAGGCATCCTAAATGCCGTGCGATCCCATTTGTACTGTGAGTGGAATTTTGTCCAGCGAGTTCAGGAGGAGCAGTATGTAAGGTTTCTCTTCTTTTCAGCATTTTCCGAATGGTTCGCAAAGAGAGAAAAGACCATGTCAGTCCCAGATCTCTGAGATCGGAATCCACACTGAGATGGCCTAGTGGTAGTGGGGTGAGGTGTGGATGTGGAGATGTAAGAGAGGAGGGGGGGGGGGCTATGTCATGAGAATGGAAGTCGTTTCCTGAAGAGCATGAGCAAAGCGATGTCAGCACTATTTAGCAGTGGCAATACCGGCTTATCTCTTGTAGTCACTAGTATCTTCGCCTTTTTTTTGGTTAACAGTCACAGTCTTGCTGTCTTTCTGCCTTGTGCTAACCATTGCATTTCTGTCCAAAATTAAAGACTTACGTGTGGCGTGTCTTGACGTAGTTTAGGACTTCAGGTGAAATAACCCCCTCTTTTTTTTACCTTTTTTCAGTGACGAGATCATACGAGTTTACTGTGTTTACTTCTGTTGTAGGCTTACGGTGCAAGTCCTTCTTCATGGTTGGTAGGGATTCGATCCTTTTTGAGTATTATCAATGATCTTCCTTTTTCTCACAGCAGTACAGTGTAGAGTTTCGTTTGATCCAGACCCATTTCGCCAGAATCAGCTCAGAAGGCGCATCTTTTGAGCTTCCAATACACCTCTCTCTGATATTGCCACCATGACGGTGGTTGATATTGCAAAAGATCGATAAGAGCTTCGCACGGTATGCTCCCAGGCATACTCTTACTTCAGTTTCTGTTTTGTTTATTGCTCATTCGACCGCGTAGTGTCCTTTCAGGGCTGTCACCATGCAGATAAGACAGGTCCTGCCAGAGAGAAACCCATGTTTGTTCATACATCATTACATAAACCAATCCATTTGTTCGGCGAGATGAAAAATTAAGGTGGTTGATGTTTTTCAGGAATTCCGCTTGGTCTTTAGTCACCAGAAAATACAAGAGTTGAAAATATGACAAAATGTAACGGTAACAAACACAATTGCACGCACGCATATGCGCGCGGTCTCGCGCGCGCGCGCGTGCGCAACAACACACACACACACACACACACACACACACACACACACACACACACACACACACATATATATATATATATATACACACACACACGTACATGCATACACACACACACACACACACACACACACACACACACACACACGCACACACCACACACACACACATTATAAAGCGACAAACGAACACTGCTGAATAGCCAGATAGTGTCCACTCTGTGGGGTATCTTCAGTCTCACCGCCCCGTCGCCAGATCTCAACAAGAAAACTGTCATGTTATGAACTGGAACAAGAAACAACAACGAGACGACTTCGAGACTAAAGCTGAATTGATCATAAGGAGGAAAAACGACTAATAGGCGGCACAGACGTAAGAAGGGGAGAGAGAGAGGGAGAGAGAGAGAGAGGGAGGGGGGCAGGGAGAGAGGGAGAGAAATAAGAAAAAAAAAAAAGGGGGGGGGGGGGAGCGCACACTCAAAGAGTGACAGAAAAGGGTCAATTAGTAGTTCAGAATTTCCAGAGGTGGGAGCGCCATTTGTACTGACTCATCGCTTACCTACGGTCCCGGTGGGGGCGGAGAGAGAGAGAGAGAGAGGGGGGGGGGATAGGGTTGGGGAAGAGGGCACAGAACTGGGTGGGATGGGGAAGAGAGCAGCCAGCACTGTGCCCCTGTGTGTTGATGGTATTCAGTAACGACCTAACACAGAACTGGCAAAAGGAGTTTAAAGCAGAGGACCTGCAGCCATGGGATGATGAGCAACAGTCTGAATAGCTGGCCTGGGCCGGGGCAAACAGTCGACGACCTGTTCTAAGCTTAACAGCACCACCTGTCGCTTCCTGTGAACACGTGGGATGACTGTCTACTCTCTCTCTCTCTCTCTCTCTCTCTCTCTCTCCTCTCTCTCTCTCTCTCTCTCACATCACTCACACAACACACACACAACACACACACCCCAAAACCTCCACACACCCCCCAAAACACACATCACCACACACACACAAACTCCATAACACACACACACACACACACACACACACACACACACACACACACACACACACACACAGCGCCCGTCTTTGTAGTTTGAGCAGAACCCCCCCCCCCCCCCCCCCCCCCCCCCCCCCCACTTTTAAGTGTTGACCATGGAAGCCCCTGATTAGCGAGACAGCAGCAGCCTGTGATTTGTGACCTGTGCAGTGGTGCCGAATTGAAGGCTGCCAAGACACACCACGCACCTGCCCAGCCACCTGGGCCTGCCACGTCAGTCCGTCAGACGACGCAAGATTGTCAACAGGGCATATAAGGAGAGAAGTCCTTCGACACTTGACGGGATGCCAAAGAAAGGAAAGGAAGAAGGCGGGAGACAATTTGAGCCTTTGTTTGGTTCTGCGGATGTATCCACCGACACTGCTTGTTTGTCACTGTCTCTCCATGCTCATTTTTCTGTCCCCTGTCTCTCGCTGTCTCTGTCTCTGTCTGTCTGTATCTCTCTCCCTTTGTTTTCTTCTCCTATCTTCTTCTTCTTCCCCCTCCTCCTCCTCCTTTCCTTCTTCTTCTTCTTCTTTTTCATCTTCTTTTCTTTCTTCTTCTTCATTTTTCTTCTTCTTCTTCTTCTTTTTTTCTTCCTCCCTCCCCCCTCCTCCTCCTCCTCCCTCTCACATTCACCGTTTCATCTGTCTCTGTTCACTTCTCTTTTCTGTCACATTGTCTCCTCCTCTATCTCTGTCTACCCCCCCCCCCCCCCCCTCCCATTTTTATCTGCCACCTCCCTCTCTCTCTTCTCTCTTCTCTCTTTCTTTTTTTCTCTATCTCATAAAGTTTCTGTCTGTCCTGTCTGTCTGTCTGTCTGTCTTCTCTCTCTCTCTCTCTCTCCTCTCTCTCTCTCTATCCCTCTCTCTCTCTCTCTCTCTCTCTCTCTCTCTCTCTCCTTCTTCTTCTTCTCTCTTCTTCTTCTTCTTCTTCTTCTCTCATTCTCCGCGTCCTTCTCTATCTCTGTCTCCTTTTTCTTCTCTTTCTCTCCCCCCCCTCCCCCACCCCTCTCTCTCTCTGTCCTCTCTACTTCCTGTCCTCTCTCTCTCTCTCTTCTCTCTCTCTCTCTCACACACACACCACACCCCTACCATCCCATCCCCGTCCCTTCAGGTCCCTCACTCCTCCCCCCCCCCCCCCCCCCCCCCCCCCCCACCCGCCTTCACTCACCTGTTAACTGGATTTTAGCTGTTGGTGTCTGTTCAGAACTGGCCACCTGGGCCTGAGAGCCAGGGGACAGGAGAAAGACCCCACACACCTGCTGGGAGGGCATGCACGAGGAATAGCGAGGACGGGGTGGGGTGGGGGAGGGTGTTTGAGTCCTGTCATAGCCGATACCCGCTTCCACTCCCCCTCCCACCCCCTTCCACACACATACAGCCCTCTTCCTCTCTTTGGCAGTCCTCTCCTCCCACCCCCACCCCCACCCCCCTCGTCCGGATCAAGTTGCAGGCACACCTGGCCACCTATTCCGCTTTTCAGACTTTTTTTCTCCTTTTTTTGTTTTTACTAGGTCACTGTTTGAGAGACTGCCCGAGAGAGAGAGACAGGGAGAGAGGAGTTTGCGGTTTTAGTCTCTCCTGCTTTGATTTACCGACAAACAAAAACGATGTCATTTGGAGAGAGAGAGAGAGGAGAGAAGAGAGAAAGTTTAGAGTTTGCGGTTTTTGCTCCCTCGTGCTTTTGATTTACTGACTGTACGACTCACCTTATAACCGATGAGCACTGACACCTTTTTGTGTCTCTTTGCAACAAATGTAGTGTCATAATGTTCACGAAAGTGAAGAAAAGGAAGTGGTTGCTCAGAGGAACAAAGCACGAGTCTTTTATTCCAATAACTGTCGTTGTCCACTCAGATACGTGGTACGGGAATACCTCTCTTAGATGCTGTAGCCAACATGACAGGACTAGTGACCTGTTCTGTTTTTATGACGTGGTGACAGCCTTGGTGTGTCCTTGGTACGGTCCGGGACCATGAGCAGTAAGTGAGACTATTGCTGTACACGCGAAACGACTTGACGATCACAAAACACCGCAGGACGTAATGCGTTTCGACCTTGTGGTATTCAACAGGAAAGACCCACACAAAAAAAGAAGAAAGAAACAAACGAACAAAAACACGTACGTGGGACAAGAACGCAGGTACGTTTATCTGCTTCCTTAGTTGCCTTTCACGGTGCTGAAAGTGAGGGAGAAAGTTTTTGACGTGAAGGAAAGTCTATGTTAGGAGAATACATCAAAGGCGAAGTGATTTCTTGCAAACGGAAGAAGAAGAGGATGAGTGGTTTCCGGGAAGTAAAGGAAGCAAAGGATAAACGATTTCTGGAAAGTAAAAGAAAGAAAGGTAGACCGATTTCTGGAATGGGAAGGAAGGAATGGTAAGAGGATTCGGGATTGGGGGGGGGGGGGGGGGGTGAAGTGTGGATGGAAAGAGAAAGTGAATCCCAGATAGTGCATGAAGCAAAGGCGGGGTGATTTCTGGACACAGTGAACGAATTAAAGCTAGGCGAGTTCTGGAAAGTAAGTAAAGGAACACGACGAAGTGTAAGTATTCTTGGCAATGCAGTGAACGAAATAATAGCCTTGGTAAGAAAAGCAAATGAAACTGTTTCTTGAAAATGAATGAAGAATTGGCAAAATGGAAAATAAATGGACGAGATAGTGAATCGCGGAAATGGATTAAGGGAAATGTGAGTGATTTCTCAGTTTTCTTGTCCACTGCGTTTTGTTTGCCTTGCCTGCTGAACCCTTTGGAGTCAGAACCTGTCTTGCAGTATTGTCTGACCGTAATTCCTTGTGGTGCGTGCTATGACTCTCACTCCCATTCCCACCCCCTCTCCCACTTTTTTTTCTTCACTAAACCCTCGCCTGGCTGCAGTCCATCTGTTTTGCGACCCAAAGTTACAGTGCAGTTTCAGCGTTATCCTGAGCAGTTTACATCCGATGCACGACGCTTCATTTCCACAAGACGATACGTGACATACGCATTTTTTCTTAATGCTCATTCTGTCGTTTGAC
>CM031598.1:39391178-39410701 GCA_018398815.1 Conus ventricosus | reverse complement strand
ACTCCCCAAAACACACCGATATCAAGCGAGTGGATGGAAACGTTGAAGACATTACATGGTCCTGATATTCAGACTCATGCACAGCATTATCATCATCTTCATCATGGTCGTCACTTTTTTGTCATTGCAGAAAAATAAAGGAACATGATAAGAAACACTTTCCCAATTTCTGGCGGTTCCATCATTACAAACTCATCATTAGTAGCACTATTATCATCCCAGACAGAGACTCGGAGACTGAGGAATAGCTAGGGGACTTAGTACTACGCATTTGCACCAGACATGACCTTACTCAGGAGTGCATAGCGTTTACCTCACGTCATGATGGCAACGAACACCCACTGACCTACCGTCCTTAACAACGGGAGTTGTATTACTATCAATACCGTTTATGCTGTTGGTTCTTCACGACAGCCAAGATAGGATATGAGTGTGGCTATGCATTAGGTTTACCTCGCGTCATGATGGCAACGAACACCCACGACCTACCGTCCTTAGCAACGGCAACTATATTACTAACGATGCCATTCATGTTGTTGGTTCTTCACGACAACCAGGATAGGGTATGGGTGTGGCTATGCATTAGGAAAGTCAAAAGTGAACAGTGTGTCAGCATGCCACTGAAGGGCGGGGAGCAGCTTTTCCTTTCTTTCATTGTTCCTCTCTGTAACTCCCCAGGTTCACCGTTTGTTTCGTATACAACCGATTTCTGTCCTATCATGAAGGCAGCCACATTCCGTGCGTGGGGATGATGTCTGAACACGACACCAGTGTGCTGTGTTTGGTTTTACTACCATCCATCCCGCCGACACACAGGTGGGGGAAGGGGGACATTAGCTCTACTCTTCTCCTGTCGCCCTGACGCCCCCTCCCACGCCTTCTCCTCCTCCGCCGCCACCTATATCCTCTTCCCCTGCATTAGCCTCCCTTCCTCCCCCCATCTTTACCTGTGTTGGAACCAGACACTATCCCGACAAGAAGTGAGGCAGAGAAATACCCCAGCCTGGAAGACATCTGTTTCAACAGACAAAAAAAAAAGAAAGAAAATGACGCTACAGAAATGTTGGAGAGACCCCAAATGGAAGGATGCTACAAAGGCGTTGAGGTGTCTGAAAATATTTTGTAACAAGGAAGAATCCAAAGTTTGTTTGTACGATGGAGTGATATACCGGTTTGGCAAACCAAACAGAGTAACCACCTACAGTTCTATCCCACCAAACAGCTGATATTGCTTACCGGTTGTATTCGTCGCGCTGTGCCCTAGTCCTTCGTCATCAGTAAGGTTAGAAACTTCGGGACAGTATATACAGGAGCACGAAACGCATCACACTTCCTGTCAGTACAAACTGAACGCCATTTTGACAAAGTTCCTGTTTGGTAAAATTGAATCGCACAAGGATGCGCAATGAATACACCAAGGTGTCCGCATATACCACGTCTACCTGACATTTACGCTGCTACTAAATTGGAAGCTGCTTTCGTTATGGATGTTGTCTGTTGGTATTAGAACAATGGACTACATCGCTCCCACTGGTCCATCGAGACTGCATTGTCCAAAGAGTACAATTTATCAAACAAGGTCTGCTTGATCTCTGTGTACATTTGGCCTCCGATTTTTTTTTTTTTTTTATCTTGCTGAAAGGTGGGAAAGCTCCTACGCAGTCAATATAACTTGTTTAGATTTTACTTCTGGCATGGGCCATGTCAGGACTATCACATTAACTACTATATTACTTTAATTCTGATGGGTGCATCTTAGGACAATCACATTAACTAGTTTTGATTTTAATTCTGCTAATGGGGCATCTTATATACTATCACAATAACTAGTTTTACTTTAATTCCAGGCATGGGGGCATCTAAGGATATCACTTAACGAGTTTTTATTTTAATTCACTGGTATGGGACCATCTTCAGAACTATGAACATAACTAGTTTATGATTTTAATTCTGTGCATGGGACCACTCAGACCATCACATTAACTAGTTTTGATTTTAATTCTGGCATGGGGGCATCTTAGACTCATCACATTAACTATTTTTTGATTTTAATTCTGGCATGGGGCATCTTATGACTATCACAATAACTAGTTTTTGATTTTAATTCTGGCATGGGGCCATTTCAGGACTAACACCAATCACAGCAACCTCTTCCATACAATCATTACAGATGTTCTGCGATTAACCCACGGCAGAAGGAGGGCTTACCAGCATACCATCCACGTGAGTGGAAACACCACGCGGACACTGAGAGACGACAGATTGGTCCTCTAGTTAGTTTGATCACAACATGGCAAAAAAAAGAATAAACAAAAAAAAAGACTACACCGATCATCTCCAGTCGACGAGACTGACTTCGAACCCTAGGCTTTTGTAGAGAAAGCAGGGGGCTCACTGTGCAATGGTTATAAATATTTAGAAGAACGCCGAGTGAGTAACCAGCCATAATTTCCCGCCGAATACTTTGTGTTTCTCAACAGTTCAATAACAAAAATGGTCAGAATAGGAGTCGACACATACAGGAAGAACATTACAAGGTCAGGATAAATATCCCCCCTGAAGAATGCGAATCCAACAAACAATGCAGAGTTAAAAGGCTGTGTCTAAATGTAAAGCTCGTCAAAAATAAATCTTATCCCCAACCCTCTCCGTCCACGTCACACATTCTGTGACTGACCCCGGAAAATTTAAAAAAAAGTTGAAAAAATGATGTGACTTAATGGCGGAGCTGAACCGATCTTGAAAGAAAAATTACTTACATTTCTCGCCGCCGCCAACGAAGGTAAACAAGCAAATTACAAGACAACACAGGGAGAACAGTAACAGGTCCATAAAAAATTTTCAACCTAAAGATGGCAATCCAACAACATTGCCGATTTTGAGGCTGTGCGTTTTTGACCTCTTTTAGTCTACAATCAGGAATAGAAAGCATAAGTGAAATTGTCCTCTGAACTAACGAGGTGCCGTCATAAACATCGCCAGCAACAAAAAAAGAGTGATTTGAGATGCATTCCATCCAACGAGGAGATCGCAGAGTGACACGGAAGAGAGAAGGAACCGTAGGTGAACTGAAGGCATCCTAAATGCCGTCGATCCATATGTACAGTGAGGGTAGAATTTGTCCAGCGAGATCAGAGGAGGCAGTATGTGAAAGGTTTCTCCTTCTTTTCAGCATTTTCCGAATGGTTCGCTAAGAGAGAAAAGACCATTGTCAGTCCCAGAATCTCTGAGATCGGAATCCACACTGAGACGGGCCAGTGGTAGTGGGTGAGGTTTGATGTGGAGTGGTAGAAGAAGAGGGGGGGGGGGCTATGTCTTGAGAAAGGAAGTACGTTTCCTCCTAAAGCATGAAGCAGAAGCGATGTCAGCACATTTAGCAGTGCATACCGGCTATCCTCTTGCAGACCACTAGTATCTTCGCCTTTTATTGTTAACCGCACAGTCTTGCTTCTTTCTGCCTGTGCTACCGTGCATTTTCTGTTCCAAAATTAAGACTTACGTGTGGCGTGACTTGACGCAGTTAGGACTTCAGGGAAAAAAAACCCCACCCCCCTTTTTTTTTTATTTTTTTTACCTTTTTTTTCAGTGGCGAGATCATACGAGATACTGAGTTTACCTTCAGTTGTAGTCTTACGGTGCAAGTCCTTCTTCATGGTATGGTAGGGATTCGATCCCTGTTTGAGTATTATCAAATGATCTACCTTTTCTCACAAGCAGTAGCAGTGAAGAAGTGTCGCATGCAACAGCGGCCCACGTCCCCGGCACGGCCTTGATCAGGTCCTGCTAAACCAGGTGTGGGTAGCCGTCGGGTCCTGAAACCCTCGGTGAGTAGGCTCGGGCTATGTCAGCCCCTACTGTCATGTGAAGACTGACACCCGGCGGAACGACGAAAGAGATCATCGGTGAATCAACGGTTGTGAAGGCGGTGGCAGCAAGTGTTGTGGAGCTCTAACGATCATGGACGTGACACCCTGAAAGTCCCCTGTCATCCACTGCAGCCTGGCAGCCTCCCGATGTAACGGTTCTCCCGTGCCACTGGATCAAGCTCGCCCAGGCCAAGAGAGTGGGGAATAACCCCCTTGCAACGATATTTCCCACTATAAAACCTCAACGCACAGGTCCGTTATGCAACTCATCAACGATCAGTCAACGCACACGACCTCAAGTCCTGCGGCGATGGGCACGTGGCGGAAGCAACGTGGAGATTGACCACTGGCAGTTGGATCACAATCCCAGCACGTAAGCAGTCCAAGGGCAATGTGGTCGTTTCTTTTTCCTGAATCCGAGGGCACCCGGAGAGTCCGGCAGCACCCGTGGGCGACTGGGCAGCCTCTATTAGGACAGCACTGCCCACCCCCGCATGGGGGAGGGGGCTAGAAAAGGTGCCCCGAACAAATGCCTTGCCCTTTAACAGTCGGTCCAGCTTACCGCAGATTGTCAGAACATCATCCATTTAGCTCGTCGAAAATGCATAAGAAAAAGCAAAGAAAACTCCTTTTAGGAGCCTGGAACGTTCGAACATTAAATGGACAGAGCCAGTACGTCGAAGACCGGAGAGAAGAAACAGCGCTATGTATGAAAGAACTCCAGCGATACCTATAGACATTGCTGCACTCAGCGAACCCTACTTGCTGATAAGGCTCCCGAAAGAGAAGAGGGAGTGGAATCACTTTCTTTTTTTGGAAAGGGAAAGCCACAAGCCGAAGACATGATCCATGGCGTTGGATTCTCCATCATGAACAGCCCTGCATCATAAGCATAACCATTGCACACCCCTGTTGGCCCATCAATGAAACGCCTCATGAAACTGCGTAACGCCCCTCAGCAATCAAGACACCTCACAATCATCAGTGGTAAGCACCACGCATCACACCCCAGACGAACACACAATATTTTTCAACGAACAACTTGACCGTCCATCAGGTCAACTCCACCAAATGAACAAAAAAAAACCCCCCCCCTCCCACCCGTCATCCTTGGGACTTCAACGCCAGAGTAAGGAAGAGACCAAAGGCAGCTGGGAATGGCCGTTCTCGGCAGACAAACGGAGTAGGCCAAGGTACAACGACAACGGCCAGCTCCTCCTCAGCAGTGTCGGAACACAGCCTCTGCATCCACCACACCTTGTTCAGGATGGCGGACAAGTTCAAAGGATCCACCTGGATGCACACCGAGGTCGAAACACTGGCTCATGATTGAATTCATCATCGTACTCCAACGCGACATCAGGACGTCCGGTGACCCAGTCATGAGAGGTGCTGAAAATGCTGGACTGAACCACAGGCATTGTCAGGGCTGTAATGACCCTGCACATACCACCTCCACAACAGAAACCGACCAAAGACCTGTCCAGGGCCTCCTACAATTCGCCAGACTGAAAGACCCGACCTGCCACTCCCAGTATCCAACAACTTACTTGAAGAAAAGCTCCAAGGAAGGTCTGACCCCTGAAGATGGAACAGAAAAATGTCCTCTTTTAAGAATGGTCGCTGAGACTGCAAAAGAGGTCTCGGGCAAAAATCAGAGCCCAGAAGACTGGTTTTGAACGAGAACGATGAGAAGAACAAAGAAGTACCCTCCATGCGAAGAAACAAGTCCTTACAAACGAGGCAGAATGACCTCTTCCCGACTCCAAACGCGAGAATTCAAGACACCTCCAGGGCCAAAGTGCAGACCGACCACGTTTCCCCCCTTGATGCGGGACCAGTGGTGGAGGACAAAGCGACTGAAGTCCAAGGCTACGTCCCGCTCCACAACGCCAAGAAATACCTTTGGCTTCGTTGAAGACAGTCTTTCGGACCCCTCCAGCAATCAGGCTGCTTCCCGCAACTGTCCCTCGGACGGCGACAACCCTGATCTAATGACCAAAGAAGAACTAAGCAAGCGCTTGGCAAGAACCCTTCAGCAACCAGCTCAACAGGGCCCCCACGTCCAGTCGACTCGGATGCCTGAACCAGATCCCACAGCAGCCAATACAAGACACACTGCATTAACCCCCCCACCATTGCAGAGATCAGAAAGCAATCCTCTCCAGACGACGAGCTCCGGTAGAGCATCAGTAAAAGACTGAATACCTGCTAGATCTACAAGGCGCGGCCCACAACGCCCTAAAAGCCTTTCACGATGTCCAGCAGTATCTGGGAGTAGGAGAAGATGCCAGATGACTTCCGCCGACGCCCCCTGATTGTCTCCCTCAACAAGAAACAAAGGTGGGAGAGCAAAGCCAACTGTGGGCACTAACAGAGGCATCTCGCCTTACTCTCCATTGCTGGAAAGATTCTCGCCAGAGTTCATCCCTCCACAGACTCATCACTGGTTTCCGAGCAGAACCTCCCCGAGGGCGCAGTGCGGCTTCAGACCGCGGCAGAAGCAAACTGTCCGACATAATTTTGCTGTCAGACAGCTCAGGAGAATGTATCGAACAAAACAAGCCCCATACTCTGTTTTCATTGAACTCAGACCAAGGCCTTTGGACACGGACAACAGGGAAGCTCTATTGGACAGTCCTCGAGCGCATTGGAATGCCCACCAAGTTTGTGAAAATGATCAAGCACTTCCATGAAGGCATGACCGCCAGTCCTCTCCAGTGGAAACGTGACGGAAGCCTTCGAGATCACAATGGGCGTGAAGAAAAAAGGGGGGGGCAGTGTCATAGCTCCGGACCTCTTTCAACTGTCTTCTTCACCAGCAAGCTGTCCCACTGCAGTCACAAACCTGGATAAGGAGTCTAACTTCGCTATCGTCTTGACGGCTCCCACTTAGACCCTTCGTCGCCTCACTGCAAGGACAAAGAGCATCAAGATCTCCTTCAAGAAGATCCACTTTGCCGATACTGCGCACATGGTGGCCCATCAGAATCCGATCGCAAAATCCTTGACCGCTTCTCCGATGCATCAAAGCTCTTCGGCCTGACAATCATACTCGGCAAGACTGAGGAGCTTCAACCAAATCCGCACCAACACCAAACACCAACCCCTCGTCACCCACCATCGTCATTGTCGACTCCCAGCCTTGCGAACGTTTGAACATTACAGAAATCTAGGAAGCACCATCCCCTGTGATTGGCTCCCTGGACCGGGAAGTTGAGCCCTGAATCAGCAAAAGCAAGCCAGGCGCTGAAGACTCCGCAACAGAGTCTTAGACACACAACAATATCGGCAGACACAAAACTGAGAGTTTACCAACGCAGTGGTCTTGCCTCTCTCCTCAATGGGGTGCGAATCTTTGGACACAGTGTACCGCAACCCGTCAAGAACCGGAGACTTCCACATGCGAGCTCTTCGCTCCATACTCGAATCCATTGCAGGACCGTGTTTCCAACCTCGAGGTCCTGGAACCGTGCTCACACTACAAGAATCGAAGTCCATGCACATCAAGGCCCATCTACGATGGGTGTGGGGGCATGTCATCCGTATGAAAGCACCGTATGCCAGGCGCCTGCAGTATGGTGAGCTTCCTGCAAGGCAAGAGAAACCAAGGACGCCCAAAGAAAACGTACAATGCCTCGGTTCAAATCCAAACCTCCAGTGTGCGAACTCAAACCAAAAGAACAAGAGGAGTGCGCCAGTGACCGACCTCCTGTGGCGGGCCACAATTCACAAAGCCGCTACGCAACTTCGAAAGAACTCGACGCCAAAAGCTGACGCGCAGGGAACAACGCCACAAAGCACAGCAGCAGTGAACACGACAACGGACTACCAGACCCCCACTTGTACCCAACTCAGGCGCCTCCAGATTGGGGGCTGCAGAGCCACCTCCGCGTACATCCGAAGATTTGCAGAAACGCTAACGTCATCTTCGGATCCGCAGACAACCATCACAGTGTAGAGTTTCGATTGAACCAGACCCATTTCGGCCAGAAAATCAGGCTTCCAGACGGCGCGTCTTTGAGGCATCAATCCACTCTCTCCTGAATTGCCACCATGACGGTGGTTGATATTGCAGAAGATCGATAAGAGCTTCGCACGGTATGCTTCCCGGGCATACTCTTACATCATTTTCTGTTTTGTCTATTGCTCAAAACGAACCGCTTAGAGTCCCCTTTCAGGGCTGTCCACATGCAGATAAGACAGGTCCTGCCAGAGAGAAACCCATGTTTGTTCATACATCAATACATAAACCAATCCATTTGTTCGCGAGATGAAAAATTTAAGGTAGGGTTGATGTTTCAGGAAATTCCGCTTAGTCTTTAGACCCACCAGAAAATACAAGAGTTTGAAAATATGAACTAAATGTAACGGAAACAAACATATAATTGCAACGCACGCATATGCGCGCGTTCTCGCGCGCGCCGCGCGCACGACACACACACACACGACACACACACACACACACACACACACAACACACACACACAAACACACACATACACACACACACGCACCAAGCCATTACACACATAACACATCACACTACACCAAACACACACACTACACACACACACAACACACACACACCCACCACACACGCAAGCATCCTTAGAAAGCTACAAACGAACAGCTGCTGAATAGCCAAAATGTCCTCTCTGTGCGGTATCTCTTCAGTCTCTCCGCCCCGGTCCCCGCCAGATCTCAACAAGAAAACTGTACATGTATAAAACTGGAACAAGAAACAACAACGAGACGAACTTCGGAGACTAAAAGCTGAATTGATCATAAGGGAGAAAAACCGACCTAATAGGCGGCACAGGCGTAAGAAGGAGAGGAGAGAGGAGAGATAGAGAGGAGGAGGGAAGAGAGGGAGGGAGGCAGAAGAGAGGAGAGAATAAGGAAAATAAAAGGGGGGTGTGGGGGCGCACACTCATAGAGTGACATAGAAAAGGGACAATTAGTAGTTCAGAATTTTCCAGAGGTCGGAGCGCCTATTTGTACTGACTCATCGCTTACATTTCTGTCCCGTGGGGGCGGAGAGAGAGAGAGAAGGGGGGGGGGTAGGGTTGAGGAAGAGGGCACGAACTGGGTGGGATGGGGAAGAGAGCAGCCAAGCAACTGTGCCCCTGTTGTTGTTGATGACATTCAGTAACGACCTTAACACAGAACTGCAAAAGGAGTTTAAAGCAGAGGACCTGCAGCATGGTATGATGCGCAACAGTCTTGAATAGTAAGGCTGGCCGGGGCGAAACAGTCGACGACCTGTTCTAAGCTTAACACACCACCTGTCGCATCTGTGAACACTGTGGGATGACTGTCTACTCTCTCTCTCTCTCTCACTCTCTATCTCTCCCTCCTCACTTCTCTCACTCTCTCTCTCTCTCTCTCACAACACACCACACACACACACACACACACACACACACACACACACACACGCTCACACACACACACACACACACACACACACGCTCACACACCACACACACACACACACAATCACATCACCACACACACACACACACAACACACCCACACACACACAAACTCATACAACACACCACAACAACACACACACACACACACACACACACACACACACACACACACACTCACACACACACCCACACAGCGCCCGTCCTTTGTAGTTTGAGCAGGAAACACCCCCCCCCCCCCCCCCCACCCCCCCAGCTTTAAGTGTTGACCATGGAAGCCCTGATTAGCGAACAGCAGCAGCCTGTACTTTGTGACCTGTGCAGTGGTGCCGAGATTTGAAGCTGCCAAGACACACCACGCACCCTGCCCAGCCACCAGGCCCTGCCACGTCAGTCCGTCAGACGACGCAAGAAATCAACAGGGGCATATAAGGAGAGAAAGTCCTTCGACACATACGGGATTGCCAAAGGAAGGAAGGAAGAAGGCGGGGAGACAATTTGAGCTTTGTTTGGTTCTGCGTATGTATCCACCGACACTGCATGATTGTCACTGTCTCTCCATGACTCCCGTCTCTGTCTCTGTCTCTGGACTCTCTCTGTCTCTGTCTCAGTCTGTCGGTCTGTCTGTCCTAGTAACTCTCTCCTTTGTTTTCTTCTCCTACTATCTCTTCTCCTCCTCCTCCCCTCCTCCTCCTCCTCCTCATTCTTTTTCTTCTTCTTCCTTCTTCTTCTTCTTCTTCTTCTTATCATTATCTTCTTCTTCTTTCGTCTTCTTCTTCTTCTTTTCTTTATTCTCCTCCACCTCCTCCTCCATCTCCCTCCTCTCCCCTCTTCCCTCCTCCTCCTCTCACATTCACCGTTTCATCTGTCTCTGTTCACTTCTCTTTCTGTCACATTGTCTCCTCTATCTCCTGTCTACCCCCCCCCCCCCCCCCCCCCAACCCCGTTCATTTATCTGCACCTCCCCTCTCTCTCTTTCTCTCTCTGTCCTCATAAAAGTTTACTTCTGATTTCTCTCTGTCCTGTCTGTCAGTTCTGTCTGTCCTGTCCTGTCTGTCTGTCTGTCTGTTTCTCTCGTCTCTCTCTCTCTCGTCAAATCTCTCCTTCTCTCAATCTCTCCTTCTCTCTCTCTGCTCTCACCTCTCTCACTCTCACTCTCTCTCTCACACTTCTTCTTCTCTTCTTCATCTACCTTCTTCTTCTCTTCTTCTTTTCTCTCATTCTCCGCGTCCTTCTCTATCTCCTGTCCTCCTTTTTCTTCTCTTCTCTGTCACATTTTGCAGTCACCTTCTCTATCTGTGTTTTTCCCACCTCTTCACTACCTCTTTGCCCTGCCCACCACCCTTTACCCCTCTCTCTCTTTCTTCTTCTCTCTTCCTCTCTCTCTCTCCTCACACACACACACACACACACACCTCCATCCATCCCGTCCCTTCAGGTCCACAAGTCCTTCCCCCCCCCCCCCCCCCCACCCCGGGTGCCCGCCTTACACTCACCTGTTAACTGGATTTAGCTGTTGGTGTCTGCTCAGAAAACTGGCCACCTTGGCCCTGAGAGCCAGGGACAGAGAAAGACCTCCACACACCTGCTGCGGAGGGCATGCACGAGGAAAAGCGAGGACGGGGTTGGGTGTGGGGAAGGGGTGTTAGAGTCCTTTCTAGCCGATACCCGCTTCCACACGTCCCCCTCCCTACCCCCTTCACACACATACAGCCCTCTTCCTCTCTTTGGATCAGACCTCTTCCTCCCATCCCCACCCCCACCGCCCCTTCGTCGGGTCCGGATCAAGTTGGCAGCACACCTGAGGACACCTATTCCGCTTTTCCAGACTTTTTTTTTCCTTTATTTTATGTTTATTTATCTAGGTCCACTGTTTGAGAGACTGCCCGAGAGAGAGAACATGGAGAGAGGAGTTTGCGGTTTTAGTCTCTCCTAACTTTGAATTTAACCGACAACAAAAAACGATTGTCATTTGAAGTGAGAGAGAGAGAGAAGTTTATTAGAGATTGTCTGTTTTTGCTCCCTCGAGCTTTTGATTTACTGACTGTACGACCTCACCTTTAAAACCGATGGAGCACAGGACACCTTTTTGTGTCCTCTTGCAAACAAATGGTAGTGTCATAAATTTACGAAGTGAAAGAAAAGGAAGTGGTTGCCTCAGAGGAACAAAGCCACGAGGTCTTTTAATCCATAACTGTCGTTGTCCACTCAGATACGTAGGTACGGGAATACCTCTCTTAATGCCTGTAGCCAACATACAGGACAAGGTGCCCGTTCTGTTTTTTAATGACGTGGTGACACCTTGTGTGTCTCTTGTTACGGTCCGGGACCAGATGAGCAGTAAGTGAGACTATTGCTGTACACGCGAAACGACTGACGATCACAACACACCCGCAAGGACGTAATGCCGTTTCGACCTTGTGGTAATCACAGGAAAGACCCACACAAAAAAAAGAAGAAAGAAACAAAACGAACAAAAACACAGCGTACGTGGGACAAGAACCGCAAGGGAGTACGTTTTATCTGCTTCCTTAGTTTCCTTCACGGTGCTGAAAGTGAGGAGAAAGTTTTTGACGTGAAGGAAAGTCCTATGTTTAGGAGATTACATCAAAAGGCGAAGTGATTTTACTTGCAAACGGAAGAAAGAAAAGGATGAGTGTTTTCCGGCAGTAAAGGAAGCAAAGGATAAACGATTTCTGGAAAGTAAAAAGAAAGAAGTAACCGATTTCTGGAATGGGAAGGAAGGAAAATGGTAAAAGGATACGGGATTGGGGGGGGGGGGGGGGGGGGGGGGGGGGAGGTGAAGTGTGGAGGAAAGCGAAAGTGAAGCCCAGATAGTGCATGAAGCAAAGGCGGGTTGATTTCTGGACACAGATGAACGAAAAAAGCTAGGGCGATTTCTGAAAGTAAGTAAAAGCACGACGAGGTGAATTCAAGGCAATGAACGAAATAATAGCCTGGTAAGAAAACAAATGAAACTGTTTCTTGGAAAATGAATGAAGAATTGGCAAAATGGAAAATAAGGGACGAGATAGGTATCGCGTAAATGGATTAAGGAAATGTGAGTGATTTCTCAGTTTTTCTTAGTCCACTGCGATTTGTTAGCCTTGCCTGGCAGAACCCTTTGAGTCAGAACCTGTCTAGCAGTATTGTCCCTGTCCGATTCCTTGTGGGCGTGCTATGACTCTCACTCCCATTCCCACCCCCTCTCCCCAACTTTTTTATCTTTCAGTGGGGGGGGCTAAACCCCTCGCCTGGACAGCAGTCCATCAGTTTTTGCGACCCAAAGTTACAGTGGCAGTTTCACGTTATCCTGGAGCAGTTTACATCCGATGCCACGCACATAACCACCAAGACGATACGTGGACATACGCATTGTTTCTAAGATGCTCAGTCTGTCGTTGACTATCTCAAGCCCACTAATTGACCGATCTTCACATCTGACCAAAATGTTTTGACATGCAGTTTGTTTTTTTTATTGTTTGTTTGTTTTTTTTAAATACATTACCCCATTCCTCCATCTCCTTCCCCACGTCCGCATCTCATCTGACCTCCCATCTCGCTCCCTCCAAAAAAGAACGATAGAAAATTGTGGTCTGAATTTGTCACAACCAAAAATGATTTAAACCCATATTATCATGTACAATGAGCATGCGGTATTGCTGAATCTAAGGCGGTTTTGTACAGGTTTGGATGCAATAAAGTTGTTTAATTGGACGGAAAAACGTATTCGTGCGTTTGTATGTTTTTAACATTATTTACGTTCCGCGCTGTTTTGAAAATTTCTGACGATTCAGGAATTCTTCGGACACTCTCGAACGTCCACCTTTGTCCAGCGTTCCCAAAAAAGAACCAGGCTATATCTAGAATCGGTCCAAACGAATACATTCAATATAGCACACCCAGAACGAGTTTGTTAAAAAAAACCATTCCTATAGAAGATTTTTTTTGCCACACCAAAACAGAAGTCGGGGGGAGGGTGGGGGGGAGTTCAATCAGAACCTATGGCGGCTATGGCACTCGTCTTAAGTTTCGCTTGTCAAGTTCACGAAGAAGAACACAGGACAACGTGTATCGTATTCTTTCAAACGTAAAGTTTAAAACCGTGTTGAACACCACAGAAAGAAAAAACAAACCCAGTTTCCAGAAGTAAACAGTAGATATAAACAGAAATAAAACAACCCAGTTTCAGAGTAAACAGTAGCTATAAACCGCGAATAAAACAAACCCAGTTTCAGAAGTAAACAAAGATATAAACAGAGAATAAAACAAACCCAGTTTCAGGAGTAAACAGTAATATAAACAAGAATAAAACAAACCCAGTTTCAGAAAGTAACCAGTAATATAAACAAGAATCAAAACAAACCACCAGTTTCAGAAAGTAAACAGTAGATATAAACAGAGAATAAAACAAACCCAGTTTCAGAAGTAAACAAGTAGATATAAACAGAGAATAAAACAAACCCAGTTTCAGAAGTAAACAGAAGATATAAACAGAGAATAAAACAAACCCAGTTTCAGAATAAACAGTTAGAATATAAACATAGAATAATAACAAAACCCAGTTTCAGAGAAAAACAGTAGAAATAAACCGAAAATAAAAACAAACACCAGTTACGAAGTAAACAGAAGATATAAACCAGAGAATAAAACAAACCCATTTCAGAAGTAAACAGTAGATAAAAACAGAGAATAAAACAAACCCAGTTTCAGAAGAAAACAGAAGATAAAAGACAGAGAATACAACAAACCCAGTTTCCAGAAGTAACAGTAGATATAAACAGCGAATAAACAAACCCAGTTTCAGAAGTACAACAGTAGATATAAACAAGAATAAAACAAACCCAGTTTTCAGAAGTAAACCGTTAGATATAAACAGAGAAAATAAAACAAACCCAGTTTCAGAGTAAACAGTAGATATAAACAAGAATAAAAACAAACCCAGTTTCAAAGTAAAACAGTAGATAAAAACAGAGAATAAAACAACCCATTGAACAGAATTAAACGTAGAAATATAAACAAGAATAAAACAAAAACCCAGTTTCAGAAGTAAACAGTAGATATAAACAAGAAAAAACAAACCCAGTTTTTCATAAGTAAACATTAGATAAAAACAGAGATAAAACAAACCCCAGTTTCCAGAAGTAAAAGTAGAAATAAACAGGAATAAAACAAACCCAGTTTCAAGAAGTAAACAGTAGGGATATAAACAGAGAAAAAACAAACCCATTTTTCAAAGTAAAATAGAATATAAACAATGAACTAAAACAAACCCAGTTTCAGAAGTAAACAAAAGAATATACAGAGAATAAAACAAACCCATTTCCAGAAGTAAACAGTAGATATAAACAGAGAATAAATAACAAACCCAGTTTCAGAATTAAACAGTAGATATAAACATAGAATAAAACAAACCCATTTCCGAAGTAAACAGTAATATAAACAGAGAATAAAACAAACCCTTTCAGGAAGGTACACAGTAGATATAAACAGAGAAAAAAACAAACCCATTTTCAGAAGTAAACAGTAGTATATAAACAGAGAATAAAACAAACAAACAATAAAAAAGAGAGCTTTAACCGAAGCCAGTCTCTTAATTATTTATTTTTTCAAAATCTTTTTTTCTCTTATATTGCGCCTTTACAATACTGAGAATCTATAGAAAGAAAAAAAGTGTTGTCTTTATAGGCTAGATGGGATTATTTTTTCTTCAAAATATAAACGACCTTTTTTTTTCTTTTTTTCCCCCCCTTAGTGCTTCTTTGATCAGCAGATATTCATCGCGGGGAGTTTTTCTTACAACCATGGTTGTGTTTTCGGTCCTCTCTCACCCCTCTTCTCTCTCTCTCCTCTCTCTCCACTCTCTCTCTCTCACTCTCTCTCTCTCTCTCTCCGTCTCAATACATCTCTCTCTCTCTCTCTCTCTCTCTCCTCCTCTCTCATCTCTCTGTGTGTGAGGTGTGTGAGTTGTGTGTGTGTGTGGTGTGTTTGTGTGTATGGAGCTTCGTGTGTGTGTTTCGTGTGTGGTGTGTTGGGGGAGGATAGAGGAGGAGTAAGGCATGTGAGAGAGAGCAAGAGAGAAAAATTGTGAGAGAGAGAGAGAGAGAGAAGGAGTGTGTGTGTGTGTGTGTGTGTAGAGTGGTTGTGTGAGAGTTGTGTGTGTGTGTGTGTTGTGTGTGGATGGCGGGGAAAAGGAGAGAGTCGGAGTGGTAGATGTGTGAGGTATGTAGTATTAGACCATAGGGCGAAATAGTCTGGTGTTTTGTATGAGTGTGTTGTGTGTGAGTGCCGCGCCGCGCGCACGCGTGTGTGTGTGTTGTGTGTGGTGAGAGTTATATGTGTGTGCGATAAGTGTGAGTATGTATGTGTATGTGCGTGCGGCGCCTTCACATGCTCGTGCACGCGCATGTGTGAGTGTGTGTGATGGAGAGTGTGTGTGTGTGTGTGTGTGTGTGTAGTGTGTGTGTTGTGTTGTGTGCGCGCGCACGTGTGTACGTGTGTGTGTGTGTGTGTTTGTGTGTGTGTGGTGTGGTGTGGTGTGGTGTGAGTGCAGGATCAATGCAATAAAAATTACAAAGCAATTAGTCGGCAATGAAACACATACAGGACAAAGCCGAAGACTGATAGAACGAAATCGGCCTGTCACTGAAATGTAGACGAATAATTAATGTAATTATTTCCATGTCGGAGGGGGGGGGGTGGAAGGGTGGAGTGGGAAGGAGGTGGAATATGGGGGGGGGGGGGGGTGGGCGGGGATAACGTTTACACCACAGAAGTTTGTATCTCGGTGTTTCACACGCACAGTGCAGACGTCTTAGTGACGTTCCGTAGAAGGGCATTTCGAAGTCAAGTTTTTGGTTTGTGTTCACATAGATTATTCAAGCTCAGAAGGACGTAGTTTCCCTTTAGGATCCCCACGCAAGCTTACAGAATTGAGTGAAGGAAACCAAAAAAAACATGCGAAGGACGGAACCACCGACCACACCCTTTCCTCCCCTCGATCAGCTCGCATTCTCTCGCTTTCTCTGTCTCTCTCAGTCTCTCGCTCTTCTTCTCTCGTCACTCTCTCTCTCTTCTGTTCTCTGTACTCTCTCTCTCTCTCTCATCTTTCTCTGTCCTCTGTCTTCTCTCTCTCTCTCTCTCTCTCTGTCCCAACTGTCTCTCAGTCTGTCTCTGCCTCTCTGTCCTTCTCTCTCCAGACCCATCTCACTCTCTCTCCTCTCTCTCCAACACTCTCTCTCTCACTATCTCTCTCTCTCCTCTGTGTGTAACTCTGTAAGCAACGTCTGTTTCCCTTTCTCCTCATCACGTCTTCCCGCCCCCCCCCCCCCCCCCCCCCACCACTCACCAACCCATCCACCTATCCAGCCAAAGAAACAATACAGTGACCTGCGTACGATGGTCAGGCGAATGAGACCAGACACCAATCCTAAATGGACCCCTCCCACCCAACCCCCCCCCCCAACCCCCCCCACCCACCCCCACCCCCCCTCACACACACAACACAACCACCTCCACCTATCCCAGCCAAAGAAACAATAACAGTAGACTGTCGAACGAAGGTCCCAGGCGAATGAGACAAACACCAATCCAAAATGAGACCCCTCCCAACCCCCCACCCACCCACACACACAAACGCACCTCCACCTATCCAGCCAAAGAAACAATACAGCGATTCGTACGGATGTCAGGCGAAATGAGACCTAACAACCAATCCCAAAATGAGACACTCCGACCCCACCCCCCCCCCCCCCACCACACACACACACACACACACCACCTCCACCTATCCAGCCACAGAAACAAGACAGTGACTGCGAACGAGGTCAGCGAATGAGACAACACCAATCCTAAATGAGACCCTACACACGCCCCCACGCCCACACACCAACACACATACCACCTCCACCTAAACCAGAGCCAAAGAAACAATACAGTGAACGGCCGTACGATGGAAGGCTAATGGCGACTAACACCAATCCTAAATGATGACCCTCCCACCCCCCCCCCCCCCCCCCCCCCCACCCACCCATCGACCCCACACACACCCCACCTCCACCAATCCAGCCAAAGAAACAATACAGTGACTGCGTACGATGGTCATGGCGAATGAGACTAACACCAATCCTAAATGAACCCTCCCTACCACTACACCCACCGCATCCCACCCCCACGCCGCCACTCCTAAAGACAACAACCAAACAAAGGAAACAAGCAAAGAAACAAACGGAGATAGATTCAGTCAGACGGCAACGCCAAAACGTTCCTGAAACACTGCAGCCAAGAGAAAAAACAACTTGAGGTGAAGAAGCCAAGTTGGCACTCAAGAAGACACACAAATTAGAGAGAGAGAGAAGAAGAGAGAGAGAGAGAGAGAGAGAGAAGAGAGAGAGAGAGAAGAGCGGAGGGCGGGAGGGGAGCGTACAAAAAGAGACCCAAATAAAATCAGAAAATAGTGAACAGTTTCAACAAATTTGGTTCCAGAACAACCCAGACAAGACTATCCGTCTCTCTCTGTCACTCTGTCAGACTGTCTGTCTGTCTGTCTATCTGGGGGTTTCTGTCCCTGTCTCTCTCTCATGCTTCTCTCTCTCAACTCCTCTCTCTCATCTCTCTCTCGTCTCACTTCTCTCTCCGTCTCCTCTCTCTACTCTCTCTCTCTGCCCCTCCCCCTCCCCTCACTCACAACATTTTCCTTTCCATCACCAGACAGTGAACACTGCCAAGTCCTCTCATTCTGACAAGGTCTTCTATGTCCACCTCTGGTAAATTTGTCTTGTCTGACTCTCTATCCGTGTGGTGTGTTGGTGTGGTATATTTTGTCTTGTCCTGTCCTCTCTCCGTGTGTGTGTGTGTGAGTGTGTGTGTGTGTGTGGGTGGTGTGTGTGTGTGTGTGTGAGTAGTGTGTGTGTGTGTGTGAGCGCCTGTCAGTCTGACTCTCACCCTCTTTTTTTTCCTCTGACTGTCCTGTCTGTCCCTGACCCTCCTTCGAGCGTGCAAGCGCGCATGCACAGAGTAAAACAGACACAGGCCTACACTACACACACTCAACCAAAAACACCGCAGCCAACGGAGAGAGAGATAGAGAGAGAGAGAGAGAGAGAGAGAGAGAGAGAGAGAGAGAAGAGAGAGATCGACGCAACGCGCAACCCGCGCACACAACACACCACCACACACACACACACACGACACCACCACACACACACACACACACACAAACACACACACACACACAACACATTCATATTAGTAGGTTTCTTCATCCCTTCCGATATCCACAGTAGGGTAAACTTCGTGTGACAGTTGTTCCGTTTCTCCCTGAACTGCTTTAATAACGTTCAGTTGATTTTTGTTTTAACGTGGAGCCGGGGGGTCCCATACTATTTTGAAGTCGTCATGGAGCTATTTCCAACTAGTACCGCTCATCAAACCTCCGCCAAACAAACACACAACGACACACTCGCACGCAACGCGCACACACACACACACACAACACACACAACACACAAACACACAACACACACACAAACACGACCCCAACACACACATACACACACGAACACACACCACAATACAACTACACACAGCCACAACAATCTGCCGTGGTGCTTGCGTCACGCATGCACTCACAATCAACAGACAGACATTCAGACAGAGAGAGAGAGAGAGAGAGAGATAGAGAGAGAGAGAGAGAGAGAGTAGAGAGAGAGAGAGAGATTCAATTACACTCGTCAAATATTATTGTAAAAGAATCGGGCCTAAAAGACTGAATTACAAAAATGAAGTATCAAAGAGAGTTGACTGCAGCGCGAATTATGAAGTCAAATTTCAAAGTAATTTAAAGTAAAATCCGTTCGAACATGGGCAAACCAAGACAAGAACAAAACACAACGCCGTTTCGAACCATCATATTGGTCCTCTCAGGCAGAAAACAAACAATCGGGACAAAAATTAAGCTTCAAGAAGAGTAAACACGTGTCTTCTCGAATTTCGGCTTCGGGCCCCCCGTCGCAAGAACACACTATACAAATCGGCACAAAAACATTAAATTTAGATGCGGGATAATCTTGCATAATACAAATAACGGACAGAGGAATTTATAACCAAGAGTAGTTCTGACATGCAAAGAGTCTCCTTTATGGCTTAAGCTTTGTCAGGGGCCGATGACAAAGGTAGAAAACCCCAAGGCTACATCAAAATGTTGTTATGCTCTGCATAG
>CM031598.1:39377847-39380347 GCA_018398815.1 Conus ventricosus | reverse complement strand
GGAACCACAAAGTCGAGTTTCATCAATGTTGGTCAGAAAATTTGAGTGTTTCCCAAATTTTCTGGTTAACACTGCGGGTGTCTGTATCTCTCGGGCCTGACTGACGCCAGGATGTAGCATAAAAGTAAATACAGAGTGCAGCCCTGTCGAGCACTCTCAGACCAGCTGGAACTCCATCATCTTTATCACCATGTGGTCCTTCCTGTCCTGCTCTCATAATGACGCCATTTTCGAGTTCCTTTCCATGTCTGTGCCCTTCGTGGGGTCGTGTCCAGATCGCCAGTTGGAGACTTCAAGGGGCCTCTGTCGGACGGGCTTGGTGCCACCCTCCGGAGAGGGGCGATCACTGGCTCTGCAACTACGCAGTTACTACTGTCGTCCTAAGAAGCTTAGTAGGTGGTATGCTGCACATGGTTGGCCAAAACAAGCACCGCTGAACATCACAGAACTGATTCGGCAGCAGGCAGCAGAGCAGTGTCTTGGGATTGCCGCTGTCGGGGCTGCGATGGGACCAGTCAGGGCGTGGCTGTGGACGGGGAGCCGGAACGAGCATCGTGGGGTAGTGCCACTGTAGTGGCACAAAAGACAAGACAGAACAAAAAAGTAAACAAAGAAATAAACAAATAAAAATTCCACACACCCCCAAAAAAAAAAAATATATATATATATATACTGTATATATATATATATATATATATATATATATATATATATATATATATATATATATTATATATATATATATATAGAAGAAAAAGAAACACCCGAAGGTGCTGGGGAGGACCCAGAGAAGCAATGTCTTCACCTGCCTTTAGAGAAGTCCTGTACCACCCTTGGAGGCCTGCGCGGTACAGGACTTCTCTAAAGGCAGGTGAAGACATTGCTTCTCTGGGTCCTCCCCAGCACCTTCGGTGTTTCTTTTTCTTCTCTCTCTCTCTCTCTTCTCTCCTCTCTCTCTCTCTCTCTCTCCTCTCTCTCTCTCTATATATATATATATATATATATATATATATATATATATATATATATATATATATATATATATATATATATATATGATTCATATAACATCGAACAAACACTGAGATAAGACCGCAAGGAAGTTCACAAACTTCAACTTATCACGTCCATCGTTATTTCGTGTAGATGAATAGGCAGTTCACTGTCTCAGTTCATGAGGCAAAGTCACCTTTCTCATTTATCGTTCCAAGGTTTAGTCAAAGTTTTCTTGTAGATCCCTACGAGTCTTCGCTCCTTTGTTGAGCATTCTTGATCAAACCGGTCATCACCTTTGTTCGTTGTACTTATTTTGCATTGTATTTCAGCATGGCGTTCACTCTATTATCAAGTATTATTTCAAATGTCTACAACCCCGTCAGTGACACTAACAGCCTTCCAACAGTGACGGCGTATCTTCATGATTTATTTGCTTCCACAACTAATTGTCATGGTGGTCATACCATTTGATTCTTTCAACAGAATCTGCTTTTCATTTGAAACTGGTGTTTTATACAATTCGGAATCGGGAGAAAATTGATAATAAACTCCGGAGGAAAATTATCGTAATCCGTTCGTTGATTCACATTCTGGGTGAAAAGAGGGGTCCCATCACACAGATCAGAAGATGCTACAAAATAATCGTCTGCACTATCACGAGCACTTCCCAATTGTCGTTGCGTATCTGTACAAGTAACTACGACATTAGTACGCCACTTTGCTACTTCAAAGCTGGACTGCGTTTATGTACTTCTCTCTGGCAGCCTACCCATGTTCGTTTTATCTACTCTGCAGCATGTTTAGAACTCTGCGGCCAGATCGCTGCTCATGGCAAAGAGGTGTGTCCATACAATGCCTCTTCAAACAAATCCACTGGTTCTCTGTTCAAACTAGAATATACTACAAGCTGTTATCGTTATAACTTTTTTCCCAAGCTCTTTTCCTGCTTACACGGCTGACCTGTGTCTCAGTTTTCCTCCCTCGTAATCTTCCGGTAACAGAATTCTTCAGAGACCTTATCGAAGACCAAATCTTTTCGTCTTTGGCCCATTTTCTGTGCACCACATATTTCGAAGCCTTTTCCGTGTTAGACTTGACACGCCTCCTTCCTTGATTCTTTAAACAAAACACAAAGACCTAGCATTTGAAGCTTTATAATCACTACATCTTTCTTTGCCCGCAGTTCTGCTTCTTTTGGTTATCTGTTTTCTTTTCTTCTTTTTAAAAATTCTTGTGCTACGTGTGTCGGTTGTGCGGGTGGGTAGAGGCGTGGTTGATTGAACGCGGGTGTTGATGGAGACAGCTGACACATTCAATGTGTGGTGTGACTGTGTCTCCGGAAATTCTTTTCTTTCTTTCTTTCTGCGTACGCAGGCTGATACTCCTGCGGACACTCCCTGTATAGCCAGGCAGTGGAGTTTTGTGTGTATGACCCTTTTTTATCCCGCCATTAAGGCAGCCATACTCCATCTTCGGGGAAGGTGCATGCTATGTGTCACGTGTC
>CM031598.1:39365347-39367847 GCA_018398815.1 Conus ventricosus | reverse complement strand
ACAACTGCTACCAGTGACGTGTAGATTATTTTTGCACTGATTCTTGTTGCCTAGGGGGTTGTTTTTGTGTGCTTTTTTTACATAGAGCTCAATGTAGGTGCACTCATGCTTTTTGTGGCCACACCTTGTCACCAAATCCAACATAGTTGGAAAAAGAAAGACTGAGGTTTGCCAACCAGACATGCAAACAACAATTATCGACACCAACAAACAAACAAACAAAAAGAAAGAAAATGTCGGCACTATTCCAGGATGCAAATAAAAAGAGTCAGAAAAAAAAAAAAGAAAAAAAAGAAAAAATGGAATGTACGTAAACTGTCAGACAAACGAAACGCCTTTAAAAATGTCTGCTCTTTAAATTACACCAAGTTGGAAACAATGTTGCCAAAATCTGTTGTTGGGGCTTTACTGCTAGTTTGTTTGTTTTCACAGACTTCCCAACATTTCACCATTTTAGTTTCACTGCCTCTTGTTGTTTTTTTTGTTGTTGTTTTTTTTAAAGAATTCTAAGCAAGTTTGCTGTAATTCATTGAAAGTTTATTCAGATGTATAATTCTAGCTCAAACTTCTCCTTTTAGACTCCTTCAGGCGAACACTGTGTTGGGTTGGGTTGTGTTGTGTTGCGTTGCGTTGTGTTGCAGTGCGTTGCGTTGTATTACATTGCATTGCATAGTGTTGCGTTGTGTATTTACTGCACTGTGTTGTACTGGATTGGTGTGGTGTTGTTTTGTGTTGTGTTGTGTTGTGTTGGATTGGATTGCATTGCATTGTAATGCATTGCACTGTCCCGTGCTGTGTCGCAATGTGCTGAACTGCTCTGCATAGTAAACTGTGTTCGATATGGTAGACAATTGAATGGTATAAACTTGTATTAACTTCTCATCTCCCATTCGATGCCAATGGTATAAACTTGTATTAACTTCTCATCTCCCATTCGATGCCTGTGGCTCTCTCAGTACAGACTGTCTTCCCACCTTCCGTAAATTGTGTGCTTATAATGTCCACTTCCCTGTCACCTTCTTTGACTCTACCTTTTATATTTATGTCATTTTTTAGCTGCTTTACACTGGTTTTCTTTTTTCCCTTTTCTTTGTTTGTTCGTTTGCCTTAGTAGTCCATTCCCTGTTTTCCTTTCAGTTTATTTTTGCACTTTTCCTCTTCTTCTTCTTCTTCTTCTTCTTCTTCTTCTGCATACACAGGCTGATACTCCTGCAGACACCCCCTGTATAGACAGGCAAGGATTAATCCCATCTACCCAACAAAGGGAGTGGAGTTTTGTGTGTATGACCGTTGTTTATCTTTTTATATTAAGGCAGCAATACTCCAAGTTCGGGGAAGGTGCATGCATGCTATGTGTAACGTGTCATCCATACCAACAACCAAACCGGCCTTCTCTTCCGAAAGTTGGTGATGAGATTTTACGTGTGTGCAAGATGTTGTGCGTGCGTTTACACACGGAACCTCGGTTTATAGTCTCATTCCAAGGACTGTATGGGAAATGGAGTCAGAACCAATGTTAACTCAGAGGGAAAACTCCCCCTGTACCGGCGGAGATTCGAAACCGCAACCCCAAGATTACGAGTCCGGCGCTCTACCACTGAGCTATTCCAGCCTCCTTCCTCTCCTTATGATTTACGTCATGCCAGCTTCTTCATTGTAGTCTGGTGACTGAGTAGTGAGTGCCCACTGCCTGTCCATTCTGCATCATCAGGACCTTTTTCACCTGTGTGGAGACACCTCTAAGGTAAGATAAGATAATGTTGCTTATAGCCCAGCCGACCGCAAAGGGCCACATCAGGGCTGACCTCTAAGGTCCACGGAGGTCGGCTGTATGATAAAGCTGAAAACCGAATCACTCTCATTTCTCTGTGAAACTCAGGCGGCCTTTTCTGGGTAGAGCAACTTTACCACCCACGTCTTTCCAGTTGGCCTCACCATGTTTCTGTTTGCCAGTCAAAGAGGACTTAATCTACTGTGGTTTGGCTCCATCGAATGCACACAGTAAACTCCTAGGTTTCCATGGTCTTATAAGAATTAGGCAGATAACAAAGTTCGTCAATCACAACTGAACTGAATGGTCTTCGGGGGAAATAACATGAGGACAAAGTCTTCAGCAGTTTTGGTGAACAAAAATGAAAAATGGGTAGACTTCACCCTGCACACACACACACACACACACACACACACACACACACACCACACACACACACACACACACACATCCAACTCCCCTATCCTCTCTAACTCCCACCACCTACTCTCCCTCTCTATGCTCATCCCCTGCTCCCTCCCTCCTCCCTCACCCTACTTCTCCGTCATTCCCTTCCCACCCTCACAGCACAAAAAGTACAACACAACATAGCACAGCACAACACAGAACACCTCAACAGAATGCAACTTTAACGCAACACAAAACAATACAGCACAACAAAACGAAATGCAATGCCACCTAAAATAGCACAGTACAAAGTCACAAAACAACTCCTCACCCACACAAAAT
>CM031598.1:39357847-39360347 GCA_018398815.1 Conus ventricosus | reverse complement strand
CTCACCCAGGATCCTCCATAAACAGCCGGAACAGGTCCATCCCTCACAATCTAAGCTCCGACAGCTCACAAACAGCTGTCAGTATCAGATTAACATGAGGTCACCACTAGAGGAGACACTGCGCTGCTACTGAATCAGTCTGATGGTCTTCAGTGACGCCTGTCCTATTCTTCCCTTGAATATTTTCTGATCTCCAGCAGTCAGAGAGAGAAAACCCCTGTCTCTATTTTTCTGATTGTAAAAATACTTATCTGTTACCAAGTAACTCACAAATTAAATTTTTTAAAAGCTCAAAACCAATTTTGACTCTGTCAAAAGACTCCATTTAAGAATCTGATCAAAAAGTAAGATTAGATGGCAACAAAGAAAGAAATGTAAATATCAACCATCGGGTAGATCGCAACAAAGACAGAAATGTTAATATCAACATCAGATATACAGGTATAAAAAAGAAAGAAAGAAAACAATAAAACAAACATTCAGATGGAACTCGGAAACATTCCATCTCCGTTAAAACAACAGCAAAAAAAAAAGGAAGGGCGGGAAACTCACAAAGATGACAGAGTCCAGGACCCTGTGACCAGGATGTCGTCATCAAACTGGATGCAGCGAACTCCTCCCTTTAGGAATGGCACAGTCATAGGCGGTTATGTCAGTGCGCACACCACAGAAGGGAAAAGCTTACAACAGGCTGTAAAAGGAAAAGCAAGAGAAGTACATACCCTCTCCCCCACCCCCTCAACACAGCTCTTTCCTATTCCCCATGTGAAGACATGTCTAGGGTTATTCTGTTGAAGTCCCATTTCTGCTGGGGGGGGGGGGGGGGGGGCGGAATAACTCAGTTGGTAGAGCGCCAGACTCATAATCTTGGTGATCCTGGGGTTGAGGGTTCGAATCTCCGCTGGGCTGTTTTGGTACAGGGGGATTTTTCTCTCGGAGTTAACATTGGTTCTGACTCCATTTCCCATACAGTCCTTTGAATGAGATTATAAACTAGGTTCCCTGTGTGGACGCACGCATAACATCTTGCACACACGTAAAATCCCATCACTAACTTTCGGAAAAGAATGCCAGTTTGGCCGTTGGTATGGATGGCACATTACATATAGCATGCACCCTGCGTGAGAAATGGAAAGAATGAAGGAAGTAAGGAAACTGAGTGAACGATATTGAATAATACTGACTGGATGACACGGGAAACAACGGAATGAAGCGCCAGCTAGCAGCTCTTCAGTCGGCATTGCCCGTTGAGTAAACGAGCGTGGATTGTAAAGCGCTTAGAGCTTGGTCTCTAGCCAAGAATAGGCGCTATGTAAGTATTCATTATAATTATAAAGTCCCAGCCTCAGAAGTCCACTACGAGCTATCAACATTGGGTCATGCTGAGGCAACCCCTCAGGGGAGATCCTGTTCTGCTACAGAGTCATTTCAGTGGCCTTCACTGGTGCTTGTTCTGATCCAACATACACAGGACACCACTAACAAGCCCCTTGCTGATGACACTAACAGACTGGTCATTGAGCAAGTTGAGTGAGCATGTCCTGCAGGGAGGCTGCGACCTAGGGTGACCATAAAAGCACAGCTTTAATGACCTCAGAATTTCGGATTTCTTAGATGGTGATCAAAGAGTGTAATGAAGATGATGCCATGGAAATCAATTTCAGCTGAGACTAGAGACAATTGCGCTTGGTTTCACAAAGTGTCTTAGCTTCTGCAAGGTCAAGAGAGAAAGACACCTGTAGTGTTGGCCAGGAAATTACCATTATACTATCAGCAACATGCGTTATGTGGATGCTCAACTGAGTGTTCCCAGTCTGGTCTTTTGAGCACTCAGTACGTCTGTGTAGGAGTGAGGTGGGGCTGACAAATCTGTCACATATATAACTCTGCTGGGTTCAAACCTAAGACTCCCTAGCAATAACCGTTGATACCACCACTGTGCCGATGGGGCTGATAACTTGCCAGCATTGGAAAATGATGTTAAAATGTATGGGTTCCCATCTTTACCTGTTGTTACCAAAACTATATATCTACTGTTTCTGCCATGTATGTATTACAAAGATTCAGACAGTTTTTGCTTATACAACTAAGGTATACAAGACAAGCAGTACGCATCTAACATGCAGAATGTCTATACTTCTAAAATCATTTTCACACAGTTGAGATTAAATGTACAGATAAATGATCTCCATAACCTCAAAATCAGCTTTTAATATGCCAAAGAAATAACATCAGTTATTAAGCCCATCCACAGTAAACAGCAATCACAACTTACTGAGCTGTTGGAATGAGATGAAGCAAAACAACTTTTGATGCCTGATCCTCACTAAAGTCTTAATGGTTTGATCATCAGTGTAGTGTACATGCAATACTCGATAGTCCGCATTCACACTGAATTTATGTCAAAAAGAAGAAAAGGAATGAGAGTAAGAAATGATGCAACCAAACAGACAGAGGAAAGAAGACAAGAAATGTTAATGTATTAAGACCACATATACAG
>CM031598.1:39332936-39355436 GCA_018398815.1 Conus ventricosus | reverse complement strand
GTATCATTAACCTTTGTACCGTCTCACTGGCTGACATCCCATGCCATTTGTTCAAGTATCATTAACCTTTGTACCGTCTCACTGGCTGACCTCCCATGCCATTTGTTCAAGTATCATTAACCTTTGTACCGTCTCACTGGCTGACCTCCCATGCCATTTGTTCAAGTATCATTAACCTTTGTACCGTCTCACTGGCTGACATCCCATGCCATTTGTTCAAATATCATTAACCTTTGTACCGTCTCACTGGCTGACCTCCCATGCCATTTGTTCAAGTATCATTAACCTTTGTACCGTCTCACTGGCTGACCTCCCACGCCATTTGTTCAAGTATCATTAAACCTTGTACCGTCTCACTGGCTGACATCCCATGCCATTTGTTCAAGTATCATTAACCTTTGTACCGTCTCACTGGCTGACCTCCCATGCCATTTGTTCAAGTATCATAACCTTTGTACCGTCTCACTGGCTGACATCCCATGCCATTTGTTCAAGTATCATTAACCTTTGTACCGTCTCACTGGCTGACCTCCCATGCCATTTGTTCAAGTATCATTAACCTTTGTACCGTCTCACTGGCTGACCTCCCATGCCATTTGTTCAAGTATCATTAACCTTTGTACCGTCTCACTGGCTGACCTCCCATGCCATTTGTTCAAGTATCATTAACCTTTGTACCGTCTCACTGGCTGACATCCCATGCCATTTGTTCAAGTATCATTCACCTTTGTACCGTCTCACTGGCTGACCTCCCATGCCATTTGTTCAAGTATCATTAACCTTTGTAACCGTCTCACTGGCTGACCTCCCATGCCATTTGTTCAAGAATCATTAACCTTTGTACCGTCTCACTGGCTGACCTCCCATGCCATTTGTTCAAGTATCATTAACCTTTGTACCGTCTCACTGGCTGACCTCCCATGCCATTTGTTTCAAGTATCATTAACCTTTGTACCGTCTCACTGGCTGACCTCCCATGCCATTTGTTCAAGTATCATTAACCTTTGTACCGTCTCACTGGCTGACCTCCCCATGCCATTTGTTCAAGTATCATTAACCTTTGTACCGTCTCACTGGCTGACCTCCATGCCATTTGTTCAAGTATCATTAACCTTTGTACGTCTCACTGGCTGACCTCCCATGCCATTTGTTCAAGTATCATTAACCTTTGTACCGTCTCACTGGCTGACCTCCCATGCCATTTGTTCAAGTATCATTAACCTTTGTACCGTCTCACTGGCTGACCTCCCATGCCATTTGTTCAAGTATCATTAACCTTTGTACCGTCTCACTGGCTGACCTCCCATGCCATTTGTTCAAGTATCATTAACCTTTGTACCGTCTCACTGGCTGACCTCCCATGCCATTTGTTCAAGTATCATTAACCTTTGTACCGTCTCACTGGCTGACATCCCATGCCATTTGTTCAAGTATCATTAACCTTGTACCGTCTCACTGGCTGACCTCCCATGCCATTTGTTCAAGTATCATTAACCTTTTTTACCGTCTCACTGGCTGACATCCCATGCCATTTGTTCAAGTATCATTAACCTTTGTACCGTCTCACTGGCTGACCTCCCATGCCATTTGTTCAAGTATCATTAACCTTTGTACCGTCTCACTGGCTGCATCCCATGCCATTTGTTCAAGTATCATTAACCTTTGTACCGTCTCACTGGCTGACCTCCCATGCCATTTGTTCAAGTATCATTAACCTTTGTACCGTCTCACTGGCTGACCTCCCATGCCATTTGTTCAAGTATCATTAACCTTTGTACCGTCTCACTGGCTGACCTCGCATGCCATTTGTTCAAGTATCATTAACCTTTGTACCGTCTCACTGGCTGACCTCCCACGCCATTTGTTCAAGTATCATTAACCTTTGTACCGTCTCACTGGCTGACCTCCCACGCCATTTGTTCAAGTATCATTAACCTTTGTACCGTCTCACTGGCTGACCTCCCATGCCATTTGTTCAAGTATCATTAACCTTTGTACCGTCTCACTGGCTGACCTCCCATGCCATTTGTTCAAGTATCATTAACCTTTGTACCGTCTCACTGGCTGACCTCCCATGCCATTTGTTCAAGTATCATTAACCTTTGTACCGTCTCACTGGCTGACCTCCCATGCCATTTGTTCAAGTATCATTAACCTTTGTACCGTCTCACTGGCTGACCTCCCATGCCATTTGTTCAAGTATCATTAACCTTTGTACCGTCTCACTGGCTGACCTCCCATGCCATTTGTTCAAGTATCATTAACCTTTGTACGTCTCACTGGCTGACCTCCCATGCCATTTGTTCAAGTATCATTAACCTTTGTACCGTCTCACTGGCTGACCTCCCATGCCATTTGTTCAAGTATCATTAACCTTTGTACCGTCTCACTGGCTGACCTCCCATGCCATTTGTTCAAGTATCATTAACCTTTGTACCGTCTCACTGGCTGACCTCCCATGCCATTTGTTCAAGTATCATTAACCTTTGTACCGTCTCACTGGCTGACCTCCCATGCCATTTGTTCAAGTATCATTAACCTTTGTACCGTCTCACTGGCTGACCTCCCACGCCATTTGTTCAAGTATCATTAACCTTTGTACCGTCTCACTGGCTGACCTCCACGCCATTTGTTCAAGTATCATTAACCTTGTACGCTCACTGGCTGACCTCCCATGCCATTTGTTCAAGTATCATTAACCTTTGTACCGTCTCACTGGCTGACATCCCATGCCATTTGTTCAAGCTCCTCTATACATAGCCCACCCAGGATCCTCCATAAACAGCCGGAACAGGTCCATCCCTCACAATCTAAGCTCCGACAGCTCACAAACAGCTGTCAGTATCAGATTAACATGAGGTCACCCACTAGAGGAGACACTGCGCTGCTACTGAATCAGTCTGATGTCTTCAGTGACGCCTGTCCTATTCTTCCCTTGAATATTTTCTGATCTCCAGCAGTCAGAGAGAGAAAACCCTGTCTCTATTTTTCTGATTGTAAAAATACTTATCTGTTACCAAGTAACTCCACAAATTAAATTTTTTAAAAGCTCAAAACCAATTTTGACTCTGTCAAAAGACTCCATTTAAGAATCTGATCAAAAAGTAAGATTAGATGGCAACAAAGAAAGAAATGTAATATCAACCATCGGGTAGATCGCAACAAAGACAGAAATGTTAATATCAACCATCAGATATACAGGTATAAAAAAGAAAGAAAGAAAACAATAAAACAAACATCAGATGGAACTCGGAACATTCCATCTCCGTTAAACAACAGCAAAAAAAAAAAGGAAGGGCGGGAAACTCACAAAGATGACAGAGTCCCAGGACCCTGTGACCAGGATGTCGTCATCAAACTGGATGCAGCGAACTCCTCCCTTTAGGAATGGCACAGTCATAGGCGGTTATGTCAGTGCGCACACCACAGAAGGGAAAAGCTTACAACAGGCTGTAAAAGGAAAAGCAAAGAGAAGTACATACCCCTCTCCCCCCACCCCCCTCAACACAGCTCTTTCCTATTCCCCATGTGAAGACATGTCTAGGGTTATTCTGTTGAAGTCCCATTTCTGCTGGGGGGGGGGGGGGGGGGGGCGGAATAACTCAGTTGGTAGAGCGCCAGACTCATAATCTTGGTGATCCTGGGTTGAGGGTTCGAATCTCCGCTGGGCTGTTTTGGTACAGGGGGATTTTTCTCTCGGAGTTAACATTGGTTCTGACTCCATTTCCCATACAGTCCTTTGAATGAGATTATAAACTAAGGTTCCCTGTGTGGACGCACGCATAACATCTTGCACACACGTAAAATCCCATCACTAACTTTCGGAAAAGAATGCCAGTTTGGCCGTTGGTATGGATGGCACATTACATATAGCATGCACCCTGCGTGAGAAATGGAAAGAATGAAGGAAGTAAGGAAACTGAGTGAACGATATTGAATAATACTGACTGGATGACACGGAAACAACGGAATGAAGCGCCAGCTAGCAGCTCTTCAGTCGGCATTGCCCGTTGAGTAAACGAGCGTGGATTGTAAAGCGCTTAGAGCTTGGTCTCTAGCCAAGAATAGGCGCTATGTAAGTATTCATTATAATTATAAAGTCCCAGCCTCAGAAGTCCACTACGAGCTATCAACATTGGGTCATGCTGAGGCAACCCCTCAGGGGAGATCCTGTTCTGCTACAGAGTCATTTCAGTGGCCTTCACTGGTGCTTGTTCTGATCCAACATACACAGGACACCACTAACAAGCCCCTTGCTGATGACACTAACAGACTGGTCATTGAGCAAGTTGAGTGAGCATGTCCTGCAGGGAGGCTGCGACCTAGGGTGACCATAAAAGCACAGCTTTAATGACCTCAGAATTTCGGATTTCTTAGATGGTGATCAAAGAGTGTAATGAAGATGATGCCATGGAAATCAATTTCAGCTGAGACTAGAGACAATTGCGCTTGGTTTCACAAAGTGTCTTAGCTTCTGCAAGGTCAAGAGAGAAAGACACCTGTAGTGTTGGCCAGGAAATTACCATTATACTATCAGCAACATGCGTTATGTGGATGCTCAACTGAGTGTTCCCAGTCTGGTCTTTTGAGCACTCAGTACGTCTGTGTAGGAGTGAGGTGGGGCTGACAAATCTGTCACATATATAACTCTGCTGGGTTCAAACCTAAGACTCCCTAGCAATAACCGTTGATACCACCACTGTGCCGATGGGGCTGATAACTTGCCAGCATTGGAAAATGATGTTAAAATGTATGGGTTCCCATCTTTACCTGTTGTTACCAAAACTATATATCTACTGTTTCTGCCATGTATGTATTACAAAGATTCAGACAGTTTTTGCTTATACAACTAAGGTATACAAGACAAGCAGTACGCATCTAACATGCAGAATGTCTATACTTCTAAAATCATTTTCACACAGTTGAGATTAAATGTACAGATAAATGATCTCCATAACCTCAAAATCAGCTTTTAATATGCCAAAGAAATAACATCAGTTATTAAGCCCATCCACAGTAAACAGCAATCACAACTTACTGAGCTGTTGGAATGAGATGAAGCAAAACAACTTTTGATGCCTGATCCTCACTAAAGTCTTAATGGTTTTGATCATCAGTGTAGTGTACATGCAATACTCGATAGTCCGCATTCACACTGAATTTATGTCAAAAAGAAGAAAAGGAATGAGAGTAAGAAATGATGCAACCAAACAGACAGAGGAAAGAAGACAAGAAATTTAATTTTTAAAAAAAGGAACCACAAGTCTAATCAATACCAGCTGCAAGACAAATGCACGGTCATGAAAAAAGTGGGGTTTTTTTTTTTTTTTCATTAATTTACTGAGATCCAATTATTGAGCTATCCCTAGCTCTCAATATTGTTACAGGATCTCCTGGTGGGGGGGGGGGGGGGGGGGGGGGGGGTGCCTGATGACAGCTCACAACCAGCTGGTCCTGGTTATGACCAGTATCACATGGTTGTAGTGCTGCTCAGCGCAGACTAGGTAGTTTACAGCCAATGTCCACATTCATGTGACAAAGGTTTCAAGATAGTTGCCATCACCAGTCTCCCAAAGGAAGTCACTGCTAAGAGATGAAATTAGGTACCAAACTTCTGAATTTTTCAACATTTGTATCTCTGGAGGTAAACTCTTTTCTTTTTTTTACATTGCAGGGTCAGCAAACTAACTTCCGTACAATAACTCCGTGGTCGTTTGGTTCAAAAATCCACGTTCCCTCATGGGGAAAAGAAGGGAATGTGTGGAAGGTAAAAGGGAGGAAAACCAGGAATTGAATGCAGGAAGGGAGGACACACTGAGGGCGGGTATAAAGCAGAATGCCAGAGTGGGATATGAGAACAGATCTTCAGACCTTGTGTCCATGGAACTTGTGCACACTGCGGCCACTACGAACATCCCACAGTCTGACTACTCGATCCACGCCCCCCTGTAAACAGCCGGCGCTTGTCGAACTGCAAACACTGGATGCCTCCCATGTGACCCTGTTGAAAACATCTATACATACACTCCTGCAGACACAAATACACATACATACAAACTTACAAGTACATATATACATGTACATATATATATATATATTATATATGTGATGGTGTGGAGGGGTAAGGGGTGTGCAGGTGAAGACAGGCAGATGGTGAGGAGTGCAGGAACCAAGGGACAGCAGCCAGTCAAGAAGACGCAGTGGACGAAGCAGAGTTTTCTCCTTTTATTTGCCTTCCATGCCAGTCGCTCACATCAGGGAACACTGATCCATTCTCACACAGCGCGCCCACTTATATACACCCTGACCGGACCGCAAAGCCAGCGATACGGTGCCAGACACGAACCGGGCCTCGCGCGGCCGGAACCAACAGAATTTTGTGTTTTCTATGGCAGCTTCCGTGTTGTCTGGCTCGCTGTCCGTTCAAACTATCAACACATATTTACTATCGATGAAAACCTCAGAACACAAGGAATAAAATGCAGTAAGTCACATTTGACAATTTTGTTCCTGTACTAAATCATTGCTGATTAATGTCCCAGAGTGAAGCCACTTTTAACAAGCTTACGTCATATTTTCCTTATTTCGATGAAAAATACCAAACAGCGTGAAATAATTTTGTAATGAATAAAAAGCTGGCATCTCGCTCTTTTCATACATATAAACTTCATTTTCCGAGACAGTGTCTAAGTGAGATTTCTGTTATTAAAAATTACTAGAACACACAGCTGACTTTTCACTCGTCGGGCCGTCGGCGCACAATTTTCAACTGAAAAATACTCTGTTGAAACGGTCTGTTAAATAATAAATTCTACCACATTTTCAGTTGTATTCATAACAAAAATGGAGTCATTAGCAAGATTTCGATCGGGAAGTCCGAATTTCATGAAACGACAATTCAGATCAAAACTCCGACAGTAAACAAAGAAGGCGACTCGCTAAGGGACCGGCGCTGTCAGTCATTTCGTATAGTCGCAAGCTTGTACAGAAAAGATCATAGGCATGCGATATACGAAATGAAAGCTTATGGACTTTACTTTTAACATGCATCTTCAGATTCTTCGGTTTTCCTCTTACTTTTTGTAAAATCAAGAATTATTCAATATTCATTCGACAGACAATTGAAAATGGCGCCAAGATTGCTCGTGCGAAATACCAGTTTAGAGAAAATATGGGCTTCTCAACCCAGTACGGTTGTAATGAATCAAATACATTAATTTTTGTGACTTCAGCGACGTACATACAACTATGTAGGTTCTGAGGTAATCATGATTTAAAGAATTTACACAATAAAAAAAAGGAGATTCGACCAAGGGAGGTAAGGGGAAGATAACTCTCGAACAAAACATTTCATCCACGAAAGGTAACCGATTGAAGTATAATACCCTGTTAGCACCCGGCTACATCCCCCCCTACTCTGTTACAACCAGCGTCCTCGCTGGCACAAAATGACATGAAAATAACAAGAGTTATCGATAGGAGTGGCAAAAATCAATCAATGAAAAAAAAATGAAGCATCAGCTATCAAGTCTTTAGGGGCATGGCTACCCCCAAATCAAACCACTTACATCAATGCATCAAAACATCAAAACGTCAAAACATCTGTTCTCCCTCTCATTCTTGCATCCACATTACTCTGACTACCACAAGGGCTTGTTCTTTTAAACAAGGTGCCTGAAAGTCGGCAGATTCACACTGACTAGAATGGACATGTATTTTAACAAAAATTCCAAAAAGTCAAATACAAAATGACTACAAGGGATTCCTTTCATGAACAAAAACCCGGACTTTGGGTACATAAGTGACTAAACTGGACTTGATACTTAAAACAAAATTCCAGGAGGTCAGAAGAAATCATTAGGCAAAATGTGTTAAAACCCAAAGCACTGGTTAGGTACCAAGTGACAAAATGGACTTATCATTTGAATAAAATTCCAAAATGTCGGATACCAAAATGACTTGAAAGAATTGTTACTTAAACAAAATTCAAAAAGTCAGATGCCAGAAATGACTGGGAAGAGAAATTCATGAAGATCCAAATCAGGTACCAAGTGACAGTAGTGGACTAGTTATTTAAACAAAATTCCAAGATGTCAGTACTAAAAATGACTTTGCAAGGATTTGTTATTTTAAACATTCAAGAAGGTCAGTACAGAATATACCTGGGAGGATTTATCAAACTCAAAACACGGGGTGCCAACGTGACAACAATGGACTTGCTATTTGAACAAAATCCATAAAGTCAGACATAGCACGATAAAAAGTAAGAAAAAAAAGGATTTATCAAAACTCAAAACACTGGTGCCAACGTGACAATAATGGACTTGCTAATTTGAACAAAATCCATGAAGTCAGACATAAACATGATAAAAGGGAAAAAAAAGGATTTTGTTACAAAACCCTTTTGAGTTAAGTCCCCAGTTATGAATTCGGACAGGTTTTAGCACTTTGAGGCAGAATCTCAGCAAAAGTCACTCAACTTAAATCCTCTTTTATGACTTCTGGTGGCTAAAAGAGGGTTCCCATCATATCAAACATGAAAACAACAACTACTGGTGGCTGAAAACAACTAACATAGACTAGCTTGTGAAAAAACATAATGAACAAATGAACTGTCTGGCAAACGGTCCGCAACACCTCTTCCTAAAAAGGTGTTCAGCTATCAAGCAGGGTAATACAATCTATAACTGTCCTCTAGAATGCCTGACCAAGTCAGTTACCCATTAAGAAAGTCACCCATTAAGAATTGTCCAGGCGGCACTGAGGTATACCTTTTTGCAGGCTTTTCTGCAAGACGCGAAGACCGCCGTGGGGCTGGCATGGGTCGGTCAACAGCACATGCCGCAGGTGGAACAGGAGGGGTGCAGGTGACCAACCGTCCTTGGAGCCGGTTGGGGTGCTGTCTGTCTGGGCAATACAGCATTGTAGAGGACTGGCTCATCCTCGCTGTCCGACTCGGAATCGGAGTGGGTGGAGATGGCGTCACCTCCGCCTGGTCGTCTTGTCGCAGGTCCAAGGGGCACTTGCAGGCAGCAGATCTTTTCGGTTGATGGTTTGTTCTGGACCACCAGCCAGGGGCTGGACTGTGTAGGCGTGTAGACCATCATAGGTCGGACGTCACCTGGTAAAGATCAGGTTCCATAGGTCCTGGATCTTTTTGCGACCGATGATGCGGTTCCGGTGTAGACATAGTCGCCTATGTTCAGGGCATGGTCAGCAGCAGCCCTTTTGTCCGTGAAGCTGTCCCTTTTTGCTGCACTTTCTTTTAACTGTTGTACGCCTTCAGGTGGGCCTCCTGGAGGCGGAGACGGTGCTGGCGGACCCAGTCAACTGCACCAGCAGCAGCTGTGGTAGGGCACCCCAGAAGGTCATCGACAGGGAGCCTTGGTTGCTGGCCAAAGAGCAGGAAGTTGGGGCAAAACCTGTGGAGGCGTGAGGGGTGTTTTATAACGCCTGCACAAGTTCTGGCAAGTGTACAGGCCATCTGGTCTTCTCCTCTGGGGGTAGAGTGCGCAGAAGGCCGTGCATGGAGCGGTTGAAGCGCTCACATTGCCCCATTTCCTTGTGATGGTATGGCGTGGTGTGTGACTTCTTCACGCCATAGATCGAGCACAGCTCCCGGATCAGGCGCGACTCGAAGTCTCGGCCCTGGTCGCTGTGTATTCTCTCTGGGACCCCCGTAACGCTGGAACCAGTCGTGCACCAGGACTTTGGCGACGGTCATACCTCCTGGTTTCTTGTTGGTACTGCCTGGGTGAATTTCGTGAAAACGTCCGTCATGACAAGGACGTTCTCTCTGCCATCACTTGCTGGGTCTAGCTTGGTGAAGTCGATGGCCAGGACTTCCAGTGGTCGGGATGCCAGCAGATGACCGGACGTGGTGTTGACGGTCGGGGCCGACGCCCCATGGGTGCACCGGTGGCAGGAGTCGATGTACGCCTTCGTGTCCTGGTGCATGCCTGGCCAGTAGACCCTGGATTGCAGGAGACCAAGCGTACGTTCTAAACCTTGGTGGCCCATCTGGTTATGAAGCGATGCTAAAACGTCGGGTCTCATGACGCTTGGCAACACCAACTGCTCCACTGGTCCTTGCTGATGGTGCTGGATGCGACGGTGTAAGACACCATCTCTCAGGCAAAGGCGAGGTGTTGGTCGCAAAGTGCCTTCAATTTTCGGTTTCCTGCCTGCAGGGGGCTTTGCTGGCCAGTGGTCCAGGACTGGGCCGATGATGGAGTCTTGTTTCTGGAGCTGCAGAAGTTCTGGTAGGGACTTTAAGGGGTAGGTAGGGTCAGGCTGCATCTTGACTGGGTTCCTTCTGAGATGATGGGATCAGGGTCAACTAAGGACTGTTTCTGACAATGGGCTTCCTGTGCCATAGCAAGCTGGGGAGGTAGGCGTAGGAGCTGGTACAGGAGGGCCTGGGAGCCTGGAAAGGCATCTGCAGGTTGGTTCTTCCTGGGCGGTATTGTACATCAAAGTTGAATTGGGCCAGTTGTGAAGCCCATCTCTGCTCTAGTGCCCCAAGTGCAGCATGGCGGAAGTGGACGAGGGGTTGTTGTCAGTGAGGACGGTGAATTTCGCGCCCAGGAGATAGTCTCTGAACTTCTCAGAGATGGCCCACTTCATCGCCAGGAATTCCAGCTTCATACTGGAGTAGTTGGCTTCGTTCTTCTCCGTGGGGCGAAGTCGGCGACTTGCATAGGCCAGGACCCTACGTTGTCCATTTTGCTCTTGGGAGAGGATGGCACCGAGCCATCGTGGCTTGCGTCTGTTTCCAGGACGAATGGGACTTGAAATCGGCAAACCCCAGGACCGGTGCAGTTGTCAGTGCCGTTTTCAGATTGTCAAGGCCACTTGTGGTGTTGGTCCCACATCATAGATATGTCTACCGTCTTCTTCGTTTGTTTGCTGCCAGCCTTTGCCACCAGGTCATGGAGAGGTCCGGCGATTCTGGCGAAGTTTCGAATGAACCGCCGTAGTAGCTAGCAAACCCCAGGAAACTTCTCAGATCTGTCGTGGTCCTCGGGACGGGGCCATTCTTGAACAGCTTCTACCTTGCCGCTTCGCAGCTGACGCCCTCAGCGGATATGTATGTCCCAGGTATTGGACTTGGCGACGTAGGAACTGGCACTTGTCTGCTCTTAACTTCAGGCAGTGTCGATTATCCTCTGCCGAAAGGCGGTCAAGACTCTCCAGGTGTTCCTCGAAGGTCTTCGAATACACCAGCAGATCGTCCAGGTAGACCAGCAGGAACTGGAACATGAAGTCCGACATGGTGGTCTGCATCAGTCTCTGGAACGTAGCAGGTGCGGTGGAGAGACCCATGGGCATCCTAGTGTATTCAAAGAGGCCAAATGGGGTGGTGAAAGCCGTCTTGTGCTGGTCATCAGGATGCATAGCGATCTGGTAAAGCCTGAGGCCAGGTCAAGGGTGGAGAAGTACTGGAGCCGACCAAGGCATCGAAAGATTCCTGGATCCTCGGCAGCGGGAAGGCATCTCCTACAGTCTTGGCGTTGAGACGTCTGTAATCAACGCAGAGGCGGATGCTGCCGTCTTTTTTCTTCACAATGACCACCGGTGCTGCATATGGGCTGTGGCTCTTGGTGATGATTCCTTTTGACAGGAGACCCTTGATGTGCTCTTGCACCTCTTGGAGTTGGTGAGGAGGGATTCGGCGGTATGGCTGGGCAACTGGTACGTCTTCCCTGGTCTTCAGGCGATGGAGAACCGCATCAGTGTAGCCAAGATCTTCATCATCTGTCATGAAGGCTTGTGACCTTCTTGACAGGAGTTCCTGCAGCTGACGTTGTTGACTGGTGGTGCCATCGAACTCTGGACAGGGACTTGGCTGGTGGAGGGACAGGATTTACAGTTTCTTCCGAGATGATCAGCTCGTTGATGCCAATGGTAACCTGTGCCCGTGTTCTCTTCCACTGCTTCAATGGCTTCCAGGACAGCAATAGGAGTTCGTCCTGGCAGAAATATGTCTTCCGGCGAGAGGTTGGCTACCCTAGACATAGCGTTCACATGACTTCATGCTGACCAATGTAGGGATCAGCATCAGGCCATGGGGAGAGTCTGGACAGGGCGAGGCCAGGAGGTGCGACGAAGGGCTTTGGCTACTCGACACTTTGACAGTGCTATGGAGTAGCTGGGATCCGTTGGCGGGTCGTGGCACGGGCTACTTTGTCCTGCTGCCGTTTCCTGATCTCTTGGGCGATGGCTTGCAGGGGAGGGGGGAGTGCTGATGGGGACTTGCTTAGGCATTGGCTGAGGACGTTCATACCCAGCAGAACCGGCAGTCGCCTTTTGCGGTCTTGCATAAACGGGTCTGTGGGTTTCCTTGACGACCAGAGCAGGGACACTGAGGCAGCGGGTGCCGAAGACCACCATGTCGACGAGGTAGAGGCCAGAGTAGGGTACCTCAGCCCCGTTTACTGCACGCAGTTTTGACATGACAGTCTTCCTCGCCTCAGTTCCTCAAGTGTTGGCTTGCCCAGTCTCCGTTATGGTGGTGACTTCACTGCCAGTGTCAAGAGGGCGGAGACTGGCATTCCATTGACAGTGATGTCAGCTGTCGGGCAATTCCCTGCAAGCCTGGTGCTGTTCCTGCCCCCCGCTGCCTGCATATTGGTGGCAACGGGGTTAGAAGTTTCCCTGCCACTGCTGCTCATGGTGCTGTTGCTGGCGGTTGACCGTGGGCCGGGATCTGTTCCGGCGGTTGTACTGCTGCTTGGCCCGGCAGTCTGCCTCTCTGTGGCCCGGGCGTTGGCACCACCAGCATGTTGGGCCCCTTCTGCCTCTGGCTGGCGATGACTGGTTTGGTGTGCGGGTTTCCATCTCCCGGTCTGGAGGGCTGCGACCACAGCAGACTGTTGCTGCACCCTGAGCTGTTGCTTCAGAGATGCCGTCTCACTGGTGAGGGCGGCAATCTGGGTCTCTAGCCGGTAGAAGGCATCAGCGTTGGCAGCTGCAGCGACTTGCTGCACGATGGGTTCGGGTGTGTTTGTCTTCCCCGCATCCAGCGCTGGGCCTCCTGCGTTGCTTCCAGAAAAGTGGTCGTTGGTTTCTCCCCTCAGGAACCGCTTCAGGTCCCTCCTAAGGGATGGAGGATGCAGCCCGTTGACAAAGGAACCCTCAGCATGGCCGGTGAGAGGGTGTTGGCTGTAGCTGCGTTGGTCTTTGTCAGAGGACCCGCAGTGCAGCGGCATATCACGCACCGACTCTGCCAGACCTTTTTGGCGTTTGTAGAATGCTCCAGCAAGGGCAGTGGAGTCCCTGTGCTCACCCCAGTGCTGCTCCAGGATGGCAAAGATTTTCGCAGGCGAGTCTATCTCCTCTGCCTCCAACGTCAGGACTTGCTGTCGTGCTCTGCCCTCCAAGGCGCTCAGGAGCCAACCAGCAGCTGTGAGATCCGCATAGGTTGAAGCCTCAGCATCAAGGTGGCTTCCCTGATGAAATCCTCTGCACCTTCCTCCCCAGTAAACTTGCGTAGCTTGTGGGGGGCGTAGACCTGAAGGCTGTGCTGCTAGGGGTGGCTGGCCTCCTTGCCCATCCATACCTGCAGCCTGGTTCCTCGTTGTCCCGTGTCTTCTGTTTCTCCGAACCATTCTGCTGAATTCTTCTTGGGCTGTGTCTCCTTGGTCCCTTGTCTTCAATCCTGCTCGCAGCGCCAGTTGTGATGGTGTGGAGGGTAAGGGGTGTGCAGGTGAAGACAGCAGATGGTGAGGAGTGCAGGAACCAAGGGACAGCAGCCAGTCAAGAAGACGCAGTGGACGAAGCAGAGTTTTCTCCTTTTATTTGCCTTCCATGCCAGTCGCTCACATCAGGGAACACTGATCCATTCTCACACAGCGCGCCCACTTATATACACCCTGACCGGACCGCAAAGCCAGCGATACGGTGCCAGACACGAACCGGCCTCCGCGGCCGGAACCAACAGAATTTTGTGTTTTCTATGGCAGCTTCCGTGTTGTCTGGCTCGCTGTCCGTTCAAACTATCAACACATATTTACTATCGATGAAAACCTCAGAACACAAGTAAAAATGCAGTAAGTCACATTTGACAATTTTGTTCCTGTACTAAATCATTGCTGATTAAATGTCCCAGAGTGAAGCCACTTTTAACAAGCTTACGTCATATTTTCCTTTATTTCGATGAAAAATACCAAACAGCGTGAAATAAATTTGTAATGAATAAAAAGCTGGCATCTCGCTCTTTTCATACATATAAACTTCATTTTCCGAGACAGTGTCTAAGTGGAGATTTCTGTATTAAAAAATTACTAGAACACACAGCTGACTTTTCACTTCGTCGGGCCGTCGGCGCACAATTTTCAACTGAAAAATACTCTGTTGAAACGGTCTGTTAAATAATAAATTCTACACATTTTCAGTTGTATTCATAACAAAAATGGAGTCATTAGCAAGATTTCGATCGGAAGTCCGAATTTCATGAAACGACAATTCAGATCAAAACTCCGACAGTAAACAAAGAAGGCGACTCGCTAAAGGACCGGCGCTGTCAGTCATTTCGTATAGTCGCAAGCTTGTACAGAAAAGATCATAGGCATGCGATATACGAAATGAAAGCTTATGGACTTTACTTTTAACATGCATCTTCAGATTCTTCGGTTTTCCTCTTACTTTTTGTAAAATCAAGAATTAATTCAATATTCATTCGACAGACAATTGAAAATGGCGCCAAGATTGCTCGTGCGAAATACCATTTAGAGAAAATATGGGCTTCTCAACCCATACGGTTGTAATGAATCAAATACATTAATTTTTGTGACTTCAGCGACGTACATACAACTATAGTAGTTCTGAGTATTCATGATTAAAGAATTTACACAATAAAAAAAAGGAGATTCGACCAAGGGAGGTAAGGGAAGATAACTCTCGAACAAAACATTTTCATCCACGAAAGGTAACCGATTGAAGTAATATACCCTGTTAGCACCACCCGGCTACATATATATATATATATATATATATATATTGAATTCTTACATGCACACACCTACTTATACAAAGGTACACACATAAGCGCATATTCACACACATTCATATAAACATGTCACACACACACACACACACACACACACACACACACACACACACACACACACACATATATATATATAAATAAATATATATATATATATATATATATATATATATATATATATATATATATATATAATATATATATAATATATATATATATGCACACACACACACACACACAACACACACACACACACACACACACACATACATAGTTAGATGCAGTCAATAATCCTTTTTTAATCTCTTTACACCAAAGACAGCATGAACACATGTAATAAGGCCTGCATAATAATTCTTCTCCAACTGTCTAACAGATGAAAAGAATATTTTTCTCATCAAAGTGAACACAACCACAAACAATGTACAATTCTGAATGAATACACCCTGTCAGAGGTGCCTTCCCTTCATTTCTTTCTCTCTAAAACATATTTCTCTTTGTCCAAGATATAATTGTCCAATTAAATTTCAATCTCATTTCAGATTATCTTTTCAAAGATGTCTGAAAGCCATGGTCAGAGACTCAACAAGAGTTTCAAACTCCAGTTCCACCGACCCCAAACCCCTTCTCATTTCACCTCACACCACCCTACCCTGCCCCCAGTTTCAACTCAAAACTGCCTTTCTCCCATCATGTCTTCTTAAGGTCAAAGACAGAAATGAATTTACTCACAAAACAGATATATGTTCAATGAATATACCAGCTGGCATATGTATTAGTTACTTTGGTCTTAACATCAGACTGAAGGAAGCTATATAAATATACAAGCTGGCATATGTTTCAACTAATTTGCCCTTCACTTAAGATTGAAAGACCCTATTTTCAGATTGAATTTCTGCAGTAGGTTTTGAAAAAGAGGCCCTGAAACTCCAAGACCGCCATGTATTTTTCTGTGTAGAGTTAGGACTGACAATACAAAAACTCCACACAGACTTCATTCTGGGATTAACTTGTCCTTTCAAACTTTGTGACAATGGGACCTTCAATCTTTCCACTTCAACCAACCAACAGACAGGTGTATCACACATGCTGTGTTAAGATGTAAATTCTGGACACATAAGAGACCAAGAGCAGTGTCTGTTCCCACCTGAACCTTCCTGACCTTCTGCACCGTCTGCACTTTACCCACATACACCGGTAGCGCACAAAGTCGTCTTCATGGGCCGGTGTCTGCCACTCCAGGCTCATAGAGGGCACCACTTTACCCTGCGGATGGGACACATTCAGAGATTAAAATGTACACAGCTTCAGGTGTGAAAAGCACAGACGAGAAGATCCAAATGTGAACAGTTTGTTTTTAAGATCTTCTGACTCATACGATGTTACTATCATCATTCTCATCATTTAATCGGAAGACTCTTCTGTGAGCAAATTGTCCTCCAGAACCTTTGGGTAAGAGGGTTTTAATGTCACTATTCAGTTCACATAATCAGATGATTCTTCATCAACAACCTGTCCTTTAAAAGAACCTAGCTTACAGGATACTTTTTTTTTCTTTCTTTCTGCGTACGCAGGCTGATACTCCTGCGGACACCGCCTGTATAGACAGGCTGTGGAATTTTGTGTGTATGACCGTTTTTTCTATCCCGCCATTAAGGCAGCCATACACCATCTTCGGGCAAACAGGATACTGATGTCATCATTTAGGTCATGAAATTAAGACCCTATGTCAACCGCTCATCTTTTCATGCCTCTGGATCACAGGATATCAAAGTCACGATTCAGACTCTGGAGCCAGAAGAAATGATCTTATTGTTAACAACTTGTCCTTTAAAGCCTCTGGATCAATGGGGTATTAACGCCATCATAAAGATCAAGCAATCAGAACAACGAGCGTGAACAGCCTGTCTTTCAGAGCCTTCCGCTCAGAGGATGTTAATTTCACAATGCAGACCATTCAGTCAGGAAACCCATCGTTAACAACTTGTCTCAGGCTCAGAGTATACAGGACCTTAACCTCACTATTTAGATGACATAATGTAGAGAATAATTCAGTATGATGATATGAGCTTAACCTCATTGTTCAGATGATGTTATCAGAAAACGCTTCAGCGACAACTTGTCCTGCACTGTCTCTGGTTCAGAAAATATCAATATCACACCCAGCCCTTGGTTCAGCACAAAAAAACAGCTGAACACACATATAAATAAGCTGAGTGAATCTGCGTTCTTGTCCATCTTCATTGTATTGTATCATGCTGTGAAGTATTGTGTTGTAGTGTACTGTACTGTGTTGAGCTGTATTGAATAAAACTGTACAGATTGTATTATACTGCATCATATAGCATAGTAGTACACTGAACTGCACTGCGTTTCATTGAATTGCATTCACATATGACATGGTACTGTATTGCTTTCATTGCACTCCCTTTCACTGTATCATGTTGCATTAATTTATATTGTACTGGATTGCACTATATTGTACTGTGTGTCTGTATTGTTCCATCAATTTGCAGGGGTGTCTTTTTTTTTCCTTTTTTTGCTTTTTTTTTAAAACTTAGTCTGCATATGTCTGTTTGCCTTTCAAAGTGAATTCATCTCCATCGTTCTGGCAGGGACAAGTCCCTGGCTGTCATGGGTTCTTTTACATGTGCTAATTAAGACGAGTACTCGAATCATCATAATAGGGCTGATGTCAAGGGGGAGAACAAAACTTGCCTGGAGCTTGGTTAGAACCATGGACCCAAGATGTTCTTTTTTTTACGATGAAATGAATCCATTACCCATTTGTCCATCCCTTCAATTTTTGGCTTTTTTGTTCAAGAACTGGAGGGTTCACAGGTATTTCCCTTTCCGCTACAGATGTTTTTACATTTGTCTACCAAGTACACATGTAACTATTTCCAGTTTCAAGGATACATTCTTTTTCAGAGTGAAGCCTATCAACACCAATAGTGACAAAACAGCGGATATTTTCTTTTGATCGAAAACTAATGCAACACTTTGCTCACGCGTGAAGAAGAAAATTTGGAGAGAAAGAAAGATGCAGAAAAAGAATGAAAAGAGAAACAGCAAGAAATGGAAAAAGATAGAAAGAGATAAGATAATGTTGCTTATAGCCCAGCCGACTGATAGAAAGAGAGAAACAGAGAATGGAAGAAGTAAGGAAGAACATACAAATACATTTACATGCTCACACATACAAGTGCACAAGCGCGTGCACACACACACACACACACACACACACACACACACACACACACACACACACACACATACGCATACACACACACACACACCAATAAATCCTTTGACTGGGACAGGTCAGTGTAAATGTCCAGCGCAGTCTCCTCTTCCTCCTCTTGCCTGGCCCTTGACCTATGACCTCCACCATCTCCCACTGACCTGTTAGATAACATAACGAATCACACACTATTGATTTTCACTGTCGATGGAACAGAGATCTAAAACTTTCTATCCTCACATACAAAAATATTATCTCTCCCTTTCATAGTCATCACATATTTCTCTAATTTTTCCTTTTCATTTCTTTATTCGTCTGTCCCCCACCCTCACCCCACCCCATCCTACAACACCCCCCCACCCCCTGTTCTTTTTCTTTGCCAAATCATTAACACAATGACGGAGGTTTTGTTAGCCTGCATCTGTTTTTTTCCATCACTAAATTATTCAAAATATCATTGTTTGGTCAATCAGTGGGAGATTGCATCTCGTACTGGATCCAAGTAAAGGCTGTTCTGCGTGGTTCTCAGCTGCTTTCAGCATCTATTTGACTGACAATGCTTGGGTTATTAAACAGTAGAGCTGTCCACTATTACTGTTGACACCTTTTGACCTCTTTTAAATTGGACCCTCAAGCCTAGGCTGAAAGGTTTGTCCCTACATTTCATACCGTTTGCATCATGATTTCAGTTTTTCAGCAACTTATTTCCTTACAGCACTTTCTTTTCCTTTGACTTTTCTAACCTTCGCTGGCTGTTTCTGGGGTGATGTTGGATTCCGTTTTCGAACCCTTGGTGGTGAGAATACCACAGAATTGTAGACTGTGGAACATTTCCATTTAGTGCCAAGGGAGCACAAACATGGCCTTGCTTTCCTGACAACCAGTCTTTTTTTGTGTGTGTGTGTTTTTCCCCGCATTTAAGTATGGAACTGTTACATTCTGGTGTGCACAACTGTACTGATGTTTTATGAGTAAACATTTGACATTGGCATCACACACACACAAAAAACCCCAGTAAACCTTGGTTCTGGCTTCAAGATAAGTTACAATGGACCCTGTATGCTACTAGTAAAGAATTTAATACTTGTAATATACTTATCTGATGTTACATTCTCATTTCCTTCCTTTGTCTGTCCCATCCCCCACCCCCACCCCCTTCTTTCTTTTTCTCTAAAGTCTTGGACAAGTCATTAATTTAATGGTGGAGAAATAATTAACTTATACTTGTTTTCCCTGACTACTACATTGATCAGCGCGTATACACACACACCTACATAAATCACTTTCATGCATGTTTAATCTGACATCTACACAAACAAGACTTCCTTTTACAATGAAAAAAATAATTCATATACACATGAATGTCTGTGCATACAAATATACACACAGAAACTCTGATTCTCTCTAAAATACACAGAAAATTCCATAGACTTTAACATACCCATCAGCTTTGTCATCTGCAGCCGACTTCTCGGACAAGGCTTCATCTATTCGATGCTCAACTTTGGATCGCAGAGATTTGCGTTGTCGTTTGGACCATCCTGGGTGGCTGCCTGCAAGCAACATTGATGAGAAACATGAAAAATAGAACTTCATCAACACTATCTCCATACTTACGACTATATATCTTAAACCGGTCATGCCCACTGATTTTTGTATTGATGTTCATATAACAATTATTAGGACTGAAATGTTAACACAGAGCGGAAGCACTTCATTTATTACAAAACTGCCCAGCTGTTTATAGCACTTGTCAACTGTCAGTGTAAGGGAAGTAACCGTGTTTATGTTTATGTCCATTGTTTCTGTTGTGATTAAGATTTTTTTTCTGAGATGATCATTTTTGTTCTATTCTGTTTTGTATTGTTTTTTGCGAAGCCCTCTCTTAGTTTATTTTCTTTTGCTTTGAAGGCTCAAAAAGCACCCATTTTGTTCCTCTCTCAATTAATCCATTGCATAGGATTCAAAACTTGGGGCAATTCTTTGTACCGATTCATCAATATTTATAGTCCCCATGGAAAAATAAAAAACATGGGCAAAAACAGACTGTAAGGAAGCGGTTCAACAAGGCTCCAGTACCCATGCTCAAAGGGTACCTCCACTATAAAGTTTCTGAATGTAGAAGCTGTACCATTAGTAATATGTTTTCAGAACATATAGCCTAAGTAGGCATGCTTACTTTTGAAAGACTGACTGACATCAAAATTTGCAAAGTTAAGCATGCTTGATGTGTAGAGACCTGTGTTAAAAATGGAAAATCAGGAGATTATACTGAGACTGAGATTTCTCCTCCTCGCTCTCCCATTCAAGATAATATCATTGCCTGTCTCAACTTGGTATTCCAGTGTGGGTGCATTCATTTCACTCCATGTATTATGAAATATACACAACTTAGGCAGCCATACTAACTGTGTATCATGGACACATTACCTGTTACTTATGATAAAACAAACGCCTCTGATCTGCATGTATGCCAAATGAATTTGTCACCTCAAGAAGAAGTAGTTCACAGTCATGGGCATAGTAAACTTTCAATATGAGAGCAAATGTTACCTTCTTTTTTTATCATTTACTGTTTATGTCCCTCCGCCTGAATTAAGATTTGCATATTTATTTAAATCAATAATGAGTTTTGAGATCCGTATGGTTCCATACTTCAAATGGAGGTGAGGGATTCGTACCATCTCCCACACTTTTCAACACATTCCTGGAATGCATCATGACTGACAGTTTTAAAGATCATGTCAGCACAATAAAAACTGGAGGAAGAAGTATCATGAATCTTTAATCTGCAGATGACACCGATGATCTGTCAGGAAATGAAAAAAAAACTTGCCAGTTGTTCACCTGTTTACAGACTGGATTAAACATCAAAAAGATGCAACACGGGAATCAATGCTGAGAAGACAAAGTCCATGACCAGCAAAAACACCACCATCGTTACTGATCTGCCTGCCCATAAGTAAAAGCCACGAACAGTCAAACAATTCCGTTACCTGGGCTTCATCATTACCGATGAGGGATTAAGACCAGAAATCTTCTCACGGGCACCAAAGACAACATCAGCACTGTCCAGACGAAAACACTGATGACCAGCAACAGCGCCACAATCATTACTGATTCAACTGTCCATGGATGAAAGCTAGGAACTAACAAACACTTCGCTTACCTGGAATTCATCATTACTAGTGATGGATCCAAATCAGAAATTCTCTCAGGGGCACCAGAGACAACATCAGCATTGTCCAGACTAAAACTTGAGTGGAAGGAAGACATCCTCATGAAGCACAAGATCAGGCTCCTGTGTGCAGTGCACAGCTGTATTTCATCTCCCTCTACGAATTCAGAGCACTGACCTTCACTCAGGTTCTGGAAGGAAGAATCCTAGCCATGGAAAATGAGGTGTGACTGTGAGAAATCAAACATTACATATACTGATCATACCACCATTGAACAAGTGTGTCAAGCAATCAAGCAGGACCACATGAAGATCTGCTGACATCAGTTTACAACAACCAACCAACCAACAACCTTCATCGGAATGGTCTGGTTCAGAAAATTCAATGAACTTGCTGAAATTCATCTTCAGGTGACAGTTGAGTAAGGAAGGTAGGTACACAGGAAGACAGAGAGAAAAAAAAGAACTAACAGTTTTGCGGAATGGATGTGAAAAACATCTGCAGAGCCCCAGCCCCTGGCACACAACGGACAGAGCAGGAAGAACCATGGGAGTCCGCTCAGTGGTGGGACAAAATTAAAAAATAAACTGTAAATACATAAACAAATTACACCATGGAACAACCATCCTAAATTACAACAACAACAAAAGAAGAACTAAAGCCACAGAGAGATGTGCTCCCCATTCTTTACCAGACAATTCAGGCAAGGGTGCCACAGGTCCTTCCTCTCTCATCAGGGTAGATAACTCCTCAGTGTCAATACTGCCCTTGTCATTGCCTTTATCAGCAGTTACATCCCTTGCCCCTTCCTTCGACTGGATCTCTTTCCCTCCGTCGGCAGTTCCTGGGGAAGTCTTCGGATTGGGTTTCCTCAGCTGCCACTGCAAACAGACATTTAGTTGCTTGCTTACCTGACTATTCATTTATTTCATCTTTGGTAACATTTAGTATCGACAGGGTAGGTTCATTAGTAAGCTTTCAGGAATTGGACACACACACACACACACACACACACACGCATGCACGCACGCACGCACGCACACAAACACACACACACACACACACAC
>CM031598.1:39310436-39327936 GCA_018398815.1 Conus ventricosus | reverse complement strand
TCACTTACTTCTGTGAAAGAATACTTAGTAAGTATAAATCAAATGACATGGGATACAAGGAAGAACTACTCTGTTGTTGTTCATTTGCTTCCTTATGGATCCTTCTTTTTCATCCGATTCTTTTATGACAGTTCAAATAAACAGGAATTTAACAGAAAGATTTTAGTTTTCATTTCATTATCACTCATCCAACCACACAGGATCCATTAAGGGCTGTGAAAACTATTAATTCCCTTTGCTTATCATCCTTTGTCTAACTTAGCGGTCAAAGTGAATCATGTTAATTAAACAAGATTTCTTCAAGTGAAGGAAAACCTTGGTTTTTTTATGTAAAGTAATAGTAGTTTATGTTACAGATATCATTATAGAAAAAAAAAACTTACATCTTTAAAGTGAATCATGTTAAACAAGATTTCTTCAAGTGGAGGAAAATCTTGGTTTTGATGTAAAGTAATAGTGGTTTATGTTATAGATATCATTATAGAAAAAAAAATTGTTTTTTACAATCTTGGCAACTCTCAGACAGACATAAAAACTGTTTTACAAAAAAGATATATCTGCATTTCTAAAATGATATAAAAAGTGTGTGTGTGTGTGTGTGTGTGGGGTGTGTGTGTGTGTGTGTGTGTGTGTGTGTGTGTGTGTGTGTGTGTGTGTGTGTGTGTGTGTGTGTGTCACACCTGAGCAGCATTCAGGATGTCCTTGGGAGCCAGGTGAGACAACACATACAGCAGCAGTTTGTCTGGCAGACGATTGATATCACAGGCATCACGCAACCTACAACACAAACATCACAACCTCTAATAACATATGCAACATCCCCTTCACCTATACAGAAATGTTCAAAAAGTGGGACGCTACCATTCAGCAAACACTGCTGAAAAACATGCAGAGCTGTGACTTGAAGCTATTGTGTTCCTCGAGATCTTTCTAACACTGCAGGCATTTTCTCACTCAGTGTCAAGAGAGAAGTGGGCCTAGTAATGCCACACAACATTTTTTGTTCAAGTTGAAGGAACAGTCTTATTTGAGCAGATGTCAGTTTACATTGTGCCACAGTAAACTGCTCAGACAACCTAAAGAAATGGGAAGAAGCCCGACTGATATTCATATCACTAGCTCTCCTCTCCAGCCTCAGTTCTGCTGTCACAAACAATACAAAACTGGCTGCAGTGAAATTCACTTTCTTGAATTCTGCACAGATTTCTGACAGTGACAGATCTGGTAACTCCCCTATACTAAGGACACATACTACAACTGTATCTCCTCTTCTACAAAACAACTGTATCTCCTCTTCTACAAAACAACTGTATCTCCTCTTCTACAAAACAACTGTGTCTCCTCTTCTACAAAACAACTGTGTCTCCTCTTCTACAAAACAACTGTGTCTCCTCTTCTACAAAACAACTGTATCTCCTCTTCTACAAAACAACTGTGTCTCCTCTTCTACAAAACAACTGTGTCTCCTCTTCTACAAAACAACTGTGCCTCCTCTTCTACAAAACAACTGTGTCTCCTCTTCTACAAAACAACTGTATCTCCTCTTCTACAAAACAACTGTGTCTCCTCTTCTACAAAACAATTGTGTCTCCTCTTCTACAAAACAACTGTGTCTCCTCTTCTACAAAACAACTGTGTCTCCTCTTCTACAAAACAACTGTGTCTCCTCTTCTACAAAACAACTGTGTCTCCTCTTCTACAAAACAACTGTGTCTCCTCTTCTACAAAACAACTGTGTCTCCTCTTCTACAAAACAACTGTGTCTCCTCTTCTACAAAACAACTGTATCTCCTCTTCTACAAAACAATCAACACACATTTTACTGACGCCTGTGTCTACCTCATCTATAAAACAATCATAACACATCATAATGAAACAAACAATAACCATACTCTCCTCATCTACAAAGCAATCACTGCAAACTGCAATGACACGTCAACAATACCCTTCTCATCTACAAAACAATCTTTACAAATTACAATCACACAAATAACTAGGGCCGGAATAGCTCGCTGATTGAGTGCTGGATTCATAATCTTCGTGATCATGGGGTTGCGGGTTCGAATCTCCGCTGGGCCGTTTCGGTACAGGGGGATTTTTCCCTCAGAGTAAACATTGGTTCTGATTCCATTTCCCAAATAGTCCTTCGAATGAGGCTATAAACTGCAGTTCCATGTGTGAACGCACGCATAACATCTTGCACACATGTAAAATCCCATCACCAGCTTTCGGAAGAGAAGGCCAGTTTGGCCGTTGGTATGGATGACATGTCACACATGGCATGCACTCTGCATGAAAAACTGAAAGAATGAAAGAGTTGTTAAATTGAATGAACGATATGGACTGAATGACATGGGAAATGACTGATAGAAGCACCAGCAGGCAGCTCTTCAGTCGGCTCTACCCAGGTAGGTAGCCCGTTGTGTAAACAAGAATGCGGATTGTAAAGTGCTTAGACCTTGGTCTCTGGCCAGGGACAGGTGCTATATAAGTACTTTCTTTAAAAAAATATGCTCCTTATCTACAATCATTAAAAACTATAAAGAAACAAATACATCCTCCTTGTCTACAAAACAGTCATTACAAATTGTAATGACCCAAACAACAACTATATCTTCCTCATCTTAAAAAAGATCCTCATCTTTTTTAGGGCATTCTTAGACAACACACAACTAACTTCTGATAAAAACATAGCAAGAGGATAAGTTGCTATCACATCTGTATTGAGTTTTCTCATGACGATGACGATGACGATGATGATGATGATGATGATGATGATGATGATGATGATGATGATGATGAAAGTAGAACACAGGGTCAATGCCTAATGATAATGTTGATGATGAATATAACAGTAATGATAATAATGACAACTGATTTCTGATGGAGGTCTGATATAAAAGCCTAAACCATATTCTGCCACAGACCCTGTGTATGTGATGGTGATGATCACAAATATCATGGTGACAGTATGATAAAATTAATGACCATTGATCTCCATCAGAGGCAGAACATAAGGGCATTCCCCAATGCATTGCCTTGTGCACCGCTATGATAACGATGATAATGATAATTGGCCTTGTTGAGGAGGAAGAGGAGTGCGAGCACAAGCAAACACAGGTGTAGGAGGATGACAACATTGATGATGACGTCTATGATGACAATGACAATGTTGATGGTGATGACAACTATCATGACAATGACAACACTGGTGATGATGATAGCTATTATGACAATGACAATACTGATGATGACGATGACAACTATGATGACAATGACAATATTGATGATGATACTGATGATGATGATGATGGCGATGACGATACCGATGATGACTGACTTCTGATGGAGGTAGAGCACGAGGGCCTCCAGTACATCCCCACTGCACACCTTCAGCACCTCTTTCAGCAGACACAGACGCTCGTGACTCTCCCACTGACCAAGCCACTGGAACACCCAAGAGTAATGGGACAGTAACACCAGTAACAGAATATACTGAGAACAATATCAATACAGTAAGCATCCTTATAAACACACTCTGAATAATGACTGCCTCCTCTTAAAGGCTTGCTTCTGGAACATTTTCTCTTTTTGTATACTAGATTTTTCCCCGAAGTTAGAGTATGGCTGCCTTAATGGCGGGATAAAAAAAACAGTCATACACACAAAACTCCACTCCCTATAGAGGGGGTGTCCGCAGGAGTATCAGCCTGCGTATGCAGAAGAAGAAGAAGAAGTATACTCGATTTATCTCCTGATAACAACTCTTTCTCTTTCACTCTTTGTCAGTTTGCTCCTTTGTAATCAAATTTCTGCATTTGATGCCACACCCTCGGAATTTTTCCATCACTACGGTTTCATCAATCACAAGCATTTTTGTGTGTGTATGTGATCTGAATCTGCAGAAGTCTTCACAAATTTTTAAAAATCATTTACCTACATTCTGATATATGACATATTTTCATGCTTACACTTTATGATTGCATACTGTCATAACCAGGTTTTGTTTTGAAAAAAAAATATATAGCATCATGACATCAGACCAGTTAAAGACTTATGTTCCAGAAAGTTTTCTCTACATCTTTTATATATCTACTTCCAGGAAAGACTCCCTCCCTGTGGTGAACAATTTTTTTTGACAATTTTAGACAAATTCCTCTGCACTGGCAAAAGAGGTGATGATTTTTTTTTTTTTTAAAGAAAGAAAAAAGAATAAGAACAAGCAAGAATGGCAACATAAAAAAAATCATGTTTGTTTATAGTTCAGTCCACCACAGAAGCCATATATGTCAAGGGTACAAAAACAGCAGTCACATTGACAACAATTATTTTCCCTTAATGCTGTCACATGCATAGGTTGGTCTACTGGAAGAGACGAATGGTCCTCATCAGAGCTCTGCAGACTCAAACAGCTTCTCTACAACAATCAGAACAAGATAAATGAATATTCATTTAGTACTTAGAACACACACACACACACACACACCACACACACACACACACACACACACACACACACACACACTCACACAAAATCAGTCTTCATGCTTTACTCTGGAATCTTAAGAGGAAAAAGTTCAAGAAGACCAAAAAACTAAAATGAAAAATAAGTAAATGAAATGATTTTTTAAAGTAATAATGATACTAATAATAACAGTAATGATAATCATCATGATAATCATGACATTAATGATAATAACAATGACAATGATAACAATCATAACAACAAAGCAGAAGACAGAAAAAGTCATTCAATAGCATTTCTGAAATTAGAGAAAAGAAGATTATAAGTCTAAGAGAGACAAGAAAGGGGGAAAAACAAAAACCTTCAAAATTTACACAAACCGATCAGACCTCATAGATGGTGGCCAGCTGCTCACGAAAGCTGCTCGACAGTTCTCGCTTGTCAGCCGAGTGCAGTTGCACGCTTTCGGGGAGATCGGCTGACCACCAACTCTTGTTCTTGTAGAACTGTTGCATAGCAACTGGGATGTTGCCCAAGCCAACTGGTCTCTGCACCTGTCCTGATCGGATCATACGCTGCATCGGACCTGAGAGGAAAGAAAACAAATACACCTGGAATTTTATGTTGTTCATTTCATAACTCAGTTACAACAAACTAAGGTGTGCAATCTTATTGATTAATTTAATTTTTTGTTTCATTTTTTACATGCTTTATGCGAGACAGTAGGAAAGATAATTTTCACTCTATGTATAATGATGCGAGACAGTAGGAAAGATAATTTTCACTCTATGTATAATGATGGACATTGATCAGGTATTTTTTAATCTTCCTCTGCGTGTGTGTATGTGTGTGTACATGTATGTGTGTGTACATATCATGTGTGTGTGTGTGTGTGTGTGTGTGTGTGTGTGTGTGTGTGTGTGTGTGTGTGTGTGTGTGTGGTGTGTGTGTGTTGTGACTGTCTGTCTATCTGTCTATTTCTAAGTCTGTGACTGTGTATGAGTGTGTCCGTGTGTCTGTTTATCTAAGTGTGTGTGGGTGCATGTGTGCATACACGCATGTGTATTTGTGCATGTGTGTGCAAGTGAGTCTGCATGTGCGTGTGTTTGTGTGCATAATGACATAATACATGTATCAAAATTAGATCAGCTGTTAGAAATCTCTCTCTCTCTCTCTCTCTCTCTCTCTCTCTCTCACTCTCTCTCTCTCTTTCTCACTCTCGTTCTCACTCTCGTTCTCACTCTTCACATCTGAGCTCACACACTGACACACACATACCCACACATAGCAGCCCTGATATGGCCCTTTGCGGTCGGCTGGGCTATAAGCAACATTATCTTATCTTATCTTACCCACACATAGCAAATATCAAATACAGCTGTTTCCCATAAACTCACAAGAAAACACAGTCATGTAAAAAGCCTACATTCTTTCTGCTAACAAGCATCAGTTACAAAGCTAGCTTATCAGTACATTAAACAATGATCAACGCATTTCATTAAGAGCAAGAAAATAATGAATAGTAACAGTGAAGGAGAAAAGCGTCAGTCAAACAGTCACCCTACCCAGCACTGTGATTTTCTCTCTGTGAAAGAAATCTGGGGTGCTGGCAATGCTGGAAGCGAAGGCACTGTGTCGATACCGACTCGAGCCACTGCGCTGTCTGCCGCTGAGTCGACTCTGTCGTGACTGGGGTGTAAACGAGATCCGACCGCCCAGAAACTGAGCAGAGGCATTCCGGGACCTGTCTGTTCTCTTTCCGCTTGAAGAGCGCAGAATACCCGGACGAGCGCTGGCTGAAGATTGAGGAGGATGAGGCTTTTGTGAAATTTCCACGCTTTTTCCCACAGCCGATGAAATGTTACTGGTTTCAGGCAGGTTATCGGAGGAAACAATTCCAACTTTAGCCATAACATGATCAGATGACGTGCCTTCTTTAATGCCAGGTTTAACAGATTCTGTGTTTCTTTCTGCCTTGATGATGTCACACAGCTTACTGGCCATAGAAATTTCCCCCAAAGCGGCAGCTACAACTGCAGATGACACCATACTGGCATACTGATCGATATTCAAACTACTTGTCGTGTTCTCCATCTTTCTGCCCTGTTCATCTTTACTCTCTGGCATCTTCAAGGCACTCTCCTTGCCCTCCTTTAGCACAGCTGCAGGAGTTTTCTGCCTGCTCCTGTTACTCTCCTGTGAGATTTTCATTGGGGTTGATTGGGAGGTGGACTGCTGATGGAACTTGAGGGGAGACGATTTGAAGGAGGCAGAGCTCTTTGCACTGGGGGTGATAGGCTGAAGAGCAGCCTTGCTCCGAGTAGCAGCCAGGGGATCACGGTGGCGCAGGGGTTCCAAGGTTGTGGCAAGAATTTCCAGTTGAGGTTGTGTGCATCTGAAATGAAAGAAAAAATATTCAGTGCATGTTTTGAGGGAAGAAGGGAGAGATGGGGAAAACGAGAGGGGGGAGGGATTGGACAAGGCTGACAGAATGAGAGGGGACGGAAGGAAGAGAGAGGGTGAGTATGAAACAACAAAGAGAGGAGTGAGAGATTTTGTATGTGTGTGTGCAAGTGTGTGTGTGTGTGTGTGTGTGTGTGTGTGTGGTGTGTGTGTGTGTGTGTGTGTGTGTGTGTGTGTGTGTGTGTGCAAGCATGTGTGCATGTGTCTGTGTGTGTGTGTGTGATTGTGTCCATCCAAACAAAAAAACACATTGTGCATTCCCGAGTAATTCAGGAAGACATTCAAGGATGTAGAATTGGAGCCAGAGACAGAAAATACATCAAGACAGACAAGACGACAAAGACACAGATCTTCTCGCTTCCCAGCCTACTCATTCCAACCTGTTTACAATGCTGTACAGCAGCACCTTCTGCTGCCAGGGTTGCCAGGCCTGCACCCATTCCCTCACAGTCCTGTAGATCTGCTGGTTGTTGAGTGTGGAGAAGCTGTGGAGGCCGACAGCCGAGGAACGCTTCACCGGCGGCAGATGCACAGCTTGCTCAAAGTTGCCGAACCGCAGACCCTGAGCTGTCCTGATGGCGCAGCCACGTGTCTGCTCGATGGGGGTTATGGTGGAGGGCATCTGTGAAGTATCAAGGTAGAGGAACTCTCAGTCAGTCTCAAGCATTGTCCATTGGGTCAGAAAGAAAAATTTCCAGAATGTTATATGATTGCATATATCATGGCACTGTAAACATTACACAGTCGCTTCACGGACATTCCAATTGGGACAAATGTAGATTACCATTTCATTGTATGGTTCATGCTGGAGAGGGATTATTTAGAGATCAAAAATAAGTATGATAATGCACATCATTATAATCTTATCACCTTTAAGCCAACAAACAGTATTAAAATTGCTGATACCTCATGACTGTTGCAAGCTTAATACCTTCATGATTCCATAATCCATGAACTATTCACATGGATTACAGGAGCCTTTTGTATGTGTGTCATTAAATGTGTGCATATATATACAAGAACAGGGTGTCAGGGTCTAACGCTAGTGGGCTGCATGTCAGCTGGCTGGGACAGTGGAAAAATCAGCACCTTTCAACCACCACAGACTGTTGGGGTTTTGAACGTCAGACCCTCAGATTGTGAATCCAGCATTCTACCAATCATTCACCTATCAGGCCCATTGACAAGAAAGATTTTAATCCTCGCATCACTAATTTTCCTGTTTAATAATTTTTTTTTAAAGATGCAAAGGAACCTTTTTTTCATCTTTTGACTTTTACACTTTGTTGTTATTGTTGCTGTTTTTAATGTGCAGCAGCTTCTTGTGGATTTGTGTTCTGTACACGAATTATATTCTTTGAAGATGGTAGGCTGTGCAAAATTCGCTAGAGTCTTGTGGCAAGTGATACAGGATAAACCTTATCATACACTCTGTGGGCAGCATGGGCTCAACTCCTTCTTTTTAAAAAAAAAAATCTTTGCAGCAGAAGTGCTCCTGGCAAAAAGCATACTAAAACTATTCATGCTTGCAAGGGCCTTAACCAGCAGTGGTTGATGTTGTTGCCACTGAGACCGTTGAGCTGCCTCCTTTTGGTGGAAGCATGATTCTGTCAAATATATTTGGGAATTTACTTTGAAAGTATCTAAAATGCTCGCCAAACAGCAAAGAAACATGCTAGATGGTTGACTTCTGCTATTTCAGTTATATAATTTAAAAAAAAAAAAGAAAACAGAAACTGTCTTTCAATGGGACATAAGAGGGTAATTGTGTGTGTATGTGTGTGTGTGTGTGTGTGTGTGTGTGTGTGTGTGTGTGTGTGTGTGTCTGTGTGTGTGTGTGTGTGTGTGTGTGTGTGTGTGTGTGTGTGTGTGTGTGTGTGTGTGTGTGTTTGTGGACTCTGGGTGCCTTCAACGTCAATGCAACGACTAAACGCAATGCAACAATATCATTAACATGCTTGTGGGCATTAAAGGAACGGAGTTGAAGATAATTATGATGATGATGGTTTTTCCGGCTTTTTTCAGCTTCTGAAAGTGCATCCAGCAGCACTTTTAAACTATGTGACTAACGTGTGTTCATAATATAGCATTCTAGGATGGGACTTCTGCTACTGAACATGCATTAGGAGCTTTTTACGAACCAATGTCGACAGTATTCCCGAGAGTGTTTTAAGAACTGCTGTACCTTGGTTTAACAGAAGAACAAGTGAATTCCCTCGCTCAAACACACACCGACTCAAACACTTGTTTACGCGCTGCGTTTCGCCATCTTGGATCGCCAGGGACGCCCAGAACTTAGATATTCTGGTAAAAAGACATACCAGTTCGGCAAAAGAAAAAAAATATCAAAACGAGGACGTACGATGAATGTGTTCGATAGCATTCGTTTAATGAACAATCAATTCATATATTTTGATTCTGAAACTGTGTGTATATGGTTAAGCGTCGAAAAGGTCCTATGCTGGACATATTATCGATTGAACGTGAAAAAGAGCTAAAGAAAAAAATCCTCAGAATCCAAGAAACGCCATTTATTAAACATTCTTCTCACGGCCCAAATTATGATCCATTTGCAGCAAGGAAGAGGCTTCTAGTACAGACTCGAATACGTTTAATTACTAATACCTCTACTGTCTTCAGAAACTCGTCCTGTGAGCTCAACACACGGAAAGCATGTGCGCGCTATTAGGCTAATATTTTACCAACAGAAATACGTACGATATAAACAAAATAAATAGATAAATGAATAAATCAGCCACCTAAATTCTTACAACCCAAGTACCTACGTCACCTCGGGGTTAACCGACGGATTTGTGTATCACTATGCTGGATCACTTCGAAGTTCGTTTAGAGAGGTGACGAAACACCTGAAACCCTTTGCATAGCTGCTCTATGCCATTGCTGCTGGTGTTACTGCTACTGTTACTATTGCCGCTGCTACTCAAAGTTGCTGCTGCTGTTGCTACTACTGGGGCTACCATAACAACTGCTGCTACTAGGCGGCCTACTTAGTATGTGTCATTGGCAGTAAACGTCAATGTGCCTGTTACTAGGCCTTCTTTAACTGCAGCTACTGTTACTATGGCTTTATACTGCCGCTGCTATTACTAATAGTGTATACTTACGCTGTTATTACTACTACTTAACTGCTGCTGCTACTATTTCTGTGTTTACCATTTAACCCTTGCTGCTGCTGCTGCTGCTGCTGCTCACTCTCTACTGACTCAGTGCCGTGTGCTGGCTGCTGCTGCTCGGTACCGCGCGTGCAATGGCCGTGCTCATCTCAGTTTTAACACAACCAGTGTTCCACTATCAGGCATGCATTCTTCGCCGTAGATCTCCAGCGGTGTTTTATGTACCCACCTGGTCAGTTGTTATCGCTTGGTTCCTTGGCCGGTTGGGGTTTGTCCGATCAGGGTTGTCTTGATTTTTTTTTACACACACACACATTAACTAACTAACTAACTAACTAACCAACTAACTAATTACCAGCTAAAGAAAAATACAAAGCTTTTATCACATGACATTTTCCATGTAAAATATAGTTCCACGAAGCCCAAGTTACAGGCATATTAATTTTCACATAAATGTCACACTGCGTTTTAGCATTTTCACTGATCCGCCGGCCGGCTTTACTTACAGACAAAATTATTGCCTGCAAGATTCGCCTGGCTTGTTTCTTGGTGTCTGTTTCTTTCAATCTTCAGTACTGCGGCCAATCAACCCGCAACGAAAATTTTACCATATTTGAGCTGGCTCTCCAATTGTCGTCTGTCTGCTCATTGATTATCAAGCGAGGCATAATCACGTGTCTTATAGCGGACTGTTTATTGGTTCACTGCACAAAATCCAGAAAGTTTAATTCGCCTGTCTACAGCACATCCGGAAACGAAAGCACGCGCATTTAACAACCTTTTTATTGAAAAAAAGAAAGTGTCAGATATGAAATGGTATAAGAAATACCATGCTTCACCTTTACTACACTATGACCTTGACTGCAAGGCTTTGGGTGAGCTTATGGTTGTACTATTATAAAGGAACATGTTGATAAATAAGAATATTGTCATTACTAACGACATTTTCTTCTTTCTTTTTTCTTCTCATTAGGTCTACTCATGTGTATTGACAGCTCGCAGATGCAAAGTAGGCCTATGTTTTAGCTTATGGATTTGATGATGTGAAAATAATGTAAAAATTAATTTAGTGTGAAATCTGACATAACTTCTTTTTTAAAGGGCAAAATCTGTTTTTCTCATTACCAGATGTGATTGTGTGAAAACAATGTTAAAAATTAATTTTGTGTGACATCTGACATTAACTTTAAAAAAATAGGCAAAGTCTAGCTATTTTTCATACGACTGTGAAGACTTTCGTATTAGCTTTAATCTACCGGTCGGAATTCAACCATTGTAATAAACTTCTGTTCTTTGCTAGTTCATCATGGGAATTTCAAAGGGCAACTTTTACAGAAGTCACGAAACAACCTTCTGTTCTTTCCTTGTTCACCATGGCAAATTCCAGAGGACAAATTTCAGTATCAATTTCATCAGCGAAAAAAAACAACTGACAATGAAGGCCTAGTCGGTCCGACAGTAAAAGAAAATACCCCAATACAGAGCTCTTTCAACTCTTCTGGATGAATGCGCAGGCGCAGCATTTCTTTTTAAATTCTGATTTTAACAGTAAGCTTAGAAAAAGCGTTCTGTTGGAGAGGGGTGGTGGTTCATTTTTATTCTGATTTTTAATTGCCAGTAGTTTTGATGGCTTTGTCTTAAGCCTACCTTCTTGAGTTTTCTTCAATCAACTTATTCGGGTGCTTTTTTGCATTTTAACTGACGAATCAGTTATGTTCGGTTCAAGAGCAAGTTTTGTATGCAGAATTCCTTAATTCGACACATTTCTTCATGTATGAATCTCTTTCTATTGGGTTCCTTCTAAATGTGGAATCCATTTCAATAGGATGGTTGACAGATTAGCTAGCCCAACTGTCGGTCTGTGATGAACACAACTCGCTGGAGACATTTAAGGGAGTGGAAGGGGTGGGGGATGCAAAACTCTGGATTTTCCCAAAGTACTGATTCAACCCAGTTAAGTTATCATCTTAATAATTTTTCAGTTCGTATACGTAGCTACACAATCAGTCCCGTTCCAGTCAGTGACATATAGTTGTCTTTACCAGCAGCTGTTAGCCGCTGAACAAACAGAAAGTTGTCAGCAGTTTCACTGGCCATGCATCTTGTCTGGTTGGTTCAACCGAGACATTTCTGGAGCTCATGCATCGCAGTCTGGTCTTCCTGTCCATAGAGAACGGCTGTATAGGGCACCAATCTCGGCTTCCGGTACATATAACGGTTCAGACTGTGGTGCCTGCTGCGGAGCTTCACTTTGGTGCTCTCTCGTAGTCATCAGGTGGTAGTCGTCCTTGGATATCGTTGGACTGTTCTCCTGTAGCGTCCTTCTCACCAGGCGATCAGACTGCTCGTTCCTATGTACTTTGCAGTGGGCTTCGATCCACTGCAGTACCGTTCTTCTGACGGTGCCAGCTTCTTGCCGCGCTTCTGCCAGGCCGGGAGAATGGCAGCTTCCTGTTAGGATAATGTCTGCGAAACTGAAAGGTTGTCAAAGAGAAGCACAACCCGATGACAGTCTTTGTTTGAGGCCTGCACTATTGAGGCGGCGTGCTGAGAGGTTGGCAAAGAGAAGCACCACCTGTGGACAGTTTTTGAGGCCTGCGCTTTTGAGGCGGTGTGTGTGAGCAAAGCTTCTGCTTCACCTCCATGGTTCTGTGCTTCCCTGTGGCAACACTATATTCTGTGATCTCACCATATGGGAATCTGACCAGGGTGCCTGCACCGCCATCAGCCACGCTGTTTGTTGCTGGTCCTTCGGTGTTAACCTGGACCTATGCTTCCTTTGAGTAATTTTCGACAGCCGTTATTAGAGTGAGGGCCTGCTTTACCTCATCATTCTGCCAAGCCCCGTGGATGAGATGAAGGACTGTTGGAACTTCGCGGTTTGCTCGCTCATAGGATAGTTACTTAGTATGTTAGTTATTGCTTTTTCTCCCTTGCGTCATTCTGGTGATGACTTACTGTAACAGAAAACTGTGTGTGTAGGGTTGCAATTTGAAAAACACAAAATGTTATTTCATGTCGTCTTTCTTTGCAGTTGAAAGGTTTATATCTCAATCACACAGAGCCATTTGTGATTATTTGTTCGTATTCTCAATTTGTACATAATATTGTGCAGTGCGTGCATCCAAGATGTTGCAGTCGTAACGCTAAATTACTGGCGAGAAATTTAAGTCAAGAGATGTGACTGCAGGCATTTTGATATTTTAATCTATGGCGCTTTGAGTCGGCAGTTCTCTGCGTGTGTGTGTGTGTGTGTGTGTGTGTGTGTGTGTGTGTGTGTGTGTGTGTGTGTGTGTGTGTGTGTGTGTGTGAAATCGAGCCCTATGGTGCGTAGATTATTTTGTGTGCGTATCAATGTGTGAAAACGGGAAGGTTAAATAGGCAGTATCTTAAGTTTGTGACACGTTTATCACACACACACACACACACACACACACACACACACACACACACATACACACTTCAACATACTGTTCATTTTTGAAGATTTAGAAATGGTGTATTGTGGAATATATTGGCGAATATAACACTATTTGCCAACTGTAGCTGCCATGATCAAGATATAGAGTTGAAATGACGTGCGGGATACCAGGAAATTAACTATAAAAAAACCAAGTAAATTAATAGACTTGGTAACTGATTAAATGTACAAGTATCACCAAAGCATGAATAAAAAAAAGAAGAGTGCAGTAACACCAGCAACAGAAGTTTAAGCAAGAAACAAAGCTGTTTGTTTCGATTAGACAAACGATTTGTTTCATTGATTTGTTTATTTTTTCCCCAACGGTTTGTTTGTGAACGGATTTGGACAATTGTTATAATTTTGAAATTTGATTCTACATTTTATTTTATTGCACTGCTTTAAGAATTTGCATATCGTTTGTGAAGATCCTGATTGGGCCATTCTTGTTAGCTGGAGTAAAAGCAGCATGACTTGGTTTATTTACCGATTGATTTGTTTGTTCACTTGTCCCGTTTTTCATTTTGTGCCATTCATGCACATGATCCTGTATAAGTGTGTCAGCTTGTCATAATGTTCTTCAAATGATTCTGTTCTTGGGGGGGGGGGGGGGAACACAAAAATCCCTTGGTCAGCTGCTAATCCAGTGTTGGGGGTGCTATAGGTTTTAAATGGAAGACTGAAAAATCACACACCGCTGAACTGCGACTACCTAATGGATGGATCTTCTGGAGTGTCGCTCCAATTTCCTGACCAATTTTGCACGTGCCTTTGTATGTAGGTCCTGATGCAAGTCGGAAAATGAAGTGTGGAGTACAACTCTGTTGTGCAGTATTAGACAAGAACGGGACTCCATGCCATCACGTCATCATCCTAAATGACTATCATCATCAAAATAAACATTCTCACCATCCTCACTGCAGATGGCAACCAGTATTAGCGAGCTTGAAGGTCCCATCAACGATGATAATCTGTACTAAGACTCATAGACGGGCTGACAGTCGATGCCTATGTATTGCACAATCGCAGATATGTTCTTCATCGCACGTGCAAGCATCGGGAAGCGCTCACCAAATGAAAGATTGAATCCTGTTTGGAAATGCAATATTCACTCAACAGTTTTGTGTTGTTTTGTTTTGTTTTGTTCTGCTTTGTTTTGTTTTTCGTTTTTGTAAATGGCGATAATTTGAACGAACACATTTGAACCGAGTGGCAGTAATGCCCGGATTTATTCTACGTCAGTTTTAAAATCAGATACGTATTTCATTAAGTATTTGCACACGTGTTTGGATAAGGACACAGACTAAGGCTTTTTGCCTTATAACTTTATTTCCCCAAATTTAATAACACATTACATATGAAATTCACAATAGTTCATAGGTACATATAAAACACGATTAGTTTCTGTTAAAAAAAGGCAAGTTTAGCTACTAAAAAGCACTGGTTTAACCGTGTGTTGGCTATGGACGCACACACACATAAATACACTCACATACATGCACATGCCATGAACAAATGTTTCCACACACATTAAATGCATACATGTGCACGTATGTGCTTATGTACACACACACAAAAAATCATGATATCGTAAATCAAGGTTCAAATATCAATGTTCCGACCTCTTCAATTTCTCTGTATTTTCTTATCAGTAAATGATCAATCTGGTAATGTTGAAGTTCTTTGCATTATAATCAACAAGGCAAATAAGCAAAAGGGAGTCAAAGGCGATTGGGGCGGTGAACTGTTAGAGGTTCCCCTTATCTTGGGCACAGTATTATGGAACGCGCAGCCCACCTCTTCCCTTCCGCCACCTTACTCTTCCCTGAACTCCATCAGAAACACACAGACTGGAGTGACTGAGAAGGGTTTCAACTTGTAGAAATCCGACCTCTTAATTTTTTTTTTTTTACTCAGGATCGTTAATTCCGCATGTGATGCTATGACCATTCCGTGCGGGCTGAGAGAAGGCGATGGACTAAAACTATACTTGATGGATTGCGTGCAAGCGCCCCAGTATGTGTGTGTGTGTATACGTGAGCGCACGTGCGCATGCATGCGTGCATGCGTGCATTCATCTGCCCGCAATCTGTTAATCGGCTCATGGCATTGACGTGCACATGAATATAAGAGCAAAATGGAAATACTGGTCCAGCATACGAAGGAACAAACAAATGACAAAACAGACACTGCGCGTTTCGACATATTGGGTCTTCTTCGGACAGGACAAACGACGTTCAAAAACAATGGAAACTGAGGACAAACAAATGGTCACTTATCACAGTCTGCACCAGCATCGAAGAGTTAACTGACTGTTTATTCGTCCTTTGTTTCTGTTGTTTGTCGAGAGTTAAGAGACTGTTCGTCCTTTGTTTCTGTTGTTTTATGTTTCGATTTCCGTCGGTAATCACTCCACTTTGACACCAAAATATAAACACTAAATACATACATAAATCAATACAATTCAAAAGAGAAACTACTAACACCGAACTAGCATTATTTTTGTCACGGATTCATACACATTCTCTGCGTATTGCAGGATGTATGTACAGGGCTGGGTTGGTTGGCTGGTTTCCTTCCTCGTTTTCCATGCCCTCACGATGGGATATCTCCCTTGCCACTCATTCCAGCACCCACAACACAGCCACACCCAGTCTTCTGTCGCAACCTCCACACCGGCAGTTCACAAGCAGCAGTCCATATCAGATCGTCTAAAGGTAATTAACAACAACAACAACAAAAGAAACAAAACTTCATGGCTGCCAAGTGACTTCAGAGATGGTCAAAATGGTCCCTATTCTTATTCAGCAAGTATACCACATCAATTAATGAGCACCTTTCCAACGACTGCTTTGTCGTGGATCAGGGAACCTGTGTGTTTGCGCGTTCCCCTTAGAGGGCGCCACCAGGCCTGTTCACCTTTAGTTCTTCTAGTTTGGCGGTTTTTCTTTTCTTTATTTTTTTTCTATTTTCATTTCTTTATTAAAAAAAAAAATCCAAAATACATATTTCTCAACATCTACAATCGGCTGAATCGAAAAAGGCTTCGGCTCATTTTCTACTACAGCAACAAACAAATGGAAGATACTGATCGTGAAATTTTAGATTTGGGTAGATTTTGATCCATCACTTACTATTCTGTGTTATGGAAAGACATAAATTCTGTATATTGTGAAACACTTTCCATAAACTCTTTGAATTCATCGGAAAACAAGAAATATATTTTCTCTGAACATGTATAGGGGGAGGGTATCGTCTTTGACTGACAATAGTAGTTCTGGCACTGTTTGCCTGATTTTAAGGGGATTGCAGTCTTGAAAAGTGAATAAACGATCATTTACTGAAGTAAATTAGAAAACCGTTCAAAACAGTGTTCATAACAAACTCTTTTTTCCGTTGTGAATGGTCATATTTTCAGTCAATTTTTTTTCTCATCAGATGTATTATGTGGATTATCATGGGTTTTTTTTCCAGGACACTTTTGATCCAGAAAGCGTTTCATAAGCATGCAGAGCAGACTTAACATATACAATACACTTATTCAATCCATAAACCAGTCAATCGATCAATTTTCATAAACATGCAGAGCAGACTTAACATATACAATACACTTATTCAATCCATAAACCAGTCAATCGATGAATCAGTTAATACACTTATTCAATCCATAAACCTGTCATTCAATCAGTAGGTCAATACGGGCATGCACAAAGAATAAGAAATATTTTACAACACGGTTTAAATAATGCTGCTCGTATCAATGGACCAATCATTACCGTAGTACCACATTTTGTATTTATCTATACATGTCTTTACTTACAAAAAATGCGTAAGGCTTCGCCGCCATCCTTTTTTTTTTTCTTCTCTTTTTTTTTGTTGGGGGGGGGGGGGGGGGGATGTTCTCTAAACTTTTCACTAAAAAACTTCTCCAAATGATTCTCAAAGGCGGATCTGAGAGAGAGGATGAGGGTTGGGGGG
>CM031598.1:39292936-39305436 GCA_018398815.1 Conus ventricosus | reverse complement strand
CAGCACGCCCCCTTGGTCACCGCAATGTCGTACACTTGCATGCCTTTCCCGGGCACGATCCTCTCCATCAGCTGCGGCGCCGACGACCGGGCACCTTGGCGACGGCGCCGTAGCTGGGCAGTCCGTCGCCTTGGTCCTGCCCCGACGAGGCTCTGCCGGGGTACCGGCGGCGGGGCCGGCCTGGGGAGACGGGTGAGAACTGATGTAACTTCATGTAACTTGGGCGTAGTGATGTGACTTCAAACACAAATGGCTGTCACTCCACTGAGACATCCACGGGAAACGTACGACAGTTCTGTTTGTGGTGGTTTGGCCTAATCGTTCCATACACAGAAAAACAGTGTTTTTTTTCAGGAGGAATATCATAATCTAAACTTTTGACACCAGAAATCTTCATAAAGAAAGTCATAATGTAACTAAGATATACAGACTTATTTATACACACACTGCATGCTGTCGGAGAGAAAGAAACTAAGAGCATACGTGTTCAACATGTTCAAGCGAGGGCGGACACGCATCATATAAACATCAATTTAACACACACGTTTATAGTGGTACAAAGAAAGACGTTTCATTTGCGCGCGCTCTCTCTCTCTCACACACACACACACACACACACACACACACACACACACACACACACACACACACACACACACACACACACACACACAAACACACACGAGCAAACGTGTGTATGCACATACAGATGTGCATAATGGCACATACACACCCTAACATACAATTGCACATGAACATACACACGTATGCACGCACGCACACACGCACCACCCACACACGCGCGCGCAAATGTACGCGACACGTATGTTTTACACAGATACGACACATACATACAGCTTACCCGAACGCTGGGGGCTAAAAAAACTGACATAGTTCACAACCATATAACATGTCTACTCACTCGCCATTCTCTACGACACAACACAGATTTATTAGCAAATGAAGAAAAATAGGAGTCACATCTGGGTGGGGCGATTGGGAATGGATTATCACAATAATCCAAAGATTAACACATTCAATAAGCTTTTGCTCCTTGTATAAAAAAAAACAAACAAAAAAAAAAAACAGACACATAGCAAGCTACAGTGCGAATGCTATCTATTAAGTAAACATAAACAATACTTAAGGACACTCTCGCATCAAAAAACAAGTTGTAAACACCACTTTCTCATTCCTTGTAAATGAACACGGAAGCCTGATCACAACACCATCACCATTACATTGTGCAACGCGGGTCAACCAGCAACACCTGACACAAAACACTTTCTTTTCCTTTATTTGTCATGAGCTTCCATGTCTTGGGGGACGGCGTTGGTGTTTCAAGTTTTATGAAAAAACAAGTCCACAATTCTTCATGCATCATCTTTTCTCTTCTTTTTTTTTTTTTTCTTCAAATAACACATTTTCAGTTTAGTACATGAAAAATGAACCGGACAACAACTGTCCATGCCTAACCTGTGGTGTTTGGTTTTTGTGGGTGTTTGTGTGTTTTGTATGCTGGGTTTTGGTGATTTGTGTTTCTGCGTCGTTTGGGACTGGCTGGTGTATCTCAGGACGTTATCTTCTTCACTCTTGTTGTTGCGTCGTCCTCTTCCTTTTCTTCTCTCCATACCTTTCTCTTCGGTTTTTCTTCGCGGGTCTTCTTCCTCCTTTGCCTTTCTGGTCGTTTGATGTGGTTGTTGTCCAGTGACGCCATCTTCAGTCTTCTGTTTCAGTCTTCTCATGTGGTTCGCTGTTATTACAGTGTGTGTGTGGTGTTGTGTGTGTGTGTTGTTGTGTGTGTGTGTGTGTGGTGCGATGTGCGTGCGTGCGTGCGTGCGTGCGTGCGTGCAGTTGCGAAGCGGTGCGCGTGTGTGTGTGTGTGTGTGTGCGTAACGATGCGTGGCTGTTGTATGTGCGTGCGTGCGTGTGTGTGTGTGTTTGTGTGTGTGTGTGGTTGTTGGTTTGGGGATGTGTGTGTGTGTCGTGTGTGGGTGTGTGGTGTGTGTGCATGCGCGTGCGTTGCGTTGCGTGTGCGTGTGCGTGTGTGTGTGTTTGGAGTGTGTGCATGCGCGTGGTTGTGTGTGAGTGTATGCGTGTGTGTGTGTCTGCGTGTGTGTGTGTGTGTGTGCGTGTGTGCATGCTGCCGTGCGTGCGTTTGCGTCTGGGTGTGTGTGTGTGTGTGTGTGTGTTGTGTGTGTGTGTGTGTTTGTGTGTGTGTGTATGTATGTGTGTGTGTGGTGAGTGTGTGCTTGCGCGTGGCGTGTGTGTGTTGTTGTGTGCGCGTGTGTGTTGTGCGTATATGTGCATGCGCGTGCGTGAGGGGTGTTTGCGCGCGCTGCGCGCGCGGTGTTGTGTGTGTGTGTATTGAGTGTGTGTGTGGTGTGTGTGAGTGTGTGTGTGTGTGTGATTGTGATCATCATTATTCACTTTTTAAAAAAAAAATCTATTTGTGAGAGAATTTTCAACTCACGTGCTGAGCTCCAGTGGGCTGGCTTGGGCCTCAAGGCCTGGCTGCAGAGGCCTACTTATCCTTTCCACGTGCACTGACCAAAAGGACGCCAGGGCCTCGTCACCTTGTCACCGACATGGCCGTCATTAATCCAACACACCGGGACGGGTTTTCCTGTTGGACCGTCATAGTCTGTCGTCATCGACATCATCTTCATCATCATAAAACATGTAACCAATAAGAAATATAGTTTCAAAACGAAGCGATATTGAGGTGGAAAATAAAGCAAAATTTAGAAAGAAAGGGGGTTTTTAGTTTCCGCCAAGGACACAGGACAATCATGATTTAAAAGAAAAAGGGGTTAGTTCGCCACGGAACACTCAGGACAAACAGAATTAACAAAACAGGTGTCCTGTAATCTGTCTGAGTAATCTGTTTGTCCGTGTCCTTGGCGGCAACAGACCCTTTTCTTTCTTTTTTTTTTCAAAGAAAAATAAATCATAATAGGCAATAATATTATCACTTATGCAAAATGGAATTCAAAACACCTTTTTTTTTTTTCACTATAGGTCCAGGACGGGGGAAATCGTGATGGTATTGCTTAAGATGCACTAAGTTGATGTATTATTAGTCAGGCTTAACACACCAAGGGTATCGTTGCACTCATACACGCATCTATGCACAATCATGCGCACAACAAAACATTCACCTCTTCTGGGAATGGATTGTCACGCATACTTTCTCTCCTAAACACGATGCGAACAAGACATAAATTTCTTGCTACTTATAAAATCATGTACAATCAAATTCACACACAATGGAAATAATCAAAACATAAACGATCCAATAACATCCTAATCCGGGATATAATTAAAATGACTTCTTACCTGGCCTGGTTTTCACACACACATCCCGCTTTCAACCACACCACAGTCTTGAAAATAGTCTCTTTTCGTCTTCTTCTGCACTGCTTGATGGTGATGCCCTTGGTTGACTGGCTCAGGCATCAGGACTGGGTCTCGTGGTCGTCTCTGGATCTCGACGTAGAACTCTTCTTCTTCGTCTTCTTCACCCACTTGGGTTCAAATTCACAGTTTGTCTGTCTTCACCGACTCTGGGCTTCAAACTTAGTTTCTTTCTCTTCAGCTTGTATTCTTTACTCTAAGACCTTGCTGTCTCTTCTATCTCCAGACACGTTTCTCTCGACCCTTCTTCTGTTCTGCCTCACTCCTCTCCTCCTCTTTCGCTCCTCTCTCTGCCTTGCTCTCTCTCTCTCCTGGTGTTGTTCTCCCGACACGTTGTTCTCCCTCAGTTTATATAGGGAGGGAAACAAAAGGATTCCCCTTCGGGCCTGCATTTGACCACGCTGCTTCTCAAGCCCCTAGTTCACCAAGTACCTGAATTCTCACTCGCTACATTCCACACACATCAGGCATTTACACACACCCTACCTAATTGATTAGCAAAAAACACACTTAGCCCCAGATGGACATCGAAAATTCCCGCCGACTCGGTGTCAGTTAACACTGTAATTATTCTTAGGAGTTACTACAAAAAACCTACAACAACATTCGCAGCCAGCCTGACATTGAAACCAACACAGTGGACCACGGCAATACCATCGAAACGAATCCAAGGACTCTGCTCTTCCCTGACTGTGTACACAAGAACCTCAGTGACGAGCACTTAGGCGCTCACTTGGGCACCGAAGGTCGTAGTGTTAACAACCCTTCCCCCTTTCGCACCTGGCAGCTCCGCAACTCTCGCCTAGTGATGTTTGTCATCTGACCACTTCGGCCGTGTGCGGTGGGAAAGAGTACCATAGGTTAATGGTCATAGCCTATTGTATACCCACCCGCATACTATGCCCTTTGTTCAAAGGTCTAATGCCTTTTGTGAGAGGTTTCACGCTCCTTGACAAATTCCCCACTCGAAGACATTGCCTGCATTGGCGAAAACACGTTAAAGGCGATGAAACTCTATAATTTTCCCATTTAAAACCAGTGCTATTATCGGCCTCTCATAAGGCCTACAGAGAACGCTCGCAAGGATTTGTGTCTTTGCAACAAAATAATTAGAGAAAATTTCAATACATACACCATATCCAAGCAAATATAACATACATTGGATCTCCACAGCTCAAAGTCGTGTGGCCAGATAACATTATGTTTCTCGGAATTCTCTCCATTCACCTATATACACGTGGACGGCAAACAGCCACGCAGCATACACGACACTGCAAAAGTCCACACGCAAACAATACTCGACTTTTCGCCCGACCATTTTTTTTTGGCCTACGGTCCGTCTCTTTCTTCACTCTCTAACCCACGTTGTCGTACCGCGCGTCATGTGTTGCAATGCGCATGAGATGCCTGATAATCACCAAGGATACCGGCCCAGTAGTACTCTTCGCGTCACTGCTTTTGTGAGGCCTTCTTACCGAGATGGCCCGAGGCTGTCGTTCAATGTTTTTCTGACATCTGCGCTTTTCTGGCTTTGTAGGCATTCAACAATCTGTCTTTTTGTCTTCCCCGACTCAAGTGAGTGAAAAGTTCGGTACAATACCCCATCCTTTATCTCAAACCGTTGTATGCCCTCCTTCACAACTTTCTTCTGCCTTGTTATGAGCCAAAAACCGAACAGCTTTCTAGCGAGTGATCGCCCTTTTGTTCTGCCCCAAGTGGTGTGCGGTAGGTCTCACTGGAACACGCTTTTCCTCACGGATCCTTTTCCTGATTCAACACAGGGAAATCCCGGTCTGGGTCTCCGTACCCACTTGATCTGGGATGTTCGATTACCAAATATACGGCGGCTTCGGAACAGCAAAGCTGTACAATTCCACTATAAAATGGTTGTATCAATGAACTCCTGTTGCCGTTTGATTTCTGCTAATGTTCCATCTATTTTGTCTAAACCTCTGTGTTTTTCCTCAAGTGAATAGTCCCTTCTTAACCAGGGGACTCCTTCACCATGACACCAGTGCACCCAGTAGTCTCTAATGACATTAACCACATTTTCCCCACTCTGCCTTTGTGCACATCCATGTTATTCGATGAATCGGTGAACACTCAGCACATCCAGACAAAATAACATGTCATTTGTTCATCTTTTTCTATCTGCCTCTCTCTTGGCCTGATCCTCATTGCTGCAGCTTTCTGTGACTATTAAATATACAATCCCTAGCCAAGTGCCCTGTCTTATTGCACAGAAAACAGGTACGCTCATTCCTTGCCACGTTGGCTATTGGGTTTTTCACCCTTGGTTTGCTCACGTGACGCTGTGGGCCTACGGGTGGGTACTGCTGACTCATGCGCGAGTCATGTGCTTGCCTGTGTCCTATGTATATGCTTCAGCTTTCCTCTTGTTCTGGCCAAATCACGCCTTCGCTTCCCGGTATGTCCTCAGCTGAGTCTCAGTACCTCTGCTTATGTGGTTGCACCTTTTTCCTTAATGTGGATTGTGTGGCCCGTACCACAACCATCAAGTATCTGTTTTTTTTTTTTCCCCTTTTTTTATCCACCAGAGTTTGAGGCCTTCAAAAATCACTGTCTATCCACTAAGTTTTACCGATTTGTTGAAACAAAATTTAAGTGGTCCAGTCTAACTCCGAACTGTGTTGTATGTTCTACCCTGTTCGATTCTGCTCGCGTAACTTACGCCTAAAACCTTCTTCAGTTTCAATCAAAATCATTGACGCATTTTGCACCGCTGTTTCAACCTTGTCAAAATCTCCACTCTGATCACCTTTGGGTAGGGTGGATACTGTGTGTAACGCACGACCTGTCAACCAAGGCGACAGGTTTTATTGCCCAGTCATCTTCGGGCCAGCCTCGTGCTCGGCAAACGATTAAACCGACTGTTATTAGGGTCGATTGGAATCAGTTTAGTCTCTGAACAGTGGGGAGTTTAAGTCTAGTGTGCGCATCATTTGTCTGCGGCTACTGACTCAGACTGGTGTCTATTTCTCTGCGATTTTAGACTTTTTCTTTCCAACTCAAATTTGTTTGGATTGGACATCTCCGATTCGCTTCTGCTCTCGCCACTCGGCAGCTGCAGTCTCTGCATCTGCTCTTGCTCTGGCTGCACCTCTGCCTCTGCTCTTGCTCTGGCAGCTGCACTCTCTGATTTGCTCTTGCTCTGGCAGCTGCACACTCTGCATCTGCTTTCAGCCTTCGAGCAGCTGTTTCGAGTCTAGTCTCTCAGCCTCGGAATCCGGTTTCTTTTGACATGAGTCGAGCTGTTTCCTTTTTCAAATTCTTCTTTCAAGCACTTTCATCTCTCTCACGTCTTCTGCTGAGCTTCAATGAATCTTCGCGTTCATCTCCTGTATATTCCCATTTCTTTTACCCAAATTACCTGTTTCCGCAATGGGAGTAAAACTTTTCTTCAGCCATTTTCTTTTCTTATTTGTTTTAGCACACCTAAAACAGATACGCTTATAAACCAGTAAAAGTTGGTCCAGTTGATTACTAAACGTTACAGTACACCAACCAATGGTTGTGTTCCTTACACAAGGAGCCTTAATCTTAAACCAAGCTTTGTGAGAGGTTAAGACTAGAAACCTTGTTTTCGTTTCTCTGAACGACTTTGATTAATACAACACCCTACATGCAAAGGTCATATACTCAACACTCAAGAAACTAAGGAAATAATTAGAAGAGCTAATTAAAATTGCCTTAGTGGACGCTTCGCCCAGTACTACTCTAGTACTCACTTTGTTTCCCTCATGATACTATTGGGCCATGCAAATCCTGGCAGGCTCGCCACTTTGTCCAGGACGGGGAAATCGTGATGGTATTGCTTAAGTTCACTAAGTTGATGTATTATTAGTCAGGCTCTAACACACAAGGGTATCGTTGCACTAATACACGCATATGCACACTAAAGCGACACACCAAACATGCACCTTCTTCTGGGAATGGGATGTACGCATTCGTTTCTCTCCTACCACGACTGAGAACAAGAAAATACAATTTCTGCTACTTATAATTAATATTGTACATCAATCACACACAATGGATATATCAAAACATAAAAAGTCATACATCTCTAATCCGGGTTATTATAAAATGACTCTTACCTGGCAGGTTTTCACACACACAACACGCTTTCACACCCAACCACAGTTCTTGAAAAAAGTCGCTTTTGTCTTCTCAGCTCACTGGATATGTGATGCCATTGGTTTGACTGGCTCCAGGCTTCAGGACTGGGTCTTCGTGGGCGTCTCTGGGAATTCGAGGTAGAAAACTCTTATTCTTTCGTCTTATTCACCCACCTCTGGGGTTCAATTCTGTTTTGTCTGTCTTCACACGACCTCCTGGGCTTCAAAACTTAGTTTTCCTTCTCTTCCAGCATTGTCTTTAACTCTAAGACCTTGCTGTCTCTTCTATTCCAGACCACGGTTTCTCTCGACCTTTCTCGTCTGCTCACCCTTCCTTCTCACTCTCCTCTCTCTTGCCTTCTCTCTCTCTCTCCTGGTGTAGTTCTCCCGACACGTTGTTCTCCCTCAGTTTATATAGGGAGGGAACACAAAGGATTCCCTTCGGGCCTGCCTTTGTCCAGCTGCTTCTCAAGCCCTAGTTCACAAGTACCCTGAATTCTCACTCGCTAACATTCCTCACACATCAGCATTTACACACACCTCTACCTTAATTGATTAGCAAACACACACTTAGCCAGATGGACATCGAAAATTCCCGCCGACTTTCGGTGACGTCAGTTAACACAGTAATTATCTTACTTAAGGAGGGGTACTACACTCCACACAATTCAGCCAGCCTGACAATAGAAAACCAACACAGAGACCACGGCAATACCATCCGAACGAATCCAAGAACGCCTGCTCTTTCCTGACTGTGTACACAAGAACCTCAGCTGACGAGCACTTAGCGATCACTTGGGGCACCGAGGTCGTATGTGGTTACACCTTCCCCCTTTCGCACCGGCTGGTCCGAACTCTCTCCTAGGTGTTGTTTTGTCATCTGACCACTTCGGCCGTGTGCGGTGGGTAAGTTACCCTGGTTTATTGTGTCAATTTACTATTTGTATTCCACGTACAATGTCCTTTGTCTCCAAGCGTCTAATTCCTTTTGTGAGAGGTTTCACGCTCCTTGACACTATAAAACGAATCAAACCTTTGTATTACCTACTAAACAATTACTGTCTATAAAGAATGGGGTGTCTGGTAAAAACCCGTTTGCATTATCCTAAACTCTTGGAAGACGGCACTTCGTCAGTGTTCGGTTCTTTCCGTCAATATCGTGGTTGCTTTTCTGGTCACCATGCGAATGGATCTGCCACCTGTTGAAACTTTTTGTACCATGTTAAAATTACGGGGGACGAGAGAGAGAGAGGAGGAAGCGGGTCGGGGATCGGGAGGTTTTTGGGGCTAGCTACAAGCTGGTGAGGTGGGTTAGGGGGAGCGGAGATGGGGGGAAACGCCGGGAGTGGGGGGGGAGTGGGGATGGGGCTCTAATTTAGCCTCGCTAATTGTTCAATAATGGGTGTCCCAGCGCTGGGCATGAAGTTTGCAGTGGGACGTGGTGGAGTCCAAACCACGCTAACGGCAACATAAAAACGCTGGTCGTTTTTTGCTGCCCATCTTTTCATCCTTGTCGATCTGGTGGAATTACGATCCAGAGCTACATAGCTCCCTCCCCCATTCTCATGGGTCGGTTTATCCCGTCTGCCGCTTCACACTCTGGTGTGTGATCATGTGGACGTTAAATGTGAATGCAATTAACGAGTTTATCTGCACTAACGCTGCGCTAGCGAGTACGCCCGTTTGGTCTGCTGCTGCTCTCGTAACTGTGTCTACTGCTGCCACTGCCATTGTTGCTATCATACTATTGCTATCTCCGCTGCTACTACTGCTGCTGCCACTGCCATTGTTGCTATTATACTATTGCTATCTCCGCTGCTACTACTACTGCTGCCACTGCCATTGCTGCTATCATACTATTGCTATCTCCGCTGCTACTACTACTGCTGCCACTGCCATTGTTGCTATCATACTATTGCTATCTCCGCTGCTACTACTACTGCTGCCACTGCCATTGTTGCTATTATACTATTGCTATCTCCGCTGCTACTACTACTGCTGCCACTGCCATTGTTGCTATTATACTATTGCTATCTCCGCTGCTACTACTACTGCTGCCACTGCACATTGTTGCTATCATACTATTGCTATCTCCGCTGCTACTACTACTGCCGCCACTGCCATTGTTGCCATCATACTATTGCTATCTCCGCTGCTACTACTACTGCTGCCACTGCCATTGTTGCTATCATACTATTGCTATCTCCGCTGCTACTACTGCTGCTGCCACTGCCATTGCTGCTATTATACTATTGCTATCTCCGCTGCTACTACTACTGCTGCCACTGCCATTGTTGCTATCATACTATTGCTATCTCCGCTGCTACTACTACTGCTGCCACTGCCATTTTTGCTATTATACTATTGCTATCTCCGCTGCTACTACTACTGCTGCCACTGCCACTGTTGCTATCATACTATTGCTATCTCCGCTGCTACTACTACTGCTGCCACTGCCATTGTTGCTATTATACTATTGCTATCTCCGCTGCTACTACTACTGCTGCTACTGTTATTACTATTCCTGCTGATACCGCCGTTGCTGCTGCTGCTTATACTACTAATGTTGCTACTGTTACTGAGACTACAACAGCAACTCCTGCTGCAGCTGCCACGAGTATTACAGCTACTGCTACACCTGTGAATAGCAGCACCGATTTCCACACACTCACCTGTCTGGGCCTGTACTGAACCTCTTCCAGCTGCACGTTGACAGACTCGACCAGTTCAGAGGCAGTGTCGTCGTCTTCGGGTAGAGTGGCCACTGAACGCAGCACGTCTTCGCACGTCCGCAGTGACTGCAGGTGGTCCTTGCAGCTCTGAACGCGTTGGCGTAGCTTCTCCACCTGTGGGGTAGCGTGCAGTTGAAAGCATTCTGACGAAAGTTCTGAGCGGTGGGAAATGAATTCAACACGGACAGGCTCTTGGTTAGATACCAAAGACGATATTCAAATCCTCACGCTACGATGAAATATGAAGCGTATTTCGGAAGATCTGAGCTCCATAAGCAAATGATCAACACCCAGAGTGATCAAGGGAAACAACGAAAGAGAACAGTGACGCGTAGCATCATACACACACACAGTCAAAAAGAGGGGGGGAGAGGGAAAGGGAGTGGAGAGGGAAGGGGAAAAGGCAAAAGATAAAGGAAGAGAGGCGTAAAAAATTTCTACTAACACAGAATAACAGACAGAAAGGCAAATACACACGCGCGCGCGCGCGAACACACACACACACACACACCACACACACACACACACACACACACCACACACACACACACACACACACTGACTCAATTACACACAAAATGCACATACGCTTACAAAATGAGGACGATCTTATCCATGAACGAAAAGCACACACTCGTAAACACATGCATGCGGATACAAACACATGGATCAGTACGCATACACACGCAACACACAAACATTCTCAACAACAAACAAGCGTGGGAGCTCAAAACAAACCAAGGTACGCATGCGCGCGCGAGCATGCACACACAGAGATACAGACACAGACACACACACAAAACACACACACACACACACACACACACACACACACACACTCAACATCATCATCACCATCATCATCATCATCATTTATCATCATCACCACCACCCCAACCACCATCGTCATCACCACCACCACCACACCACCACGCCCACCTCGTCATTAAAACACGACGAGAGATCCTCCAGCAGCTCCGTCTTGCGCATGGTGAGGATCTCCTGCAGCTTGGCCACGGCGTCGGTCATGGACCGCTCCTGGTCGTCCCTCTGACGACTGAGCCCGGTCAGGCAGGCCATGACCCCGGCCTCCTCCGTCTTCAAGCTGGATTTCAGCTCCCGCAGCTTGTTCTGCACTGGGGCCAGGTTGGGGTGGTTCTCCAGGTCCAGGGAACCGCCCGCGTCCGCTGAGGGGCAGAACGAAGGGGAGGGCGGTGGTTGTTATGGTCAGGATGGTCAGGCGTCGGTGTTCGCGCGCGTGCGTGTGTGTGTAATTGTGTGCGTGCGTGCGTGCGTGCGTTGTGTGTGTGTGTGTGTGTGTGTGTGTGTGTGTTTTGTGTGTGTGTGTGTGTGTGTGTGTGTGTATGTGCGTGTGTGTGTGTATTGTGTGTGTGTGTGTGTGTGTGTTGTGTGTGTGTGTGTGTGTGTAATTTTGGTGTGTGTGTGTGTGTGTGTGTGTGTGTGTGTGTGTGTGTGTGTGTTGTGTGTGTGTGTGTGAGAGAGAGAGAGAGAGAGAGGAGAAAAGAGAGAGAGAGAGAGAGAGAGTGTGTGTGTGTGTGTATGTTTGTGTGTTTGTATGTGTGTGTATGTTTGTGTGTTTGTGTGTGTGTGTCCTTCTCTCTCTCTCTCTCTCTTCTCTCTCTCTCTCTCTCTCTCTCTCTCTCTCTCTCGCTCTCTCTCTCTCTTTCTTTCTCTCCTTCATTCCTTGTTCAATACTCTCACTCTCTTGTCTTTATGTGCATGACCACGATGTTTTATCTCTCTCTCTCTCTCTCTCTCTCTCTCTTTCTCTCTCTCCCTCTCTCCTCTCTTCTTTTCCATACTGGGCACTTTCTATTGCCTCATGTGAACACACAAAAACGACCTCTGTACACTAGGCCTTTACTTTTACTTGTCCTGCCCCTCCCTCTCACTTCTCTCTGTCTTTCCTCCCCGCCCCCCGCCCCCACCCTCTCTCTCTCTCTCTCTCTCTCTCTCTCTCTCTCTCTCTCTCTCTCTCTCCTCATCTGTGCTTCATTCCGTTTAATCAAACCCGAGCATTTCTCCTTCCAATGTGTGTGAATATGTATATTCTTCCATGTCATCTATGTGCGTTTCTGTCTCTGTCTCTTTCCTCAGTCATTAACGCGGAAGTTGCAAGCGCCCCGGACAAACATACGTACACAGATATGCATGCACAAAGCAGACACATACAGCGCGCATGTCACGCAAACGA
>CM031598.1:39271908-39276908 GCA_018398815.1 Conus ventricosus | reverse complement strand
TCTCATGACCTCCTTTGACCAAGGGAAACAGGTGGATGTGGCGATGTAGGACTTCTCCAAGGCATTGATACCGTGAACCACAGGAAGCTTCTCCACATGCCGAGTCAGTAAGGCATCGTACGATCACTCCATATCTGACGTAAGTGCTTCCTTACACAGAGAACCATGCGTGTCATCCTTGAAGGAACCAATTCCGATATCCACAAGAGTGGACTTAGGAGAACTCATCCACGTGGCACAGTTCTTGGGTTCTGCCTTATTCTTCGCCGCATCAGTGATCTACCAGACAACCATTCCTTTAACGTCAGCCTCTTCACTGTCTTCTATATCGAGAAACTGACACCTGTCAGGACCACCTTTCCTCGCAGCAAGGCTTGAAATAACTCGAAGCATTGAAGGACTCATGGGGCGTCAGCTTCATGCTCAGCGCTACGTTCTGAGTATTAAGAAGCCAGTCGAGAGTCTATTTAGTCCCTCAATAACACCAGCGTGTGTCCTACCATTCCATCGTTAGCTATCCTATTTTATCAAGACCTTAGGCGGGGTGACCACACTCCCAAGATTACCCAAAAAGCGAACTTGACTGTAGGATGTTTGCGAGAGAACCTCCACTACTATCGCACCAGCTGCAAACGCAGTGCGTGCTTCTTACTGGTCTGCTCTGTCCTCGAGTATGGAGCATTTCTTTGGGACCCGTACACCAAGAAGGTCGTCGACAAGCTGGAATGAGTGCAGAGGTATGCGGTATGTCTGATTGTTTGGGACGACAAATGCGTCGTGCCATGCCACGAAACAGGCCCTTCCTGCCTTTCAAGGGTGGAGACAACAGCTGCGACTGGTCCTTGAGTTTAAGGTATACTGTTCAAAAAAAGAAACGCAAAATGAAATTTTGCCACCTGGGGTGGACCATACAGTTGAGAACACGCCAAAAACCGGCCCTGATGTATGTCTTGAACGTCGACGTGCTAGGATAACATTGATTCCGGTTGTCACTATGTGCACGTGCGTGTTGTGGGCCAGGTGCGACAGTGCAAACATTGGGTTGTGCTTCTGTTGTTTCGCCTGCAAAGCATGCCCAACTCAGTGGTGAAGACACACACACCATGGTCATAGTGCAGTATAAAAGCCGGGTCATTTTGGCAACCGGCAGGCACACCGTACCAAAAAACAGCATGCCACGTTTGAGCCCAGCAGAGAGAGAAAACGCCCTGGGTCGTTTGCAAGTTGGTCAGAGTGCAACTGATGTGGCCCATGCTTTGAATGTCTCCCCCAGTACCATATGCCGACTTTGGACTCGCTTCCAGAGGACAGGGTCATCAGCTGATGCCTCGAGGTCAGGCCGACCTCATATCACAACGCCAGCCCAGGACCGCTTTATACGGCTAAGACATCTCTGCAATCGCTTCCTGCCGGCCTCGTCCACTGTCCAGGCATGCGCTGGTGTCTGTCACATCTCCGACCAGACTGTCCGGAACAGGCTGCATGCTGCTGGGCTGAGGTCTTACAGGCCCCTACGTGGCAACGTAATGACGGGGCGCCATCGACAGACCAGACTGCAATGGGCTACGCAACACAGACACTGGACACTGAGGAACCATTGGCGACACGTCTGGTTCTCGGATGAGTCACAGTTTCTGCTGCAGCGCCATGACAGGAGGCGAAGGGTTTACCGCCGGGTTAATGAACGTAACCAGCAGAACTGCGTCGACGAGGCACCTCCGCATGGTGGCGGCAATGTCATGGTATGGGGGGCCATCAGCAACACAGGCAGGAGCCAGCTGGTGCGCGTGGAAGGTCACCTGACAGCCCAGCAGTACGTCCAGGTCATTGTTCAGCCACACGTCCTGCCTCTAATGGCCACTCCCAGGGCCGTGTTCCAGCAGGACAACGCCAGGCCCCACACAGCACGCCTGACCACAGCCTTCTTTACCGCCAACAACATCAACACCCTGGCCTGGCCCTCTCTTTCCCCGGATTTGAATCCTATTGAGCACGTTTGGGACGTTTTGGACAGACGCCTGAGAGTGAGGGCCAACGCCCCAGCGACTCCAAATGAACTGTTCCGGGCATTGCAGGCCGAGTGGGCAGCCATCCCACAGCAGACAATCAGGAACATTATTGCTTCATTGCCCCGCAGATGCCAGGCTACCATTGCAGCCAGAGGGGGTCACACCCGTTACTGACTTTGGAAGCGGCCTGCCGATTTCCCTGAGGGTCTGGGGCTGGTTCTTTACCACAGCATTGCAGGGGAGACTTCTGTCCTACTGATGACCTGTTTTTGTAATTTTCACATTAAACGTGTTGTCACACTGAGCTTCAATAAATTGTGTTTCAAATCGGCAGCTTGGCATTTTGCGTTTCTTTTTTTGAACAGTATAGATTGGGGGATTAGTGTCGACTGTGCCTTCTGAACGATTTATTACTTTTCATAAATCTGATAGACCGATTCGCTCCGGGAAAGAGCTTTATTTCAAACAGTGTGATCCACACCCACGTTCGCAACAACAGAAGTATTATCATCAAACCCTGCTCAATGGAGAATGTGAATATTCCTTCTTTTATCGTACTGCAGTAGAATGGAACCACCTTGAAAACTGCGTGGTCCAACCCAATAGTATCATCACTTTTTTGGACTCTGCTGTCCGGAAAGCTGGCCACTGGACAAAGAGGCACCATCCCCTTCTTTTCCTTCACGTCACGTACATGCCAGTCACCTGTTGTCTGTGACGGTAAACATCTCATCCCAAGAGTTGTTTGCGTGTCTGCGCGAGTCAACACGCCTCCGTGCCTTCTTAAGAGCTCCGCCTGTCTTGCACAACGTCTACCTCTCAAACGATGCTAGTTTTAAACGTTTCATCCCGTTTCACCTATACACTATAACAGTGCCCTAAATGACGAACCGCTTGCACTCACGCGCAGACAGGTGTGCACAGTCAGTGTTGATTATCACAGCATTTACCTGTGTGTGTGTGTGTGTGTGTGTGTGTGTGTGTGTGTGTGTGTGTGTGTGTGTGTGTGTGTGTGTGTGTGTGTGTGTGTTTGTTTGTTTTCAAACTAAACGGAGATTGAACTTCGATTAGCAGATTTGCAATAACTAAGAATGTCGAAACAAAAATTCATGTATTACATCAAAATGGAGAAAAGGAAAGCAAAAATCAAGCAACAACACACAAAAAAGACAAAAAGAAAGAAGAAAAAGAGAGAAGAATGGACAGCGAAGTAAGATAGAGTGAGTGGACAGCAAATTAAAGAAAGAAAGAAACGTTATAGTGGGCAAAATGGCACGCTTGTACACTCGAAAACAGACAGACAACCACCAGAATCGAACACCTACATTTGTCTCTGCTCCCACCGAACGCCGAACGACGCTGTGACGCCAGTGACGACGACGACGACGTTCCCGTCGCACCCACGCTCGCTGCCGCCAAACGAGGGCGCTGCGCCCCACTTCCGCCCGGACTCGTCGCTTCCGGCGACCCCGAGGTGATGGTGTCCAGCATGCCCTTGATGACGAAATTGGTGGGGAACTGGTTGGCCCAGACGTTGGTGGGCTTGCTGGGGTCCGGAACGAAGATCTTCTTGGCGCAGGTGGGGCAGGTGAAAGAGGTGTGGCGACCCCCCGACATCTGCTCGTCCACGTGCATCTGGAGACAGGCCTTGCAGAAGTTGTGGAGGCAGGGCAGGGCCTTGGGGTCCTTGAAGGGCTGCGAGCACCGCGGGCACGACAGGAACTCGTTCCGCAGCTTCTGGGTCGTGTGCGAGGTTGAGGAGGCCGTGGTCGAGGCCATCTTGATCGGCTGGTGGCTCTGTGGTTCTTACCCCTCCTGTACAACAGACCCCGGTTCCTGCGTAAGCGAGGGCCTCAAACAAGGTCAGCGAGAGATTTTCAAAGATTCATATCCACACGTCTAAATAAAGCAGAATACAACTGACTATACAAAACAGAACCTCAAACATGTAGTCCCAATGGCAATACGGCCTCCGGGATCGGTTGGGTTGTTAACAGTGTTACTAAATTTCAAATGAAGATGTGGCGCTTTCCAACACTCGTATGCACACTTCAGCATGAGTACTCGCAAGAATCCATGTATGAATATACACACATTTACAAAAATGAAGCATGCATCAACGCAAACAGCACACAAGAGCGGGCGCATCAACACACACACACACACACACACACACACACACACACACACACACACACACACACACTCGCCCAGACACACTCTAACTCCCCCCCCCCCTCTTTATTCCATCCCATCTAATCAAAAAGAAAAAAAAAAGAGAAAAGAAACAAAGAAAAAAGGCCAAACATATTTTCAATGAAAATCAATGCTGAATTTCAATCCTGACTGTGCTATCTTTAGAGGTTGGAATCCACAAATGGCGGGCTACTCAGACAAAGGGCGAAGCTTCATTAGAACTGTATAGCAGGTTTGAAAAAAAGAAAAGACAACACACACACGCGCACGCACGGGCGCGCGCGTATACGCACGTGTGTACGTGGGCGCGCGTGCGTGCGTGTGTGTGTGTGTGTGTGTGAGTGAGTGTGAGTGTGTGTGAGTGTGTCTGTGTGTGTGCATGCACACGCGCGCTTTATTCGAATATCACGCGTACACATGTAGAGTTGAGCACACAGGACTGTACTAAGTGAATATGTGTGGATGTATGTACGGTAATGTTTAATGCTACTGTTCCGCCAACCTTGACAGCGTGCAGTGATAAAGCGCGGGATGGGTCGCATGTGTGAATGACAAAGCAAACAAGACGACAAGAAGCGTTGGGGGAAACGGGAGGAGTCGGTGGGGGGTAGAGCGGGGGTGTAGTACGTGGGGCGTGCTTTTTGGAGGTAAAATGTTGACATACAAGTTTAGAGGGCGACCGAGCAGTGGGAGGGTGTGTGTCTGATGGCACGCACGTTTTTATGGCTTCTGTTATTGACACTCTTTTCGGAACACGCTGTAATAGCAACTCCGCATAAGTAGATTTCACGGCAA
>CM031598.1:39259408-39266908 GCA_018398815.1 Conus ventricosus | reverse complement strand
ACACTACTATAATTTTCATAAGATAGTAGTAATACGACTAACTTATGAAAATTATAGTAGTGTTTTCAGAAGATAGTAGTACGACTATTTTATGAAAATTATAGTAGTGTTTTCAGAAGATAGTATACTAGTAACGTTTCAGAAGTTAGTCGCTTGACACACGTGTCTGTGGCCGCCAAGAACTGACGATCAGCGTTGCTGTTTGGCTGGAATATCCCTCTCTTTGGTACCGCTCGCCGACACTCTGCATACACACCCCTGGGGGGGGGGAGATGGGGGGGGGGGGAGGATTTACCTGGTTGAGTTGTAGAGCGAGTATGCTGTTCTGAGTTGGTAAACGTACCGGGTCCCGTTTCAGCAACTGTGCCACCAGACCTACGTTGACCAGCGGGGCACTAGCGCTAGCCTCCTCCTACCCCCGTCGCTTACTCTCTCCATTCTTCCGCCCACACTGCCATGATTGAGCTGAAAGGAGCGAAGGCATCAAAGTCAATGTTACTCCAAAGGAGTGAAAAAGCGTCTTCTGCATAGGCGCTTGATCAGGCCTGTAACAAACAAAGCACTGCATTTGGTTATTTATCCTGGGGGCAAAGAGGTCAATTTTAGGATCCATTTGCAGTTGTGTCAAAGCTTTATGAAGCTCAGTCTGTGTTCAGTTTCCATTCTGCATCCAGGTTAATTTTCCTTGATTCCTCATCTGCTGCTGTGTTTTCTTTACCAGGAATGTGAGCAGCACTCAACCACATGATTGTCAGTGCACCAATTCCCTATCACCTGTGTCATCAAAACACATGAATCAGAATGACTTCTGCCTACATGATTAATACATGCAAAGCTGTTGTGTTGTCAATCATGATACGGACATGCCGCCCACAAACCTGTTTTCCAAAACATTTCAAAGCAAACAATGCTGCTTTCAGTTCCAGGCAGTTGATGTGGAAATGTTTTTTCTTCAGGCAGCCATTCTTCCCCTGATGTTGACTGTTTACATGTAACGCCCCAACCTGTGTTCGATGTATCTGAAGTTGGGGTGACGTCAGGCTGCGTTTGGTGTATAACATAGTATGCAGTATCAATATTGCTGATCCACCAGTGCAGCTCTGTTTTAGCATGAGATGACAATGTCATGCACCTGTCAAAATTCCCTGCGTTCTGCACCAGTGCCGCCTTTTTCTCTTTCTCCGACTGTCTGTAATGAAGAGGTCCATACATTACTGCTGGACAGGAAGCAACAATCTTCCCGATAACTCTTGCCGGTTCCCTAATATTCACTGTCTCTTTTCTGACAACTGCCAGACAACAGGTGATCATTTCTGCTACCCTCTCAGGGATTCAAGTTACGGTCACTGAGTCACAGTGAATGATAACTCCCAGGTACTGAATGCAGCGAGTAGGCTCTAGTACTGATTTGTCTGGGTGGATGATAAAACCCAAAGACCGCAAAAGCTGCACAGTGTCGAACACGTCAGTGGCGCACGGCATACTTGTCTCTGCAAACAAGAATGAATCATCCAGAAAAGTTTCAGAAAAAATGTCCTTTCTCTCTCAAGGTGGCAAACACAGGTTTCAAACGTTTTGTGAATTGACATGGTGCAAGTGCCAGTCCATTGGGCATGTAAATAAACTGCGTCCATTGGGCATATAAATAAACTGCCAAAGATGTCAATTCCATTCAAATCTGAGAAATTTCCTAAGTTCCTTTCTGGTTGAAAGAGTAGTTGGTATCCTTAAAGTCAATAGAAGCCATAGAGCAGTTTGGAGTCACTAGTCTTAGTGCGGTCTATGAGGTCTCCATTTTGAAATGATAGTAAGTAACATCTTCATTTAATATTTTTAAGATCAGAATCATTCTGTGTGTGCCATGTTTCTTTAGTCATACGAAGAAAGGTGACACAAACTGATGTGCATCAGTTGACCAATTTGAAATAACGCCTGTCTGGCTAAGTTTTGTACTTCTGAGTCTGTAACTCTTTTGCGATGCTTTCAAATTGGGCTAGGCAGCGTAAGTCTGCTCGATTTGGCTTACATCACGATCATATTCAAGACTTAAATCTTGTACTGTTCCTAGAATTTCAAAAACCTTTTGTCAACTTTTTCATTTATCTATATACTGTGAGAGTCTGCCACTTTGAAAGAGTAGAGCCTCTTGTCTTATTTCATCCAACAGATGAGGAGGAAAAGTGTGTCTCACCTGGCCAACATTGAGTGACACAGACTCTCTGATCGTACTTTCTTGCATTTCTGTTCACATTGAACTTCTTCTGATGTCCGTAGAACTGTCGTCTCTGGCCTAAGACGGGCGTCTTTCCTTGTTGTCGACTTGTTGCGATGTCTGTTGTCATAGATGGATTGATACTGACTGGGTCCTGCACCCTGAAATAATTTGTCCAGCTCTTCGATCTCCTTGACAGATGCAGTCAGACTGTCACTGAAGAGCTGGCTGGTCATGGGAACACTCATGACATCAGCCTGTGAGACGTTTGGGGGAGAGAAGGGCGCAGTGCATATCTGCGCCTCTTTGACAGTTCGCGACATGCACGACCCTGTAAGGCCACAGCATCAACGTTCTGGTCGGTCCCAGCTGCTCTGATGCTTTGTTCAGTCGGTTTTCATTGTGTGTAGGCGCTGAGCAGCCTATCAGCTGAGCGCTCTGTGACTGGACCGCCGTGGCTATGACAATAGCCCTCTGCGCTGAGCGCTCTCTCTGACAGCCCCGCCGTGGCTTAGACAATAGCCCTCTGCGCTGAGGCAATCTTGACATGGGCCCGTTTAAATGGTAGCTGGTAAATCTTTCCGAACTTTGGCGTTGACTTTTGGCACCTGTAGGTTTGGGCAGTTGTCTGGGCGTAGGTGTTTATCCAGCCTTTCTTTTAGTTTGTTGTTAGAGAGTCCCTGGGCAAACCTTTTGTTTACGATCTCAGCCATTGTGTCCGCCACTTTGTCTGCCGGTTGTTTTTTTCCTTGTTGTCTTGGTCCGATTCTATTAACAAGTCATCATCTAGACATTCAAGTGACAGGGCGTCCTCTACATCGTCATGTAACGCGCCATCAGAAAACGAGTCGGAGTACTCGCTGCTGAGATGGGTATCGTGTGCTCTGATCTTCTTCAATGGGTGTTTTCCTTTAGTGCGCCTGCACCCTTGTTGGTATGACTCTGACCAGAATTCCTCCCTCTGAGCTCCCTCCCCTCCCCCCCCCCCCCCCCCCCCCCCCCCCCCCCCCCAGGAATCTCGGCGCCCTCGCTTCGTGCCAGCGGTGCTAGGGGAGGGCCAGGTCTATCTCTGTATTTTTAGTGGCCAGCAACTTATGCATTACTTCCTCCAACCTGGAAAATCATGCATCAAACTGACTGATGCACGCATCAAGTTGTTCGATTGTGGACCCAGTTTGAAAGTTTGTAGACCTCTTCATGGTCTTGCTCTTGCTCCCTGTTCTGACTGGCCACATGAAGCAAGGGGCTGGGCCAAGCTCACCGCACACAGGCGGAACGATAATTATAGAAATCGCTCACAGGCGAGATGGATTCAGCGCCCACAGGCGGGTGAATTTTAATATCGCACACAGGCGGATTAACTGCCACACACAGGCGGGATATAAAACTGCAAGTTAGAAATGTATTTTTCATACCGTGCAGCACATGCACACTTAGTTGAATTTTCAACACAATCCATTATTTTATATGAAGTAGAGAGGCTCTTGGAGAGAGAAGAAAACTACGCTGAACACGAGCCGAACAAGAGTAGCTAAGGCAAAGGCACAGGAAGAGCACACAGCAGCGAACGGAGAAGTAAAGAAGAGCATCAAGAAGGACAAGAGGGACTACTTTGACGACCTGGCCAGCAAGCAGAGGCAGCAGCCAGACAGGGGAACCTGAAGGACCTGTACCTGGTGACCAAGAAGCTGACGGGTAAGTTCCAGCAGACAGACAAGCCAGTGAAGGACAAGAACGGAAACCCACTGACAACAACCGAGGAACAGCTGAAACGATGGGCAGAACACTTCAGGGAGCTGCTGAACCGCCCCGCCCCTGACGCACCACCAGACATCCCACCTGCAGAGACAGACCTGCCCATCAGCTGTGACAAACCCTCAAAGGCAGAGATCAAGAAGGCCCATCATGACTCTGAAAAGTGGGAAGGCTGCAGGGCCGGACGAGATACCAGCAGAAGCCATCAAAGCAGACATAGAGACAGCTGTCAACATGCTATACAGCCTCTTCAGCAAGATCTGGGAGAAGGAGGAGGTACCGCCTCAGTGGAAAGAAGGAATCGTCATCAAGCTGCCGAAGAAAGGAGACCTCAGGGACTGCAGCAACTACCGAGGGATCATGCTCCTGTCAACGCCAGGCAAGGTTCTCAACAGGGTTGTACTGGACAGAATGAAAGAGGCTGTCGACCCCAAGCTCCGAGACCAGCAGGCAGGCTTCCGGCAGAACAAATCATGTGCTGACCAGATCGCCAGGCTGCGCATCATCGTGGAGCAGTCGCTGGAGTGGAACTCCCCCCTTTACATCAACTTCATAGATTATGAGAAGGCCTTCGACAGTGTGGACAGAGAGATGCTGTGAAGCTGCTGAGGCATTACGGAGTCCCCGAGAAGATCATCTCCCTCATCCGGTGCACCTACCAGGGCATGAACTGCAGGATTGCCCACGCCGGCCACCTGTCCGAAAGTTTCGAGGTGAAGACCGGAGTTCGGCAGGATGCCTGCTGTCGCCGTTCCTCTTCCTCCTGGTCATTGACTGGATCATGAAGACCACTACAACAGGCAGAAACAATGGTATACAGTGGACACTCTGGACGCAGCTCGACGACCTTGACTTCGCTGACGACCTGGCGCTCCTGTCACACAGCCACAGCCAGATGCAGGACAAGACCACTCGCTTGGAGACCGCATCAGCCGGGACAGGGCTCAAGATTAACAGGAAGAAGACCGAGCTGATGAAAATCAACACCACTGCCAACACACCAGTCACAGTCGATGGAGAGCCCATCAGGGAGGTGGAGTCTTTCGTCTACCTGGGAAGCGTGGTTGACCAGCAGGGAGGCACGGACCGAGACGTCACAGCCAGAATTGGCAAGGCAAGAGCAGCTTTCGTCATGCTCAAGAACATCTGGGCATCTGGAGGAATCAGCATAAGAACCAAACTCCGCATCTTCAACTCCAATGTGAAATCAATTCTGCTCTACGGATGCGAGACGTGGCGGACAACACAGACGATGCAACAAAAGATTCAGACATTCTTCAACACCTGTCTGAGGCGCATCTACAAAATCCGATGGCAGGACAAGGTCTGAAACGAAGATCTGTGGGAGCGTGCGGGACAGGAACCAGTGGCCAAGCAGATACTGCGAAGGAAGTGGGGCTGGATCGGACACACCCTCAGGAAGCCAGCATCCAGCACCACACGCCAAGCCCTGACCTGGAACCCGCAGGGAAAGAGAGAGGCCGGCCTCGCAACAGCTGGAGACGAGACACTGAGGCGGAGTTGAAACAACAAGGGACAAACTGGACTGGAATGACCAGAACAGCCTAGAACAGAGTGCGATGGCGAAGGGTCGTTGATGGCCTATGCTCCACCGGAAGAATTTAATAGATAAAAAACGAGTTTTGCACACCTGTTCAACCCCCCCGCGGTAGACCGAAAACCGTGACGTCACTTGATGGACTGGCCGTCAGCCGCGACCTACACAACAAGCCAACGCCAAGTGAAATCAACACGAGTTGCGATCCCCCACAGCCTAAAAAGTCACGAGGGGGTGGCAGATATTGTGCTGTAGGCGTGTGCAGCAGCTCAGCAGGAGACGGATATTCTTTGCACACATTTCCATCTGAACCAGATACTCGAAAGAAGTGGATTCGGTTGGTGCAACCATGCCGGGCCACTAAGTTATTTTTACCACATCAGTTCCAGCTGGACCACGGAAACGAGCTGTTCCGACAATTGCCGAGCCCGTTCGAGTGGATCAAAAACTTCGTCTGCATTGTGCGCGTATACTTTGAAGGCGGAGTGGTAAGCTCGTACAGATGAGTACGATAGTCGCACGTTTATTCTGTTCTTATCTATGGACAGATCACACTTGTTAAATTGAATGAACACGTTAAGGCTTGAGGAAGGAGAATCTCCGCTCGCCGTCCACGCGTGATCGCATCAAGAAGTCAGTCGGTAGCCTCCCTCGAGACTTCGGTAAAGTCCGTACGCCTTCGGAATGATGTGTTCGGGCGTCCAGCTGGAACTGAATAGCTCGTTTCCGTGGTCCAGCTGGAACTGACGTGGTTAAAAGAACTTAGCGTTCAAACTGATAAGGTAAAGGCCTTGCAGAAACATTCCCAGAGTTACATTGGCTGTCGCAATCATAGTCACTGCTTTTACATGATAAATTAAATACCGATCGAGATGTGCAAGAACCATCAGAATCGCTTTCTGTCGCCGTTGGCTTGTTGTGTAGGTCGCGGCTAACGGCCAGTCCATCATGTGACGTCACATCCAAGAGTAGTTAAGCCATGCCAAGATTTAGTTGATTACCTCCCGTTTTCCTGATTACAGGTGAAAATGCCCACTTTCGCGGATCGATTTCGTGTGATCGGGAGCGAATCGGATGTTTATTTTACCAATTTATCAAACATTTCATATTTCTGCATAAGCTGACCAATTATCGAAAACCTCTAAAGTAGACCTTTAACGGGAGCAATAGGCAAGTGATAATTTAACTATCGCTATTTACTCAGGCAAATGGAATGTGATGAATTTCCATACGTATGCTGCCACATACACGGGAACTGAATAGAATGTGTGTGTCTGCACGCATGCAGGCAAGGAATGTACGCATGAGCGGGCAGAGAGAGAGAGAGAGAGAGAGAGAGAGAGAGAGAGAGAGAGAGATGTGTGTGTGTGTGTGTGTGTGTGGTTGTGTGTAATCACTGTTTATATTTGTATATTAAAAAAAATATCAAATACCTTATCGAGCGCATGGGCTAACTGGGAGTAGGTAAATCGGGATCATCAATACTTGAATAAGCGTATCATAATTAGGAGAATCGGAAATAAACGATACGACGATGCGCGAATCGGACCTACGCGAACCCGAAGACACCGAGGCGAGGGCAACAGAGACAGGAAACGCCTAAAGATATATAACAGGGCACACAGAGAAGGAGACACATCGGTAGGACGAGGCACCTTAAGATGATTCGTAACTGCGCAAGCCAATTAAATGATACCTCTTAATTAAGCGCCATCTAACTACAATGCGACAAACCGGCTGCTGCTCTGCATAGGTAGGCTAATCGTACCATTCGCCAGCTCACTTTCGTGCATGCTCGCACACACATGGTACGTGGTTGCGAGCATGTGTGTGTGTGTGCGTGCGTGTGTGTGGTGTGTGTGTGTGTGTGTGTGTGTGTGTGTGTGTGTGTGTGTGTGTGTGTGTTGTGTGTGTGAGAGAGAGAGAGAGAGAGAGAGAGTGTGTGTGTGTGTGGTGTGTGTATCTGAGTGTGTGT
>CM031598.1:39254408-39256908 GCA_018398815.1 Conus ventricosus | reverse complement strand
GTAGTTCCATGGCATTATAGTATACTTATTACAAGTTGCAGCTTTTGGACTGCTCATTATTAATAGGCCTAAATAGTGTACGACGAACAAAGAGAAATAATTATGACAATGATATTTGATAAATTTTCGTCATTAGCTATTTAACCGCTTCGACCTTATTGGACTATGTGACCTTTTTACTTCTTAACTTCGCGGCATCACAAACGAACACATGTCTTTCATCTTGGTCAAAAGGAACTTCATCTTTTGAAAAGTTCGGTTCTGTCTTCTACCGCAAGACTTCAGAGGTTCAAGATCCAGCTTTGTCGGCAGTGTGTGTGTGTGTATGTGTGTGTGTGTGTGTGTATGTGTGTGTGTGTGTGTATGTGTGTGTGTGTGTGTGTGTGTGTGCGTGCGTGCGTGTGTGCGTGCGTGCGTGCGTGCGTGCGTGCGTGCGTGCGTGCGTGCGGGTGTGGTGTGTGTGTGTGTGTGTGTGTGTGTGTGTGTGTGTGTGTGGTGTGTGTGTGTGTGTGTGTGTGTGTGAATTATAAAATCACAGATCGCAGAGCATCTTGTTATTTGTGATGATATGATGATGATGATGATGATGATGATGATGATGATGATGATAATCACAAAGGGCTAATTGTGACTCATTTAAAAGGGCCCTACACAGTTTTCCTTTCTATGAAAGAGTAAGTAAAAATGATCAATGCAGAGTAGCTCTACTCACTCTTTTATAAGTAAGCAGAAATGGACCCCTTGTAAAAAAAAATGTTTAAAAAAGTACAACCAACTAGGCTGCAATAAACAATTCTCCAATGAAAGATGTTTTTAGCCTTCAGTTAGAAGTAATGTGTCTTGTCCAGAAATGTGGGACCTACTTGAAAGGTTAGTTACTTTCGTTTGTTACCCTGTAAGGGAAGATTGGTTAATGCGGGCCAGTAGATAAATTGGGCTGGTGCTAATTTGAGAAAACTATGACGAGATAAGTTCAGATCTTTTGTGTGCTACATTGTCAGCATGCATAACTTCCTCTGCTAGAAAACCATGGCTGGTCGCGGGGAAAAGGGTACCAACAGTAAGCATTAGAAACATTTTGTACTAATTCTTTACCTCTATGGTTCTGTTAAATCAAAGACATGGCTAAAATAATAGGAATTGTTTGCTTTCTGTTTCAACGAATTCTAACATATATAAACGCCCTTGAAAAAACATCAGAGTAATATTTTGATGTGCTGTCATGGTAGAGGATTTTAATGACCATGGTTAAAATGGATAAGATGAACTCCCCCTGATGGGCTAAGTTGGGCCAGTAGCTCAATTTAGCATACTGTGATCAGTTTATACCCACTCCATTAGAAGTTGATAGCGGTTGTTTTTTCTCAGTGATCAGTAATTATTGATAGAGCCTGATGTGTGTGTGTGTGTGTGTGTGTGTGTGTGTGTGTGTGTGTGTGTGTGTGCGTGCGTGCGTGCGTGCGTGCGTGCGTGCGTGCGTGCGTGCGTGCGTGCGTGCGTGCGTGCGCGCGCGCGTGTGTGTGTGTGTGTGTGTGTGTGTGTGTGTGTGTGTGTGTGTGTGTGTGTGTGTGTGTGTGTGTGTGTGTGGCGTGCGCATGCATGCATGCATGCACGTATGAGGCATCCACATATTTAGAAGAAACATATCCAAATATTGACGGTGCTTTGGATGTTTCTTTTTGTTTTCGAACATTAATTCGTTTGTCTTCTTTCAAAGAAGCCATCCAAAACAAAAGATACTTTATATAAATGTGTTATGTTTCACATTTTGAACATGATTATATTTAGGTTTTAGGTGCCTTAAAACGAGCGTAATGAAAGAAACCCATTTTGAACGTCACGTTCTGCATTTTTTTCTGCGTTGTTTGTTTCATTAAACTAGATAAAAGCTTTAGAAAAAAAATGGATTATCCTTTCAACCAAATACTATGTTAATTGATTTCAAATCACGGCTTCCTTGGAGCTTTGAATGCCTTAAAAGGACTGCAGTAAAACAAAGCCAAATGATGCCTGATGCTCTGCATTATGGCGTCTGATAACTTTTGGGTTACTTGTGACTAAAATGGGTTACTTTGACTCGTTTGTAAATTCATGGTTTTAAGTGCCCTAGAAGCACTGCAGTTAAAGCAAGACAACTGAAAGTATCTGTTCTGCGATTTGGTCTTGTATTAGCTTTTAGACTCTATTATGTTTGTGTTTCTGTTCTGACAATTAAGGATAATCGTTTACTTTTTAAGTTTAGTTTATGAATGTGTTGAGACCGTAGGTGTCTTTAAATGGATTATCGAACAAGCTCACACATCTTATTATGGCCAACAGACAAACAATATTGGTTTGGGTTTATGACTAATGCGTGTCGGTTAACATAGGCCCGTGGCCCAATATTTACCCACACCCTGGTCCATTTAACCCGAAATGATGTCTAAAGTGGGCTTCATTTTCTTTAAGAATTTTATTATTTCTTATATAGAACTTTTTGAAATAAAGATAGCCATTTCAT
>CM031598.1:39239408-39249408 GCA_018398815.1 Conus ventricosus | reverse complement strand
ATAACAGTAGGAAGCTTGTCTTCTTCGGGCATTGGGTCATCTGGGCGGGAGCTGACTTTAACAGTTTCTTCAGCGAGCGACAGTACAATAGAGCACTGCTGGACAATCGCTCTGCACAGGTAAATCACTCTCAATCAGGAGAGTAGGTAGCAACAGGAAAAACAGGCACTGACCTTTCAACCTGACGAGCGTTGTGTCGTAACATTGACGGAGAGAACTTGATTCATAAGTTTGGTTGAGCTGGAGCAGGCTGGCAATTACAATTCCGTTGGATACTTGTGAACTATAGTGTATGTGTTGTGAAGGTGAGTCTCCAATTCTAGATGGATAAATCTTGAAAATAAGTCTTTCAAGTAACTAAGAGTATGACGTGAGAATCACAGGATAACAATAACCACGCTGCTTCCTGTACTACGACCTACTTTCTGTGCTCACGATTCTAGAAGCTAGACAGTCTATGGAGCAATGAAGAGCAAATTTCAACAATCATGAAGTAAGTATGAATGAAGACTACAATATAAGCTAGATTCTTCCCATTTCCAGTAAAATAAGGGGGAAACACAACAAAAACACTTTATAAGCGGCGAGCTCAAGATGACATGCTGAGCCTCGCACATGCACACACCCTCTTTAGATTTAGATCATCCGCCCCCACCCCACCCCTTCCCAACCCTACCCTTCTCCACATTTAGGTGAGAACTTTCTAATCTTAATGATGAATTGAACGTGGGTCATTTTTTTTTAAAGTCTGTATTCACAAAGTTGAATTATCATCGTTGTTTGTGTTTTCTTACTGTCAGGCTTCAACTTCCCTTTTGCTGTTTTATTTATCCCCCCCCCCCCCCCCCCATTCCCCACCCTCTCTTGTTGCCTCTGCTAATTTAGATTTGATCTTGGTAACTCAAGGCTGACAGGATTTCATAAACCCGTCCCCTTTTCCCTCCCCTCCCTCCCCTTGGACCCTCACCCCTACTCTCCCTCCCTCATTATTCTTGCGCCAACTAGAAGCGCGATGAAAGGTGATTCGTTCATTTCTCTTGCCCCTCCCCTTGTCTTTAACCTTATACTTGGTACTCCACCCCCCCCCCCCCCACCCCACCCCGTCTCTTACTCTCTTTACTGACATAAATAAATACACAAAATATAAAGAAAATGAAATATACAATACAGAACAGAAAAGTGAATTTTCAACAGCAGATGTTTTCTTCAGGCTGACAGGATTTCATAAACCCGTCCCCCTTTTTCCCCCCCCCCCTCCCCTTGGACCCTCACCCCTACTCCCTCGTCTAGCAGACGTCACACACAACATAGGTAATAACGATGCAACGACAAAGGAAAAAGCAGAAATCTGGGGGGTATTGTTTTGTGCATTTAAAAAAAACTGTTACTTGTAACGTCTGAAGATGACATTTGTTAAAAAAAAAAAAATGAATTGCATTGTTTTCAAAGACTACCGCGAATGAAAGACGTGTCCCTAAAAGCTTTCGCTATGAGGACGTAAAACTCAACCATTCATCGTTTTCTATGGTGTTTTAAACCTAAGCTACTTAATTAGCACTATTTGTTTAGTGCGTTTGTGTTCTTGACCTCGTCTGAAACCGAATAGATCTTGTTGAATTGAGTAAATCAGGTTTGCTAAAACGGAAAGTCAAATGTTAAAAAAATGTTTACATCTACAAGGGCAGGGAATTCCTGCACCAACGGCCGCGTAAACTTCCCTCCCATGCATTTCTTTCAGTTTTGTGTCATTCGTTCATGCTTAAATGGTCCTTCATAAGTATAGTAACTTCTTGTAAAGAGTTTGGTATCTGGCTGTTCGGAGAGGTTTGGTGACTTCTTTCAGATGATTTGGAGTGGGTTTTTTGTTGTTGTTGCCCCTCACATGATGACGTAGTTGCTCAGGTTTTCCATGTCAGTTTTATGTGGAACAATGATACAAAACGGGAGGAAATATTTTCAGGAAGAGTTTAAAACGTTAACTGTTCTTTGTAGCTGGTCTCGTGATTCAGGGATCTGGAACATGGGCGCGTGTTTTCAGATCTTTTGGGTCTGAGCTGCAGAAATGTAGGGGAAATCTTTGATCCTCTTCCCCAGATATTTTTTGTGTGCAGCGAATACCTCCTGATATGAGCGTCCTTATAATCCACATAAGGTCTGACATGGTAATGAGAGTCGACATGATTGTACTGCCCTTCTTTCCAATGATTTCCTGTCATCTTTCACATTGTATATCCCATTTCATCGGGTTTGGAACCCTCCGGTTTAGTGTTCCTTCACAGATTTACGATTTTGTTTTTGGGGCTAGTATCGTTCTTTCATCGGGTTTAGTTTCATTTCAAACGTTTTAGTGTCCTTTTCCATAGGGTTTTGCATCCTCCTTTTATAAAGTATAGGGTTTATTGTCGCCCTTTCATAGGGTTTATTGTCTTCCTTTCACAGGGTTTAATGTCGCCCTTTCACAGGGTTTATTGTCGCCCTTTCACAGGGTTTATTGTCTTCCTTTCACAGGGTTTACTGTCGCCCTTTCACAGGGTTTATTGTCGCGCTTTCATAGGGTTTATTGTCTTCCGTTCACAGGGTTTAATGTCGCCCTTTCACAGGGTTTATTGTCGCCCTTTCACAGGGTTTGTCTTCCTTTCACAGGGTTTATTGTCGCCCTTTCATAGGGTTTATTGTCTTCCTTTCACAGGGTTTAATGTCGCCCTTTCACAGGATTTATTGTCGCCCTTTCACAGGGTTTATTGTCGCCCTTTCATAGGGTTTAATGTCGCCCTTTCACAGGGTTTATTGTCGCCCTTTCACAGGGTTTATTGTCGCCCTTTCACAGGGTTTATTGTCTTCCTTTCACAGGGTTTAATGTCGCCCAGAGAACTAATATATACCAAGCCTAGCTCAACCGCCCTCAACCAGTTTCGGGCGGCTGCCCTAGGCTTGGTATATATTAGTTCTCTAACTAGTAAACCCCACAAACATACATACTGTGTAGGATTATCCGTTTTCAATACTAATTTACTAAACTTTTAAGATTTCAGTTTTTGCTTAACCCTGTGTTTTTCCTGATCATTTTCAATAACATCATTTTCACGCATACATTCATCAAATGCGTCTCTGTCTTTCATGTGAAATAAAACTACAGTCTTTAACTGTTCTCTAAAGTCTTTTAAAACCGAGTTATATTTCTGACATAAAATCCACACACTTACTTATTCCAGCATGTCTTCCACTGAAAGCCAGTTTCGACAAAGTTTTTCTTTTTTTAACTATGTCTCTTTCTGCCGAACAGTCATCTATAATAAATAGTGTCTACGTTCCCTCAAACAATCTAAAAAAGTTTTCTAAACACTCACTCAATTTATTGCTGGGATCAACTAAAAATATGTTATCTATCCATATAAACCTTCTATCATGATATGCTTTGTTCCATTTAAGTGTCGGGCAGAAAATCACAATATGATCAAAATTATAACGATAAACTGTTTGTAACAGGTCGAGGATAAATATTGTTTTCCCACAACCAGTCTGTCCACAAATCAATGAACAATGAGGGGTTTTTGTCATAAAGTTTAACTGCTCCATAGTTTTATAACAGAATTTAATCTAATCCAGTTATTATGTTTATCATACTCTCTGTCAGAACTTGTTCAGTATAATAAAATCCTATAAGGCCTAAATGTGTAAGATTAATCCAATTTAGTCCTGTAAGATCGTTTCTATTTAGACTAATATTAATTTTGTCGCTGGTTGTTATGACCTTAACATCCTCACCATTGTGAAGAACGACGATGGTAACTTTAAGACTGTCAACGTCTAAGTTTTGCCAGCTAATATTAATTCCTTTCATAAGTATGTCACTAACGCCCAAAGCTCCATTCCTCTCCACATCTTTTAAGACAGAAATTTCAAATATCATTGTGAACGTGTCTCCTAATTTTGTGCGCGGAATGAACTGTAATTTTGTAGAAGCTTTCTTTAAAACCGTTTCTCTTCTGTGGAGGATGTACTGTTTGTTCCCATACGGCTTTATTTCGATCTCTTTCCGACTATTGTCCTCTGGCATAAGACTTATATGTAAAGGACCAGAGTTGAAAGCTTTTCTGAAACTTTTTTGACGGTCAAAAAATGTAAATGGGCTTAAGAATTCAAATTTTATGTCCCATTCTAAATATGGTTCTAAGTGCCATTTGCTGTCAGTTTTCCGAACTATTTTATATTCATACTGCCCTGCATTATTTGCTTCTAGATTGCGCAGCTGTTCTAGTTTAGGAAACTTTTTGTTGTCGCCAACCTCTTTGCGTTTGTAATAACCATCTTTAGTGTACTCAAAACCATACAAAGTGCCTATCTCGCCGTTCTGTTCAAAGTCCTCAGTGTCTGCAAGGTCTTTTAATTCTAAAGTTATACACCTTACAGGTGCTAATGTAACTCCCGATTCTTCTGGCCCACGTGACATTATTTTAGTACAACTTATTATTTTATTTCCAAAACAATGTGTAGGTTATCACATTTTACGACTTTCCCCGTTTTGTCTGTGATTTTCATATTAAATGATCCGACCTTTCCACAAGCTAATCTTTTAAACTGTAAATTAGGGAATTGTATAATTTCATAATCGCAATATGCAGCTTTCCCTGATGGAAGAGCTCTTAGAACAGTTGAGGGCCTTCCTCATATAAGTTTTCATCAGTGCTCAGTTCATCCAAATGAACATAGAGTAATGAATGTAATGCAAGATCGAGCGGACTTTCCCCTCATAAGTAGTTTTGTCTGGTGTAACTCTAAATCTATGATTGTCAGCTGCAAAGCCTAACATTTTAGCTATCTCTTTATCAAAATAGTAACCTGCTTCTTCTTCAGGCTTGAATGTTAACATTGTTTTTAGATTTGCATTGTTAAGTTTGAGAGTAATGTCGAAGTTACTCATTGCTTCTTTTAGTGATCAAAACCCGTAATAACCATCAGGTATTGTTAACTGGCTAACTTTGGCCCTGATTTGTCAACTTTCAGATCGTATTATTATTCTTGGATTTAGTAATATTAAACCATACGACTTTGTAAAAAATTTCATGGAGTGCAACCCTTTGGGTTCCGCATTCGTTATCAATAGCATACTCTAAAAACGGACTGTCTTGAGTTGTTATTGTTACAAACATTTTTTATTAAACAAATTAAAAATGCGTGCATTCAATATACTAATGCAAAATATTCTGTTGGGCTGCACTACAATCTTAAAAGTATAGCAACTGACACCCTTGACATTTCTGTGACTCAGTCTGACGCCTTTCAAGTAAAGGTTAGTACTCACTTAAACAGATATCTTAACCCCCCTATTAAAAAAGACTACATCTCGAAAGTGTGGTTCAGTCATCCGATGCAGTTTTATCAGAACCAGTTAAACTTTGCTGTGTTTTGTGCATCAACTGGGAGTGGAGTGTCGTATGCTGATCATTTAAATCATCCTGATCCTTTGGTGAGGTCAGTGTACAGATTTCATTTTTATTACACCTTCAGACGTATTTTGACTGAACTGCAAGCGCCATTACCAAATGACAAACCGTTTAATCCATTCAGCAACCGAATAGACATGAAGGCTTTGAAAGGATCTGTAACGAATTCAATATTAAGTTAAGACAGACTTTAGACAAAAGTTGGACCGCAATCATGGCTTAGGCACCCCTTATTTTTGGGGCGTGCACAGAAAGTATAACTATGACTGGAATCCTCCTTACACATCTTTCTCTTCAGGCACAGCTGTTCACCTCGGGTCCATAGAGCAAGAGCATAAAACAGCATGGACAACATTTATCTTAGACACTTCTAAGGGCCTAACTAAAGCAGGAATAGAACGAATAAACGACTCTATTCGTACTTACGTTTGGTGTTTGCTAGGTTCGCAAGCACAAACGAGATCGAGCATAACTGATCCTTCTACTGGCTTTGACGCGCAAAAACAGTACTTAGCAAATTTAGAGGACGCCATTAATTCTGCAGCTGATTTGCCTTCAAGTATTAAAAGGTACCAAAATGTTTTACAATTCGCAAGATCGAAAGTAGACTTTGCTGTTGGCACTTGTTTATACATGCTGCCTTCTGACCTCAGACTCCAGATAGGTACAATAATAAACTACAATAATGAAATCCTTGTGGCAGGCAATGAACAGAAGGTCGGAAAAAACGACATAAATTCTGAGCCAGTAATATTACAAACAATAAAAAAACAAGATGACCCCCCAAGATTGTCATCCAATCCCCGATGTCCAAAGCCCAAAGACCGTTGAAGACCACGAAGTCAAAAAAAATAATGACCATGAATATGAAAAGACAGCACTTGTTTTTGGATTAACTGGCCTAGGATTACTCCTTCTTTATCTTACTAAAAATTAACCCGACTATTAAGACAACTAATGCCCATAAGTGCTCGGCCATAAAGCCAACTACTTTGCTTGCAGTAGACAAAATCCAGCTAACAACACGCCCTAATATACCAGGTAAAGCGTCCATGGCTTTACTGGCTAATTTTTTTAATAAACCCCAAGATGATCAAGCTGTTTTTTTACCCATGATTTATCAGGTGGCGATGGAGGCGATGGCGGTGGAGGCACTGGACTTTGACCACCGCCGCCTGTAATAGCCATCGCCAGTGTACTTATTGCAAATCCTAAGGCTGTTATAAACGCTTGCTAATGTGACACCTTGCTCTCTAAACAGTGTTCTTATTCGTTCTGTTAGCGTCGTGTCTTCATATAAAATTCTTTGGATAGTTTCTCTTATTCTGTTCACTTGAGTTCGTAATTGTTCTCGTTAGTAACAACACTTCTAGTCTTGCTGATCTTCTTGTTCAAGATCTTTTAGTCTTTGGGTTATTCTTTCTTTAATATCATGTCCTAAGTTGGAGTCGTCAGCCTCAACGAGTTTTTCTTTTCTCTTTTTATATGCTCATCTAGTTCACCCAGTTTTGCTAAATTGTTTGTTAATTCACCTCTGATGCTTCTCAAAGCATGATCAAGTGCCGTTATTTCTCGCATGGGCAGCGGTGAATCGTGTATTGTTTTTAAATGCTGTTTCTTCGGAAAAACTGGTTTCTGCTTCTATTATTTCGTCTGCTGTTTGACTTGAATCTTTAAGTTCCATGTTTTGCATTTGGTTATCTGTTGGGAGTTCTTGTAGTGTGTTTTGAAGTTTAGCAACTGCATCCCTATCTAATTTTGGTTTAGTAATACCAAGGCGACTTCGATCGCTCACACTGAGCCTTTGTCTAATTGTATTCATGCCTACAAACTTTGATGGGTCTCGTTTAGTTGTAAGCTGAACAAGTTGTCCTTGGTCGTTTCTCACAAACAAATGCTTATTTTCTAGTTCAAATCATTAGGGTCTATAAATTCGGGAGGTTCTTGTCCTAAACTTTGGTATAATGATCTGACCTTACTTTCTGTTAATTCATGCCACAATGAGTGCAATGAGCGATGCTGAGTCAAAGGAGTCATTTCACTCATGTCGTCTCCAGGATCAAAAACATCATAATCTTCTTCACCTTCAATTCCTGCCATGTTTTTAAAAAATTAACTTTTTATTTTGTTTTATAAAAAAATGTCACAAGCATATGGCTCAATTCTTGACCCGCATAGAAGACTGAAAGAGCCCTTTGGCGTGAAGGGAAATAAACGGAATATTACTGTTCCAAATAATCCATCTACTATTGATGCAGATCAAATTCTTACTGTTAAATTTCCAGACCTAGGAGCAGATGAAGTGATTGTGCCAGGCTCTGCGCAACTTACTTTCAAAATAGAACTCGAATCAGCAACAGACCCAAACAGGACAGTTGTCCAGATCTGGGACGGGCAATCGTTAAGAAAATTTCTATAAAACTTGAGGGGCAAGAAATATTTTCTTTACACAATACAGACATATTTTTAATCTATTCTGATGTATGGCTAACCGGGAATGAAAGGGCGATCTTGCGTTTCAAGGAATAGAAAATAATGAAGCACTAAAACACAGAATACTTGCTGGAGATGCTAAAGACGGTAACAAGTATGTAGCTGTAAATTTTGCGTATGGAAATCGCTTTTCCATTCCCTTAGATTTTGAGTTGTTAAAATCGCATGCACCATACTTTCAAGGGAGCATTAAAAGACAGATTGTCATACGAACTAACTTTTAATGAATACAAACGTGTTATCAGATCATCAGACACCGAAGCAAAGTACAGCATTTCTGACATCTCGTTAGAGTTTGACGTTGTTAGCAACCCTAATTTAGCCAGGCTGATTGAGCAACAATATCAGTCAAAATTAGCAATATATTACGAAAGAGTGATTCTCATACAAGATATCCCAAAAGCAAGGCAGACACTATATGGAATTTTAGTTTTAGCGCCACAGCACGATCACTTAAAGGTATTTTATTGCTGTGTGAAGATGAAAAAGAACCATTCAAAAGACAAAGTGAAAGTTTATTAATCCAAAAATAACGAAAGTACAATGTTCGATGAGGGTAGTCCTAACCAAATCTACGCTAGCGGGCTTAGACCTTATCAGCATTTGACGAAATAAGAAAATTGTTTGGAGGTGGGAGGTGTAGAAGTCCAACAGTAGACCTTGTGTCTAAAGATCTACACCTTCACAGTGTTAGGCTTGATGATTATTTAACAACGAAATACGGTTTATGGATTGACCTAAGGTCAACAGAGGAAAATCAGTTACATGGAAGCGGGAGAAAACGGTTAAAGACATAATAAACATTCAAATGGATAAAGAAAAAGATGGCAATAAACCACTTAATGTACATTTGTTTTTAATATATGATGCGCAGCTGAATATTCAAGATAACAGATTAAAGATATACATTACTAAATTATTTTTTATTTTAAAAAAGCATGTCTGTTCAGGTTTATCCAAAAGTGTCTACAACGCCAGAGTCGCCAAAAGAAGGGATAGTAGAAAACCCTGACATAAAAACCTTCAGATTAACAAACATTACACAAATGCAGCAAGTACTAGAGCAAGACCTTTCAAAATACAGCAAAACGAAACGAAGGTATTGTACTGCCTTTAATGCTGTTACATATGTTAATACTGGAGCATCGACTATTAGTACTCTATCAGCAGGATCAAGTGTAGGTCTCTTAGCAACGGGCATAGGTGCACCGGTAGCTTTACCTCTAGGCGGTTTGTCTTTAGCTCTTGGCCTGTGTTCATTAGCTGTAAGTGTGCTAGCAAAAATTAAAACTAAACTCCAAAGCACACAGCTATGGTTCAACTAATAACAGCTGAACTTAGTTCGTTCAAACTGATAATAAATAAAGCACTAATTGACTCAACATCACGGATGAAGAATTTAGTCGTTTACAGGCCGATTTTGATGACTACAAAAGACAAAAGTTCGATCTTCAAAAAAGGCAAGGGCAAGTTTTTCTCAACAGCCAGACGCCGAGCAGATAAAAAAGGAATGTTTAAAAAAAGTAAACGAAACATTAAACTCTGTTCTAAACAGCTCACATTAACAACGCCAAGGGTGTTTATACTTTAGTTTATGAGTCCAAGCACAAAAGACCGTTGATATTGATTCTGATCAAGTTTTTTTTTAATTTAAATAAATATTTTGAGTTAGAAAAGAAAACTCAGCATGGATAAGATATATGAAGGTCCAGACGAATTGTTTGAAACAATGCTTAAGGAAGAAGATTTATCAAAAGCTTTAAATGATATCAGTCTAGAAGTCATTGATTCAGCAAACGTACAGGCAAGTGTTGTTCATGCTATTTCTCAAGTTCCAGGTAAACTAACAATAGACCCGCCAGTTAAAGTAATGTTAGCTGTTTTAATCGACTATATAACAATAAATGAAGAAAATCTAGAAGTCTGGGTCTCAACTAAACAGCAGGTTATTCTTTCTCATAATGACTTAACACCTGGTTGGGCAGAACCCGCTGCTTACACAGTTTGATGTGGCCGCTGAAGAAGCCAAATGAGAGGCTCTGGTTGGTCAGAGGGCGAAGTCA
>CM031598.1:39202453-39239308 GCA_018398815.1 Conus ventricosus | reverse complement strand
TATTTCTTCTGGAGCAAAAACAAAGACTTCTTTTCTCACTTTCTTACTACATCAGCCTCTTTTGATTGTAAGTACTGGTGAAGTTCTTCTGATGACCTCGTCTTTCGTTTCTTCGCTTCAGGCTCCCATACGAGGTCGTTTTCTTTTTGGAAGAGTGGGAAATTTAGGTAGTTTTCTGTTCTGAGACGGTCCTTCAGCTTTCATTTGAGTTAACACTTGAACAAAATCGTTGTGGTAATTGAGATTCTCTTTAATAGTTAAAGATTGTTCATCGTTCCACACAGACATCTGATCTTCCATAGTTGGAGAAGGTAGAATTTAAGTTGTTGGCTGTTGTGAATAATTTAAAAGTTCTTGATGCGCAATTTGATTTTCTAAAAGATCTCTCTCTAATTCTGAAGAAATACTATCTTGCGATATAGATAATATTTTGTTTAAAAATCTTTACAGGCAAACACTTCTCTCTCACAGAAAACACACGTCTGCACGGCACCCCTCTCAAATGTAAAATGGCGACAGCTCTGCTTAGGGCAACCGCCCGAAACTGGTTGAGGTATTTATTAGTTCTCTGCCTTGCTGACTGTTACTAGCCGTTTGCACGTAGGTGCGCGCCGCAAGCCCGCTATTATCTCTCCCTTACAAGTTCTTACTGTCGGCACCAGCAATTAGGGGTGTTGCCCCCGTCATTTACCTTTCTCATATTACCCGTGCCAGAGACACACAGTCGGTAAACAAGAAGTGGCGCAGACACTATTTATTAGAGATGACTGTTCGGCAGAAAGAGACATAGTTAAAAAGAGAAACACTTTGACAAAACTGGCTTTCAGTGGAAGACATGCTGGGATAAGTGTGTGGATTTTATGTCAAAAATATAAGTCAGTTTTTAAAAGACTTTAGAGAACATTAAGACTGTAGTTTTGTTTCACATGAAAGACAGAGACGCATTTGATGAATGTATGCGTGAAAATGATGTTATTGAAAATGATCAGGAAAAACACAGGATTAAGCAAAAACTGAAATCTGAAAAGTTTAGTAAATTAGTATTGAAAACGGATAATCCTACACAGTATGTATGTTTGTAGGGTTTACTAGTTAGAGAACTAATATATACCAAGCCTAGGGCAGCCGCCCGAAACTGGTTGAGGGCGGTTGAGCTAGGCTTGGTATATATTAGTTCTCTCGCCCTTTCACAGGGTTTATTGTCGCCCTTTCACAGGGTTTATTGTCGCCCTTTCATAGGGTTTAGTGTCTTCCTTTCACAGGGTTTAATGTCGCCCTCTCACAGGGTTTATTGTCGCCCTTTCATTGGGTTTATTGTCTTCCTTTCACAGGGTTTAATGTCGCCCTTTCACAGGGTTTAATGTCGCCCTTTCATAGGGTTTAGTGTCGTCCTTTCACAGGGTTTATTGTCGCCCTTTCACAGAGTTTAATGTCGCCCTTTCACAGGGTTTATTGTCGCCCTTTCATAGGGTTTATTGTCGCCCTTTCATAGGGTTTAGTGTCGTCCTTTCATAGGGTTTAGTGTCGTCCTTTCACAGGGTTTAATGTCGCCCTTTCACAGGGTTTATTGTGGCCCTTTCGTAGGGTTTAGTGTCGCCCTATCATAGGGTTTAGTGTCTTCCTTTCATAGGGTTTAGTGTTTTCCTTTCGTTGGGTTTAGTGTCTTCCTTTCATAGGGTTTAGTGCCCACTTTTCATAGACGTTAGTATCTACCTTTCGTATGGATTAGGGTCTTTCTTGTTCAGGATTTAGTGTCTTGATTTCGTGCCTTGTAGAGCCGAGTTTTGAAAATGAGATCTCGTGTCATACTTTCATACCGTTTTGGTTTCATAGGATTTAGTGTCCTCCTTTAATACGGTTTGGTGTCCTTGTATATACCGTATGGCGTCTTCATAGGGTTTAGCGTCTTCCTCGTGTAGTGTCCTAGTATGCAATGTCTTCTTTCAACGTATAGTGCCTCCATTTATGTTACCTTCTTCTCAGAAGGTTTATGATCCTCCTTTTATGTGGTTTAGTGTCTTCTTTTCTAGGGAGTTTGATTTTCTTTCTTACAGCTCGTTGTCCTCTTTTAAAAGATCACAGTGACTTCCTTTCGCAGAATGCACAGTCCTCATCTGTCGTAACTTAGTATCCTTAGTATCCTTTCCTTTCCTAAGGTAAATGACCTCCATTCATATGGTTTGGTGTCATCTTCTTTCAGAGTGTTGGAGTCCTTTTCATTACGTGGCCAATTTATCATATCTGTGGCTTAGGCTTCATTCGCAAGGAATAAAGTGTCATTCTTTTTCAGGGTTTCATGTCTGTGTGAGTTTTTTTCCATATGTGTGCGTGTGCACGTGCGCACGCGTGCGTGTTTTTCGTGTGTGTGTGGGGGGGGGGGGGGGGGGGCACCTGCTGTGGAGAGAAGACCAGGACAACTAAAGAAGTGCTGAGGCTGGCTAAAACACACGCGTGCGCGCACACACTCACACACACACACACACCCCACACACACACACACACACACACACACACACACACACACACACACACACACACACACACGGTGGATCTTTTCATTATTTCAGAAAGCCTATGGCATAAAATCAGCTGCTAAATGAAAACGTGATCGTTCAACTCGTTTCTGGCAATCAATTTCTTAAGTTTGTTATTTTTTCTTTTCAAATAAAACGTTTAATTGCATTCAAATGAAACGAACGATTGTTGTTTTGTTGGATTCCTTCGCTTTGTGGGATTATTCATACATCAAGCTGATAGTCTTCCGAAACATGGAGCAAGAAATATTCAAATGTAGAGAATGTAAATATACGGGTTCAAGACCACCCATGTTATTCTGCACGAAAACCCCCCTTTTCACATACAACTCACGTCCATCACATATTAATTTTGACCAAAATCAACACCTGTTTCACACTAAGATTAACATGCCAAAACCTCTAAAAATTGACGTAATTGCCAATTTAAAACGGGGGTTTCCGTGCAGAATAGGATTTGGTGATCGTGAACCCGTATATTTACATTCTCTCCCGGGACATAAAATCAACTAAAAATATATATGGTTTAACAATGCTACTGCTAGAATGTTTCTAATCAATATTGAGCCTGCAACTTTGCGCAGTGGAGCATGCAACACGAGGGCGTTAGTAGCGCATTATTAATCAGCTCGCCCATCACGTGTGCCCATTCAGCCAATCGACAGTAGGTATGACATCATTCCTGGCTGAGGGCTGTTAGTCCCAGCAGGATCGATCTTTTTCGACCGGGACATCAAGGTGTGGGGACATGTTTTACCTCGCTGTTGCCCGAAACCAACCCGGGCCAACAGCGAGCCTAAATCTTTTGGTAACAAAGCAAAGGAAACGTGAAATGACAGTAAGTGAACTGGATGATTTTTTTACGTAATTGTTTTGTAGAGAAACTTGATTATGAACCGATCGACGAAGGTTCTTTTTATGAAGTCTGAAAACATGGCTGAAATTAACGCCTGTTTTGTTGAAGGCTGGCTCTATGATCAAAGCTGAAAATCGTAAAACTCTTCGACAAGCTTTGCTTTTAGGCCATTGACTTGAAAGAACAAAAACTCTTTTCAAAAAATCTAATCCAAAAGCGTCCTGGGATAATTATTTGAAAACTGAATTCTGATGGACCCGGCTGTGTAGAAAACTGATGGAATTATCATTTTGTTTTTTTATTATCCAAAATTTCACAAGCTTGGAATTTCTATCCACAGCTTGTATGAAAAAAGAAGGCTCATTTTAAAAATATATTCAAGCAACGTTGGCTTCCGCAAGTTTCTGTCAGAGGAGCGATGAAACGCTGTCTGCTGTGAAAAAAATCAATAACCTGCTTCCTCAGCTAGCAGACACCGCCTATAGGCTAAAAATATGCCAGAACTGTGTCACTCGCCAATCGGCTGGCGAACGCCCCAGAAAGGCCCTCAACAGGGCTAAAAATAATACTAAGGGAGGTAACTCCTACACACCCCAACCCTCCACCCACCCCACGCATGCGCGTCCCACCCCACGCACGCACGTCCCCCTGCCCACGCACGCACGCCCACCCACGTTTTGCCCTTCAAAGCACTACAGTAATCTAGGTCAAAACGGCCTGGAGCTGATTGACATAGTTAATTAAACCGCCCCCTGCCCACTCACGCACACATATATAATTTTTTCTGATTATTGCGTAAAAACGAGAGAAACTGATTACTTAATTTTTTTAATTGTCGTTTATATTTTGGTTTAAAAAATGAGGCCGAAGTAGCTACAGAGCTTATTAATATACTTTACGAGTTGGATTGGGAGAGGAGGGTGATAAAGATCAGTTAAAGAGCAGGTTTGAAGAATTAATTACTGATCTTTTTAATCGCATAGACATGCGAGAAAGCGTGACGCAAGCTGTCAGTAAAATACCAGATTCTTGGCCTCAACCAGTTGTAAAGCTGTTTGCCATATTAGTTGACAATATGGCTCCTGAGATGTTATCTGACTGTTTCTACTAGCCCGAAGGTGTAGCTATTCGCTTTAATGAAGATCAGGTTTTACGATTAGAAAAGACTATAAATAACAGTTGAATTTACAAGAGAAACTGATTAATTATTTTTTTTTAATTTATGATTTTATTTTGGGTTAAAAAATGAAGCCTGAAGTAGTTATTAGAGAGCTTACTAATATACTTTACGAGTTGAATTGGAAGGCTGATAGAGAAGAGTTAAAGAGTAGGTTTGAAGAATCAATTACTGATCTTTTTATCACATAAAAATACGAGAAAGCGTGAAAGCCGGCCATCAGTGAAATACCAGTTCTTGGTCCCCACTGGCAAAAAAGTTGTTTACTATTTTACTTGATTATATGGCTCATGAAGATGTTGATCTGACTTTTTCTCACGGTCCTGAAGAAGTAACTATTTACTTTAATGAAGATTAGGTTTTACGATTAGAAAAGACTATGAATTTACAATTATTTTTTTTATTTATTTTAGATTTAAAAAATGGATGCCGAACTCAGTGAATCTGATTTAAAGAATTGTAATGAACTATTTGACGAAACAATGAAAGTATTAAACATTGATTTTAAGTGAATTTGGGTTGAGAATGACATAGACAATATAATAAAAGATCATAGTGAACTGTTTAACGAAGCAATCAAAGTGTTAAACATTAACTGTAGTGATTCAGAAAAAGCTAAATATTAGCAGGTGTTATTGTAAGGTTAACGTGTCTTGAAGTGTTGCGAGGCTTAGGTGAAGAATAAAAAAGCGCGTTTTACTTACTTTTATATACATTTATTTTTTTTAATCTACGTAAATATTGTGGCTTTAAAAATGACGACCACAAGTAAATTCGAGGATGGAAAACTATATACGATGGAAGAAATATTTGATATTGAAAAAAAAACAATTAAGCAATACGTTTAGTGAAGTAGACATGGACATCATTAACCCTACAAACATTCATGAAAGCGTAGCACATGCTATCTCTAAAATCCCAGAGTTTCTTCAACGCGAACCGCCAATAAAGTGTTGTTGGCTGTTCTAATTGATTATATAACGCCTGATGATACTAACATGCCAGTCTGGGTTTCAACAAGGCAGAAAGAAGTAATCAGCTATCACGACTTTAATTCTAACTGGGCTGACTACATGCTTACACAGTTTAACCATGCAAGTGAGGAGGCAAAGTTAAGGGGTTCTGGCTGGTATGAAAGGGACAGTCCTTGAAATTAGATTAAGACAAACAAAGTTTTATCCTATAGTTGGCAATTCTTACATTTCTCTCCAAAAGAGTTAGAGTTAAAACGGGCAGTTTTAAACATACATAATTCTGACAACATGTGTTTTATGTGGTGTGTTTTAGCGCATTTACATCCTGTCAAAAATCATGCAAACAGGGTTTTCCAATTATGAAGCATACAAACAAGAGCTGAACTTTCATAACATAACCTTCCCAGTAAGTATAAACAGTATATCTCTGTTTGAAGAGCAAACAAACCAATCACTGTAAACGTATACACATGGTCTGTAGAAGCTGATATAGTGCCTCTAAGGGTTCTTCTCCCAACGCTCCTACTTTAGGTAACCCACTTGACAAACATGTAGACTTGATACTGTTTGCAGATAGTACAAAGAGCCATTATGTATTAATTAGAACAATAAGCAGACTTATGGCTTTTACATCAAAGGATTAATCTAAACAAGGGCTTTGTAGAAGGTGTTTTGACCAGAATCCCAACTATAGAAGCAGCTGCCAGTCATAGAACTCATGTAAAAGTTTTGTAGACTGTGAAACTAAACTCCTCACACCTAAACCGGGCTCTAAAGTTAGTTTAAGAATGTACATAAATGCAGATGAGCCCGTACGTGGTTTATGCTGACTTTGAATCGCTCTTACCACAGTACTATGGGCCACAACATCAATACAAAAAACAACCTTATTAACTCGCCATCAGATCTGTTCTTATGCGTTTATTGTTAGGTCAGATGGAGCACACACAAAACCTGATATTTACAGAGACCACAACGCAGCTGGTAGATTTTTAGAGCAGATGAAACAACTTCGCAATCAGTTATCCAACCAACTAAATCTTTCAGACATTGTTATGACTCCTGAAGATCAAGAACGTTATGACTCATCTACACACTGTTGGATATGTAACAGAGAATTATTAGGTGACACAGTGAGAGACCACGATCACATTACTGGAAAGTTCAGAGGGCCGTGCACAACAATTGTAATCTTCAACTTAAGGTTGACCCTAAGACATGGAAACTGCCTATCTTCTTTCATAACCTACGAGGCTACGATTCTCATTTCATCATGCAAGCAGTGACATCTGAATATAAGAGGGTTACCTGCATTGCACAGTCTTCAGAAAAGTACAGACTTTTGACTCTTTATCCTTTTATGACTCTGCCCAACATCTGATGGGGAGTTTAGATAAACTAGCAGGATCGCTACAAGACTTTCCAATCACTAAACAATATTTTGACCCATCTTTAGTGCGTAAAGGAGTTTACCCCTATGAATACATGGACTCGTGGGAAAGTTTTGATGAAGACTCGCTTCCTCCTAAAGGTGTTTTCTTTTCTAAGCTTAGAGGAAAGGACATAACTGATGCTGACTATGAATACGCACAGAAAGCCTGGACAGAATTACACTGTGAAACAATGGGCGATTATCACGATAAATATTTATTGGCCGACGTGTGTTTATTGGCAGACGTCTTTCAGAATTACAGAACTACATGCATGAAACATTACAGCATTAGACTCATCGCATTACATCTCTGCGCCCGGCCTTTCTTGGGATGCTTTCTTAAAGTCTACAAACATCTGGATTGACTTAATATCTGATCTGCCCACACTTCAGATGATTGAAGATGGTTTAAGGGGAGGTATTAGCATGGCCTCACATCCTTACTGCAAAGCCAACAACAAATATTTAGATGATTATGACCCAACTAAACGCCTAACTATCTAATGTACTTAGACGCCAACAATCTGTATGGATGGGCCATGAGTCAACCGCTCCCACTGAGAAACTTTAAAATGTTACAAGGCCTCATGATGTTAACACTGTTAGGTATGTTGTCACAGCTTACGCCTGATAATCCGGCAGGACTAATCTTGGAAGTAGACTTAGAATATCCTCATGAACTGCATGACCTCCACAGCGATTATCCTCTGGCCGCAGAAAGCTTAAAGATGAGTCCTATCGAACCTCCTAAACTTGTTCCCAATCTTCGCCACAAAACTAAGTATGTGTGTCATTACAGACTCCTACAGTTTTACTTAAGACACGGACTGAAACTGACAGCCGTTCACAGAATAATTATTTGTGATCAAGAGCCCTTTATGAGGCCATACATCAGAAGATACTGATCTTAGAACCCAAGCCACTGATGCTTCAGAAAAAGACTTCTTTAAACTGAATGAACAACAGCTGTTTTGGTAAAAAACTATGGAAAATCCACACAAACGTAAAGATGTGAAATTAGTTACAAAAGAAACCAGCAATTAAGTTTGCCTCTAAGCTAACTATCAAGACTTTAGAAGATTTAACGACAGCTTAGTTGGCATTATGATGAAGAAAAAGGATGTTAAGTTGGACAAGCCGGTGTTTATCGGTTTTACTGTATTAGAGCCGATGGGTGGTACGACACATGCGACATCCAAAAGACAGTCCTTTACATTCAACTGTAAACAAAGTAATTGGAAAGATGAAGGATGAACTTAATGGGACAGTTATCAAAGAATATGTTGGGTTGCAGTCAAAGATGTACAGCGTTGCCAGCCAGACTTCTGTAATGAAGAAGGCTAAAGGCATAAGTAAAGAAGTTGTCAAAAAAAAATATCTCACGATAACTACAAGCAAGCTCTCTTTGAAAAACAAAGTATTTCATCACACAAATGTTAATCTGCGCTCTACTCTTCATCAAGTAAACACAACTGCTGTTAACAAGAAATCACTAGTCTCTAACAATAACAAGAGAACTTACGTCAGTCCTGAGTTTTCATATGCTGTAGGGCATTGGAGAACTTTAAAAGATTAACTTGACTGACTTGACTTGTACTTAACTTAAGAACTTAACTTAAGAGCCTAACAAGAACTTATTTAAGAACCTAACAAGAACTTAACTTAAGAACCTAACTAGTACTTATTTAAGAACTTATTTTTTTTGCACTTAATTTGTAATTTACTTGCACTTAACTTAAAAAGTACTTCTATAACTAACTTAACTTGTACTTATTTAGTTCTTAACTTGTACTTTATCTAGTTCTCTAAAAACTATTCCATAGAAAATGGGTCTACATCAGGAGGTTGCGCTTTTTTTTGCAGAAGCTGGTTCTTCTTCTTTACTGGGTTTGTGGGGGCATGTAACTTTGCTGCTAAGTATGGCGTTAGACATTTGTATGCTAAAACTCCCCCACCAACAACAACAGCAGCCAATACATAATAATACATCTTATCGTTTGTTTGTGATTGTTTTGTTAATTGGGCTGTTGTTTCTGGTGGCGATGTTGTATTACTATCTAATAATTTTGTTTTGTTGATTGGTTTGCTTTTTGCAGTCTGTTCCATTCAGCTAGTTTACGCCCGGCCTCAATACGCCCAGGATTTTTAGTCTTGGTAACATTACTCACTTGTGGCACATTCACTTGTGGTACATTCTGCCTCTGCGGACTGTTCTGCGGATTGTCCTGCGGCATCTTCTTCTCCTGATCGCTCATTATTTTTATTGCGATTAAATTTAATTTGATCAAAATTAATATGATTCAAAGTAATTTAATCCCATGAGAATGGACATAGCATCGTCCCAAATCTGTAATACATGTCAATGCGAGAGTTTCTAGGACTTGTTTAAAACCGGATCTTGTGATAAGTCATATTTTAAATCTTCTTCTGAATCAACCGGCGCCATCTTACTTACTAACTTAGCATATAGGCTAATCATTGTCTGCCCCACTGATCTAAACCATTTTTGACCCTAGCTGTGCTTCGTACCTAGCGTAGTACTTCTCAACGTCTGAAGTAGACAGTTGTTGAATCTGCTCAATACTTAGTTCAGTCCCTAAATACTGTTTAGTTTTTCTACAAGCGGCCAGAGAGTATAATCTTTCTTTATGGCAGTTGTCTATGGAGTAGTCTGCTTGCTCCTCACACTTTAATAGTTCGTCACAATCCATTTAAAAAGCAATAAAAAATAATATAATACTTTTAAAAACCATGAGTTTAACGTTGGTTAATTATGCAGTGCCTATCGTTGGTGTTATAGTTTATTCAACCCTTGCAAAATGTTTGTTAGGAATAAAACCACCCAACATGGGAAAGATAGAAGATTCGCCAAAACTAGTTGCAACCTTATTTTTAGCTTTAACAACAAAAGATTATTTGATTAAAAAGCACATAGACAGTCTTTCGTATTATGATTATTTTAATTATTTTTTTAGTTATAAAAAGATGAGTGAAAAAAAGATTATCAATACGATTTACCACTCTGCTGTAATTAGCGGTCTTAGTATAGGCTATAGCGTGTTAGCAAAAAAACATGTTTAAAATGAAGCCGGCAGATCTAGGAAAGTTAGACATTGAGGACGTTTGTTAAGGTTATAGTTGTAATTACTGCAGGGATTGCGTCAAAAGACTTTCTTGTTGCACAGGGGATTATCCCAGAAAATATTAGTTCATAGAAAGATAATCTAGAAAATATTGATTTATAAAAGATGGCCGGATGTAGTTATGATGGTAGGAGGAGCTATTGTTAATGCATTGGCCTTCTCTGGAAAGCAATTATATGTTTAGTAAATTGCAGTCCGATGAAGAGAGAGAACGTATAACAAAGCAATAGAAGATTTAGCCAGGCAAGAGATGCTTACGAGAAAAGGCGAATTGCTCACTTAGACTTTATTAATAAAAAGTTAAGAGAACAGGGCCATGCAGAGCACACATTTACAGACGTTGATGACGCAATGAATGAGTATTACTTAGTGACAGGAAAGAAGTTTCTAACATCGCCACCGCCAGAACTGTCTGACTTTTATGAGCCATCAGAAGAACAGAAAATAGCAGAAATTGGTTTTATTGTGGGTGCTATGGGAGCAATCTATATTCTTGCACAAACAATTTAAAATACAATTAAAATACAGTCCTTTTTATGGACAAGTACAAAATACTTTATTCGCCTAAAGGGTATTGGAAAGGAAAGACTGCTATTGAAAAAACTGAGTAAAGCTGCTAGAGTGTCTGAATCAGATGCGAAAGACTGGCTTTCAAAACAGGCAATTTGGCAAATATATTTGCCTGCCCCCAAAAGAATAATAAGGCCTAGATTTGTTAACTCAGTTCAAATGACACCCACCAGATGGACTTGCTGTATCTCCCACATGACAAAATAAGAAGAAAAAGTTTAAGTATGCTCTGACAGTTGTTGACAGGCTTCAAGATACAAAGACGCTGAACCTTTAACAGATAAAAGCTCAACTGCTGTGGCTGTGGCTTTACAACAAATATACTGCGAGGCCCATTAAGTATCCTAGGATGATTCAAGTTGATGATGGAAAAGAGTTTAAAGGTTCTGTAAACCAACTGTTTTTAAACACCATGTTACAGTTAGGAGAGGGATCCCAGGCAACCATCGATCACAAGCCCTAGTATAGAAAACTTTAATAAGAATCTAGCTGAACGTCTGTTTACCTATCAATATCACAGAGAAAATTATGGATAGAGAACGCAACACAGAATGGGTTAGGAGATTGCCAGCAGTCTTACGCGCCATGAACAACGAAGAATTTAAAGCAACGGTCTTAAACCAGTAAACGCAATCAAATTAAAAAAAATTAGCATTACTGAAGATGTGCAGGGGACTCAAAAACTCTTGCCGTTTGGACTAAAAGTAAGATACTTGTATGCTCCTGGAGAGGCAGAGGCGATGTTAGAATTAGGGCCACAGATCCTATATGGAGCGTAGATGTATTGAAGTTGAAAGAATCATGAAAACAACCCTCCCGTATATTATTTAAGAGAGACTCTCGTCTAAAAAGCCTGCCCCTAAAAGATCCTTTGTTCGCGAGGAGCTGCAAGTTGTCCCGCCAAACACAGTAAGCTAAAAAAAAAAATAGTGTTTGCTAAACTTTTTTTTTTTTTTGCTCTATTTTGGGTTTAACTGATCGTGTGTTTGTTTTTCAATGTTCTGTTTGATCGCATCAGTGTCTACCTGTCATGAAGTAAAAGTCTTTCTCCACTCCTTTTGAAGTTCAATTTTCTGGCGCCTGTAATCTCACCGTCAGCCATAAGCTTCTCAAATTCTTCGTCCGTAATGTTTTCATCCTGTAATGATTTGCTTATTCTTAATCTCAATGAACAAAGTTTTGCCGATGCTAGGGCTACAATAGCAGTGTGTTTTTGTATTTAGGAGTTAATTTTTTTTTTAAAACAGCACTTACAAATCATAGACATGGCGCCTAAACCTAAACCGAGGCCTCCTAATGCTAAAGAGGCTGGCGCCCCGGCCCCAGTGGCTAAAACAGCAACACTAGAACCAGCACTTATGCTAGCTACAGCTGATGAGCCAGTAATTACATAAGAAAGAGTATTTAAAGCTTTAGCATATTTCATTCTAGTAACTCCATACTTGTATAAGTTGCTTTCTATTTCTTTTGAAGTTCAGTTATTTGCTTTAACCTAAAACTGTTGAACCTCCATTTTTAAATATGATTATTTTTAAATAATCTTTTATGAACCCTTCTGGCAGCACTTCATTAACAGAGTAAAACGCAATAAAATTAACATACTTAATGAAAAATAAAGTCGGAGTACTGTTAGTTTGTCTTTGTCAACCATTATTAGTAACCTTGTCAGATGATTTAAGGATGTTTATTTCGTCTCCGTTTTTATAATTGCAATACCGATCTTAAGAGGAGCATCCAAGTTTTCAGCCTTTATTTGTATTTACCTCTAATTAACGTATGTTCTGGCAAACTAGTATCGCCCTCCAGTGTAACAAATAAGCGAAAAAATCATCGTCATTTGCCTAGGTAGTGCCGGTGGTAGCGTTGGAGTAAATTCTAAGCCGACAGTGTCACTCCCACTTCAGCTAAGGACTTCTTTCTCTGTAGCATATATTCAGAACCCTGCAAAGCTATTTCAATATGTTTTTCTGTTGCATTCCTGGAACCAGGCTAACAAGAATGGGTCCCGCATTTAAGGCTTTTCTAAAATTGTTTTTCTTATTCATAGTATAAATTAGGGCTTCGAAGTTCAAACTTTAATTCCAAGCAATTTCAGGAAGCAACGCCCAAGCATTCTCTCTTTTATGAAGTTTGTATTATGTTTGCCAAAATCGTTTGCCCTAAATTTCTTATCTCTTCTAAGGTAGGTATTGCTGTCGTTTTTTGTCTTCAATTTCTGTTCGTTTGTAAACCCCGTCATCTGCGTATTCAAATCCATAAACATTTCCTGGCACTCCTATTAGATCAAACTCAGTTGTGTCTGCTAGGTCTTTTAGCTCTACTGCAGTGCATTTAGGAGCTAGCTCCGCTTTTAATTCTGGCCCTCGAGACATTCTTTTTATAATAAAAAAATTATAATAAACAAATTGTTATAAACATAAATATTAAACAAATTATAATAAACAAACGTATTGAACTGGGGGGTCAGTCCGTAAGCATAGCTTAGCGTGTTTAGATTTTTCTAACTGCTCTATTTTTTTTAGCTCATCTTTGTCCCTTATTATATAATTTCACTTAAACATTCTTAAAAAACTATCTTTGTCATAGTGTAAAATAATACAACCGATTTTAACTGCGATCGAAAGTCTTTTAAGACAGCATTATTTTTTTGAGTTAAGAGCCACACAGAAACTAAGGCGTGGCGGCCACTAAAGGCTAGCTTTGACAGAGCTTTTCTTTTTTTAACAATGTCTCGTTCAGCTGAACAGTCATCAATAATAAAACAGTGTTTCAGTTCCCCCAGATAGTCTATAGTATTGTTCTAAACAATCGCTCAGTTTGTCACTAGGATCAACTAGAAATATATTATCGTCTGTCCAAATAAACTTCCTTTCTTTGTAAGACTTGTTGTGCTTAATGGTTGTGCAGAATATAACAATGTGTTCGTAATGAAACCTGTATATTGTTTGTAACAAATCAAGTACGAAGACAGTTTTCCCACACCCAGTAATCCCGCAGATAAGAGAACAGTGCGGATCTTTTGGCAGAAACTTCAAGCTATCCATCTGTTTTTATTAGAATATTTCTTCTGTATTTTAATGAGCTGCGTCTTTTAACCTGTTTTCTTCAATGTTTAACTGTGCATCACAAACCATAAAAACATGCATTTGTAATTGGGCGTTTCCGTCTGCTTTCTTGCGAATATTTATTTGTATACCATCTTGTCCTATCCTTTCTCCACTTCCAAACAATCTGTTGTCAAATGTAGATCTAAAATCTAGCCACAGCCCATATTTACTTATTAAGTAGTCTTCGAGCTTACATCATAAAGGCGAAGTTTTTTACATACACGATCAACTGCAGGATCCTTTGCCTACCTCCAGCGAATAACTTCTTATTTCATCGAAGTGTTGGTGAGGTAAAAGACCGCGACCCGAATACAACTGATCAGACTTTGCCATTTATTACACAGTCAACCTTCTCAATTTTTGGATTATAAAACGCTTCTGATTCTCTCTGAAAAGGAGTTGTTCTTCAGTAAACAAGAACAAAATTCCTTTTAAAGACTTCAGAGACTGATTTAGATGTATGTTCCAGAGAGTGTCCGCTTGTTTCTATTTTCTGTAATGGAGTGTATAACCTTTCATAATAAATAACTGTTTTATTTTTATATTGGGTTAAGATTGTTCTGCCAGTCCAGGGTTAGTAACAACATCAAACTCAAGAGAAATGTCACTAACTGCGTATTTAGCTAAAGGATCTTCAGACAGAACGACAGAACTGCTAGGATTAAATGTCAGTTCCATAAGTAAGTTTTTCTTTTAGTGCGCCTTGGTAATATGGCATATGCGTCTTTAACAGTTCAAAATCTAGAGGGATGCAGAATCTGTTGCCAAATGCTTCTGCTACTGCTCATCTTTAACATCATTCTTTGCATCCCCTGATTTAAGCCTGTGCTTGAGACCGTTTGGGCTTTGTATTCCCTGATAAACTTTCTCTTTTCTTTCTTTTTTAGGTAGCCATAGATCAGAATAGAGAGCAAAAATGTCTGCCTCGTTTAGTAAAAGACTTCTGTACCCTCCAGTTTGATTACTATATGATTAACGATAGCCCTCCTAAATTAGCAACAACAGTAGCATTAGGATCTACCGATGTAATATCTATTTTGAATGATAGTTTAGCTGTGCCTGGCATTATAACATCGTCAGCGCCAAGATCAGGGAACCTGACTATTAAATCTTGTCCAGGTTGAACTGTTGATGGAGTATTTACACTAATTACAGTCTGCCTTATACCTTTTACGCCGTGGGTTCCTTCTCTCTTCTGTATGGATCAAGGTCACAACCGTATGAGTTCATTTTTTATAAAACAAAAAAGAATATAAATAAAAAAATATGGCTGAAGATTTTGACCCAATTGATCCTATTGAAGAAGAAGATGAAACAGAACTGGCCCTTCATTGCAAGAAGAGCTTGAAGAAGCGCAGCAGGCCAGGAGTAGGGTTAAGCCAAATACGATTGCTAGATAGAATTGAATCATTATATGGACATATGGGGCGAGAGCAGCCAGAGCACTCAGGGTTTCTGATTTTCAACAGATAAAAATAATCATTTGTATGTAAGAACGGTAAAGGAAAGAGTGTACGGCTTACTTCAAAACCAGACCCAACTCAGTTTTTAAGCAGGGCCACAATTCTTGGAGATCTCCCTGTTGTTGACCAAAGGCAATTAAACTTTATTGACGATTTAAGGCCTGAGGCTGTTAGTCTTTTACAAACCTTGGGGCAAGAGTTGCCAACACAATCTGAAATACAAAACATACCTCTTCAAGAATTAAATCAAACAGCAGATGAACTAATAGCAGAAATTGAAACGAGTTTAAGTGAGGAGACGCAGTTAAAAACAATTGACGATTCCCCATTGCCTATGCGTGAAATCCTTGCGCTTAATGAGGCTCTGCGGACAATAAGGGGTGAACTAACAAACAATTTAGCAAAACTTGGCGAGTTGGATAGAGAGATAGAAGAAGAAAAAAAAACTGGCTGATGCAGATGATAACAATTTAGGGTGAGAAGAAAAGGCTAGAATACAGCAGAAAATACAGGATTTAATGCTACAAAGGGCGGCCGGGGTTAGAAGTGTTGTCTACTAACAGAGCGCAGCTAGCAGCGCAAACAAGCAGAATAAGAGAAACTATAAACAGAATACTTTATGAAAACACTATGCTAGCTGAAAGAATAAGGACTCTGTTCAGGGAACAGGGGATTACAATAGTTAGCATATTAACAGCCTTGGGGTTTGCTATCTCTTCACTTGTTTATGTTTTAAAACCGGCAGTGCCCCAACAGGGCCAGTAACGCCTCCAACACCTCAGCCTGGTAAAAGTTGGATTAGAAAACAATTACATCATCTAGCAAACTTATTAAAGAAGTTAGCTGCCAAAGCGCTTGATGCTCGCCTGGCATAATAGGTAGTGTTGTTAGTTGGGTTTTGTCTACTATAGGCAAAGTTGCTGGTTATATGGCTGACCATCTGTGGACGTTAGGAGTGCTAGCTGCTGGATTAATTTTTAGTGAAATAAAGTATGGCTAATCCAGTAAAATTTAAAAATACAACGAGGGCTGTCTTTTCGCTAGTGTGACTGTCAGTGTGAGGTACATTAACAGGTGGAGTGCTTTCTGGGCTGCTTTCTGGCTGTGGGGCGCTTATAACTGGATCGCTTTCTCAGGGCTAGGTACTTTTTTTTAAAATGGATGGAGCGGGCCTTGTGTTTAAGCTTTGATTGTGCCCTAAGTTTGATCGTCTCCAGCTATAAGGATTTCATTGTTATAATTCTGTATCATGCCAATCTGTAGTCTAAGGTCAGAGGGTAGCATGTATAATCCATGGCCTACAACAAAGTCAACCTTTGACCTAGCATGTGCAAGAACGTCTTGATACCTTTGTATGCTTGCAGGCAAATCAACAGCCGAGTTAATAGCATCTTCTAAATTGGCTAAAAATTGTTTTCTAGCATCAAAGCCTGTAGACTGGTTTTAGTATGCTAGACTTGGTCTGTGCTTGTGCTAATAGACACCAAACGTATGTCCGTATGGAGTCATTAAGTCTTTGCACTCCGGGCATTGTTAGGCCTTCACTTTCATCTAAGATAAATGTTCCCCAAGCATTAGGGTGTTTTTGTTCTATGGATCCCAATCGAACTTGTGCGTTTGGCTGGAAAGAGGTGTGGCCAGGCCAGTAGTCATAATTATATTCTCTTTTTGCACCCCACAAATACAATGTGCCTAACCCATGATTGCGGTCTAACTTTTGTCTAAAGTCAGTTGAAGGATTAATGTTAAATTCGTTGCAGATTCTTTCATATGCATTATTGTCCATTGGACTTTTAAATGGATTAAATGCATTGTCGTTAGGGAGGACTACTTGTAGTTCAGTTAGTATTCGTCTGTACTGGTAATAAACATGAAAGTTATATACTGACCTTACTAAAAGATTAGGATGGTTTAAATGGTTTGCATATGAAACACCGCAGCCAGTAGTTGCGCAGTAAACGCAAAATTTAACTGATTCTGGTTTAAAAAAGTCATAGGGCGAGATGACCATGCTGATGGCACTCTATCATTCTTTATTGGCGGATTTGAATATTTATTTAGTGGGTTTACAAGTCTAACTTGGAATCCATTATATTCATCTACTGCAATGGTTAGATTGCTGAAGTCTAACGATTTAGGATTATAAAACGCTCCTACATTGTAAGTGGCACTTTCGTTATATTTAAAAGGCTCCATTTTTTATATTAATTTTTTAAATAGTTATAAAAAGGATGTACATCTATATAACCAAGCAAAACGAGCGTGTCTTCTTAACGTATCCAATTGTCAATTGGCGCGGGAGTTGTAGGATTGCCCTTAAAGAAATTGGCTTTAAAGTTATGTGGGCTAACATATCTGAAGGAGCTCAAATAACTGGATCAATATTAGTAACGAGGCGGGCAATCAAATAACTCATGTGCAAATACCCGATGGTTACTACAACTTTTGTTCTTTAAAGAAGTACTTAGCGAATATGGTATATTGTTGAAAATTAACGAAGCAAACCTCAGAATTACTATACATTTCCGCTAGAAGAAAGAAGAGAGTATACTTTCCCTAGAGGTCTAGCTCAAATCTTAGGCTTCCACAGTAGTGATAGAGCTTATAGATTTAGTACAAGAGAAGATGTTTATCAATTTGAAGGTAATAAACCTTCTGATTTTCTCGTGAACCCAAAAGTTGTATGTTCATTTACAACAGTTAAGAACAGATACTAATTTGTTTGATGGCTATCCGTCTACAGTTCTAAAGGTTTTGCCATCAACTCGGGCGGGGTTTTGCGATTATCGATTAATCTCAGTTGGAAAAAACAGTGAATTTAAAGAATTAATTAATGGCCTATAAATTCATTGGACGTAAAAATAACTAATCAAGACGGAAGACCAGTTGTTTGTTCTGATTTATTAATAGTGCTTGAGGTAGAAGAACGTACTGTAAATCATTAGATTTTTATATTATGGGAGAGAATGTAAATATGCGGGTTCACGATCGCCCATCTTATTTCTCTTGTTTTTTTGTTAAAAAATCAGAAAAAATTATATATGTGTGCGTGAGTGGGCAGGGGGCGGTTTAATTAACTATGTCAATCAGCTCCAGGCCGTTTTGACCTAGATTACTGTAGTGCTTAGAAGGGCAAAACGTGGGTGGGCGTGCGTGCGTGGGCAGGGGGACGTGCGTGCGTGGGGTGGGACGCGCATGCGTGGGGTGGGTGGAGGGTTGGGGTGTGTAGGAGTTACCTCCCTTAGTATTATTTTTAGCCCTGTTGAGGGCCTTTCTGGGGCGTTCGCCAGCGATTGGCGAGTGACACAGTTCTGGCATATTTTTAGCCTTAGGCGGTGTTGCTAGCTGAGGGGACGGTTATTGATTTTTTTCACAGCAGACAGCGTTTCATCGCTCCTCTGACAGAAACTTGCGGAAGCCAACGTCGCTTTGCATATATTTTAAAATGAGCCTTCTTTTTTCATACAAGCTGTGGATAGGAATTCCAAGCTTGTGAAATTTTGGATAATAAAAAACAAAATGATAATTCCATCAGTTTTCTACACAGCCTGGGGTCCATCAGAATTTCAGTTTTCAAATAATTATCCCAGGACGCTTTTGGATTAGATTTTTTGAAAAGAGTTTTTGTTCTTTCAAGTCATGGCCTAAAAGCAAAGATTGTCGAAGAGTTTTACGATTTTCAGCTTTGATCATAGAACAGCCTTCAACAAAACAGGCGTAATTTCAGCCATGTTTTCAGACTTCATAAAAAGAACCTTCGTCGATCGGTTCATAATCAAGTTTCTCTACAAAACAATTACGTAAAAAATCATCCAGTTCACTTACTGTCATTTCACGTTTCCTTTGCTTTGTTACCAAAAGATTTAGGCTCGCTGTTGGCCCGGGTTGGTTTCGAGCAACAGCCAGGTAAAACATGTCCCCACACCTTGATGTCCCGGTCGGAAAAGATCGATCCTGCTGGGACTAACAGCCCCCAGCCAGGAATGATGTCATACCTACTGTCGATTGGCTGAATGGGCACACGTGATGGGCGAGCTGATTAATAATGCGCTACTAACGCCCTCGTGTTGCATGCTCCACTGCGCAAAGTTGCAGGCTCAATATTGATTAGAAACATTCTAGCAGTAGCATTGTATTAACCATATATATTTTTAGTTGATTTTATGTCCCGGGAGAGAATGTAAATTCTACGGGTTCACGATCACCAAATCCTATTCTGCACGGAAACCCCCGTTTTAAATTGGCAATTACGTCAATTTTTTAGAGGTTTTGGCATGTTAATCTTAGTGTGAAACAGGTGTTGATTTTTGGTCAAAATTAATATGTGATGGACGTGAGTTGTATGTGAAAAGGGGGTTTTCGTGCAGAATAAACATGGGTGGTCTTGAACCCGTATATTTACATTCTCTAATGTTGTTAAACTGCCATGTATCGCGAATGGAAATGTGCAGTGTTGGAGACACTTTTGCAAGTTAAAAAAAAAAAAATTCTGACACAAGTTTTAGTAAATGTACGAGGTTCTAGTAAAGTTTTGAAAGGTTTAGCGGTCAGATTATATTTAAATTCTCAAACAACAAACAGCTCGGTTGCGTAGACCTATCTATGGCGAAACAGACAAGCTTAACACATTTTACTACGTTGTGAACAGTAAGACGCGTTCTTCATATAATACTCATTGAAAAAGTTGTGGCAGTTTCGGATGTCATTTTGGAAAAATCTGTAAAAGAAAAATGTTCTGTTTTTACACTGGCTAGTCCAGTTTTAAATTGTCCAATAAGTAGTGTCATGTAAATCCTTTCCTATCTTCCCTCTTTCCCCCCCCCCCCCCCCCCCCCCCCCCCCCCCCCCCCCCCCCCCCCCCCACACACACACACACACACACACCAACCTCATCCCGAATTCCTTCACCCTTCGCCCACTCTGTGTTTTCTATGGTGTTCTGTTTGGGGTTTGGCTTATTCTACTGATCGTCATTGATCTGTTGACTAAATCTATTTCGAGACAAAATCATCGTTGATGAGCAGAATATGAATAGTTGATCCCACCAACCTTAGGTTATGTCAGACGACAAGGAAGTGTGGAAGTCATACCACAGTATGTTTTAGTTTTGGAAGATGGTTCATTTTTTATTTTTTTTTTTTTTTTTTTTTTTGGGGGGGGGATGTCACATAACGTATTGTATTAACGAAAATATTGTCTGATTGCAAGACAAAAAAGCAGAATCTTTTCTAAAAAGTCAAATTAGTGTTCCTGAATTTAGTGGATCAGAATTATTTACATAGAAAGCCACATATTAAAAGAAAATACTGATGCTTACATCAACAGGGAAGATGGATTCCTGCATCAACCAACGGCCATGGAAAACGGAGATCGGGACGACAGGTGAACACGGGGAATGCAGCTGATGATCAGGGAAGTGCTAGTATTTCTCTTTTTCGTACTCTGTCTCTTTCTCTCTCTCCCCCTCTCTCCCCCTGTCTGTCTTAGTATGCCTGTCCGTCTGCCTTTCTCTCTGCCTGTCTGCCAGTCAGTCTGTTTCTGTCTGTCTCGCTCTCTCTCTGTCTGTCTCTCCCTCAGTCCGTCTGTCTGTTTCTGCCCGTCTGTCTGTTGGTCCACATGCATGCGCGCGCACATGCGCGCGCGTGTGTGTGCATGCGTGCATGCATGCGCGCGCACATGCGTGTAGATAAAACCTTCTCTAAGCTACAGATATTTTCTTCTTCCTAAAATATGGTTCACTCAAAACGAGTAGGTCACCAGCGCGCGACCCTTTAGGATTTGGGAGTTTCGTTTATTACGTGCAATGGTGACTGATTGGGTATGTGTAGTGTGTTGTTGTGCGCGCCGCGGCAGCGTTTTGCTTCGCATATAACATTGTGTATTTTCCGATGCACGTTGTGTCTGTTTTTTCCAACATGATTCCGTTTAGGTCATTTTTAGCCATTGGAATGTTTTAAAGGGTCAGTTTTAGCCCTTGTTTTTTTTTAAACTTTCAAATAGTTTCACCGGTAACAGCCCTGACATGACCCCAAAGGTCGTGGGCTTTAAGAGAAATGAAAATGAAAAATAATCTTCCTGCTTTGATGCAAATGCCGAATTATTACATAAATGCCAAAGTCCTCCTCTCGAGCTTTTTCCAATGCGGGGGAAGGCACAGGTTTCCGATAAGTCTTCCCATATTATCAAGAATAATGAAACTTTAAATGACATGTGTCTGAACGTCAAAATACTAGGAACCCCTAATACACCCAGCGTACGCAGGTCACCGAATTCGAGGGGTTACGCTATAATCCCGACTGAATTGGGGATTTGCATTCTCCATAGGCTACAACGGGTCGTGGGAAAGCAATCTTATCTTCGTTCACAGCCATTGCTCGCACACAGACGGGGCAGACCCCTCCTTTGTCTGAAATGGGGAGACTGGGTACGTGTGTGTTGAGGCACGGGGGGCACTTGCGCAGAGAACCAATGAACTGCAGGCTGAACGTTCTAGCCATACCGGTTGTACAGCAGGGCTGACTCAGCGAAATTCCGATATAAAATTCTTGCTTCAGCCGGTTGAAGAATGAAATAGATTGGTACCATTCAAACCATGTCCATGGTTCAGTATCAGCCATTTGTTTGACCGAGACTGCATGCATATCTCGCATAGGCAAAGGTTCAAAGGGAGAAGATTGAAAAACCCATGGCAACTGACTGAGAACCAAGCAGATATCCAGACAAAAGAAACCGAGTTGAAGAAAGACTACAAATCCAAGGCAGAAACAGCCTTGCATGTACTATGCCACCAAAGAATACAGGTGACAGATAAACGTTGGAAGCAACTGAAACCCCCCCCCCCCCCCCCCCCTCCTCCGCATCCTTTCTGTCTACTGCACTTGGCTCTGTCTCCTTCATCCCAAAACTAAACCAGTGCAGTTTTCCTTTCTGTACCACCGGTTCAAACTCTTTTTCTCCCCCACTCTCTCCTTCTTCCCCAATTTCCACACATGCAAACTGTCTGTTGGTGTGTGTGGGAGGGAGGGGGGGGCCCCTTCCTCTCTTTTGGACAAGCGTGACTGCCCCCAAACGTACCTTAATCTCTAAGGAGTAAATAACACTGGGTAAAACCTGTGTGTTTTCGTGTTATCAATAAATGAAGAGCAAAGGATACAGAGTGATACCTGCCCATCAGCACACAAATGAAAAGGAAAATCTTTGTTGATCAGTTGCGCACATTTCGGGCAGTACCTGTCTTGCTCTGCAACAGAGAAAGAGGGCGCCAACTCTATAACCCCCCTCGCCCACCCTACTCGCGCGTACACACCCCAACAACACACACACATCACACAAGCGTATGCTTGACGAAAAGTGTTTATTTTTGGATCTTGGCAAAACAAAAACAAAATCTAAACGGCAATTGATCCCTTCACTTTCTGGGCTTCATCCATATGCTTAAAGTACTTACTCTTACTGTTATATGCTATTTCACCTTAAATTGGAAAGTTGTATTCACAGTAAATCTCATGGCACACTCAAACTGCACGAAAGCCTTCATTGGGAGCCATGTACCATCTTGTTTACTCCGGGTGTCAGGCCCACAACAACAACAACAACGACACCAACAACAAATGGAAAGTTGTATGCATTGGAACTTAGTCGTCGTTATTCTTCTTAATTATTATATAAAGAGAAGGGGGGGGGGGGGGTTGCATTTCGTTGTCGTTGAACACTCTCCCTCCACCTCTTTCCCCTTCTTTACTCTGCCTTGTCTGCCTTGCGAGAGCCCATAATGTCTAAACATGGCGCGCGCGGAAAGCAGGACTACTAATGGTGTGCCCAATATATATGAGAGGAAATAAAACCAATCCCCATTTCGACCCCGAAAAAATGTCACCTCAAAAAAATGTGAATTATGCACGAGGCATGCAACTAGCACGCTTTATGTTGTATTGCGACGATCTGTTTTGACAGGCACAGTTGGGTTCATGCGTCATGATAACCACTCCAACACATCTTTTACTGAAAACTGCAAAACACTGCAACACAGGCTACTGTGATTGCAAGTGCAAACAGCCCATGACTGTCCCCTATAAAAACACATTGGCGTTTTACTGACACTCGTACGCACCATGCCGCGGTTTACTACAGACCAAGAAATCAGCCTTTGGGGCATCTGAGGGCAGGCACTGCTCACATCAGGGCCGCACAACATTTCAATGTACACCCATAACCATAACCCTCTTGCGACTGGCCCCAAAAACACGGGAAGTGTAAACGACCGTCCACGCCCGGGCGTCCAACGTGTGACGACGGCACGACAGGACCGCGAAAATTGCACGCAGCACCTCCGGAATCTTTTCCAGCCAGCTGCACAAAGCCCGAAACACTATTGGGACTAGAGAAGACCAATCAGCAGCCGTACCGTGCGTCGGCGTCTGGCAGCAGCAGGGCTACGGGCACGTCGACCTACCAGGTCAGATCTTAACCCCTCGCCATCGACTAGCACGCCAGCGATGGGCTGCCGCAGGGGGCTTCTGGGGAACAGGGTTTGGGGGGAATGTTTTTTCGGATGAATCCCGGTTCAAGTTCTTCCCGGGATGGCCGTGATCGTGTGTATCGACGTCAGGGTGACGTTTTGCGCAAACCCTGTTCATTGAGCGAGATCGTTATGGGGGTGGAGGGTAATGGCTGGGGTCCCATAAATGCTCAATTTCGATCGAGCTTGTTTTGTGCCAGGCAACTTAACGGCAAGGCGTTATATTGACACTGTTCTTGAGCCAGTTCTCTTCCTCTCTGGAGACAGCATGGTGGAAACAGACTAGTGTTTCAGCAGACAATGCTCGACCCCCACACAGCCGTTCTCACACAAAAATTTTCCCTTCGGGACAGAAAATGGGGATGTCAGCAGTGGCCCCCCGTGTCCCCAGACATCGGTCCCATTGAAACATTTGGGGGACGAACTTGGACGACGGTGCAAGGTCGGCAGAATCCCCCAACTACCGTTGCTGAGCTCACCCAAGCATTCCCAGCATCACTGGAACGTGATACCGATCCGTATCATCCGTCGTTTGTGCGCTTCGATGCCCCGACGTTTGCAAGCTTGTGTTCGGCTCAAGGGGGACACACCAGATATGACAGTGTATTCCTTCTGTCGCGCCTAAATGGGCTTCACTTCAGCGAATGTGAAACCTGTTATAGGCAAACTAATGTACAGTGGTCCACTTTTGTCACACGTATTTCTTGATGTGTTTTGTTTCATTTCAATAAAATTGTCAGTTGACATGGAATTGCGTTTTCTTTGCCTCTCAGTTATATTCACTGGGGTGTCAGTCCTTGACATGACGTAATCCCACTGTGTCAATTTAAACGCGTGCTCTTTGTTTATGCAGTAGTCTGTCAGGCATTCATTCTCTCTCTCTCTCTCTCTCTCTCTCTCTCCTCCTCCTCCTCCTCCTTCAGCTTCCTCTTCTCCCTCTCTCTGATCTCTGAAAATCTGTCTGTGAACTTCGTGAAATTGCCCCCCCCCCCCCCCCACCCCCCTTGAGAAATGGGAGAGCCCAGCTGCCCTGTGCAACGCTCACACACTGAGTTTTAGGCTTTTTTTTGGTCATAACTTCACGTGTTTGGGCTTTCTGCGCTGGGCATATTTGTTCAAGGTCACTGGCCGCTGTCGTTAGGCAGAGGTCACGGTGAGGAAGGATGGACGGTGACCCCTTGGGATGGGTGGGAGTTAGGATGTTGGAGGAGGGGGCTGGGTAGGAGGCATTTGCAGCCGTTTTGCCTAACCCGATGGAATAACAAACAGTTGAAACAGTTCCACCCCGCAGTACCCTGATTTGAAGTTTTTTCTGTCTGTTTTGTTGAAGTCTAAAGGGGGTTTGGACCGATTTAGAAACACGCAAGATGCCAGGAAAGCCAACAGTTTGACAATCAAATTAACATTCATTAGATTTTCTTTTGTTCTGCTCTCTCTCTCTCTCTCTCTCTCTCTCTCTCTCGTCTGTTTTTTTTTTTTTTTTTTTTTTTTTTTTTTTTTTTTTTTTTTTACATTCATATAATTATTCACAAAAAATTGCCACCACTACCGGGTTGAGAGAAAATGGGGGGTTGGGATAGGGCAGGGCTGCTGGTTGAGGGTTTCGCATGGGACTGAAGAGCGGGCAGCCGCTCTTACTTGTTGAAGAACAAGAGAAAAGCCCACTGCTTACAATTTATCAGTAAAGCCCTTTTCCCCACATACTTTGTGTCCTGATGTATCTTATCCAGATTTTATTTTTCTCACTCTGTGGTGTGTGGTGTGTGTGTTGGTGTGTGTTGTGTGAAAAATTTAGTGTTAAATAGATCCTGTTTTAAACCATCGTTTTTAGCCAGTGTGGAATGATATCTTAAGGGATATCCATTTTCTTCTTTCTTTTCTTTAAGTTAAATGAAGTGAATCTGAAATAACGGCCATGATATGACCCCCATCCGACAGTGAAAGTAAAAAATTAAAGTCTTTTGACTTTGAATGCAGTTTGTTACTGTATGTGTCCGGTCAGTAGTTTACTGCAAAATATTTGAAAGGGGTGTATGTGTTAAGTTGCGGATCTTTACTAAAATGCAGATGGTGTGTGTTGGTGTGTGTGTTGGTGTGTGTGTGTGTGTGTGTGTGTGTGTGTGTGTGTGTGTGGTGTGTGAGGAAAGAGAGAGAAGAGACTGAGAGTGTATGTGTGAGTGAAGAGAGACAGAGAGAGAGAGTGTGTGTTGTGTGTGTGTGTGTGACATGGAGAGAGAAAGAGAGTGTGTGTTTGTGTGTGTGTGTGCATGTGCGTTTGTCCTGTGCATGTTCTGTGTAAATTTTTTATGTAAATAGATGCTATTTTAAGTAACTTCTAGAATATTTAAAATGATTTTCTGCAGAATTATATACTTTAAAATTATTTTTCTTTTAAAGCGATGTCTACACAAAACGGCCGGCCCTGATATACCCCAGAGGGTTTGGGTGGGGGTTAAGGAAATGAAAACGAAAAAAGAAAATCTTGCTGCTTTGAATGGCAATTGCTTCGTTGCTCTATAGAAAATTAGACCTGGGTTTTATTACTGCCAAATCTTTGCTGTGGCCTGCTGTTGGTATGCCATTGCAAACATTTCAGTAGTGAGCCATAATGTCTGGACTGTGGATATATACTGTTTTATGTGTTTTAGAATGCGGATGGATGTGTCGGCGAGTTTTTGGGGATAATTATTGAAAGCAAACATCTGTATATATCTGAAGTGTTTTTTTTTTGTTTTTTAATATGTGGGCATGTCTGTGTGATGTGTGTGTGTGTGTGTGTGTGTGTGTGTGTGTGTGTGGACAGGTGTGTGTGGACATGTGTAGGTCGGTGTGTGTGTCTGTTGTGTGCGGCATGCATGCGTGCAGATAGATGTAATTTTAAGTAAGTTTTAGAATATTTCAAATGAAATTTTTAGTTAATTTTCTTTTCTTTTTTGTACACACAATAATTTCGACAAGGCTACAGCCCTGATATGACCCCCTGAGGTCAGCTGGGCTTTAAGAAAGAAGAAAGTGAAAAAATGAAATTTTTTATTTTGAAAGTCGGTTGCTTCATTGCTATCTATATGGAGAAATAAATGTGTAGTATTACTGCCAAATCTTTGCAATGGCATATCACTGGTATGCCAAAGCAAACATTTCAGTGACAACCTTAATTGCTGGATTGTACATAATACCCGTTTTATCAGTTTTAGAATGTGGAAGCTTGTGAGGGTGAATGAGCTCAAATGAATGGCAAGCGAGCATTCATATACGTGGAAGTATACAAAGTGTGTGTGGTGTGTTTGTGTGTGTGTGTTGTGTGTGTGTGTGTGTGTGGTTGGGGTGTGTGTTGTGCGTGCGCGCGTGCGTGCGGTGTGTGTGTTTGCTGGCATGCACATACACACTATTTATGATTTCATGTAAATAAAAAATCCCATTTCAAGTTACTTTTTGAATATTTAAGATGATTTTCTGTAGAATTTTTCACTTAAAATGTTTTTCTTTTCTTTCCAAGCAATGATTTTAACACAAACAGCCCTGATATGACCCCTGAGGTTGTAAGGAAAAATGAAACAAAACCGAAACCTTGCTGCTTTAAATGGCATTTGTTTCATTGCTCTGTATACATAAAAACCAGTTGTATTACTGCCAAATGTTTGCTATGGCCTACGTTGGTATGCCATCGCAATATTTCAGTAATGAACCATATGAGCTGATTAAGATACATAGCTGTTTTATGCGTTTTAGAGCGTGGAATGTTCGTGAGGGTGGGTGAGTTTAAATGTATGGGCAAACAAGCATTCATATATTGGATGTATGCATGTATGCATTTACGAAGAAAGTGTAAAGAGTCCATGTAATATATGTATGATTGGCCTGTGCGTGTGTGTGTGGTGTGTGTGATGTTGTTGTGTGAGTGTGTGTGTGTATGTGTTTTGGTGTGTGTGTGTGTGTGTGTGATGTCTTAATCTGACAATAAATTGGTTTTCAGTGTTGTGTGTTTTGTGTGTGTAAAATTATCCCCCAAATAAATCCTGATTTTAACCATTTGTTTTTAGCCAGTGTGAAATGATTATCTAAGGCATATCGTTTTTCTTTTTGTTTTGTTTAAATGGATTTAAATTGAAGTTAATAGCCCCGATGTGACCACCTGAGGTTGGGTGGGGTTTGAAACCAGTGGAAGTAAAAAAAATAAAATCTTTTCCACTTTTAATGCCAGTTTCATGCTCTCTATATACAAGTAGTTTGTTTACTGCAAGGGTCTTTCATTTTTAGACATTGCAAACATTTCAGTAACAAACTATAAATATGTGTTAAAGTAAAAGAGAGGAGAAAATTGTGTGTGTTTGTGTGGGAAAAATTTTTATGAATAGTCTTGTCTGTGTGTGTGTGTTGTGTGTGTGTGTGTGTGTGTGTGTAAATTTATATGAATAGTCTTGTGTGTGTGTCTGTGTGACCCGAGAGAGACAGGGGGGGGGGGGGGGCGCAAAAGAGAGAGAAAAGAGAGAGAGTGTGTGTGTTGTGTGTGTGTGTGTGTGTGTGTGTGTGTGATGTGGGGTGTGGAGTGCGCAAGTGTGTGTGTGTGTGGTGTTGTGTGTGTGTGTGTGTGTGTGGTGTTGTTGTGTGTGTGAAGAGATGCTGTCTTTAAATAACTTTTTAGAATATTTCATATAATTTCAGTTTCTTTTCAATTAACATTTCTGTCTTTCTTTTTTTTCTTCTTTACACACAATAAATTCCGACATGGTAACAGCCCTGATTTGACCCCCTGAGGGCAGCTGGGCTTTAGGAATAATTATATGAAAATGTAAATGAAATCTTTTTTGATTGCTGGCTGCTTCATTGCTGTCTGTATGGAGAAATAGATGAGTATGCTGCTCCAGATGTTTGCAAGGGCATATCATGACAAGCCATTACAAACATTTCAGTAACAAACATGTGTGTGAACACATAAACCCGTTCATTAATTTTAGAATGTGGGTGTTTGTGAGGGTGGCAAGCTCAACTGAATGTGCGAGCGAGCATTCATATATATGTGGATGTATGCATGCGTGTGTGTGTGTGTGTGTGTGTGTGTGTGTTGTGTGTGTGTGTGTGTGCTTACATTTACATGTTCGCGGTATGTGAATTTCATGTAAATAAATTTCCCATTTCAAGTTACTTTTAGAATATTTCAGATGATTTTCTGTAGAATTTTTCACTTAATATTTTTGTTTTTTTCCAGGCGATGATTTTAAACACAAAACAGCCCTGATATGACCTCTGAGGTTGGCGGGGGTTGTAAGGAAAAAGAAACAAAACCGAAACCTTGAACCCTTTTAATAGCAATTGCTTCGTTGCTCCCGTGCACATAAAAAACCAGTTGTATTACTGCCGAAAGTTGCTATGGCCTACTGTTGGTATGCCATCGCAAACATTTCAGTAATAAAACGTATATGCTGGATTGTAGATACATAGCTGTTTTATGCGTTTTAGAACGCGCATGGGTGTATATGAATGAATGTGTGTGTTTTTGTAAATATGTGTGTGTGTCTGTAAGTGATTGTGCGCGTATGTGCATGCGTGTGTGGTGTGTGTGTTTTGTGGTGTGTGTGTGTGTGGTGTGTGTTTTGTGTGTGACAATATGTGTGTGTGTGTGACAACGTAAGATAAGATAATGTTTCTTATAGCCCAAACCGACCGCAAAGGGCCACATCAGGGCTGTGTGTGACAACGTGTTGTGTGTGTGTGTGTGTGGTGTGTGAATGATGCAATTTTAAGTAAGTTTTAGAATTTTTCAAATAATTTTAATTAACTTTGTTTCTTTTTTTTTTTTTTTTGTACACACAATAATTTCGACATGGTAACAGCCCTGTATGACCCCCTGAGGTCAGCTGGGGTTTAAGAAAGAGAAAGTGAAAAAGAAATCTTTGTTTGAACGAGGTTTCTTCATTGCTCTCTATATGGGCCTGAATGGTAGTAATTACTGGCCAAACATCTTTGTAAAGGCATATCAAATGGTATGGAGCTGCAAACATTTCAGTAACAAACTTTAATGTGCTGGATTTAAAACAAACCTGTTTCATTAGTTTTAGAACGTGGGTGTTTATGATGGTTTTGAGTTTAAATGTATGTGCAAACAAGCGTTCATTTTGTGGATGTATGCATGTGTTTGTTGACATAAAAATAACTATGAGTCCATGCCAGTATTTGTAGATTGGTGGTGTGTGGTGTGTGGTGTGTTGTGTGTGTTGTGTGGTGTGTGTTGTTGTGTGTGTGTGTGTGTGTGAAATGAGTGTTAAATGTTCCTGTATAAAACCATCTGCTTTTAGCCAGTGTGGATGGTATTCAAAGAGATATTTTTATTTTCTTTCTTTTCTTTAAATGGAATGAATGTTGAAAAGGTGACAGCCCTATATCACCCCCTGAGGTCGGCTGGGCCAGAAGTCAAAGAATAAAAAAAAATTGAAATCTTTTCACTTTGAATGCCAGTTTATTACTGTATTATACGGATAGTTTGTTTACAGCCAAATATTGCAAGGGTGTTCATTTGTATGACAAATTTGTATAATTTCAGTAACAAACTGTGATGTTCTGGATTATAGATACATGGGTTATTTCCTGTGTGTTAAGGGGTGGGATGCATGTATGTGTGCTTAATGGAGATGTTGGTTTTGAGTGTGCGTGGAGAGAGAGAGAGAGAGAGAGAGAGAGAGAGAGAGAGAGAGGAGGGAGAGGAGAGAGAGAGAGAGAGAGAGAGAGAGAGAGAGAGAGTATGTGTAAAATATGCTATTTTAATAACTTTCAGAATATTTCAAAGATTTTAATTTTTTCTTTTTTTCTGTACACACAATAAATTCCACATGGTAACAGCCCTGATAGACCCCCTGAGTAGCTGGGCTAAATTTAAGGAAGATGAAAATGAAAAATGAAATCTTTATTTTTTATGCGGGTTGCTTCATTGCCTCTATATAGAAATAAATGGGTAGTGTTTCTGCCAAATGTTTGAAGGGCTTATCACTGGTAACAAACCTTAAAAGTGCTGGGTTATAGATACATACCTGTGTTTCATTAGTTTTAAGGACAATGGATATGGTGAGGGTGAGTGAGTTTCAAATGTATGTGCAAGCAAGCATTCAATATGTGGATGGTGCATGTGTGGGTTTATGAAAATAAGTGTATGAGTCTATGTGGAGTATGTGTATGATTGATATTGTGTGTGGTGTGTGTGTGTGTGTGTTGTGTGTGTGGGGTGTGTGTAAATTAGTGTTAAATAGATCCTTTTTAAAACCATCTGTTTTTAGCCATTGTGGAATGGTATTTTAAGGGATATCTTTTTTCTTTCTTTGATTAAAAAGAAATGCATGTGGAAATGGTCACAGCCCTGATATGACCCCCTGAGGTCAGCTGGGTTAGAAGTAAAATGAAAATGAAAATTGAAAATCCCTTCACTTTGAAAGCAAGTTTATTGCTCTATGTATACAGGAAGTAGTTTTGTTTACTGCCAGATATTTGCATGGGTCTATCATTAACTTGCAAATATTCAGTAAAAAAACTAAATGTGCTGGATTATAGATATATTGCTTAGTTCATATGTGTTAAGGTGTGGGGTGCATGAATGTAGATGGTGTTGGTGTGGTGGTGTTTTGTGTGTGTGTTGTGTGTGTGTGTGTGTGTGTGTGTGTGTGAGAGAGAGAGAGAGAGAGAAAAGAGAGGAGAGGATGGAGAGAAATGTGTATGTGAGTTTTCGTGTGTGTGTGTGTGGTTGGTGCAATTAATGCTATTTAAGTAACTTTTAGAATATTTCAAATGATTTTTGCTCTTTTTTTTCTATACACACAATTTTAAATGGTAACAGCCCTGATATGACCCCCTGAGGTCAGCTGGGCTTTAGGAAGATGACAATGAAAAATGAAATCTTTATTTTGAATGTGGTTGCTTCATCACTCTCTGTTTAGAATGGATGGGTAGTGTTACTGCCAAATGTTTGCAGAGGCATATCACTGGTATGCCACTGCAAACATTTCAGTAACAAACCTTTATGTGCTGGATTGTAGATACATACCTGTTTCATTCGTTTTAGAATGTGGATGTTTGTGATAGTGAGTGAGTTTAAATGTATGTGCAAGCAAGCATTCATATATGTGGATGTGTGCATGTATTTGTTTACGAAAATAAGTGTATGAGTCCATGTGAGTATGTGTATAATTGGTGTGTGTGTGTGTTGTGTGTGTGTGTGTGTGTGTGTGTGTGTGTGTGTGTGTGTGTGCGTGCGTGTGTGTGTATGTGTAAAATTAGTGTTAAATACATCCTTTTTTAAACCATCTGTTTTTAGCCAATGTGGAATATCTTAAGGGATATCTTTTTTCTTTCTTTAAATGGAATGAATCTTGAAATGGTAACAGCCCTGATATGACCCCCTGAGGTTAGCTAGATTAGATACTAATTGAATTAAAAAAATTAAAATATTTTCACTTTGAATGCCAGTTTATTACTCTATGTATACAGATATGTAGTTTGTTTCTGCCATATATTTGCAGGTCTATCATTGACATTGCAAATATTCAGTAACAAACTACAATGTGCTGGATTATAGATACAGTGCTTAGTTCATATGTGTTAAGGTGTAGATGCGTGTGTGTGCTAAAATGGAGATGTTGGTTTTGAGTGTGTGTGTGTGTGTGTGTGTGTGTTGTGAGAGAGAGACAATGACAATGACAATGAATACAATGAATACAGTTTAATGTCATCAGCAAAACCTGCTATTTGACATGGGGAACACTGCTTAAACAAAATTAAGAAAAATCAAAATTAAGGAGAATCAGAAAGCAAAGAGAAATTTGTATACACCATAAATAGCAAGCGACCAGCAGGCCTAGTCAATCAGTCGGCAGGACAATAGGGCTTAACAGAAAGAACATTAATTCACTAAGTATTGAGAAGCTTCCTTTTTCGAAGAATATTTGCTTCTGCGATAAATTTAGCAATAGATTTTAAGTAGTTTTCACTATCACTCTGTAGCAGAGTGACTAAGTCACGTTCTTCTGCTAACACTGATTTAAGACATCGCATTTTCCCGTACCTTTTCATACACCTCACATTGAAAGAAAAAAGTGAAATTCATCTTCTATATTATTTTTTTACAAATTGGACAGATACAGTTACGTTCATTATTAAATATACTATACCATCTTTCTTTAACATATAGACCAAGGGTCCTTGTTCAAAAGCGTGCTAATGAATCCCTATGCCATTTTCGTGTTACTACCGATAAATACTTTTCTGGCTGTAAGTCACTATTAAAGCGCAAGAACAAGAGTATCTCTCACTATTTTTCTATTCAGAGTGCAGATCTGTTGGTAGGGGATATCAAACGCTCTTTAATTCTAGAATAAAAAGTTTGTCGTTCTCAACACCCTGGTTATTCCATATAAAACCAAATCCAGTTTCAAAAAGGAGATTTTTTACTCCAGAAACCCAGTTTTGTCTTCCATTTTCATGTTGTCTTAATAACATATGATATGCTTGTTTATTAATTCTGCTTTGTGGAAGTTTTACAAGACGTAGCCAATACTTGACACACTTAGTTTTGGAACGTATTTGCAAGGGGTATCTACCCGTTTCTCCATATGCCATTTTTATTAGAACTGTGTAAAGGGATGTTTAGAAAACGTTTAATCGCCAGTGTGTGCACCTTTTCCATAAGGTCATTTTCCAATAAACCCCATATTTCTCCTCCATATGTTATCATAGGTTCCACTTGTGAATCAAAAAGTTTCCAAAATATAGTAGGTTCGATACATTTCAACTTCCTTAGAGATCTTAAAATCTCAATAACTCCTTTCCTTCCTTTTCTATACATTTCCATCCATGCCTTACTCATACTTAGTTTAGTTGTGAAAATTAGACCTAAGTATTTGTAGTTGTTTGCAACTTTAACTTCTACATCGCCATACCGCCATTTTTCATGCCTAGCCAAATACCCTCCCTTTCTGAAAACCATTATCTTTGTCTTATCCATATTAACCGTTAATTTTAGTCTAGCCGCCTCTCCGTTTAGTGCATTTAATTGATTCTGCAGTCCAACTGGCGTATCTGAAACAAGAATCACATCATCTGCAAATAGCAACAGAAAAACTTCTGTCATACCTGGTATTAACTGGATCCCGTGCCTTCCCTTTCTAATAATTTCTGAGCCAATTCATTTTAAAGAAAGAAAACATTTGTGGGCTCAATAAACATCCTTGCTTTACACCTCTCTCTCTCTCTCTCTCTCACTCTTAAAAGTGTGTGAGAGATGAGAGAGAGAGAGAGAGAGAGAGAGAGAGAGAGAGAGAGAGAGAGAGAGAGAGAGAGAGAGTGTGTGTGTAAATAGATGGTAGAATATTTCAAATGATTTTTAATCAATTTTTCCCCCTTTTTTTCTTACACTTAATAATTTCGTCATGGTAACAGCCCTGATATGACCCCCTGAGGTCAGCTGGGCTTTAAGGAAGATGAAAGTGAAAAATGAAATCTTTCATTTTGAATGATGTTGCTTCATCGCCCTCTGTTTAGAAATGAATGGGTAGTGTTACTGCCAAATGTTTGCAAGGGCATATCACCGGTATGCCACTGCAAACATTTCGGTAACAAACCTTCATGTGCCGGATTGTACATACATACCTGTTTGATTAGTTTTAGAATGTGGATGTGTGTGTGAGGGTGAGTGAGTTGAATGTAGTGGAAGGAAGCATTCATATATATGGATGTATGCATTGTGTGCTTACGAAAATGAATGTAAGAGTGCATGTAAGTGTGTGTGTGTGTGTGTGTGAAATTGTAGTTAAATAGATTCTGTTTAAACCATCTGTTTATATTTAAATAGATCCCGTCTTAAACCATCTTGTTTTTAGCCAATGTGGAATGATATTTTAAGGGATATCTGTTTTTCTTTCTTTCTTTTCTTTAAATGGAATGAATCTTGAAATGGTAACAGCCCTGATACGACCCTGTGAGGTCACCTGGGCCAGAAGCCAAATGAAAGTAGAAAATTAACATCTTTTGAATTTGAATGCCAGTTTATTACAGTATGTTACATATCAATAGTTTATTGCCAGATGTTTGCAAAGGTCTATCATTTGTACGACATTGCAGAGATTTTCAATAACAAACTATAATGTGCTGGATTATAGATACATTTGCTTATATATCCTATGTGCTAAGGTGTGGGATGCATGTGTGTGTGCTTAAATATAGATGTTGGTTTTGTGTGTGTGTGTGTGTGTGTGTTGTGTGTGTTGAGAGGGGGGGGGGAGGAGAGAGTCTGTATGTGTATATCTGTATGACAGTGTGTGTGTGTGTGTGTGTGTGTGTGTGTGTGTGTGTGTGTTGTGTGTGTGTGTGTGTGTGTAAATAGATGCTATTTTAAGTAATTTTTTAGAATATTTGGAAAGATTTTTGATTTTTGTTTTCTATACACACAATAAATTGAACATGGTAACAGCCCTGATATGACCCCCTGAGGTGAGCTGGGCTTTAAGGAAGATGAAAATGGAAAAATTAAATCTTTATTTTGAATGCTGGTTGCTTCATTGCTGTCTGTTTAGAAATAAAGGGTAGTGTTATTGCCTGATCTTTGCAGGGGCATATCACTGGTATGCCACTGCAAACATTTCAGTAACAAACCTTAATGTGCTGGATTGTAGGTGCATACCTGTTTGATTAGTTTTAGAATGTGTATTTGTTGGATGGTGAGTGAATTAAGAATGTAGTGGAAGGAAGCATTTATATTTGTGGATGTATGCATTGTGTGTTACAAAAATGAATGTATGAAGGTGTGTGTGTGTGTGTGTGTGTGTGTGTGTGTGTGTGTGTGAAAATTGTAGTTAAATAGATTCTGTTTTAAACCTTCTGTGTATAATAGATCCCGTCTTAAACCATCTGTTTTTAGCCAATGTAGAATGATATTTTAAGGGATATCTATTTTGTTTCTTTCTTTTCTTCAAATGGAATGAATCTTGAAATGGTAACAGCCCTAATATGACCCCTGAGGTCCCTGGGCCAGAAGCCAAATGAAAGTAGAAAATTAACATCTTTTCACTTTAAATGCCAGTTTATTACAGTATGTATACATATTAATAATTTGTGTACTGCCAAATATTTGCAAAGGTCTATCATTTGTATGACATTGCAAAGATTTTAGTAACAAACTATAATGTGCTGGATAATAGATACATTGCTTATATATCCTATGTGTTAAGGTGTGGGATGCATGTGTGTGTGTGTGCTTAAATATAGATTTGGGTGTGTGTGTGTGTGTGTGTGTGTGTGTGGTGTGTGTGTGTGTGTGTGTGGTGTGTGTGTGTGTGTGTGTGTTTGAGAGAGAAAGAGAGAGAGAGGGGGGGGGGGGGGGGAGGAGGAGAGAGTCTGTATGTGTATCTGTATGACAGTGTGTGTGTGTTGTAGTGTGTGGTGTGTGTGTGTGTGTGTGTGTAAATTAGATGCTATTTTAAGTAACTTTTAGAATATTTGGATTTTTTTTCTTTACACACAATAAATTGAAACATGGTAACAGCTCTGATATGGACCCCCTGAGGTCAACTGGGCTTTAAGGAAGATGAAAATGAAAAATGAAATCTTTATTTTGAATGCTGGTTGCTTCATTGCTGTCTGTTTAGAAATGAATGGGTAGTGTTATTGCCTAATCTTTGCAGGGGCATATCACTGGTATGCCACTGCAAACATTTCAGTAACAAACCTTAATGTGCTGGATTGTAGATGCATACCTGTTTGATTTGTTTTAGAATGTGTATTTGTTGGATGGTGAGTAAATTAAGATGTAGTGGAAGAAAAGCATTTATATATGTGGATGTATGTGTTGTGTGTTTTACAAAAATGAATGAGTTCATGTGAATATGTGTATGATTGGTGTGTGTGTGTGTGTGTGTGTGTGTGTGTGTGTGTGTGGTGTGTGTGTGTGTGTTGTGTTGTGTGTGTGTGAATAGATGCTATTTTAATTAACTTTCAGATATTTCAAATGGTAAAAAAAAAATTCTTTCTTTTTTTTCTGTACACACAATAAATTGAACATGGTAACAGCCCTGATATGACCCCCTGAGCTGTGATGTGTGGTTAAGGT
>CM031598.1:39155014-39201453 GCA_018398815.1 Conus ventricosus | reverse complement strand
GGAAAATGAAAACGAAAATGAAAATCTTGCTGCTTGAATGGCAATTGCTTCGTTGCTCTATAGACATTAGACCTGGTTGTATTACTGCCAAATCTTTGCTGTGGCCTGCTGTTGTATGCCATTGCAAACATTTCAGTAGTGAGCCATAATGTACTGGACTGTGGATATATAGCTGTTTTATGTGTTTTAGAATGCGGATGGATGTGTCGGCGAGTTTGGGTATAATTATGTGAAAGCAAACATCTGTATATATCTGAATGTGTTTTTTTTTTGTTTTTTTAATATGTGGGCATGTCTGTGTGAGTGTGTGTGTGTGTGTGTGTGTGTGTGTGTGTGTGTGTGACAGTGTGTGTGTGACAGTGTGTATGTGTCGGTGTGTGTGTCTGTGTGTGCGCGCATGCATGCGTGCAGATAGATGTAATTTTAAGTAAGTTTTAGAATATTTCAAATGATTTTCAGTTAATTTTCTTTTCTTTTTCTGTACACACAATAATTTCGACAAGGCTACAGCCCTGATATGACCCCCTGAGGTCAGCTGGGCTTTAAGAAAGATGAAAGTGAAAAATGAAATCTTTATTTTGAATGTCGGTTGCTTCATTGCTATCTATATGGAGAAATAAATGTGTAGTATTACTGCCAAATCTTTGCAATGGCATATCACTGGTATGCCAAAGCAAACATTTCAGTGACAAACCTTAATGTGCTGGATTGTACATAATACCCGTTTCATCAGTTTTAGAATGTGGATGCTTGTGAGGGTGAATGAGCTCAAATGAATGTGCAAGCGAGCATTCATATACGTGGAAGTATACATGTGTGTGTGTGTGTGTGTGTGTGTGTGTGTGTGTGTGTGTGTGTGTGTGTGTGTGTGTGTGTGTGTGTGCGTGCGCGCGTGCGTGCGTGTGTGTGTGTTTGCTGGCATGCACATACACACGTATGTGAATTTCATGTAAATAAATCCCATTTCAAGTTACTTTTAGAATATTTAAGATGATTTTCTGTAGAATTTTTCACTTAAAATGTTTTTTCTTTTCTTTCCAAGCAATGATTTTAACACAAAACAGCCCTGATATGACCCCTGAGGTTGTAAGGAAAAATGAAACAAAAACCGAAACCTTGCTGCTTTAAATGGCATTTGTTTCATTGCTCTGTATACATAAAAACCAGTTGTATTACTGCCAAATGTTTGCTATGGCCTACTGTTGGTATGCCATCGCAAATATTTCAGTAATGAACCATATGAGCTGGATTATAGATACATAGCTGTTTTATGCGTTTTAGAGCGTGGAATGTTCGTGAGGGTGGGTGAGTTTAAATGTATGGGCAAACAAGCATTCATATATGTGGATGTATGCATGTATGCATTTACGAAGATAAGTGTATGAGTCCATGTAAGTATATGTATGATTGGCCTGTGCGTGTGTGTGGTGTGTGTGTGTGTGTGTGTGTGAGTGTGTGTGTGTATGTGTTTGTGTGTGTGTGTGTGTGTGTGTGATGTCTTAATCTGACAATAAATTGGTTTCAGTGTTGTGTGTGTGTGTGTGTAAAATTAGTCTTAAATAAATCCTGATTTTAACCATTTGTTTTTAGCCAGTGTGAAATGATATTCTAAGGCATATCGTTTTTCTTTTTGTTTTGTTTAAATGGATTGAAATTTGAAATGTTAATAGCCCTGATGTGACCACCTGAGGTTGGCTGGGTTAGAAACCAAGTGGAAGTAAAAAAAATAAAATCTTTTCACTTTTAATGCCAGTTTCATGCTCTCTATATACAAGTAGTTTGTTTACTGCAAGGGTCTTTCATTTGTTAGACATTGCAAACATTTCAGTAACAAACTATAATATGTGTTAAAGTAGAGAGAGAGGGAGAAAATTGTGTGTGTTTGTGTGAAATTTATATGAATAGTCTTGTCTGTGTGTGTGTGTGTGTGTGTGTGTGTGTGTGTGTGTGTGAAATTTATATGAATAGTCTTGTGTGTGTGTCTGTGTGACAGAGAGAGACAGGGGGGGGGGGGGGCAGGAGAGAGAGAGAGAGAGAGTGTGTGTGTGTGTGTGTGTGTGTGTGTGTGTGTGTGTGTGTGAGTGTGTGTGTGTGAGTGCGCAAGTGTGTGTGTGTGTGTGTGTGTGTGTGTGTGTGTGTGTGTGTGTGTGTGTGTGTGTGTGTGTGAAGAGATGCTGTCTTAAGTAACTTTTTAGAATATTTCATATAATTTTCAGTTTCTTTTCAATTACATTTCTGTCTTTCTTTCTTTTTCTTCTTTACACACAATAAATTCCGACATGGTAACAGCCCTGATTTGACCCCCTGAGGTCAGCTGGGCTTTAAGGAATAATTATATGAAAATGTATAATGAAATCTTTATTTTGATTGCTGGCTGCTTCATTGCTGTCTGTATGGAGAAATAGATGAGTAATGCTGCTGCCAGATGTTTGCAAGGGCATATCACTGACAAGCCATTACAAACATTTCAGTAACAAACATGTGTGTGAACACATACCTGTTCATTAGTTTTAGAATGTGGGTGTTTGTGAGGGTGAGCAAGCTCAACTGAATGTGCGAGCGAGCATTCATATATATGTGGATGTATGCATGCGTGTGTGTGTGTGGTGTGTGTGTGTGTGTGTGTGTGTGTGTGTGTGTGCTTACATTTACATGTTCGCGTGTATGTGAATTTCATGTAAATAAATCCTATTTCAAGTTACTTTTAGAATATTTCAGATGATTTTCTGTAGAATTTTTCACTTAATATTTTTGTTCTTTCCAGGCGATGATTTTAACACAAAACAGCCCTGATATGACCTCTGAGGTTGGCGGGGTTGTAAGGAAAAAGAAAACAAAACCGAAACCTTGAACCTTTGAATAGCAATTGCTTCGTTGCTCTGTGCACATAAAAACCAGTTGTATTACTGCCGAATGTTTGCTATGGCCTACTGTTGGTATGCCATCGCAAACATTTCAGTAATAAAACGTATATGCTGGATTGTAGATACATAGCTGTTTTATGCGTTTTAGAACGCGCATGGGTGTATATGAATGAATGTGTGTGTTTTTGTAAATATGTGTGTGTGTCTGTAAGTGATTGTGCGCGTATGTGCATGCGTGTGTGTGTGTGTGTGTGTGTGTGTGTGTGTGTGTGTGTGTGTGTGTGTGTGTGACAATATGTGTGTGTGTGTGACAACGTAAGATAAGATAATGTTGCTTATAGCCCAGCCGACCGCAAAGGGCCACATCAGGGCTGTGTGTGACAACGTGTGTGTGTGTGTGTGTGGTGTGTGAATAGATGCAATTTTAAGTAAGTTTTAGAATTTTTCAAATAATTTTCAATTAACTTTTGTTTCTTTTTTTTCTGTACACACAATAATTTCGACATGGTAACAGCCCTGATATGACCCCCTGAGGTCAGCTGGGCTTTAAGAAAGATGAAAGTGAAAAATGAAATCTTTGTTTTGAACGATGGTTGCTTCATTGCTCTCTATATGGAGCAATGAATGGGTAGTATTACTGCCAAATCTTTGTAAAGGCATATCACTGGTATGGAGCTGCAAACATTTCAGTAACAAACTTTAATGTGCTGGATTGTAGAAACAAACCTGTTTCATTAGTTTTAGAACGTGGGTGTTTATGATGGTGTGTGAGTTTAAATGTATGTGCAAGCAAGCGTTCATTTGTGTGGATGTATGCATGTGTTTGTTGACATAAGAATAACTATGAGTCCATGCCAGTATTTGTAGGATTGGTGTGTGTGTGTGTGTGTGTGTGTGTGTGTGTGTGTGTGTGTGTGTGTGTGTGTGTGTGTGTGTGTGTGTGTGTGAAATGAGTGTTAAATAGTTCCTGTATAAAACCATCTGCTTTTAGCCAGTGTGGAATGGTATTCAAAGAGATATCTTATTTTCTTTCTTTTCTTTAAATGGAATGAATGTTGAAATGGTGACAGCCCTGATATCACCCCCTGAGGTCGGCTGGGCCAGAAGTCAAATGAATAAAAAAAAATTGAAATCTTTTCACTTTGAATGCCAGTTTATTACTGTATTATACGGATAGTTTGTTTACAGCCAAATATTTGCAAGGGTGTATCATTTGTATGACAAATTTGTATAGATTTCAGTAACAAACTGTGATGTGCTGGATTATAGATACATGGCTTATTTCCTGTGTGTTAAGGTGTGGGATGCATGTATGTGTGCTTAATGGAGATGTTGGTTTTGAGTGTGCGTGAGAGAGAGAGAGAGAGAGAGAGAGAGAGAGAGAGAGAGAGAGAGAGAGAGAGAGAGAGAGAGAGAGGAGAGAGAGAGAGAGAGAGAGAGTATGTGTAAATATATGCTATTTTAAGTAACTTTCAGAATATTTCAAATGATTTTTAATTTTTTCTTTTTTTCTGTACACACAATAAATTCCACATGGTAACAGCCCTGATATGACCCCCTGAGGTCAGCTGGGCTAAATTTAAGGAAGATGAAAATGAAAAATGAAATCTTTATTTTTTATGCGGGTTGCTTCATTGCTCTCTATATAGAAATAAATGGGTAGTGTTACTGCCAAATGTTTGGAAGGGCTTATCACTGGTAACAAACCTTAATGTGCTGGATTATAGATACATACCTGTTTCATTAGTTTTAGACAATGGATATGTGTGAGGGTGAGTGAGTTCAAATGTATGTGCAAGCAAGCATTCATATATGTGGATGTGTGCATGTGTGGGTTTATGAAAATAAGTGTATGAGTCTATGTGAGTATGTGTATGATTGATATGTGTGTGTGTGTGTGTGTGTGTGTGTGTGTGTGTGTGTGGTGTGTGTGTGTAAAATTAGTGTTAAATAGATCCTTTTTAAAACCATCTGTTTTTAGCCATTGTGGAATGGTATTTTAAGGGATATCTTTTTTCTTTCTTTGATTAAATGGAATGCATGTGGAAATGGTCACAGCCCTGATATGACCCCCTGAGGTCAGCTGGGTTAGAAGTAAAATGAAAATGAAAATTGAAATCCCTTCACTTTGAATGCAAGTTTATTGCTCTATGTATACAGGTAAGTAGTTTGTTTACTGCCAGATATTTGCATGGGTCTATCATTAACATTGCAAATATTTCAGTAACAAACTATAATGTGCTGGATTATAGATATATTGCTTAGTTCATATGTGTTAAGGTGTGGGATGCATGAATGTAGATGGTGTGTGTGTGTGTGTGTGTGTGTGTGTGTGTGTGTGTGTGTGTGTGTGTGTGTGTGTGTGTGTGTAGAGAGAGAGAGAGAGAGAGAGAGAGAGAGTGAGTGATGGAGAGAATGTGTATGTGAGTTTGCGTGTGTGTGTGTGTGTGTGCAATTATATGCTATTTTAAGTAACTTTTAGAATATTTCAAATGATTTTGCTCTTTTTTTTTCTATACACACAATTTTAAATGGTAACAGCCCTGATATGACCCCCTGAGGTCAGCTGGGCTTTAGGAAGATGACAATGAAAAATGAAATCTTTATTTTGAATGCTGGTTGCTTCATCACTCTCTGTTTAGAAATGGATGGGTAGTGTTACTGCCAAATGTTTGCAGAGGCATATCACTGGTATGCCACTGCAAACATTTCAGTAACAAACCTTTATGTGCTGGATTGTAGATACATACCTGTTTCATTCGTTTTAGAATGTGGATGTTTGTGATAGTGAGTGAGTTTAAATGTATGTGCAAGCAAGCATTCATATATGTGGATGTGTGCATGTATTTGTTTACGAAATAAGTGTATGAGTCCATGTGAGTATGTGTATAATTGGTGTGTGTGTGTGTGTGTGTGTGTGTGTGTGTGTGTGTGTGTGTTGTGTGTGTGTGTGCGTGCGTGTGTGTGTATGTGTAAAATTAGTGTTAAATACATCCTTTTTTAAACCATCTGTTTTTAGCCAATGTGGAATATCTTAAGGGATATCTTTTTTCTTTCTTTAAATGGAATGAATCTTGAAATGGTAACAGCCCTGATATGACCCCTGAGGTTAGCTAGATTAGATACTAATTGAATTAAAAAAATTAAAATATTTTCACTTTGAATGCCAGTTTATTACTCTATGTATACAGATATGTAGTTTGTTTACTGCCATATATTTGCAAGGGTCTATCATTGACATTGCAAATATTTCAGTAACAAACTACAATGTGCTGGATTATAGATACAGTGCTTAGTTCATATGTGTTAAGGTGTAGGATGCGTGTGTGTGCTAAAATGGAGATGTTGGTTTTGAGTGTGTGTGTGTGTGTGTGTGTGTGTGTGAGAGAGAGACAATGACAATGACAATGAATACAATGAATACAGTTTAATGTCATCAGCAAAACCTGCTATTTGACATGGGGAACACTGCTTAAACAAAATTAAGAAAAATCAAAATTAAGGAGAATCAGAAAGCAAAGAGAAATTTGTATACACCATAAATAGCAAGCGACCAGCAGGCCTAGTCAATCAGTCGGCAGGACAATAGGGCTTAACAAGAAAGAACATTAATTCACTTAAGTATTGAGAAGCTTCCTTTTTCGAAGAATATTTGCTTCTGCGATAAATTTAGCAATAGATTTTAAGTAGTTTTCACTATCACATCTGTAGCAGAGTGACTAAGTCACGTTCTTCTGCTAACACTGATTTAAAGACATCGCATTTTCCCCGTACCTTTTCATACACCTCACATTGAAAGAAAAAGTGAAATTCATCTTCTATATTATTTTTTTTACAAATTGGACAGATACAGTTACGTTCATTATTAAATATACTATACCATCTTTCTTTAACATATAGACCAAGGGTCCTTGTTCAAAAGCGTGCTAATGAATCCCTATGCCATTTTCGTGTTACTACCGATAAATACTTTTCTGGCTGTAAGTCACTATTAAAGCGCAAGAACCAAGAGTATCTCTCACTATTTTCTAATTCAGAGTGCCAGATCTGTTGGTAGGAGGATATCAAACGCTCTTTAAATTCTAGAATAAAAAGTTTGTCGTTCTCAACACCCTGGTTATTCCATATAAAACCAAATCCAGTTTCAAAAAGGAGATTTTTTACTCCAGAAACCCAGTTTTGTCTTCCATTTTCATGTTGTCTTAATAACATATGATATGCTTGTTTATTAATTCTGCTTTGTGGAAGTTTTACAAGACGTAGCCAATACTTGACACACTTAGTTTTGGAACGTATTTGCAAGGGGTATCTACCCGTTTCTCCATATGCCATTTTATTAGAACTGTGTAAAGGGATGTTTAGAAAACGTTTAATCGCCAGTGTGTGCACCTTTTCCATAAGGTCATTTTCCAATAAACCCCATATTTCTCCTCCATATGTTATCATAGGTTCCACTTGTGAATCAAAAAGTTTCCAAAATATAGTAGGTTCGATACATTTCAACTTCCTTAGAGATCTTAAAATCTCAATAACTCCTTTCCTTCCTTTTCTATACATTTCCATCCATGCCTTACTCATACTTAGTTTAGTTGTGAAAATTAGACCTAAGTATTTGTAGTTGTTTGCAACTTTAACTTCTACATCGCCATACCGCCATTTTTCATGCCTAGCCAAATACCCTCCCTTTCTGAAAACCATTATCTTTGTCTTATCCATATTAACCGTTAATTTTAGTCTAGCCGCCTCTCCGTTTAGTGCATTTAATTGATTCTGCAGTCCAACTGGCGTATCTGAAACAAGAATCACATCATCTGCAAATAGCAACAGAAAAACTTCTGTCATACCTGGTATTAACTGGATCCCGTGCCTTCCCTTTCTAATAATTTCTAGAGCCAATTCATTTATAAAGAAAGAAAACATTTGTGGGCTCAATAAACATCCTTGCTTTACACCTCTCTCTCTCTCTCTCTCTCACTCTTAAAAGTGTGTGAGAGAGAGAGAGAGAGAGAGAGAGAGAGAGAGAGAGAGAGAGAGAGAGAGAGAGAGAGAGAGAGAGAGAGAGTGTGTGTGTAAATAGATGGTAGAATATTTCAAATGATTTTTAATCAATTTTTCCCCCTTTTTTTCTTTACACTTAATAATTTCGTCATGGTAACAGCCCTGATATGACCCCCTGAGGTCAGCTGGGCTTTAAGGAAGATGAAAGTGAAAAATGAAATCTTTCATTTTGAATGATGGTTGCTTCATCGCCCTCTGTTTAGAAATGAATGGGTAGTGTTACTGCCAAATGTTTGCAAGGGCATATCACCGGTATGCCACTGCAAACATTTCGGTAACAAACCTTCATGTGCCGGATTGTACATACATACCTGTTTGATTAGTTTTAGAATGTGGATGTGTGTGTGAGGGTGAGTGAGTTGAAATGTAGTGGAAGGAAGCATTCATATATATGGATGTATGCATTGTGTGCTTACGAAAATGAATGTAAGAGTGCATGTAAGTGTGTGTGTGTGTGTGTGTGAAATTGTAGTTAAATAGATTCTGTTTTAAACCATCTGTTTATATTTAAATAGATCCCGTCTTAAACCATCTGTTTTTAGCCAATGTGGAATGATATTTTAAGGGATATCTGTTTTTCTTTCTTTCTTTTCTTTAAATGGAATGAATCTTGAAATGGTAACAGCCCTGATACGACCCTGTGAGGTCACCTGGGCCAGAAGCCAAATGAAAGTAGAAAATTAACATCTTTTGAATTTGAATGCCAGTTTATTACAGTATGTATACATATCAATAGTTTATTGCCAGATGTTTGCAAAGGTCTATCATTTGTACGACATTGCAGAGATTTCAATAACAAACTATAATGTGCTGGATTATAGATACATTGCTTATATATCCTATGTGCTAAGGTGTGGGATGCATGTGTGTGTGCTTAAATATAGATGTTGGTTTTGTGTGTGTGTGTGTGTGTGTGTGTGTGTGTGTTTGAGAGGGGGGGGGGAGGAGAGAGTCTGTATGTGTATATCTGTATGACAGTGTGTGTGTGTGTGTGTGTGTGTGTGTGTGTGTGTGTGTGTGTGTGTGTGTGTGTGTGTGTGTAAATAGATGCTATTTTAAGTAATTTTTTAGAATATTTGGAAAGATTTTTGATTTTTGTTTTCTATACACACAATAAATTGAACATGGTAACAGCCCTGATATGACCCCCTGAGGTGAGCTGGGCTTTAAGGAAGATGAAAATGGAAAATTAAATCTTTATTTTGAATGCTGGTTGCTTCATTGCTGTCTGTTTAGAAATAAATGGTAGTGTTATTGCCTGATCTTTGCAGGGGCATATCACTGGTATGCCACTGCAAACATTTCAGTAACAAACCTTAATGTGCTGGATTGTAGGTGCATACCTGTTTGATTAGTTTTAGAATGTGTATTTGTTGGATGGTGAGTGAATTAAGAATGTAGTGGAAGGAAGCATTTATATTTGTGGATGTATGCATTGTGTGTTTACAAAAATGAATGTATGAAGGTGTGTGTGTGTGTGTGTGTGTGTGTGTGTGTGTGTGTGTGTGAAATTGTAGTTAAATAGATTCTGTTTTAAACCTTCTGTGTATAAATAGATCCCGTCTTAAACCATCTGTTTTTAGCCAATGTAGAATGATATTTTAAGGGATATCTATTTTTGTTTCTTTCTTTTCTTCAAATGGAATGAATCTTGAAATGGTAACAGCCCTAATATGACCCCCTGAGGTCACCTGGGCCAGAAGCCAAATGAAAGTAGAAAATTAACATCTTTTCACTTTAAATGCCAGTTTATTACAGTATGTATACATATTAATAATTTGTGTACTGCCAAATATTTGCAAAGGTCTATCATTTGTATGACATTGCAAAGATTTTAGTAACAAACTATAATGTGCTGGATAATAGATACATTGCTTATATATCCTATGTGTTAAGGTGTGGGATGCATGTGTGTGTGTGTGCTTAAATATAGATGTTGGGTGTGTGTGTGTGTGTGTGTGTGTGTGTGTGTGTGTGTGTGTGTGTGTGTGTGTGTTGTGTGTGTGTGGTGTGTTGTTTAGAGAGAAAGAGAGAGAGAGGGGGGGGGGGGGAGGAGGAGAGAGTCTGTATGTGTATCTGTATGACAGTGTGTGTGTGTGTATGTGTGTGTGTGTGTGTGTGTGTGTGTGTAAATAGATGCTATTTTAAGTAACTTTTAGAATATTTGGATTTTTTTTCTTTACACACAATAAATTGAACATGGTAACAGCTCTGATATGACCCCCTGAGGTCAACTGGGCTTTAAGGAAGATGAAAATGAAAAATGAAATCTTTATTTTGAATGCTGGTTGCTTCATTGCTGTCTGTTTAGAAATGAATGGGTAGTGTTATTGCCTAATCTTTGCAGGGGCATATCACTGGTATGCCACTGCAAACATTTCAGTAACAAACCTTAATGTGCTGGATTGTAGATGCATACCTGTTTGATTTGTTTTAGAATGTGTATTTGTTGGATGGTGAGTAAATTAAGATGTAGTGGAAGAAAGCATTTATATATGTGGATGTATGTGTTGTGTGTTTACAAAAATGAATGAGTTCATGTGAATATGTGTATGATTGGTGTGTGTGTGTGTGTGTGTGTGTGTGTGTGTGTGTGTGTGTGTTGTGTGTGTGTGTGTGTGTGTGTGTGTGAATAGATGCTATTTTAATTAACTTTCAGAATATTTCAAATGGTAAAAAAAAATTCTTTCTTTTTTTTCTGTACACACAATAAATTGAACATGGTAACAGCCCTGATATGACCCCCTGAGGTGAGCTGGGCTTTAAGGAAGATGAAAGTGAAATATGAAATCTTTATTTTGATTGCCGGTTGCTTCATTGCTGTCTGTTTAGAAATGAATGGGTAGTGTTACTGCCTAATCTTTGCAAGGGCACTTCACTGATATGCCACTACAAACACATCAGTAACAAACCTTAATGTGCTGGATTGTAGATGCATACCTGTTTGATTAGTTTTAGAATGTGGATGTGTGTGGGGGTGAGTGAGTTAAAATGTAGTGGAAAGAAGCATTTATATTTGTGGATGTATGCATTGTGTGTTTACAAAAATGAATGTATGACGTGTGTGTGTGTGTGTGTGTGTGTGTGTGTGTGTGTGTGTGTGTGTGAAATTGTAGTTAAATAGATCCTGTTTTAAACCATCTGTTTATAAATAGAGCCCGTCTTAAACCATCTGTCTTTAGCCAGTGTGGAATGATATTTTAAGGGACATCTTTTTTGTTTGTTTCTTTTCTTCAAATGGAATGAATCTTGAAATGGTAACAGCCCTGATATGACCCTGTGAGGTCACCTGGGCCAGAAGCCAAATGAAAGTTAAAAAATTAACATCTTTTCACTTCAAATGCCAGTTTCTTGCTCTATATTTTCAGATAAATAGTATGTTTACTGCCAAATATTTGCAAGGGTCTTTCATTCACATTGCATACATTTCAGTAACAAACTATCATGTGCTGGATTATAGATATATTGCTTAGTTCATACGTGTTAAGGTGCAGGATTCCTGTATGTGTGCTTAAATGGAGATGTTGGTTTTGATTGTGTGTGTGTGTGTGTGTGTGTGTGTGTGTGTTAGAGATAGTAAGTGTGTGCGTGCGTGTGTATGTGTGTGTATGTGAAATTTTGTACAAATAGATCCTATATTAAGTAAATTTAAAGATATTTCCAACGATTTTCGGAGATTTTGTACTTTTAATTTCGTAATTTTGGTTTTGTTTACAAGCAATAATTTCCAATAGTAACAGCCCTGATATGACCCCTAAGGTCGGCTGGGTTAAAAGGAAAATGAAATTAAAATCTTTCAGAATCTTTGAATATCAGTTGCTTTATGACTCTATATTAGAAAGCAATAGGTTGTGTTACTGTCAAATCTTTGCAAGAGCCTATCGTTGGTTCGTCATTGCAAACATTTCAGTAACAAACCATAATGTGCTGGATTGTAGATTCATACCTTTTTCATGTGTTTTGAAATTTGGATGTGTGTGAGGGTGAGTGAGTTGGAGTGTGCGTGCAAGCAAGCATTTGTATGAATGTGGATGTGTGCGTTTTATATGTTTATGATAGTGTGTGTGTGTGTGTGTGTGTGTTTGTGTGTGTGTGTGTTTCCTCTCTTTCTTTGTGTGTGTGGTTGTGTGTGTGTATGTGTGAGTGGACATGCGCGCCTGTGTGTGAATTTCATGTAAATAAATCCTATTTTAAGTAACATTTAGAATATTTCAAATCATTTTCTGTAGAATTTTTTTCACATAAAATTATGTTTCTTCCCAAGCGATGATTTCAACACAAAACTGCCCTGATACGATCCATGAGGTTGGTTGGGCTGTAATGAAAATGAAAACAAAAATCAACATCTTGCTGCTCTGAATGGCAATTGTTTCATTGCTCTATATAAAAAAAATAAACTGGTTGTATTACTGCCAAATCTTTGCAATGGCCTGTTGTTGGTATGCCATTGCAAACATTTCAGTAATAAACCATAATGTACTGGATTGTAGATCCATAGATGTTTCATGCATTGTAGAATGCAGATGGGTGTGACAGTGAGTGAGTTGGAGTATATACATGTGCAAGCAGACATCTGTACATATGTGAATGTGCGTGTTTATGGAAATTGTGTGTGTCTGTGTGAGCATGTATGAGTGTTTGTGTGTGTGTGTGTGTGTGTGTGTGTGTTGTGCGCGCGCGCACGCGTGTGTGTGTCTGCGGGTGCGCACGCGACTGAGTGTGTGTGTGTGTGTGTGTGTGAATTTTGTATAAATAGATGCTATTTTAAGTAACTTTTAGAATATTTCAAATGAATTTCTTTTTTTTTTTCTTTTTCTTTACACACAATAATTTCGACATGGTAACAGCCCTGATGTGACCCTCAGTCGTCAGCTGGGCTTTAAAGAAGATGAAAATGAAAAATGAAATCTTCATTTTGATTGCCGGTTGCTTGATTGCTCTTTATTTAGAAATAAATGGGTAGTGTTAACTGCCAAATCTTTGCAAGGGCATATCACTGGTAACAAACCTTAATGTGCTGGATTATAAAATATATACCTGTTTCATTAGTTTTAGAATGTGGATGTGTTTGAGGGTGAGTGAGTTTGTGTATGTGCAAACAAGCATTTATATATGTGGGTGTGGGTGTTTTACGAAAATAAGTGTAGGTGTCCATGTGAGTATGTGTATGATTGGTGTGTGTGTGTATGCATGCATGTGGTTGCTTCATTGCTCTCATTGTAGTGTTACTGCCAGATGCTTGTAAGGACATATCACTGGTATACCACTGCAAACATTTCAGTAACAAACCTTAATGTGCTGGATTGTAGATACATACCTGTTTCATTAGTTTTAGAATGTGGATGTGTGTGAGGGTGAATGAGTTTAAATGTATGTGCAAGCAAGCATTCATACATGTGGATTTGTGTGGTGGAAGGGGGAAGGGGTATGGTTGGGGGGGGGGGGGGTGACCAGAGTATGCCGCCTCACACACAAAAAAGTTCTTCCTAAAAGGCTGGTTCACTCAAAAACAAGTAGGTCACCAGTGCGCTTGTTAAAAAATAAAATAAAATAAAGTGCGACTCGGCCTGTTGGCGTACTTGACCAACTTGCTGAAGAAACAATCGAAGACCACTGGTGTGACCTGAGGGAGGTCTGGCAGACGACATGTACACAAGTGCTTGGAAAGAAGCGAAGAAAACACAAAGAATGGCTGACAGCTGGAACATGGACCCTCATCACAGAGCGGAAGCACCTAAAAGACCAGACCCAAGACCAAGACCAAGACCACAAGCAAGAGTTACAGGCACACTACGGGGACGTCAACCGCCAAGTTAAGAAAAGTGCTAGACAAGACAAACAATTCATCCATGAGCTCACAGAAGAGGCAGAAACAGCGGCAGGACAGAGAAACATGAAAAGGCTGTATGAGATTACTCGAACGCTTTCTGGAAAGACCAGCAACCCCAATCGTCCGGTCAAAGACTAAGGAGGGAAACGCCATCGCAGGAGAAGCTGAGCAGAGAGCAAGGTGGGCAGAGCACTTTAAAGAGACACTGAATAGACCTGCACCACCCGTCCACCCAGACATTCCACCACCAACCCAGCTTCTGGACATCAACACAGGCCCACCAACCAAGACGGAAGTTACCAAAGCCATCAAGTCACTGAAGTCAGGTAAAGCAACGGGTCCAGACGGAATTCCACCTGAAGCACTGAAAGCAGACATCCAGACGTCAACAGAGATGCTGCATCCACTCCTAAACAAGATCTGGGAGCAGGAACGAGTGCCAGAAGACTGGAAAAGAGGTCACCTGGTGAAGCTGCCGAAGAAAGGGGGACTTGTCATCCTGTAAAAACTGGAGAGGGATTATGTTGCTGTCCATCCCGGGGAAGGTGCTGACCAAAATCATGCTAGAGAGACTAAAGACCACCCTAGACAAGACCCGCCGCCAAGAACAAGCTGGATTTCGCCAAGACAGATCATGCACAGACCAAATTGCCACCATGAGAATTATCATTGAGCAGTCTCTGGAGTGGCAGACCCCCTTGTACGCAGTATTTGTGGATTTCCAGAGGCCATTTGACAGCATCGACAGAGATACCATCTGGAAACTCATGCACCACTATGGCTTCCCACCCAAGTTTGTTGCCATCATCCAGCAACTCTACGAGGATGCCACATGCCAGGTCGTCCACGATGGGAAGCTAACGAAGCCCTTCACTGTACAAACCAGCGTCCGTCAGGGGTGTCTACTATCGCCAACAATTTTCCTGATGGTCGTTGACTGGATAATGCGGCAGTCTACAGACGGCAAAGAGACAGGAATCCAGTGGACTTTCACCAAGCAACTGGAAGACCTGGACTTTGCCGACATCAGCCTTCTGTCCCACAAACAGCAAGACGCACAAGAGAAGCTGTGCCGGGTAGCAGAAGAAGCAGGAAAGACAGGCCTCCAAATCAACAGAAAGAAAACAGAAGCCATGAGAGTCAACAACCAGCAACGAGACCCACTACAACTACAACAGGAAGACATCATTGAAGTTGACAAGTTTGTCTACCTCGGCAGTGTGGTCAGCAAAGATGGAGGTACAGATGAGGATATCAAGAGTCGCATCAATAAAGCCAGGCACACCTTTACTACGCTAAAGGCCTCTCTGGAATTCCTCTGCCCTCTCACTCCATAACAAGATCAGAATCTTCAACTCAAATGTGAAATCTGTCTTTCTGTATGGTTCTGAAACGTGGCGAACAACAAAGACAAACACCCACAAACTCCAAACATTTATCAACAGATGTCTGCGAAACATTGTGAACATCAGATGGCCAGATGTTATTGCCAACGCAGAACTGTGGAACAAGACCCAGCAAGTTCCAATAGAAATAGAAATCAGAAAACGGAAGTGGGGATGGATTGGCCACACCCTCAGAAAGTCTCCATCCAACATCACAAGACAAGCCCTTGAATGGAACCCTCAGGGCAAAAAAAGAGTGGGAAGACCAAGACAGACATGGCGAAGGAGTACCGGCGCGGAAGTAAAGGCCGCCGGAATGACGTGGGCCAAGCTGAAGAAGATCTCCCAAAACCGTGTCCGCTGGAAGAGTGTGGTTGCGGCCCTATGTTCCCCAGGGAATTCAGAGGACTAAGTCAAGTCAAGTTAGCCTGTTGGCCCATGGAGCAAAATTTGGCAACAAGGGGTCGCACACGATATTCAAAAAGTTAAAAGCAATGGCCAGGTTCAGGCCCAGGTACCCATAAAATATCTGGGGGAGTTAAAATATTAAAAAAAAACCCCAGTCAATATGCAGATCTCAGGACTGTCGTATCAATTTCATTTTTTAAATGAGACTGCATTTATGGCAATCTTGATGTCACCCAGCAGTGAGTTCCACAGCCGTACAGAACTAGGAAAAATGAATGTAAATGGCTGTCAATATTTGATGCAGGTATGGCATAAGATTGACCGCCACTCCTGGTGCTACTTTTATTCAATACTAGTTGTTCCATTGGGATATCAATTAGTTTAGCTCTGCCTTTGAAGAAGATATTAAGTTTGATAAAAGCTCTTCTCTCTTCTAAGGGTTTCCATTCTAATTTCCACATGTTTCTCCTAGTATTCCCTTTCTCTCTGACATGGTTCCCTGTTATGAACCATGCTGCTGTCTTCTGAATCTTTTCGAGGTTATCAATGTCCTTTAGATTGTAAGGATCCCAGACTGAGCAACCATATTCAGTACTGGTCTAACCAGTGTTTTGTAGCAGTCGTCCTTAACCTTTTTGGGGCAGTCGTTAATATTCCTGTATACGAAAGCTAAGATGTTTGCTTTCTTGCATACTAAATTGTAATGTTCTTTCCATTTGAGACAACTATGTATAATCACGCCTAAACATTTTGCAGCATTGGTTTCTTTAAGAATAGTGTTGTGAATAGAATATTCTGATCTAGTTGGTGAGCGTTTATTACATATATGCAACACTTGGCACTTCTGGGGATGAAATTCCATTTTCCAAGTTCTTTCCCACTCTTGTAAAGCGTTTAGATCTTCTTGTAGAATGCGTGTATCATTCTTGCTTCTGATTGTTCTATATACTAAGCTGTCATCTGCAAAAAGCCTTATAGTAGTTCCAGGAGAGAGATTTCTACTTATGTCATTTATATAAATTAAAAAAAAAACGAGGGCCCCAGAACAGTTCCCTGTGGTACACCTGACAAGACTGGTTTACAATGGGATGACGACCCTTCCACAACAACTTTATGCATTCTCCCAATGAGGAATGATCTAGACCATTTTAGCAAAGAACCGGCAATGCCGATGTGTTCTAATTTAAGCAGCAGGCTCTCATGGTCAACCTTATCAAAGGCTTTAGAAAAGTCTAATAAAATTGCATCAATTTGCTGTCTGTTGTTAAGACAGTTATTAAAATCATTGAGAGTTGTTATAAGTTGAGTCTAACTTGTTCGCTGTCTAAAACCATGCTGGGCGTTATTTAAGAAGTCATACTTGTCAAGATGGTCCATTATGCTACTATATAATGTGTTCAAGTAGTTTTGCTGATATGGATGTAAGAGATACAGGTCTATAGTTCTCTGCTTTTGTTTTGTCACCTTTTTTGAATAAAGGGACAATGCTAGCATCTCGCCACTCATCAGGTATTACTCCCTGGTCCAGTGAAGCTTGGAAATGTAGTTGATATACCTCACTCAATTCATTGGCACATAATTTTAAGACCTTGCCAGGAATGCAATCAGGACCAGTAGCTTTGTTTTCATTGATGTTGGTCAGTAACTTAAATACTCCTGCTTTGCTTGCTTTGATATTTTGCATTTCAGGGAGTTCATCATCATCCTTTAAAGTCGGACATTAATTAGAGGCTTGGGATTTGAGAAAACCGAACAAAACTGATTGTTTAGTAAACTTGCTTTTCCTTCAGGTCCTGTATTAGGTTATTCTGGTTATTTCTCAGGTCTGGAATCCCAATGTTGTCCTGTCTCTTACTCCTTATGTAAGACCATAATTTCTTGTTTTGATGATCACCTTCTGAAATCATCGAATTAACATAATTGGAGTGAGCAAGCGAACATTCTCTCTGACACCTTCTCTTAATATGTTTATACCTAATCAGTAATCTTTCTGAATTAGGGTGTAGTTTCAGTTTCTTAAAGAACCGATGTTTCCTTCTCAACAAACGTTTAGTTTTTGTATTAGTCCATGGCTGGTGGTTCTTGCTTGAAGTTATATTAGTTGGTGTGTTGTCATCCATAATAAATTCCAAGTTAGTTTTTATACAGTTATCTTATTACTGACGACCTTGAATATAATTTATGAGCAGATAATGTCGTAAAGTAGGATTTTCAAAGCCTGATTCTTCTTCCGAGTTAAGATTGTTGAAGCGCGAACATGAGGCAGATGACTGAGAAATTGCATTTGACCAAAGTGCTGTCCCTTGATGCTCTTCCTTCGGAGAATTCGATTGTGTGTGACAGCAATGGCGGGATAATTGTCATCTGAAATGTGTATTGCAACTTGCTACTTAAGACAAGAAAAAAGGAACGAGCGCACAGTGGTGTAATTCAGAGGTACTAAGATTACAGATTTCAAGAGAATCAGATTTATATCTTGACTCAAGGTACCTTTGTATGAGTTGAATTGGAGTCTTTCAGTGGGGTAAAGAAAGTTTTACCTAACCGGAGTGACGGAAAAATCAAAACTAGCGGTCGTGGCGTTGTGAACGATTTCATAACGGGCCAAACAAACGAATTCGTTAGTTGCAGGGTTGTACATCCTTAGCAGTATCTATAGGACAAATGTCCTGGACCACCCTGAAGTAATGGGACATTTGTCCTCTTCATAACAAAATCAATCGGACATTTTGAACGCAAGCCAGATTGAATGTAGCCTATATTAAGTTTTATGCACACAAAAATGGTATTACAAAAGCTGACTATATTCCTAGAGTGGGAAGCCATGTTTGGTAAACATACTATTACTAGTCCACACACACGCACAGTCACACACACAGAGGCAGTGTCTTTCCTAAATCACTATTCATTGCTAATGCTAGTATTCAAGTACAATATTGATTCATTTGGAGTCGTCTTTTTGGTTGAAGAGCATTCTTTTCCTTTTCTCTCCCCACTTTTCTGTCACCCTGAACACCCATTCTGATTCCCCCTTGACATCACTTGGTCCTTCCATTTGCACCCTCATCAGCATGGCCTGGTTTTCTGCTGTCAGTCTGTTCCTTTGACTTGTCAAAATCAAATTCTGAGTGCTGAACCCTCTTTCTACATCAGCTGTATGGACGGGCAGGGTGATGGCAAGCTGGGCCAGTTTCTTGAGGTTGGTGAACTCCAGCTGGTGGTAGCGGGCAATGAGCTGCCAGAGTGTCAAGGTGCTGTCCCTGGGGTACATCTGCTCCTTGACCGTTTTCTTGAGATTCCTTTCCAGTCTCTGCTTCAGCAACATGTGCCTACATGGCCTACAACACGTAACAAGTACAAGGCTTATCGCTCTTTAGACGCTTTACGCTAAAAATAACCCTGACACAAGCTGGCTGCCAGCTCTCAGCTGCGAGCCGTGTTCCTCGCTAGCTCAGCCTCTGCGAGTCAGGGAGGCAGAGTTGCAAGCCAACGAGCTAAAAATAGACCGCCACGGCTTGCCACTAAGCTTAGTGCCACTGCCAGTGGCCTAGTGATTCACTGGGCAGTGGGCTTACACTAAAGTTACAGACTGGAGTTCTGTACGACGGTCGGACTCAAATAATTATGCGGGCTTGATATAAACGGCCGGTGCCATGTCCGTGAGCATCGGAAAGCTATTGGACAGTGACCGCGTTTTCGGCAAAGTAATGGGACATTTGTCCTCTTCACTGCCAGTTATATCGGACATTTTGCATGTGCAATCGGTCTATGTCCGATGTCCGACATGGATGTACAACCCTGTAGTTGATTGCTGCAAGAGCACCCATCTTCATCATTTCTATTTTCTTATGTAGGATAACCGTGAGGGGTAAGGGTGGGGTTTCCGCCGAAAGGGGTAACAAGTACATGTCGGTTGATAGCTCGGTCCTTTTGTGTGTGTTGGGGGGGGGGGGGGGGGGGGGGGGCTAGAAGACATGTAATGCAATGTAATGGAGAATGAAGTCGATGTGGGAGGTGGGTGGCCGTTTGGATCGAGGTTTTAAAAACTTCAGCTGTGGTTGATGTTATGGCCTCAGATGGAAGCAGGGTTCGCGCTAGGATCTTTGAAAACCGGTACCGTGAGTTGCCATTTCAGAGATATCTTGACCAACCCCCCAAACATCGGTCCCAAAAAATCCAAACCGGTACGCACTGTGACAGAACGAAACTATTGAGGAGGGGGGGGGGGGGGGGGGGGGGGGGGGTGGGGGTTGTTTGGCAACAAAACTAAATCTAAATTGAACAAAAGACCTATATGAGCGCTAAGCGTAGGAACAAGAAAGAATAGCATGAATTTACGTCACACGAATGACGGTCCTGCAGAACAACAAACTGACAGTGACACAGGCGCTAGAAAAAAAACATACACACAAAATAAATAAATTCCTATTTCCTGCGTGGCTTCATGCCCAAGAAGCGAGTGGCAGCAGCACGGCAGTCAAAGTCTCTGAGAGATTTGCCATGGATGTTGTGAGTCTCATCAGTCTTGTTACGCGTTCCTCATTCAGTCGGCTCCTGCCCTCTGTCTTGACCATGTTCTGTACACTGAATCCTCTCTCAGCTGTCACACTGGACACAGTCTGGATACTGTATAGCCAGGTTTCCGATGGCGATTCTACAGGACATGGAGAAGCTATCATCAAGGACCGTACAGCAAACGGTCCCTGCTATCATCACCACCGTAACCACCAAGGGTGAATTGGCTGAATCCAGCCTTTGTGCGCGGGGGGCCATTGATAACAGCAGCAAAGTGGCGAGTCAGCACCTCATATCATCAGCTGCATAAACATCCAGTGGGCCGGGGGTTGGGAGTGGAGGGAGGGTAGCGCTGACCAGGAGACTAGGCCCCGATTAGTCATTGTGAAATGAAGCCACTGTAGTGCTGAGAAGAGCGCAACGCTCTATTCTTTGACAGTAAAGCTTGCTGTTCTGCACGCTAAAGAGGTTGGCGCCAAAGAGGTGTCGGGCGATTGCAAGAGTTCGTCGGAACAGGGACCGTACTTTGCTGTACGGTCCCTGGTCGGAACAAAGATAGTTCGCCCTACGGACAAAGACTCGGAAGGGATGCGAAGGGGTGGGTGCGTGGGTACAGGCGCATGACTTTTAGTGCCTTTCCGAAATTGTCACGTCAGACTTCTTTTTTTTCAGACGGAAATCTAATCGGTCACTGGCAAACAGAATCGGTCCGTGGTACCGGCAGCTTCGAAAATTTTCGGTATTTCCTGTTTACAACCGGTAAAATACCGGCAATTACCGGTTATCGCGACCCTGGGAAGGTGGGTGCCATCTCTTGGTACTCAAATGTTTTAAATGTGCATGTAAACGCGTGCATTAGTGTGTTGCTGTCCATATCTGTTAATGATTTCTAGCACAATAGATTGTGCCCTTTGCATTCTGCCTGCCACCAACTGTGTGAGGTACTTTCCACTGTTCCGTCTCACGTCCAGTCAGCGGTTTTGGTGGCTGGCATAATGCACTGTTGCTGAAGAGGCACTACTGCATCTGAGCCATTTTAGTGATGTTTAGTGGTGCAACCTAGTAGGACACCATCTGCTTGCCACTGTACTGATGATAAATAATTGCTGATAATAGTAACTTGTGTCGTTCATGATTGGCGTAAATGTTGATGGCACCAGCTGTCCACTGTGTTACTGTCCAGTAGTGTCATTGACTTGTGTGATCCCAATTTGAGGGACAAGAACATCAACAGGTCCCTAACATCACAAGACAATAAGTCCCTTTTCTACACAGCAGTATGCTTTGGTATTCTCTGGCTATGAAAAATTTGGGCCAGTGGTCAGGCCCTGATTGGCTGCTTTAATTGATTGACCTTTTCTCCCCCTTCTTTTTAGAGAGAGCATGTGTACATTTTAAATCAACATTGCGGTGATTCATGAACACTTTGCTGTGTGGTAGATGTGGCTAAAAAGATAAAGCTTAATACTTCCCCCAGACTCTGCACCTCTGTGTCTGTTTCTGGTCTCCATTTCTGAACTTTCCTCACCTTCTCCACTCCAAACTTTCTCTGACTGACTTAGTGACATCCACTGGGGAAGAGTTTGTGGAACTGGAAATTTTATGTTTGTTATTTTGTTGAATATTCACTTTTTGAAAATTGTACTCTGAATTTTCCATTGTTTTGCATCAGCTCTACGTGTTTATTTGTGTTTAGGATTTAAAATTTTTTCCGTTTGTTTCTTCTTTGTCCAGCCTGATACCTGTGCACAATGAGTGAAGAGGCCCATAGGGCATTTCTGGCTGGTCAGGTGCCATTGCACCCCCATTCTGCAGCAGATCCAGGCCATGTCGCAGATGTACCCCAACTACCAGGGCCTGGACAGGGGTATCCCCTCCCAGGACAAGCAGGACAGGTGCCAGGATCCAACAGTCTGATGCCCATGGCTGCCGGTGACAGCAGCGTGCCAGCAGATGACGTGTCTCTGGACATTGCCCCAAAAAGGCCTTCAAGAATCAACAAGGTGTGAGAATATCTTGAAGTTTTTAATTTTTTTAGGAAAAGGGTCGTCTAAAGCTTGATTGTAATTTGTATGTGTTTACAGTTTGGAGACAGTTTAAAGACAAATGTTTTATACAATTTTATGAACTAAAACAAAAATATATTGTCAGTTATTATGAATAATTTTCATTTTCATAGGACTATCATGAATAGTTTTTCTTAATTATTGTCATATTTTGTTGTTTGCTTCTTTTTAAATTTTTTTTTATTATCATCATAATTTTAAGAGTACTCATATAAAATAATGCCTGTTCTTGATTAGAAACAAAGCTGTAAGCACTTTCCAATGCATTATCAAGTACACGGAACAGGCTGCCTACCTTGGTAGAGCGGACTGAAGAATGCCTGCTGGTGCTGCATTCAGTTGTTTTCCAGTGTCATTCAGTCACTATCAGTTGCTCTACTTTTTTTTTTTTGACTTCTCATGCGGAGATGCGTACTGTATGATGTGTTACCCATACTAACAAACTCAAACCGTGCGTTCTCGTAAGAAAGTTGGCTATGGAATTTTATGTGTGTGCAAGATATGTGTTCACACACAGGACCTTGGTTTATGTTCTCATTCGTGGCACTTGTAAAGTGTTTATAACTTTTTGACATAGATTTATCATTGCTAATGAGTGCCTCGGTGATACTTTTCAGTTGAAAATTACACAGATAACCATTAAAGATAGCAGCAATGATAGTAAATCCGTTAAAAGAAAGTCTGTCTTTCTGTTTTAACCAGTCAGGTTTTTTTTCTCCATTTATTGATTTTGTAAAGTCTGTTGAGATTGAAGGGTTGATTGTACTTGTATTTTCTACCATTCTGTTGTTCAAAAGAATGTGTATTTTTTTGCCCAGTTACACAGCTCATTATTGGACATGTCCATAACAGAATTTTATATCTAGATGTAGTGAATGAAGTGATAAAAGTTATATATTTTTTAAACGTTGAACACCAAGAGCATTCATAGACTACTTTCTTGAAAAGGTACAAATCTGTTTTCCCCGGGGAAAAAAGGAATAAATCCTTAATTAAATGTTCAAGAGGGAGTTCGTTGCTTTGGTGTGCGATTTGTTTTTCATACATTGAAATTTTAGTTCCGTTTTATTTTAACAATTTCTCATTAATATATGTATCCTGTAGATTACTCAGTTTTAAATTCTAATAGTTTGAAGATATAATGGTTTACCATACTTATATTTGCATTGTGAAGAAAGGTGCATAAACTAACAGAAACAGTCTCTGTGCTTATGACAGTGAGGAGGTGTTCTCCACCTACAAGTACCGAGAGGTGGTGAAGGGATGCCTGGCCCATCCTGGTGACATTGTGGAGGCTGCGCCTCTTGCTGTGAGTGTTTTGATTGTTAGCAGTTCCAAGAATATTGCGTAGGGGCTGTTTGTGTGGATGGATCTCCTCCCTGTTTATAACTGCTAAACATGGAAAAAGTTTCAAAGATTCATATTATTGGAATTTGCTCTGCGCTACTGTAATGTTCAGGGTATGTACAGCAGTTCTAGTATGTATGTATTCATACATACACACATTTCCAAATGTTCAGTTTTAGTGCGGTGGATTTGTACTTCTGAAATCATATTGTAAGTTTTTAAAAAATGACAGTTCTTAAATGGTAAGTAAATTCTACAACTTCTTGAGGCACTGCATCCTGACCTCCGAAAGAAGCTCCTGAAATTAAATTTTACAGTTTTATGTAACTATCTGTTACACTTGCGCACACACACACACACACACACACACACACACACGCACACCATTACATGTACAGCTGAGTGCGCACGTATCAATTTATGTTAATATGTCTCTACTTTTCATAACTTTTGTTATTTTACTTGTAGTCAGACTTAAGATCTGATACTGAAACATAATAGTTTTTAGTTGTCCATGTTTTCTCATCCACTGTGTGTGTGTGTGTGTGTGTGCGCGCGCACACACACGTATGCGCACACATGTCCAAAATCTTCAGAATGCCACGTTAACCAGATTAAGATTAGTTTTAATTACGAAAAGATTAGCTGTTAATGTATGAGTCAAGTCAGTTGTGGTGCAAGGTTTGGAAAAAAATTGGGTAACTAAAATAAAGAAAATAGGCTTTGAGTCTTGGACCAGAATTGGTCAATAGATCATTCAATGTTGATATATCTGTTCCTACCTTGATGTTTGCTTTCACCGATAGTCGTCATGAAAAAGGGAAGCATTGACACAAAACTGTTGGTGTATATTTTTCCCTCAAAGTAAGGGATGTAAAGCACCAGCAAACTAAGACATTGTATTGTGTGCTGTATATATTCATAACAGGCATTTTGCTTAGAGTTTTTAATTTTATATTTCCAAATTTTGTCCATAATTCCTTGCTTTGAGATTTTCAAATGTTAATTCATAAAGGTCAAGTCAGTCAGTTGTGGTGCGACCCTTGTTGCTAAATTTGCTCCAGGGGCCAACAGTCTGAGTCGCACTGTTTTATGTTATTTTATTTACTTTTTGACATGCGCGCTGGTGACCTACTCGTTTTTGAGTGAACCGGTTTTTTAGGAAGAAGAAGAAGAGGGTCAAGTGATGAATGTCATTATGGTAGTAAATTAGAATTCGTCATTAGTGTTCGATCTATGTGGTCATTGTAAGATCAGTTGGTTTTAAGAATTAAAGATTTAACGTCTGCTTTCTTTGGCTTACAACCCTCCGCGGGGGGTTGCGACCTTGTCGTGGTCGGAGGGCTTGCGCGGGTCCAGTGATCCCTTAGGCTTTGCTGGCGGGGGCATCAATACTTGGGAGATAGGCTGGTTTTTTCACACTGCTTGTAGGCCTGGAGGTGGAAGATGCTGTATGGCCTAAGCGAAACGTGGTAAGAGTTGATGCCCTGGTAGGGCTTCCCATGTCATGATAGGCTAAGGGTGAGGATTCCTGACTAAGGTAACCCGCCTTTCTCCTTTTCTTGTTTTCTGCCTTCCCAATTTTGGGCCCTTTTTTATCTTCGTCTCCCCTTCAAGTCTTCTTTTACACACTCCTTTTCTCTTGTGGTCTCCTTAAGATCCGCCGCGTTTGCCGTGCGGTGCGACCTGTGTCGGAGGGGAATGAGATCCTGGTGGTTTGAGAGAGCCAGCGCTCTCAACACATCACTTTGGCTCGGACCTCTCCTAGACAGGGGGGTAACTTTGGCCCGGGTGTTTCTAATCGGCTCCCTTCTTGGGTGGGTCAGAAGGCAGTTCCTGGGCCAGTGACCCTGCAGTGCTCAGTTCTGTCCGGGAGTTGGCGATCAGGGGGTAGGTGGTGGTTTCTGTTGTCGTAATCTCTCCCAAGCCTGGAAGGGGGCAACCTGTTTTGGCCCTGGCCCCTTTGTTGGACTCCAAGGTGGGGTGGGGGGCGGTTTTTAAGGGAACGGGGGAATTTGAATTCCAAAACCAAAATTTTTTTTAAAATTTTTGTGTTCCAAGTTTTTGTGGTGGCTGAATGGATGTAGAGTAAGGTCTTGTTTCTGCTTTTGTTTTGTCACCTTTTTTGAATAAGGGACAATGCTAGCATCTCGCCATCATCAGGTTTATCCCTGGCCCAGTGAAGCTTGGAAAAATGTAGTGATATACCTCACTCTTCATTGGCACATAATTTTTAAGGACCTTGCGGGAAAAGCAATCGGACAGTAGTTTTGTTTTCATTGGTGGTAGTAACTTAAATACTCCTGCTTTGCTTGTTTTGATATTTTGCATTTCGGGATTTTATCATCACCTTAAAAAGTCGGCTTTAAATTAGGGGTTTGGGGTTTTGAGAAAACCGAACAAAAGATTGTTAGTAAACTTTTTTTTCCCTTCAGGGTCCTGTTTAGGTTTTTGGTTATTTCTCAGGTCTGGAATCCCATTTGTCCTGTTCTTACCCCTTATGTAAGACCATAATTTTTTTTTTTGATGATACCTTCGAATCATCAAATTAAACTTTAATTGGATGGCAAGCGACTTTCTCTCTGACACCTTTCAAATATGTTTATCCTTCAGTAATCTTTTTTGAATTAGGGTTTAGTTTCAGTTTCTTAAAGAACCGTTTTTTCCCTTTCTCAACAAATTTTTTAGTTTTTGTTATTTTTGGGTGGTGGTTCTTCTTAATTTTTAAAAAAACCCCCCCCAAAAAAAAATTCCCAATTTATTTTTATACAGTTTTCTTTTACTGACGACCTTAATATAATTTTGAGCGAAAATGTCGTAAAGTAGGATTTTCAAACCCTGATTCTTTTCCGGTTAAGTTTGTTGAAGGCGAACATGAGGGTGACTGGAAATTGCTTTTGCCAAAGGCTGTCCTTGATGCTTTTCCCTTTCGGAGAATTCGATTGTGTGTGCAGCAATGGGGGGGATAATTTCATCTGAAATGTGTTTTGCAATTCTATTTAAAGACAAGAAAAAAGGAAAACGGGCACAGTGGTGTAATTCAGAGGTATAAGTTTACAGATTTAAAGAGATTCAGATTTATTTCTTGCTCAAGGGACCTTTGTATGAGTAAATTGGAGTTTTCAGTGGGGTTAAAAGAAGTTTTACCTAACGGAGTGAGGGAAAAAATAAAAACTAGGGTCGTGGCGTTGTGAACGATTTCATAAGGGGCCCCCAAACAAAAGGGAATTTCGTTAGTTGCAGGGTTTTTACATTTAGCGTATTTGGAAAATGCCCTGGACCCCTAAAGTAATGGGACTTTTGTCCTCTCATAAAAAAATCAATGGACATTTTGACGCAAGCCAGTTGAGGGCCCTTATTAGTTTTTGCACACAAAAAATGGTATTCAAAAGTGACTATTTTCCCTAGAGGGGAAGCCATTTTTGGGTAAACATACTATTACTAGCCACACACCGCCCGTCACACAACGAGGCGTGTTTTTCCCAAAATCATTTCATTGCTAATGTAGTATTAAAGTACAAATATTGATCATTTGGAGTCGTTTTTTTTTGGAAGAGCATTTCTTTTCCTTTCTCTCCCACTTTTCTGTCACCCTGAACCCCATTCTGTTCCCCTTGAATCATTTTGGTCCTTCTTTTTGCACCCCCATGCTGGCGGGTTTTCTGCTGTCAGTTTTCCTTTGACTTGTAAAAATCAAAATTCTGAGTGCTAAACCCTTTTTAAAATTCAGCTGTATGGACGGGCAGGGTGTGGCAAGCGGGCGTTTTTGAGGTTGGTGAACCCCCAGTGGTGGTAGCGGGCAATGAGCTGCGAGGTAAGGTGCTGTCCTGGGGTCATCTGCCCCCTTGCCCTTTTTTCTTGAGTTTCCTTTCCGTCTCTGTTTCGAAAATGTGCCTACATGGCTAAAAAACCCGTAAAAGTACAAGGCTTACGCTTTTTTGACGCTTTACGCTAAAAATAACCCTGACAAAAGCTGGTGCCAGCTCTCGCTGCGAGCCGTGTTCCTCGCTAGCTGCCTCTGCGAGTAGGGAGGCGAGTTGCAAGAACGAGCTAAAAATGGGCCCCCACGGCTTTGCCACAAAGTTGGCCTGCGGGCCTGTGATTACTGGGCAGTGGGTTTTCACTAAAGTTCAGATGGATTTTTGTACGACGGGGATCAATAATTATGCGGGCTTGAATAAGGCTGCCATGCCGTAATCGGAAATTTGGGCAGTGCCGGTTTTGGGCAAAGTAATGGGCATTTGTTTTTTATCCCCTTAACACATTTTCACCCCCCCTTACCCCCCCCCCCCCCTATTTTTTTTTTTCTGCAAGGCCCCCCATCTTCATCTTTTTTTTTTCTTAGTAGGAAACCCCGTGAGGGGTAAGGGGGGGTTTCCGCCGAAAGGGGTAAAAAGTACATGTCCGGTTGTAGCTCGGTCCTTTTGTGTGTGTTGGGGGGGGGGGGGGGGGGGGGGGCTAGAAGACATGAATGAAATGAAAGGGAAAGAAGTCGATGGGGAGGTGGGGGCCGTTTGGATCGGGGTTTTTAAAAATTCAGCTGGGTTGATGTTATGGCCTCAGATGGAAGCAGGGTTCGCGCTGGATCTTTAAAAACCGGGGTACCGTGAGTTCCCATTTAGAGATATCTTGACCAACCCCCCAAATCGGCCCCCAGAAAATCCAAAAACCGGAAAGCACGTGACGAACGAAACTATTGAGGGGGGGGGGGGGGGGGGGGGGGGGGGGGGGTTTGTTTGGCAACAAAACTAAATTAAAATTGAACAAAAGCCTTTTGAGGTAAGGTAGGAACAAAAAAAGAATAGCATGAATTTAGTCCACGAATGACGGCCCTGCAGAAAAAACAAACTGCAGTGACCGGGTAGAAAAAAAACATACACACAAAATAAATAAATTTCCCTATTTCCTGCGTGGTTCATGCCCAAAAAGCGAGGGGGGGGCAGCACGGCGTCAAAGTCTCTGGGTTTTTTCCCATGGATTTTGAGTTATCAGTTTTTTTGCGTTCCTCATTCGTCGGTCCTGCCCTCTGTCTTGCCCCATGTTTGTACACTGAACCCTCTCTCAGCTGTCACATGGAACAGTCGGGATACGTTAGCCAGGTTTCCGAGGGCGTTTTAAAGGGAAATGGAAAAGCATCTAAGGCCCGTACAGCAAGGTCCCTGCTATCCACCACCGTACCCCCCAAGGGTAAATTTGGCTGAATAGCCTGTGCGGGGGGGCCCATGTAACGCGCAAAGTGGCGGTCAGACCCTCATTCTCAGGAAAAACTTCCGGGGCCCGGGGTTGGGGGTGGGGGAGGGTGCGCGACCAGAGACTGGCCCCGATTAGCATTGTAAAAGAACCCCTGTAGTGTGAGAGAGCGCAACGCTCTATTCTTTGCAGTAAAGCTTGCTGTTTGCCGCAAAAAGAGGTTGGCCCCAAAGAGGTGCGGGGATTGCAAGAGTTCGTGGAAACAGGGCCGTACTTTGCTGTCGGTCCCTGGTCGGAACAAAGATGTTCCCCCTACGGAAAAAGACTGGGAAGGGAGCGAAGGGGTGGGTGCGTGGGTACGGGCGCAGACTTTTGGCCCTTTTCCCGAAATTGTCACGCAGTTTCTTTTTTTTTTCAGACGGAAATTAATCGGTCATGGCAAACAGAATGGTCGTGGTCGGCAGCTTCGAAATTTTCGGTTTTCCTGTTTACAACCGGTAAATTCCGGAAAATTTTCCGGTTTCGCAAACCCTGGGAAGGTGGGTCCCTTCTTGGTATAAAATTTTTTAAAATGTGCATGTAAACGCGTGTTGTGTGTTGCGTCCATTCTTTTAATGTTTTTAGCAAAAATGTTTGTCCCCTTTGCATTCTGCCTGCCACCAACTGTGTGAGGTACTTCCCTGTTCCGTTCACGTCCAGTCAGGGGTTTTTGGTGGTGGCAAAATGCATTTTGCTGAGGGGCATACTGCATCTGAGCTTTTTAGTGTGTTTGTGGTGCCCCTAGGTAGGACACCTCTGCTTGCCATGTCGAGATAATAATTGCTGATAATGAAAATTGTGTGTTCTGTTGGCGTAAAGTTGTGGCCCCAGTTTCACTGTGTTATGTCAGTAGTGTATTGACTTGGTGCCCCAAAGTGGGGACAAGAACATCAACAGGCCCCTAACTCACAGACAATAAGTCCCTTTTTACACAGCAGTAGCTTTGGTATTTTGGCTAAAAAAATTTGGCCAGTGGTCGGGCCCCTGTTTGGCTGCTTTATTGATTGCCCTTTTCTCCCCTTCTTTTTAAGAGGCATGTGTACTTTTTAAAATCAACATTGCGGTGTTCATAAACCCTTTGCTGTGGGGTAGATGTGGCTAAAAAAGAAAAAGCTTAATACCCCCCCAGACTTGACCCTCGGGGCTGTTTTGGTCTCCATTTTTAAACTTTCCTACCTTCTCCACTCCAACTTTCTCTGACTGACTTATGCACCCACTGGGGAAGGTTTGTGGAACTGGAAATTTTATGTTTTTTATTTTGTTGAAATTCACTTTTTGAAAATTGTATCTGAATATCCATTTTTTTGGGCATCAGTTTAGTGTTTATTTGTTTTTTGGATTTAAAAATTTTTTCCGTTTGTTTCTTTTTTGCCCCAGCCGATCCCTGTGCACAATGGGAAGAGGCCCATAGGGCATTTCTGGCGGGTAGGCCCCTTGCCCCCCATTCGCGGATCCAGGCCATGTCGCAGAGTCCCAATACCCGGGGCTGGACAGGGGTATCCCCCCCCAGGAAGCGGACAGGTGCCAGGACCCAACAGTTGATCCCCATGGCTGCGGGGGTGAAGCAGGTGCCAGAGTGACGTGTCTCTGGACATTCCCCCAAGAAGGCCTTCAAGAATCAACAAGGTGTGGAATATTTTGAATTTTTTTAATTTTTTTGGGAAAAAGGGTCGTCAAAAGTTTGTTTGTAATGTATTTGTTTCATTTTGGGAGACGTTTAAAGACAATTTTTTATACATTTTTATAAAACTAAAACAAAAAAATATTGTCAGTTATTATGAATAATTTTCATTTTCATAGGACTATCTGAATAGTTTTTTTAATTATTGTCATTTTTTGTTGTTTGCTTCTTTTTAAATTTTTTTTTTTATCTTTAAAATTTTAAGATTTAAAATATAAATAATCCCTGTTTTGTTTGAAAAAAAAGCTGAAAGACTTTCCAATGCTTATCAATACAGGAAACGGCGCCTCCTGGGTAGAGCGGATGAAGAATGCCTGCTGGTGCTGATTCAGTTGTTTCGTTTCTTCAGTCCTTCAGTTGCTTATTTTTTTTTTTTTGACTTTCATGCGGGATGCGTACGTATGATGTGTTACCATACTAAAAACTCAAACCTTTTGCGTTCTCGTAAAAAAATTTGGTAGGGATTTTATGTGGTGCAAGTATGTGTTCCAACAGGCCCTTGGTTTTGTTCTCATTCGTGGCATTTTGAAAAAGTGTTTTAACTTTTGCATAGTTTTACTTTGTAATGGTGCCCGGTGATACTTTTCAGTTGAAAATTACCGAAAACCTTTTTAAAGTAGCACCCAATGATAGTAAATCCGTTTAAAGAAGTCTGTCTTTCTTTTTTTTAACCCGTGGTTTTTTTTTTTCCATTTTTGATTTTGAAAAAGTCTGTTGAGTTTAAAGGGGGTTGATTGTATTGTATTTTCTCCCCTTCTGTTGTTCAAAAAGAATGTGTTTTTTTTTTCCCCGTTACACAGCTCTTTATTGGACAGTCATAACAAAATTTTATATCTGATGTAGTAAATGAAGTGATAAAAGTTATTTTTTTTTAAAACCGTTGAACACCAAGGCTTCATAGATACTTTCTTGAAAAAGGTACAAATTGTTTTCCCGGGGAAAAAAAAGGAATAAATCTTAAATTAAAATGTTAAAGAGGGGGTTGTTGCTTTGGTGTGCGATTTGTTTTTCATCATTGAATTTTGTTCCTTTTTTTTTTTAAACATTTCCTTAATATATGTATCCTGTAGTTACCGTTTTAAATTCTAATATTTTGAGATAATTTTTTCCATTTATATTTGCATTGTGAAGAAAGGGTGCAAAAAACTAACAAAACGTCTCTGTGCTTTAACGGAGGAGGGTTTCCCTACAAGTCCCGAGGGTGGTGAAGGGATCCCTGGCCCTCCTGGGGGGCATTGTGGGGGCTGCGCTCTTGCTGTGAGTTTTTTGATTGTTAGCAGTTCAAAAATTTTGCGTAGGGGTGTTTGTGGGTGGTTTTCCCCCCCTGTTAAAACTGCAAAACAAAAAAAATTTTCAAAATTCATATTTTTGGGAAATTGCTCTGCGCTCTGTATTTTCAGGGTATGTCAGCGTTCTAGTATGTATGTATTCATACATACACCATTTCCAAAGTTCGTTTTAGGGCGGGGATTTGTCTTCTGAATCATATTTTTAAGTTTTAAAAAAGCATTTCTTAAATGGAAAGAAAATTTCTACAATTTTCTTGGGCACGCATCCTGCCTCCGAAAGAAGCCCTGAATTTTAAATTTTTTCTTTTTATGAAACTATTTGTACACTTGCGCAAACACAACACCCACCCACACACCGACACCATTACTTGTACAGTGGTGCGCCGTATCAATTTATGTAATATGTCCTACTTTTCATAATTTTGTTATTTTTTGTGTCGACTTAAGATCTGATACTGAAACAAAAATATTTTTTAAGTTGTCCATGTTTTCTCATCCACTGTGTGTGTGTTGTGTGTGTGCGCGCGCACCCACGTAGCGACCAGTCCAAAATTTAAAAAAAGCCACGTTAACAGTTAAGATTAGTTTTAATTCGAAAAGATTGCTGTTAATGTAAGGTTCAAGTCAGTTGTGGTGAAAGGTTTTGGGAAAAAAAATTGGGACTAAAAAAAAAGAAAATAGGCTTTGAGTCTTGGCCCGAATTGGAAATTGTTCATTAAATGTTGATATATCTGTTCCTCCCCTCTGATTTGCTTTCCCCGATGTGTCATGAAAAAGGGAAGCATTGAAAAACTGTTGGTTTTAAAATTTTTTCCCCTCAAAGAAGGGGAGAAAAGCCCAGAAACTAAGACATTGTTTGTGTGCTGATATTTTCAAAACGGATTTTGCTTGGGTTTTTTTAATTTTTATTCCCCAAAATTTTGCCCCATTATTCCTTGCTTTGAGATTTTCAAATGAAAATTAAAAAAGGGTAAAGTCAGTCATTGGGGCCCCCCTTGTTGCAAATTTGCCCCCGGGGCCAACAGTCTGGTGCATTTTTATGTTATTTTATTTTATTTTTTGACTGCGCGTGGGACCTACTCGTTTTTGATTTTGAACCGGTTTTTTGGGAAGAAGAAGAAGGGTAAAGTGTGAATGCATTATGGTAGAAATTAGAATTCGTCATTAGTGTTCGATCATGTGGTCATTGTAAGATCATTGGTTTTAAAAATTTAAAAAGATTAAGTCTTTTCTTTGGCTTAAAACCTGGGGGGGGTTGGACCTTGTCGTGGTGGGGAGGGCTTGCGGGGGTTCCAGTGCCCCTTAGGCTTTGCTGGGGGGGCATCAATATTGGGAGATAGGGGGGGTTTTTCCATGCTTGTAGGCCTGAGAGGTGAAGATGCTGTAGGCCCTAACGAAAGGGGTAAGAAGTTGACCCCCTGGTGGGGCTTCCCATGTCGATAGGTAAGGGTGAGGATCCTGATAAGAGAAACCCCCCCTTTTCTCCTTTTCTTTTTTTCTGCCTTCCTAATTTGGCCCTTTTCTTTTCTTTCCCCCTTCAAGTCTTCTTTTACACACTCCTTTTCTCTTGTGGTCTCCTTAAGATCCCCCGCGGTTTGCCGTGCGGTGCGACCTGGTCGGGGGGGAATGAGATCTGGGGGTTGAGAGAGCCAGCGCTCTAAAACATCCTTTGGCTCGGCCCTTTCCTAGCAGGGGTACATTTTGGCCCGGGTGTACAATGGCTCCCTTTTTGGGGCTGGGTCAAGAAGGCAGTTCCCTGGGGCCAAGGAAACCTGCAGTGCTCAGCTCCTGTCCCGGGGTTAGCAGATCAGGGGGGAAAGGGGTTTGGGGGTTTTTCTGTTTGTCGTTATCTCCCCCGAACCCGGGAAAGGGGTCAAGACATTGGTTTTTTGGCCCTGGCCCTTGTTGGTCCAAGGTGGGTGGGTAAGGGGGGGTAAATTAAAATAAACAAAATAGGGCTTTTTAAAAAAAATTCCCCCCCCAAAGGAAGAGGAAGGCAGCACCCTGTTTCGGGGGGATTTCGGGTGACAGTGATTCAGTACTGAGGTAGACAAAGGACAGGTTTTGGGGTTTCTGGCTGAATGGAAGGGACGGAGCAGGAAAGCCCCCTTTCGCTCTGACCCCTTTTTTGCTATCCAGAAGGGTTTTTCAGGGTTTTAGCGGGGGTGCCCTCAATCCATCAAAAGATTCAAAATGGTATTCCTCATTAATGTAGAAAAAAAAAACAGTCGAACAGCTGCTAAAAGGCAACGAAACTTGTGGACAGGGAGATCAAGGTAACTCCCCACAAACAGTTAAATTCATCGAAAGGCGTGTTTCGCTCCCGGGATTTTCGGGTGTCCAGAGGAGAGATCAAATCGGAGCTGGCGCCCCAGGGTTGGACGGAGGTGCGCAGGGTGACTAAAGAAGGGTGCAGAAAGGGGCCCCAACACCCCTTTTGACATTCTGCAACCCTGTGCTGCCCGATCAAAAAAGTGGGCCCCCCCGAATGTTCGGGTTCAGCTGTATGTGCCGTCCCCGTTGGGGCTTTGGTGCCAGAGTTTGGCCATGTCAGGACCTGTTCTGGGGGAGGTGTGTGGATTTGTGCAAGGCAACCATGTTTCCCCGTGCAAAGATCCGGAAATTGGTAACTGCGGTGGCGACCACCCCTCCTCTTCACGAAATGTCCTCTTTGGATTCAAGAATCTGCTATCCCGTGTCAAAACGGAAAAGTCTCATTTTTTGAAGCCCGGGGGGAAAAGGTTGTGGGCATAGACGCCCACAGCTTCTTCCTATGCTTCGGCTGTAAAAAAATTCCCCGTTTTTAGGTCAGTCTGCTGCCAGAGATGAATTCTTTTTTCAAGCATTTAAGTAAGATTGTCGGTTCTGGTGGTGAGGTCCACCACCTTCCCAACCCAAATGAATGCCCCTGGTGGAGGCAAAAAACCCCCCCCCTCAGACTGCCCCGCAGTCTACAACATTGCTGTGGGCAGATTAAAAAGCCAGCACCCCCCAACCCCGAACTCCCGTCCAGTGCCCGTGGGGCAGGGGGTTCAACCCCGTGTGGGGAGGTGGGATGGGAAGAAACCTCCCCATTCCCAAACCAGACTTCTTTGCCCGTTGGAAGTCTGCCGCGGTCTGAGCCCCAAAACCTCCAGTGAAGCGAAAACAAAATTTGCTCCTTGGAGGCAGCGTTGATGAGGAGATGACCCGATCTCTCTCCTTTTCCCCTCTGCACCCTGGATAGTACAATATTCCATTGGAATATGTGGACTAAATTTTCCCAAATTCGAGGAGCTGCAGCTTCTGGTATCTATAAAACCTTCCGTCGTGGTCTTCAGGAAATCAAATTTAAAGCCCGAAGACCTTTTCTTTTCTGGGGTTTAAAATTTTTTCAAAACCTGCACAAACCATCCAGTTGGGATGTCGGGCGGTTTTTTGCCCCTTTTCCTACATAAAACTTTTTGTTAGTCCTGTCCTTTGTCTACCCCCCTTCAGGCTTTTAGCTGCGAGGTCACTCTCCCAAGATTTTGACAATCTGTTCCCTTTATCTCCCCCCTTCTGTCCCCGGGTTTTTCGTCAGGACCTTGTCGTCTGATAGGAGAACTTCCTCGCCCTTTTTTGCTGTTGGGGGACTTTACGGTCCAATCCTCTTTGGGGTAGTGCCGGTCGTCACCCCGAGGCTGCTGATTGAGGATGTCCTTTCGGATTTTGGGTTTGTGTTGTCTGAACGACGGATCTGCAATTACCCCCACTCTTCCCGGTTCCTTTGTTTTAGTTTTTTGGGTTTGGCCCTCGCGGTCTGGACTATGGTGGTCTGCCTGCGATCTGCACGGAAGGACCATTTCCCCTGTTTACTACAACCCGTCTTATGAACCGTTCTGTCTCTAACATCTAAAAACAAGAAAACCACTGGGTCTATTTGCAACCCCTATTTTTAAAGAATTTCCCGGCACTGTTTTCTTCGAGTCCCGGGCCCAGCTGAAACAGACTAACACTTGATCAAGTGGCTAAGCTTGTATTCCAGGTCTTCCGATAAACTCAAATGCCAAAAAAAACCCCGGTTGATTCGATGCCACAAATTCCAAAATAGAAAACGGGTCAGGTCAGGTGTACCAAAGGGCCCTTGGGGGCCCCAAAAGCTCGAGCCCTCAAAAACTCCCTGCTAAATCTGACCACTTTTAAAAACAGTAAACGGCGGTCCTGGGGAAGCTTTGCTCCGGCTGACATCAAAACTTCCAGAAAAAAAGTGTGGACATCATTAAGAAAAACAAAGGGGAAAAAACACCCGTCCCCCTTGCCATCCAAGTTTTGGATTCTTTTAACAGGAAGAAAGCAGTTGCTAAACTGCTTGCTTTAACCATTGAAAAGAATTCCCCTTTCAATAAATCAGCCACTTTTGTCAAAAAAAAAGCCCTAAAAGAAAAATCACCCCGCAACTTTTCGTCGACAAAATGGAAGACTCAATCTTCCCTTTTACATTAAACGAGCTGAAAATTTCCCCGCTTTTTTGCGCGATTCCTCTCCCGGTATGAGAAAACCCTTATCGCTGTTAAACATCTTCGCTGAAGGGCGACTATGCTAAGGGCTACAAATGTGTGGATAAGGTTTTTTTCCCCCCTCTTTGGGGAAAAGCCCCCATTTTCCTCCCAAAAAGGAAAGATCTTTTAAAACCTTCAAATTACCCTCCATGCTTTTACCAGTGTGTTTGTAAATTGATAGAAAAAAAGGTCAAAGCTAGGTATGTGGAAACTTGAAACCCATGGCCTTTTGGCGAAAGAACAGTGTGGTTTCGCAAACTCGGACTACCGTTGACCCTTTGATTCGTCTGGAATCCACTTCGGAACGCCTTTTGAAAAAAACGCATGCAGTGGCAATTTTTTTTGATTGAGAAAGGTTCGATACACCCGGAAGTGGGGGGGGATACTTCATGATCTCCCCGATCGGGTTTTTGAGGTCATCTTTCGCTTTTTTTCAAATTTTTTGGCCGGGAAAGCAGTTTCGGTCGGGTTGGCACCACTTCCTGATGTCCCCGAGCGGGTTGGGTGTTCCCCCGGGAGCATCTATCTCCTGCCTCTTTTTGATTAAGATCAAAAACATTGTTCAATCGTTCAGCAGGGTTAGACTGTCATTGTTGTGGATGATTTTGCTGTCTACGCAACTGGAAGCCTGTACCCCGGGGTCCCGCGAGGCTCCAGTTTGCGTAGATAAAATCATCGGTGGGCGGATGAAAAAAGGTTTATCTTTTCTGCTACAAAAAAACCCGTGTATTCACTTCATAAATTTCCCTCAGTTTTTTTCCAAATCCGGAACTTCAAGTGGGAATTCCCATTTTCCGCTGTTAAAGGGCCAAATTTCTGGGAGTTATTTTTGACCGAAATTAACTTTTTCAGCCCCATCAAAAACCTCAAAATGTTGCCCGAAAGCACTTAATATTCTGGGGTCGTTGCGACACCGACTGCGGGTGATAAGAAAAAATTTGTTGACTTAAAAGCCCGGCCGTTCCAAGCGGACTACGGTTGTGTGTGTACGGCTCCGCAAAAATCGTCTTACCTAAACTCTTTGGGCGCTATCCCCCATCAAGGGCTTCGTCTCTGTCTGGGCGTTCCGCACCACCCCTGTGTCAGCCCGTACGCAGAGGCGGGTGAACCTTCACTGTCCAACCGCAGGCTGAAATGTCTTTGAATTTTATATCCGACTGTTTTCCCCAACGCAGAATCCTGCCTATGCTGTGCTTTGCCCCCCGTTCCAAAGAAGTTTGAAAACAACCCCAAATGTATTTCCCCCGTTTTGGGTTTCGATGCGGGGTCACGTGGGAATGCAGGTTTGACCCAGGAGTTGTGTCGGATTTTTCCAAGTTTCCGGATCAACCCCCGTGTGGACCTTTTTCACACCCGAGATTCGTTTCGATCTTTCAGCTTTTCGTAAAGAGTCTACCGCTCTCTGGCGTAAAGGTGTTGTAGCTGGCTCTGTTCGAATTCCCATCCCGTAAAGTTTTCATGACGGGTTCCCTTGAGGAGGGGGGCCTGTGCGCCTACTGCCCTGGGGGGTCCTTTCAGATACTGTTGGAACATTCCATTCCCATGTTCGTCTATTCTGCTGAACTTTTGCTCTGGGATGGCTTTTAAGATAATCTCAATTTTTTTTGAAGAGGGACTTTCTGGTTCTGCGGATTCGCTGCAGTTTGGAGGCCCTAGCTGGCCCCAACCTTTGCATCCAGAAATTTTACTTTTTTTTTTTCTTTTTAGCAAGTTGAAGGCGGACGGTTTCAAAATTACTTTTTGCTTTTGGGCCTGGCCCCGTTGGCATCGGGGGAACGAAATGGTGATCGTTTAGCAAGAACGCCAAAGAGGAAAATGTCCAACACTTATATCCCCCGCTCAGGTGAAACCCAAAATTAACGATTATTGGAACCTCTGGCAGGGGTTGGAAAACACAGTGAATAACAAAATTTTTCAGATCCGTCCAAAAATTAGGGCTTCCTCCCCCTCGTCGGGTGGTCGTAAAGAGGAAAAAGGTTCTGTGCCGGCTGCACACCCGGGCCCTTGTATTTTACCCCCTTCTTACCTTTAAAGAGTAAGAAGCTCCGTGGTGTATTCCATGTCTGGCCCCTCCATTGAAACATGTTCTTTTAGAGTGTTGGGACTTGCCCCAGTTTAGACACAAAAATTTTCGGCGGAGTTTTTCGGCGGAGTTTACCCATTCTTTCCTTTTAAAGAGTGAAAAAGCCCGTGGTGTATTCCGTCATGCGCCCCTCACAAAGAAACTGTTTTTTAGAGTGTTGGGGTTGCACGATGTGAGACCAAAAAATTTACGGCGGAAGTCCATGAAAATCCCGTTCAGGGTGTCCCGCCTGAGTGATCCCTTTAGTTTTTGAGAGAGATTAAATTTTTTTTGATTTAAAATTTTTCGGCACAAAAAATTTTTAATGCATTTTTTGGTGGGTTTTTAGAGATGTCATTTAATATATGGTGAAAAGGTGTTTTTTTTTATTTTTTTTTTTTTAAAAGATGGGAGTTGATTTTAACGTGGTGACCCCTGAGTGGCCCCTTTTCGGTCGGCTGGGCTATAAGCAAAAATTTTCTTATCTTATCTTATCTTTGGGGACAAAGCAAGCCAAATGTTGCGTTTGCATGATGTTGTTAGAATTTTTTGAGGTTGGTTTATGTGCGGTCTTTTTGGTCTTTAGTTCAGCTCCCCTCTGGTGACCTTGATGTGTCAATTTGGGGAGGGGGGTGGTTATTTGTTTGTTTTTTTTTAAGGGGATTTGTAATTTTAAAATCAGCCTTCTATATGTATGATTAATAAAAATAAAGCCCCAAAATGGGAATTCTTGTTAAAAACAAATTTAGTGTTTTGTTTAAGAACTGCAGATTTGTTTTTTCAAAAAGTTTTAACCCTTTTCCAGGTGCATCCAGGGTTTTGGGGTTCGGGGTGTTTTTTTTTTTTCCCCGTGCGCGTCACCCAAGGCTGGTGACGGACAGACGTACTTTTTTTGCCTGTCACCTCTATTTGGGGGACGGGAACTAAAAAAATTCTTCTTTCCCTAAAATGATCCAAGGGAAATAAACACTGTTAAATAGTCTAGGGGGTGTTTTTTAGCGAGTGAGGCCTTTCTTTCAGTGCTCTATCGTGAATCGGCGACCCCAGCAGCTTTGAACAAAGGAATGATGCCCCACCGGGTTTGTGTAAGTTGCGGAAAAAATGCGGTAGCGAAGGGGGGTGGGTTTCAAATTTTTTGTCAATGAAGCGCTTGAAATCAAAATTTCAAGTGGTCTGGGGTGAGGGGGAATGAGTAGAAAAAATTGAAGAGAAAAGGGGAAAATGAATTTTTTGAGAGCAGCCTCCTTCTTTTTCTGATTTGGTGTTTTAAAAGAAAAGGTTAGAATGCCAAAGAATTTTTTTTCTTGTCAGAAAGTTTTTCAACCACGGTTTGTGTCTACCATGAAAGTAAAAAATTGAAAATTAAAATGTTTGATAGTTAGTGTTTTTTTTCCCTATGCACTAAAAACAACACTGTCAGTTGTTGTCTAGTACCGTTAAAAAAAAATGAAAAAATGGTGAAAAAGGGGGTCGGAGGGGGGCGCCATGCGGAGCGTGCGGCCAAGGATTGTGCGTGCGTGCCGCTCTCGGTGGATGTATGAATGTTGTACAGGTTCCAGCTATCCCAAAATTCATTTTTTATTAGTATGGATGCAGTTTTTTTCGTATTTTGCAGACATCGAATTTTCCCGGGAAGTTCATTTTTTGGTAGTGGTTCACACTGTGGTTTTTTTTGTAAGCCTCGTGGATGCACATGGTGAACCCGTGATTTTTGGGGTAGAGAATGAAATCCTGTATCAGAGAAGGTGAAACCCGAGCTAATTAGAGTTTTTCTGAATTGGTTTGCGACCAGTACATGATTTTTTGCCAAGGAGGAATTTCAAGGGGTTTTTTTTTATACTTTATCAGATTATCAAATAGCTCCATCTGCTGCACTGTTTAACTAACAAAGCAGGGTTTTGATAGAGAAAGAGGGTTTTAAATGGTTTAAGCATCTGTATGTGGGTTTGTGCGGATGTGAAGGAGCAGCAGAAGCAGAAGTTGGGCCAAGTTTTACTGAAAGGTTAGTCATGCATATGCCATTCCTTGGGGAATCCGTGCAATTCAATGAAATTTACTTTGTTGCAGGTGATAATTGGGAGTGTGGGTTCGGTATCAGTGTTCTTGAAAAATCCATAGTGGTCCCTGAAAAAAATCCGACGGTTTCCTAAAAATAATTTATGGGGATGGCACATTTTGGGTTTTACCCGAAATTTGTGTTGAGGTGTGTTGGTAATAGGTGTGTGTGTGTGTGCGGCATGCCTGTGGCATGTAATGCTGTTTTTAGAAGAGAAGATTCCATAAGGTGTTGCAGGGCTGGATCTTCCCCGTGAATTATCCCATCACCGACAGTCTGCCACCAGGGCATCATGAATCAGATGAGCAGTCCCAGCTGGGGGTATTGTGCATGCTGTAAGTGTGGGGATATGGCTTTTTCCTTTCTGTTTTTCATTTCGCTGGCTGCTGTTGTCACATTTGGAGCTGGTAAGCCCAAGAATGCATTTTTATAGCATTGCTGTTAGAAGTGTTTAGTGGGGAAAACTTTCCAGTGAAAGCCCACAACAAAATTTAGGGGTTTGTTAACTGCAAGCCCCATTAGTAAACAGAGTAGTTGTTTAGGGAAAAGCCATCTTCATTAAAATTACTTTTTTTTATTCTTTTTTATTGTGACCCATACAAAAACGGGCTTTGAAATTGTTGATCACAAATGGAAGTTACTAGTATTTTGAAATTGACTTGCTTGCTGTCTGCTTACTTTGAAAATGATGTGTGGTGCCATTCATTGGTATGAGCCCGTTTTATTGAAAGTGGTAAAAAACTTTGGAACTTGTAAATGAGAAAATAGGGAAAGCAGTTTTAAAAACTTTTTTAGAAAAACAGTGGAAAAAAAAATGTACACCGAAACATAGAAAAAAAGGATTTTCAAGACGTTGTGGGATGAAACACTGTTTCCATGTCTAGGGCTTCGATATCCATGGAAATATGAATTTTAAAAAGTTTTTTTTTAGGAAGATTATAAACAACAAATGGTTTTTAACAGCAGCAGCAAAAAATCAAATTTTTGGGGACTTTTTTTGTTAGGGAGTGCCAAAAATTTTTTTAGATAATTAAAAAGGATTATTTCCCCTATACTACCCCAAAATAAATTTTTTCCGCCTTTATTGTTAAAGTTTTATTTCATTTTTTTCTTTTTTTTGGGGGGGTGTTTTGTTTTTTAAAAAACTTTGTTTGGGGGCTGTTTTGCTTTGTCCTAGAAAAATCTATTATTTTGATTTTTGTTTATCTTTGGATTTGGATTCCAGACTTTAAAAAAGAAGAAGTGTGTTTCATGTTGTATATTTTAAGTAAAAAAGGAAGTACAGTAACGCATGATACCTTCTTCTTGGGGGATTGACAGGCTTTTTCTTCTTTCTTTTTTTGTCTGAAACGTGTCAGGTCACCGATATCCCGGCTAAGGGCACGTGCAGGGTTCTTCATTGGTGATGGTGAGGTGTCGGGAAGGAAGACGGTGGCTACGATTACAGGGAAATCTGTGCTGGGAGGACTCGTGAATTGGGAGCAGTTGGCAATTTACTGAATAATACACAGAAAAAGTGGAAACCCGCGTGATTGTTGTCGTGATTGAATTAAGAAATTGATTACTTTATACTATTGTTTAAAAGGGAGATGATTATATTTGGGCAGTGAAAAATTTTAGCAGAAAAATTTTTTTGGCGTGGTATGCTGACTTGAAAGTTTGTTCTGTGTTTAGATAGCTGGATAAACTGGATTAAAATAGCTCGTGGTCGGAACCCTATTGGTTTTTCCCTCTTGTGATTGATGTTTGACTCCAGAGGGTTTGAGCAAGCTTCTAGTTATGCCTAATAATGCTTTCTTAGAGTGTTTCTAGTTATTCTTTATATCTAAAATGGAAAAAGACTTGGCAAAACATCGCAGTTTTCATATTTTGTTCCGGCATTGTATACACTTTTAATTGAACTTTTAACTTTGTTATTTTTTGTAATCAGGACTACATTTTTCGTCTAAATCACATCAATTTTTTGTTAAAATTTAGTGTAAAGTTTTTACTGGGTAATGTCTTTATATGTGTTGGGGATGTTGAAATTTATCTTTTGTTTTCGTACAAGTAAGAGTCTTATCTTGAAGCGTGGGGAAGCTGCGCACTGTTACGAAGTTTTAAAAGAGGCAAGCCATCCAGTTTACTGGCTCCCCGAGCCATCATTTTGATGTTTGGTACCTTGGTTGCTGATTGTCCTTAATCTATTGACAATCGTCGATCACTATAAACCCGTCAAATCGGCACAAGGTGAAAAATGTTTAAAGTTTGGTGATATAAGGGTTTTAAAAGGCGTTAACAGGTTAAAAGGCCTTCTCTCATTGTCGACATGCTTTTTTTAAATTTTCAAAATTTGTTTTTTTAGGTGTTTTTATATCTGTGTAAGCTGTGTTTAGGGATGTAACGTTTTGTGTGGTGGTGTATGTGGTGTGTTTGCGCTCGTTATTTGTGAGGAAAAGCCGTTCTCAGATGAACTTGTTATTAAACGGTCCCCTTAAAAATCAATAAAGCAGGGACTTTCTGCAAAACGAACTAAAAGGAAGGTTTGCTGTTTTATCACTGAATTTAAGAAAAGTAATTTTTTTCAGAAGGAGATAAAAAAAAAAACAAAAAAAAAAAAAGTTTTGTAGATGTCCATAGTGTTTTTACAGGGCTTGGGGCTGCCGAATGAAGCCCCGGGGGTTTCAGTTTTATTTTTTTCTTTATTTTTTAAAACTTGATGGTGGTTCCAGTGCATGTGTACAATATGGAAATTGTGGTTGCTGGTCCAAGTCCGAAAAAATTAGATTTTAATTTTTTCTGATATTTTTGGCATCGCAACTGATTCAGTTTGCATTGTTTTCAGTTTGAATTTTTCAGTGAATTGGTACTATAATTTTGTTTTTTTTTTGTGTTTTTGTTGTTTTTTGTTTGTTTTTGCCCCGTTTGATTTGTTTCAGATGAAGTTTTTCTTATTATTTTTGTTGATAAAATTGGACTATTTGCAATGCTTAAATTTGCCAACAAATAAGTTTTTGATGTTTCAGGAGTTCAAAGCAACTGATGGTAAAATTAAGAGAAGGGATAGATGTATTGATCCTGCGAAGTAATGATTAAAAAAAAAAAAAATCTTTTCACAATACTGCCCTCTCCTAACCAGAATTGTGAAGTGCAAGAGCAAGGTATTTAATTAGCAAAGTGATCAAGGTAGGCATGCATGAGTCCTGAAGTTCGACCGTTTTTCCACTTACTCCACCGACATAATATATTGGGTTTTTGACTTTTGAATTTTTTTTTTTTTTTTTTTTTTAAACGATGCTTGACTGAACAGAGATATGATGATTGGGTGAGAGGAAGAGATTGGAGGGAAGGGAGATGGATGGACAGAGATACAGGGGAGATGTTTTGTTCAGCTTGATTGATTATGATTGCAGTGCTGTACTTCTGTTTGTTATCAAATGTATGTATCTGCGCAGAGATCTGACGGATGTCGGTTGCTTCGCCAAGGTGATAGATGGCTGCCAAGAGCTGGACAGAGAGACCAGGTGAGTGCAGTGCTCTTATTATTTAGCTCGGACCAAGACTGAGGATAGAACCATAGCAGACCTAATCATCAACCAGGTAGTGCAGAGCTTTGATCAAGAAGTGCACACATTCTATCATAAGAGAGAAGGAAAAAAAGGGGAAAAAAAAAAACCAATGTATGTGGTTCAGTGAAAGAAAAAGAGTAAGCAAACTAGCTATTTTTTTCTGAACACCAGACATTTTGCAACCTACGATCAGTTTGCTAGCTCTGTTTGGCCAAATTGTGTGGCTAACAGGGAACTTAACAGTCTAAGTTTCTGGACTCTAGCATGCATCCACGGTGTTTCCTTCCATTCTGATTTTTGGTCATATTCTGAACAAGACACTCCTGTCTGTTTTTTTGTTCTGTTTCTCATCGACTTTTTTAAAGAATAGAATAGCCAGCTTTGTTCTGAATGTACCATGCCATACTTCTTGCAAGCTGCCATCGCTGTGCTACGTCTGTTTGTCCGAATTGTGTGCCTAACAGGTGATATAATGTTCACTTGAAGGTCGTACCTTTCTGGACTACAGCATAAATCCACCTCGGTTTCCTTCCATTCTGTCTATAGCCAAACTCTGAACAAGACACTCCTGTCAGGTTTTTGTTCTCTTTCTCATTTACTGTCTGTAAGATTAAAATAATCAACTTTTTTGCCCTCAGTTTTGTGCACATTCTAAGCTCATTTTTCTGTATTGTTTACTGCAGTGTGTTTTGTTTTTCAAAGACAGCACACACTTTTGATTGATGTGTTGCCTTCATTAGGTGCTACTCTGCTTATATTTTTACTTCATTGTCTCCACCGCAAGGCAAGCAAGCAGTGAAGGAAGTAAGAACAGAAAGAAAGAACCTTGTCCAACATCTACAATCGGTCATAATCCTGATCTTCAGGCAGTTTTCTGAAGTAAAAAGAAATAGGGGTGTAATCTCTCTTTCCTATCTCAGAACTAAAGTTGTGATCCTTTAATAGTTTTGTGATGTGATGTGGTGTGCTGTGGGTCCTTTATTTTTTTTGTTGTTTTCTCATGTATTTTAGTTTCTTGTATTCTTTTTAATGAACCTTTAGCTTCCTGTTTACCAGGATAGTTTTTTTGGGGGGGGGGGGGGGGGTTTGCTGTCCCAACCTCTGCACCACCTCAGAGTCGGTGTACCCACGCCGCTCATTCCGACACCCCGTCCACAGCCCTGTCGGGCCCCACCGCAGCCCCGGCACCAGCAATCCACTGGGGGTAGTCGGTGTCAAGTCGTCGAGAGGCAACCCACTGGAGGAGACACTGCACTGCTGCCGAGTCACTTCGGTGGTGTTCAGCGGCGCCTGTTTTGATCTAACATACGCAGGACACCACCTACTAAGCCCCCTACTGACGACAATAATTGCTTAAGTCGCGGAGCCGGCGTGAGTGAGCTCTCCCTCTGGAGGGCCCCACCACATCCGTCTAACGACAGCCCCCCATGGACTCGCCGATACCGGTGACCCGATGGAACCAAACCAAGGCCACAGACGTAGAGAGGACATTGAAACTGAGGTCACCATGAGAGCAGGCATGAAGGGCCACAAAACTTAAGACATTTTTTTTTTAAAATCCTGATCGATGAGAACGAGGATGATCAAGGGTGATGCTACGGATTTCCATTCCAGTCTGAGACTACACGACAGGGCTGTACTCTACGCCTCTTTTCCCAACATATCCCGGCGCCAACCAGGCCCGAGAGATACAGGCATCCGCAGTGTTGGCCAGGAATTTTGAGCAACACTCTCAGAAACGCATCCATTAAGTGGATGAAACTCGACTGTGTGGTCCCAGTCTTCCCAACTGAGTCTGCAGCAAACTCAACTCTGGGAAGGAGCCGGTCGGGCAGAAAAACCCACATGACTCTGATGGGATTTGAACCCACGACCTCCCCGCCGGGAGTCGTGACGCTAACCACTTTGCCACGGCGGCTGGTACCAGGATAGTTTAGCTCTCTGAAAATACTGACTGAGCTAATTTCAGGGTCAAGAGCTGAGCTGGCAAAAATCCAGGAAAGGCTGAATTAAGTGAAGGAAAAAAAAAACATGCTTGAAGTGCTTACATGGATACCTGTGACATTGGAATAGTGCGTGCAGCTCCTCTTTGTCGTCCTCTGTCTTGTTTTGATGAGGAAAAGTAATGACTATCCTGTTATTGAAGTTGTTCAGCATGACTGGTCACAAATTGTAAAGAGGATGATATCATCATGGTGGTGTTCTTTCCCTTTTCAGGGTTCTGGGCTTACCGCCAGGGTTTAAAGAAGGCATAGTGTTCAGCACTTATGCCACACTTGTTTCTTCTGTCCAGTCTGGAGGTAGGTCTGCCATATCACATTTTTTGTTTTTTGAAAATAACAACGGTAATCGGGTGTATTGGTACAACGATGACAGCTGGAGGAACTTGGTGAACAGATCTTCAGTGGAGCACACCATGACTCTTCACGGAGTTCAGGGAGAGAAAAAGAAGAACTGGCTATACAGAACATTGTCGTGGTGTCTGATAACATATGGGGCCTGTTTAACCCCAAATTCGCTGTAGGTTTAGATTCTTGAGACGTACTGTGTTCCTGTCTCATGTAAAATGTTATTTTTGTAT
>CM031598.1:39064685-39154014 GCA_018398815.1 Conus ventricosus | reverse complement strand
TGGTAATTTGTATCTTTGCCAGGTTATTCTTTTATTGTCAAGTGCTGCAACAAGACTTGCAGGGAGGTAGTAACTCTGAACATTTACCAGAATGAGATCATCACAGAAATTTGGCATCGTATCTTGTTCCTTGCTCAACTCTGCAAGTTTTAGCATATTTGCAAGCTCATTCTAGCAGTTCTATCGTTTGTCTTTTTTAATCTTACATTTCAGTTTGTGACTGTCTTTTTTCAATCTTACATTTCAGTTTATGACGGTAGAGGTTCCCTTGACTCGGAGCAACAGAAGGTGTACGATGAGTCGACTAATCTCTGGTCAGTGCATTTGTTCATGTTGTATACCTTTAGGGTGGTTGTGAATTCTTCAACTGTTAGATTGTAAAACATGACAATGGAGGCAGAGTTTGAATTTAGCAGAATTTATTCTGTTACTAAGTGGCTACAGTGTGGGAGATCTTTACAGGCAATGTTTTTCGATAATGGTAGTGTTTGGCAGTCAATAGGGAGCCATTGCTGAGTCGTTTCATTCCTTTGAACTTGCTTGTTTATTGCCACTAGCAGCTCGGACGCTTAGCATATGATACAAATACAGACCTTAAGCTGGTGGCTATCCAGTGTTTACTGTGGACTGAATCACAAGATATTCCCGTTTTTATTATAAAAAAAAAATCAAATCATAGTGCCAGAGGAGGAATGTCAGGTGCTTGCACCACTGCATGAATCACCCACCATTACAGTCATAAAGGGTTTACTTTTGTTAGAAATTAAGCTTCTTTTTTGACCCATCAGATATTTAAAATTGGAAACAAAACTGATTTAAAAAAAAAAAAACTAAATAAACTAATTGTTGTGGAAGCTAAAATCAGCTAGGCCCAGTTGTAATGTTTTAGGTTCATCATTTCATTTTTTAATGATTGGTTGATAGAATCTACTAACAGCACAAGAGATTATTCTGTATTTAAAGAGAAAAAAAGGAGCTTCAAATCAAATATATTTCTATACAAAATTCGTCTTTAACAATAATTTTGCCAGCTTCATTAAAGTGCTTATTGATCTAAGCTAAAAGAACTTACGTAAGAAAGAAATTTATGTTTAAACAGTTGATAACCTATGATTGATCCTCATTTTGCTGAGTGTAGCTCAGTGCATTTTTTCATTTTTCATGTTTGTAAACAGGAGTGAAATCAGGCGATCACTGGATATAGCTTTGTCACGGACATGTACCCTACTGGACGCATATGGACAACATACTGGGGGGCCCACCAGCGCTTCTTCAAGCAGCTCTGGTGAGAACAGATCCTTGTCTACGATCCTTACCAGTTGTAGAGAAGCAGATTGTCTAGTATTACTTTTCTACTTTGTTTCACAACTCTCGTTCATGAAGTGTATGATTTTTGCTGCAGTGTTTTTGACCGGAGTGAAAGCTGAAAGATTTGACTCCCTGAATTGAAAGGATGTGACTGAGCATGCCAGTTAGGGAGTGTTTTCCATCCATTTTCAAGATTTACAAGATTGTCTAACTCGCCATCATTATAGGTAATACGTCCGACAATTTGAAGGACGAAATTGGTGACAGAAAGAGCTCAGAACACCCTGTTTATTGAGTGTACATGGATGTCCTGTCTAAGGAACAAGCTTCTGTATTTTCATCTAACAACAGGAATGGAACAAGCTTCTGTATTTTCATCTAACAACAGGAATGGAACAAGCTTCTGTATTTTCATCTAATAACAGGAATGGAACAAGCTTCTGTATTTTCATCTAATAACAGGAATGGAACAAAGCTTCTGTATTTTCATCTAATAACAGGAATGGAACAAGCTTCTGTATTTTCATCTAACAACAGGAATGGAACAAGCTTCTGTATTTTCATCTAACAACAGGAATGGAACAAGCTTCTGTATTTTCATCTAATAACAGGAATGGAACAAGCTTCTGTATTTTCATCTAACAACAGGAATGGAACAAGCAAGGTAATGTAATGCTGATTATAGCTCCGCTGACTTCAGCAAAGGATGGGTCAGTTACAGAATATTTTGATTGGATCATTGAAACCGACATCCCCCCACAAGCTAGCTTAAGTGTCATTCCTTAAAGCGGTCTTAACCCTATGGCAACCTTTACAGTCTTGTCCAGTTTGGGGGAAAAAAACCAGTAACAAAGTTTGCATTTTACTTTGCAGCACACAGGAATACAAATGGATATCTTGAGCAATGCATTGCCAGTGTCTGTAGTCAATTTTTGTTATGCACAGTTTGTACCTTTGTAATGAGCTCGTTTTGATGTAAGGCAACGCAGTCTGCTGTACTTATTTAGTCAATTTTTTGTACAATTTGTACCTTTGTTATGAATTTGTTTTGATGTAAGGCGACGCAGTCTGCTGTACTTATTTAGTCAATTTTTGTTATGCACAGTTTGTACCTTTGTAATGAATTTGTTTTGATGTAAGCCGACGCAGTCTGCTGTACTTATTTAGTCAATTTTTGCTGTGAACGTGTTTCTTTGCCTTTGTGTTGAACTCATTTCATACAAGCAGACACAGGTTGCTGTATTCATGAAATCTGTGTGTCCGTTTCCTCCCCAGCATGGGACTGAAGGTGCCCGCAGTGGTGAAGGAAGCCAAAGCAGCGCTGGACGCTGGGCAGTGTGTGGTCATCGGACTTCAGAGCACAGGAGAGGTCAGTGAACCAGACACTGAAGTATGGGTGGAAAAAATTCAGATTTTGCATCATACGTATGTAAGGAGGAAGATACGGGTAGTTACAGTGCCACCAGTCTGTTGCATTCAAAGTCCTTGTCTGGGTTTTGCATTTATGGCTTTTGCATTTAAATTGTGAGTGATTGTCTTGCCTGTGATCATTTTTTTGATATTTTTTTTCACTACCAGTATGTGATGCTGTTGTTGAACTGGGCTGGGGTAATGATCAGGTTTATTTCTTATTTAAAAAAAAACGAAAGTCTGAGCTAAGTGAAAGCAGTTAGGGGTATGGCGTTTCAGAGTGTCCAGTATCTGAGCTGTTGTACACTGTCAATCAAATATCTGACCTGGCACTTATTGTCAGTCAGTGACCTGGCACTTATTGTCAGTCAGTTATCTTACTTGGCTCTCATTATCCATCAAATTTATGACCTGGCTCTCAGTGTCATTCAGTTATTTGACTTGGTGCTGTGTGTCAGTCAGACATCTGATCTGGCACTCAGTGTCGGTGAAATGCCTGATCAGACACTGGATGATGTTTAGATATTTGACTTGGCACTCTGTGTCTGTCAGATATCTGACATGACACTTGATGTCAATCCAGTATCTGAGCTGGTACTCATTTCTCGGTGAACCAAACGGGATCTGAATTGGAAACATCCATTTGAGTAAATTTATGTGTTCTGTGTGCCAGTACACTTGATTATAGCTGCATGTTTTCAAAAGATTTACAGGAATAACATAATTTAAAATTTTGTGTGTAGATATGTGTGTGTGTCTTTTAGTGTGCCTGTATTCATGCATCTTTGTGTTGATGCATACGAGTTTGTGTAAGGAATTGGGGTCAGAATAGGTCATGACTAATATGAGGATGATGACAAAGACTGTTGATCTGACGATGATCCAGTCATCAAATGAGTGTTCAGTCGGTCACCCCAGACTGCTTTGTGTTTACCAGGCGGCTTTGGACACAGACTTGTTGCATCATGATCTGGATGGGCGAAACAAGTTTATCTCCGTCTGCCGTGAGATCGTCAGGAGTTTTGTCCGAGGCAACTTTCCCACTCACAAGGTATATACTGTTTACCTGCCGATCAAGAAGATTTGCTTGGTGGTATATGTATGTGCACACAGACACACATGTGTATATGTGCTTGTGTACTTAATGTGTTTGTGTGTGTTTATGTGAGTGTTGTCTAAACTTTCACTGTGTTGCCTTTCTCGTTATTTTAGAACCTGAATTACACATGTCATCATGGTGGAAAGGAACTGATTGTTATGTACACTGTGGCAAATTCCATAAGAGTGACTGCTGAGTCTCAGCATTCTTTGTTCTGGCTGACCTGTCGAACAACATGATTTGGGGCCATCCAAAAAAGAGAAGAGCAGCTAGATATCAAGCAAAGTGAGGTCGATAGAAATAGATGTATAAACTTTGGGAAAACGCTACTCCAGTTATTATATGAACAGTATTTGATAAAATGTGGTGTACACAGAGTTTGAGGAGAAAGTCATCACGGAGTAGAGCCTGTGCATACTATGGCAGAAACGCCATGTTTCCTGTAGAGTGAAGCAGAAAATTTTTAAGTTAAGAGTCTTTTCATGTCTCCGCATCATTTGAATGCATTATTTTGTCTAAACAGACCAAGTTAATCCATACCATCAGTCGCAGAAATCGCAACGAATACTACAAAATGCTGTTTTTGTCTTTGCGAAGATTAAAAAAAAAAAAAAGGAATCAAAACAGAAGAAAATTGTTGAATTATCTGTGTGTTGGACTGCCTCATTGTCTCACTGGGCTGTATTGTATGCACAGACTGGAAACCCTGGCACAGAGCCGGTGGAAGACGAGTGGAGTGCAAAAGCCAAGCAGATGCTTCTGGACTTTGCTGACCAGATCAGTTTACCTGATAGGTAAGTCATTCCTCTGTTTTCTTGATAGGTAAGTCATTCCTCTGTTTTCTTGCATTTGTGTGTGTGTGTGTTTTTTTATATTGATAATATCAAATGGTATGTGTTCTGTGTATTGTCTGTTCGAGTCTTTCTACACAGTGTTCATTTCTAAACAGTGATCTCTTCACCCATATATTAAACCCTTTTTTCAAAGTTTGAAAGATGTATTACAACAGCATGTAGGCAAGGAATGTCAGAATTGGCAGTCCATCGTTACTGATATAGATCTTTTATTGACAGCACTTTGATTGGTCCATTATGCAGAAAACCTCAGAACAGTGCCATTCTTTTTGTTTTTCTTGCCCAGCTTTCAAGAACATTTGTCAAGTTAAAAGTCCTAGATTCAGGAGAGAGTATTTATTTTACGTTTATTCTTCCAGCCCCCTGGATGAACTGATTGACAAGCTGGGTGGGCCAGACAACGTGGCGGAGATGACGGGGCGGAAGGGTCGTATGGTTCGGCGCTGGACTAACGGCAGACCTGTGTATGAACAGAGATCGACCGCTGGGGCCCATGCAGCCCTGGAGAACTTGAATGTCAAAGAGGTCAGTGAACAGGGGATACCTAACATGTTGTGTATTGTCTGTTGTGGAACCTTTGCACAACCCAATTCTTGGGATACCTAACATACTGTGTATCATATTGTCTGTTGAGAAACCTTTGCACAACCCAATTCCTGGGATACCTAACATACTGAGTATGGTATTGTCTTTTGAGGAACCTTTGCACAAGCCGATACCAGAAATCCTTGAAGTGGTGATTTTAAAAGAATTTAGTGTTCATTAGAAGGTCAGGGAGCTACAGGGAGGGACAGAAATATTCCAAAAAGACAAGTCTTTTAATTTTTTTACATTGTATTTTGCCACAGCCTGACATGCGGAAAACCACAACCTTCGTTTATACCAGCTGCAGCCTGCCATGTTTAACTCGGCCTCGGTCATTTTCCATCACTTAGGAAGCTCTGACTGGTGCATGCCCAATTGTGAATGAAGCTTTCCATTTAGGCCAAGGTTATACCAGTGGCAGAATGGTGCTGATTTTGGCACAACAGTGCTGTCGTGCTGCATGTGCTGAAAAAGCAGGAAAACATTTGAATGCAAAAAAGAATTTCTCAGTATTGGCTTGGAATGCCAGAGGATTCAGCAGGGGGGGTAGGGGGGGGGGGGTGTCTTTATTGGAGGTGAGGGGTCTAGGCAATGACAGAAATGTTCCAGAGGAGCTCTTTAATCGGAGTAGTTTTCATTGGAAGGTCAGCTTTTACATGCAGTGATTGAAATGTTCCACATAAAACAAGGCTTTAAGGCAAGTAATCTTCATTCGAGGTCAGGATTCTTTAGCCAATGACAGATGATCCAGACAGACCAGTCTTTTACGGGAGCTGGTTTTTATCAGGAGAAAAATTAGTTTTATATCCCTTTCATCCAGCCTCTCACTGCGTGTAGATTAGTCCAAATACACTTAACTACATCTACTAAGCCATAGCGATGTTCATCTGTCGAGTCGACGAGGAACTCGTCTGCTATCTTGGGGTTGAGGGGGGTGAGATGAGATGTGGACACACAGGTGGCTGATCAAGCCGATGCGTGCCTGGAATGTGCTGTGACAACTCGGACAGGGAATGTGAGACGTCCTCTTGATTGCTGGCGCGGGCTTTCTTTGCGTGTCTCTTTTGTTGAGCTGCAGCAGTCCTCCTTTCTTCACAGAAATTAGTGCCTTTGTAGATTGAGTTGTGCCATCTAGCTCGATCCATAGCAGTTCATTCCCATGTATCGTTGATGTTAAATGCTCAAGGATGTTTTGAGAGTGTCGTTGAGGCATTTGTTCTGACCACTATGAGAATGCACTCCTTGTAGAAGGGTCTCCCTGTGGAAGTTGGGTTGCTGTTCCTGGTGACGGTGCATCTGCTAAATGTCGCATCACCTTTTTTGCTCTGTTTCCGAGTCAGAAATGTGTATCACAGAGGAGAAATAACAGTGATGAAGTCTGATGTTTTTGTACTAATAAGTAAAGTTGTGAAAACAATGAGAAAACGCATTAAAGTAAGCTTAAACCAACATCAGATTTGAAAATTAAATCTGCTCATTTAAATACACACATATGCACACCCATACATCTGCGTGCATGCACATTTTAATATAGTATAAAACAAACACAGCATTTGATAGCACAGACCAAGAAATATTAAAAAGGACTTGCTGGCAACTGTATTGCTTTATATGTGGTGACAAATTTCAGTTAAAAGAATAAATCTCTTATAAAATCTTCAGACTAGAATAAAAGAAAAAGTTGACAAGCGTTTCAAAAACTGATACTTAAGAGGTAGAAATATCAGAAGAGAAACACACACAAAAAAGAGAAAAAAATCTGAACTTTTAAGGTAAATTTTATTGACATTTTGCTAGATTAGTAACAATGTACTAAAAGCTTTTCCCAGAAATATTTGTAATGAGACATTTTTGATTTAGGTGCCTTTGGTTTGTTTCAGAGAAACTTGTTCATGGCTGGCAAAAAACTGGTGGCCATCATTTCTGATGCAGCAAGCACAGGTTATTGATTTCTTTCTCTTTTGTTGCTGTTGTTTGTACCCATCACCCTGTTATTTTGTTTTATCAGTATTTCAACTCCAGTCAGGTGTCACAGCTTTATGATTAAAAGATAATTTACATTGAAAAGAGCCCAGTAGCATTCTTTTTCCTTTTTCCTTTTTATGAAACAATTTGACTGGATCAATCGTCATGTTCTAAGTAACGGTTGAGAAGAAAAAAGAGCAGAAGTGGACAAATGCTTTGAACACACACAATGACATACAAGCAGAACTTTTGAATACAGAAGTAAGCCATCGTCTCTTGAACAAAGTGCACTTCATTAGGAGGGAAGAATGTGCTGCAATTCATCATAAGCTTTTCATTTCTTTTTTTTTTGATACCGTTGTTTCTTTTAATTACCACAGTAGATGTTTTTGTGTGATCTGTCTTTTGTTGTAGATTTAATAGCAGAATGCTAGTGATTCTTGAATATTACTATGGTTCACTGTTATGGGATGTGGGGTGTCTTTTTTTCTTCTTGGTCTTGAACAGGATTTTGATGTGATTGATTGTGGAATTCCAATGTGGTATGTGGTGCTGTGCATGACAGGCATTTCACTGCATGCTGACGAGCGTGTGGGAAACAAGAGGCGGCGTGTCCACATCACGATAGAGTTGCCCTGGAGTGCTGACAAAGCGGTGCAGCAGTTAGGACGGTCCCACCGCTCCAACCAGTCCAGGTCAGTCATACAAGACTTGATTGGCAAGGGAGCTGAAGCATGGGATTATGACGATTTTTATTTGTCCGTTCGATTGCTCCATATAGTTTGTTTTGACTTCTAATGCCGTTTTTGAATAGATGAAATCATTTTGCTGTGCTGTGTACAATTTCGAGTAGCCAGTGAATGTAATTTTAATGATCAGTTAAAATGTAATGCACAGTGTTATTGTGTTCCATGTCGAATTGACACTAGCTGTGGTCAGTGTGCATGCTGAGTTTGGCCAGTTTGTGGCTGATGCAGTGCTACTACCACCCTTGAGACTGCCAGCGCAGGCCAGTCGGCACTAATCCCTCCGTGCTGTGCTGAGTTGTGCTCACTTCTCTTTTCATCCGTTGGCCAGCATTACATGTGAGAGACTGCCATGTTTATAGCTGTCTTGAATCCGCTTTTCCATCGTAAACGCTCGAGCTATTTGTCACCATCGATAGAATAGTGCACTGCTGCTTTTTTGTTTATCTGGCAGAAAGCGATTTGATCCGTCTTCGTCTTTTAGTCTTTTTACATATTGTTCTTTCGCCAGAGTGCCACGTCTTTTTCAGTTGTCATGCTTCATTGCACCAGTTTAGGCCAAGACCCACAACATCAGAAGAGAATTCTGCTGGCGGCTGCACTTCTGCCTTGGGATCCCCACCCCCACCCCACCCCTCTTTTGAAAATGATAAACTTTAATTTTTTTTTGCCTTTGTTCTTTTGTTTTAGATCTTGACTCAGGGATGTAAGTTCTCCTCCCCATGGGCTGAGTTGACCCCTAACCCTGAGCTAATTTAGGCTGGTTGAAAAATCAAGTCTTTCAGTGGGCTACTTTCTGCTGCTTGTTCACAGGACATATCTGTCAACACCATTTTGGAGAATAGGTCTATGGCATTTCTACCGCCTCTAACCATGACTTTCACAAGCCTGTTGCAAACCCAGGTTGATGTATGTTCGACTAATTGATCAACTCCGACCCTGGTCATATTTTGCTGCTCTTCACCTTCATCTTGACTGAAAGGGTCATCATGTCACAGAACCTCTACCTCCAATCTCCCCACCCCTGTACACTAAAAGCTGGATGTCCCCTGTCACAGTCCTTGCCTGTGAAAGGAATCCTTGGCTTCACATGCCATGAAAGTCTGTTAAGAAGGGGTGCAGACAGCATAGTCCAGTATGCATCGGGACAATTGAATGATCAGAACAATACCGTATTCCATAGCATTTAATCTTCCCCTTGAAGAAGGTGTAGCTCTGTATGTATTTATGCACCCTGGAAGGTTGAGAACAGTCCCACCTGGATAATAATTCTTTTTTCCTTGATCTGTGGGCCTCTTTGCCAGTTCTCAAGTGGTCCACTTCCTATGGCAAATTGCAATGGACTGTCAGAATAACTGAAATTGCATCGCGGCTTTGCCTCCAGCGTTTTGTTTCATGGTGGGCTCTTTTGTTTGTAGATCAAATCAAAACCACGGGATAACCAGCGAGATTTCTTCTGTCTTAGTCCATCATCGAGTTGTTCATGAAGCAAAGTGCAACTGAAGCTGCTTTAGAGTCTGACTTGTGGTGTCACATATGAATGCTATTCATGAATTGGGAATGTTGTTCCCAGAATGTCAAAATGCCACATTCTGATTTTTCTTTTGAGACTTTGGCAGGTTCTTTTAAGAGAAAGAATTGGGATGGATTCTGCAGACCACAGTTTGCTGGGTGGAAGTCTGACTTGGATTGAAACTCTGTTTCTTTTCAGTGGTCCTCTGTACAAGCTGCTGACAACGGACCTGGGAGGAGAGAGACGCTTTGCTGCTGCTGTGGCTCGTCGGCTCCAGTCTCTGGGTAAGTCTCTACAGCATTTCAGGAAGCTTATCTCGCTCTCAAGTTATGACCAGCATGTTGGGTAAATGTGTATATCCGATGTCAGCTTAGTCTTGTCCTTTAGCCCCAGTAACCTACGCTCTCTGTATTCACTTAATCATTCACTTTTAACAATCTTTAACTGTAACCTCTGGGCATTGTCTTTTTGGTTTAACAGGTGTAGTGTAATGTATGTGCACTAGTCCACACACAATGAAGCCTCGTGGATGAGACCTAACTGAACTGATTCTATTCTGTCCAGAAATTCTATTCTGCACTTTTTTCCATGAAGGCTAAATTGTGTGGGTCGAAAAAAATTGCCAGAAGAACATTGACAGCCAGTGCTTGAAATTAGCCAAGTATTCTGTACAGCTTTTTTTCTTACACCAGCGGTGTGGTCTCATGCGGAGTAAAGAGAAATGAAAGTGCTGCATCTTGATCTAGTCAAAATCTATAGTCCCAGGTGGCAGGGTGAGAGTTTCTTTGAAAGTCTGTTGCTGCCCAGAGAGATGGTATACATGTTTCTGCCATGTCATATATATGCATTCAGTACTACCACACTCAGTATAATATAACATAAATACTACTACATTAATGTATTCAGTTTCATGAATTATGAGATATATTAAAACTGTCGATATGAAACCAGTACTGATAGACATAAAAATCTCTTATTTCATGAATTAGACTGTAAATCGAGCTGTTTTTAAAACGTTTGAGTACAGGGAAAAAACCATTAGCAATGAGGCCAGACAGCTGATCATATATGTGTATGATGATGGCTACAGTTGGAAACAAACTGCAGATATATTTGAGCTGTGAGACTACAATTAGTTCAAGGTACGAATGGTTTGTGATCTTGCATTCAGTGGAACATATATATCAAGATGGCGGACCAGCATAGCTAGCAAAGGGATACAAGTTGCACATGTTGAAGGTTGCCTTGAAAAAATGACTGAAGAACTTGACAAATTGTCTTTTACCTCGGACAAGATTCTCCTGTTTGCTATCGTATTGTGCAGTGTGTTCTACACAAGCTCAGAGTTTATTGGAAGGCATCAAAGAAGATAATAGCTGTGTGGGAAGCTGACGGGAAAAAACACACGCACTCAAAAAATGACTGGCATGACATTTTTAGAGGTGAAGTGCAACAGATTCTTGGAGAAAAATACATAGATGAACATCTGTGGTCAGCCATAGCCCATTATTTTCCCCGATAAAAACCACAGGTATCAAGATGTCAACACATTCGGATATTGAGGTTGAATAGTCACTGCATACCAGTCATAAAACTAAATGACAATGAAATTGAATAAAAATCAGCAGAATCACTTTGCCTGCACAGTTTTATGTACTTGAATGTAGTTGAACACTTGTGGGAGAGAATCGAAGAGTCTTTGAGAAAAGAAGCGAAATCATCAGCAGTTGAAGCAAATTGTTTAATGCTATTTGGTGGGGTAAAATCAGTTCGCTCCTAAACTTGTTCAAAACCTGCACGGATTGCTGCTGAGACAAATCCTCATGCGCATTAGAGTCGGAAGGTTACAGCAGGAAGTAGTAATGAGTCTTAAATCTATTTCGCATACAGGCCATGATTTCCTTTTCCTTCGCGTTGTTTATCAGTCATTGTGAAAAAGGCAAAACCTATCATCATGCATCAACGAGATAAGGACTCGGCTTGTAAGGTGTACTGTGATTATCATTCTTTGTCAGGGGCCTTGACAAAGGGAGATAGACGTGCGGCCACGGGTGCTGACCTTCAAGAGTTCAACTTTGACACGCCCTACGGTCGCATGGCTCTCAGAACGCTCTACAACTGTGTGTGTCAGGTAACCGAGGTGTCTTGTCTGTGTTGGTCTTCAGTGCCTTGTGAGTGCATTGGTTCACCACAGAGTGGCAGTTTATCCCATTGGACAATATGTGTTATTTTTTCATCCCTTGGTATCTATGCAATGACAGTGAGAAAATCTTCCAAATTTTATATCTCTTAAAAGGAAGACCAGTATTTCAATTTGACCACTTACAAAAAAAGGGTGAAATAAGGGCTCTTGTTTTGTACAGTTCTGTGGCTGGCGTTTTGCACAATGTAACGGATGTGCCTGTGGCAGTATCCTTAATTGGGTTATTTGCAAAGCTTTCGGTGTTTAGAAAGGCTGTTTGAGAACAGTGAGGGTTGCAGAAGTGGCTTCCATTTGCAAAAAGGTTCATTTGCCTTGCAAATCTTATAACAAGCAAGCAAGCAAACAAAATGTGAACTGCTGCCAAGTGAAACTGTATGTGGTGTAACCATCCATTTGACATGATTGTGCACTATTGAATGCGAAACCTCTTAATCAATAACGACAGGTCAGAAATGCCTGTAAACCACATACACTGTACGGATGTGCTTGCACTTAAGTGGCACTGTGTGAGATGACCAGGAAGTGGGTAGTCCGTGTTGTCATTACCGATGGATTCAGGATTTTCTGAACAAACGGTGACTGCAATGATCAGCTGTCTTAAAGGTCTACTTTAGAGATTTTCGATAATTTGTTAAAAACAGGTCTACATGTCATATAACTACAGTATGGTATTCATTTTTCAAAAAAAGTCGCCGGAAGAATTTAATAGATAAAAAACGAGTTTTGCACACCTGTTCAAACCCCGCGCGGTAGACCGAAAAACCGTGACGTCACTTGATGGACTGGCCGTCAGCCGCGACCTACACAACAAGCCAAAGCCAAGTGAAATCAACACGAGTTGCGATCCCCACAGCCTAAAAAGTCACGAGGGGGTGGCAGATATTGTGCTGTAGGCGTGTGCAGCAGCTCAGCAGGAGACGGATATTCTTTGCACACATTTCCATCTGATCCAGATACTCGAACGAAGTGGATTCGGTTGGTGCAACCATGCCGGGCCACTAAGTTCTTTTTACCACGTCAGTTCCAGCTGGACCACGGAAACGAGCTGTTCCGACAATTGCCGAGCCCGTTCGAGTGGATCAAAAACTTCGTCTGCATTGTGCGCGTATACTTTGAAGGCGGAGTGGTAAGCTCGTATAGATGAGTACGATAGTCGCACGTTTATTCTGTTCATATCTATGGACAGATCACACTTGTTAAATTGAATGAACACGTTAAGGCTTGAGGAAGGAGAATCTCCGCTCGCCGTCCACGCGTGATCGCATCAAGAAGTCAGTCGGTCGCCTCCCTCGAGACTTCGGTAAAGTCCGTACGCCTTCGGAATGATGTGTTCGGGCGTCCAGCTGGAACTGAACAGCTCGTTTCCCGTGGTCCAGCTGGAACTGACGTGGTAAAAAGAACTTACCGTTCAAACTGATAAGGTAAAGGCCTTGCAGAAACATCCCCATAGTTACATTGGCTGTCGCAATCATAGTCACTGCTTTTACATGATAAATTAAATACCGATCGAGATGTGCAAGAACCATCAGAATCGCTTTCTGTCGCCGTTGGCTTGTTGTGTAGGTCGCGGCTGAGGGCCAGTCCATCATGTGACGTCACATCCAAGAGTAGTTAAGCCATGCCAAGATTTAGTTGATTACCTCCCGTTTTCTTGATTACAGGTGAAAATGCCCACTTTCGCGGATCGATTTCGTGTGATCGGGAGCGAATCGGATGTTTATTTTACCAATTTATCAAACATTTCATATTTCTGCATAAGCTGACCAATTATCGAAAACCTCTAAAGTAGACCTTTAAGAAACATGACCAGAGCACAGACACATGAACAGCAAATTACATCCCTCAGCTGAATCCTTATCCAAAATTTGGTTGGCGATTCTTTTTTATTCAATTTAAATTTGCTGGACACTTTGGAAAAATAAGTTGGTGATTGATGAATTGTCACATGGAAATTTCCTGGATAGTTAGAGGGTTAGCCACATGTTGACCACAGGAGAGAACAGGTGTTTGTTCCTTTATTTGTAAAGTTCTGTCAAGAGTTACTATGGCATGTATAGATAAAAAGTGAATGTCTCATTCTCTCTTCCTTTCTCTCGCTCTCTGTAAATAAAAAGTGCTTGTCACCTCCCCTCCCCCCCCCACCTCCCTGTCTCTGTGTATGTTTGTGTATTTTTCTATTTCATTATCTGTTCAGCCTCTTGTGTGAAAACATGTCTTTATCCAGATCAGTAATATCTTATTTGTGAACCCTATTCTTAATTTGTTGCATCTAATTGATTTATAGATCTGCTTAGTGATTAATGCAAATGATAAAAAGACCACAATAGTGATGTAATAAGAAAAAAAATCCTGCTTTTTATATGCAGTAAGCAAAATGCAGTGGCAGTGATCGGTGCATGTCTGCAGTATTAGTAAAAAATCAATTTTGTTATGTTGATAGTATCACTGTTAAAGCAACAACTGGTCAGTCATGATGAATTCATTGTGTAATTGTTTCAGCAAGAACTGGTGATCATAATCAGGACTTCCACTTCCTTATGATTTTGCAGATTACAGCAGAAATGGAAACTGAAAACCAGCGAACGTTTTTCAGGAAAACAAAAATCAGGGACAAAAAAGTAGAAAAGTACTTAAGTTCTCGGATTTCTGGTCACGTGTTCGGTATGATAGCAGACAATACTGAAGTCAGATCTTGTATTCTTCGTGAAAGCAGCTAATGTCATTTTGTCTGACCAGTCGAAAGACTTTGTTGTAAGCGCATGTCGTGCATCAGCAAGTCACCACAGAAGTGAAAGACCGTGACAAAAGCTGTGCAAACAAACGGTCCCATGGGTGGGTGGGGGCGTGCCTGAAGTCTGAATGCAGGCGAGTTGATGTAGATTCATGCAGATATTGCCAGAAGAACATGTTTTGTGAGATGAAATCGTGCTTTGATACAGACATTTTGTGTCTTGATCTATGCCACTGGTCTTTCGGTTTTCAGGCAGGACCTAAAAACCACACACGTGCGCCCATGCTGGTTCTGATGATAGTTGGACCGAAAAGTTGACAATACACGAGTGGACGTTCAGATTTGCATCAGATCGCACCATTTGGAAAACGAGTTTCAATATTTTTTCCCGAGTGATGGAGAGCATGTTCACCATACTCTCTCTAGAATTTAAGGGAATTTTGTTTTACCACTGTGGGCGCCTTGCCTGATTCATATTGTGTTGTGTTACTGTTACAGCAACAGCTGGCTCCTGGTGTTTCACTGTCCAAGCTGATGTCGGGAGACTTTGTGGAGTTCAACACTACACTGCAGGTATTATTGTGGAATCTGCCCAAGTGATTATTGTGGAATCTGTCTGAATGATGGGGTATCATTGAAAAGTCATAAACTTCTGTTTTATCAGAATGTGGGGGGTGGGGATAGGTTGGGTGAACAGTTTAATTCCACAGTTATCCTTGAATCACTAGTTTTGCAGCTAGTAAAGCAAGGGATTTTTGTCTTTTAGTCTACCAAACGCAAGTCTGAGGATGCCCAAATGGTCAACTGTTCGTTGGAAAATGTTTACTACCAGGAGAGTGTAATGTCCAAAGCCACATGTTGAATAGTTACTTGTGTTTTTAAAAAAATAATAGCCATTGTTCCATCTGAATTTCGTGTTGTGGTTTTTTAAATAATAGCCAGTGTTCCCTCACAGAGCTGTGTATATATTACATTCTCTTTCCTGAAAAACTATGGGGGTAGTTATACTTCCAGCAAGAACTTTGGGTTGAACTGAAACGAGCATGTAATCTTTTTCATTGCCAAAGTTTTGCTTGTGTTGCCATCATAGACACTTTTACTGCTGATGAATGGAATACTTTGAAGGAGCGTGTACTTTTATGGTCCTAAACTTAAACAGTAAACTGGTACAAAGGAATCGAGATCAAACTGTTTTCATTGAATAAGTGAATGTGTTTGTTAATGGCGCAGTGACTGACAGTTACGTAGCCAATGGGAAAAAAATAATTCAAGTCTTGTGAGTCTGGAGTTGATGAAATTTTGCTCAAACGGCATACCCCCACAACTGCTAATTAGTTTGTGAGTCTGGTGGAGTTGATGAAATTTTGCTCAAACGGCATACCCCCACAACTGCTAATTAGTTTGTGAGTCTGGTGGAGTTGATGAAATTTTGCTCAAACGGCATACCCCCACAACTGCTAATTAGTTTGTGAGTCTGGTGGAGTTGAAATTTTGCTCAAACGGCATACCCCCCACAACTGCTAATTAGTTTGTGAGTCTGGTGGAGTTGAAATTTTGCTCAAACGGCATACCCCCACAACTGCTAATTAGTTTGTGAGTCTGGTGGAGTTGAAATTTTGCTCAAACGGCATACCCCCAACTGCTGATCAGTAGTGCATGATGGTGCATCTCTGGGAAATGATGAAATACACACTCTTGCCTTTCCCATGATTTTCTCTGCACGATTTAAGCTTCAGAGGGTATCATACCCCCATTTCTTTGTGATCTAAAATATCGAATATATGGGGAGTTTGTATTATACTCCTGTTTGGCGTCATATGCTATACCATGTCAGACCGTAGCATTCAACGGCAGTTAGCTCTGAAAGGCCAAATTTTTTCTGGCTAATGCAGTAATAAGACCATCACGTGACGCCCACCCTAGTTCCGCCAAGGAAGAAAGCCGGTGCCAACTTCCTGTTCCTCATTCAGCTTCGACCTGACAAGGACACGTTTTCTTGCTCTGTCTCGCCTATGCTTCTGTTTTGTGTAAAGATTACTTGTGTTTGCCTTCTTTACTTGTTCTCTTGTGGCTTGCGCTAAACCCTGGGCACTATTGCCGCGTGAGGCTTACGGTTGGCGTTTCATTGTTTTATTTTGACGCTTCTGCGTGAGGATTTCAGTTTGTCATTCTACCATTTATCGGTCAATCATTTAATGGTCCTTACACTCTCGTGTTTTGTTCCATTTGCTTTTATTTTCATTCTCTTTTGATCAAGCGTGCCTCACGGCCTCTTGATACGGGAGGTCCCGTTGTGCACTAGTTTTTATTCTCGCACTCTATTGTTTTGTTGCTTTCGGCGATCGAGTACTCCGCCGGTCTCTTGATCTGCCATCTTGTTTTCTTTGTGATGACACCTGGCATCTAATCTGGTGAATGCATACTTTACCTTGCTGAATTAGAATTTCAGTAATAGACATTCAAATGGGTTTCTGTGCTTATGCTAATGAAGACATGAGACAGGGTGTAAAACTGGTTAAGTTTGCTGTAAAAGTAACCAATAAGTATGCAACAGCCACTTCTGTGTCCTATAATATTGATTTACCTAACTCGGTCTTGTAATAGTTTGAGGATGAAAAATTCAAGTACCGTTAGATTTACTTCTCCGTCGATAACTGTCAAGCCCAGAATAAAGTAGATCATGTACCTTTAGATTCACTTCTTTTGTCAATTCCTGTCATGCCCAAAATAGAGCAGGTAGCATAAGGTGTGAAGTTCGAACTAACTGCCACTGAAACGGCAGAAGAGAAAAAGAACCAGAACTTTGATTAACCGATGGTGAGAGAATGGTGCAAACAGGGGGGAGAACTGGCACCCTGCAGCAGATATGGAACCGCTTTCCCAACCAGGAAACAGAACAGTGCAGCACAGTCAAATGATTCAACTGATTGTGCAACTTAACCTCTGACTTAGGGCCATCAGTGATGCCATTATGAAGCTGTTGATCTACTTCTAGGACTGAGAGGAGTTGGATATCTCTAAGCTTTTGGTAGACGAAACCGACAAATGAGTTTAGCTTTTCTCCTTGTTTTCCATTGCTTTTTTTTTCTTTTCTGTCTGCTCGGCCTATGCTGTATGTTATGAAATTTCTTCTTGCATAACCAAATGAATGTGAGTGTGGGCATCAAATCTAATGTTGCTAACTTCTACTGTTTTGATCTACTGGACGATTGATGTCTGGAACTGCATCTTAACTGTTTCCAGTGCCTAACAACATGCTGAAATTGATTTTTTTTTTTTTTTTTTTTTTAAAGAAACCAGGGATGTGCCTAATTTGATAAAACACCCTGTACACAGAAAATCATAAGTAGTCCTAAAGAGAAAATACGTTTTGTTCAGGGACCTCGTTTGACTTACAGGTGAAGTGTTGTACTGTTGTTCCAAGGTTCAGGTTCAATTACAATTCAAGGTAGGTTCAAAACAAAATTTCTCTTTTGTAGTTGACAGACATGCAAGATCTTGCACATACACAAAATTCCATTCCACTACAAGAAGAAGAGTGCTGGAGGGATGCATGACATGAAACGAAAACATGCGCATTGGTGTCGCATTTAAACGCCATCCCTAAAGATGGAACATGGCTTTCTCAACAGTGAGATTTTGAATGGGTGTAAGCACAGAAATCTCACCAATGGAGAATATTGGAGTTCTAGCAGAGGAAGAAAAGGGAGAGAGGGTGAGCACTGGGTGGTGTGTGTGTGTGCGCAGGAGTGCCTGGTTCAGATGGGTCTGGTGGAGGAGAGCACCCTGCGGAGTTACGCCCGTGTGGACGACAAATTTATGGGGGATGTCAGCAAGTTCCTCAACCGTATCCTGGGCCTGCCCACTGCCAAACAGAATCTGGTCAGACTCCTCTGTTGCTGTGTGTGTCTTTGTTTTGCTAATGCATGTGGAGGTAAACAAGCACTGCAAAAACAAGCCTTTCAAATACAGTCGTGTGTTTTCCTGAGGTGTAAAGTAATTGAATGTGGAGTTTACATCCTTTTCACAATCTGTTTTCCTTAGATGTTATGTGAATGAATGTGGGGTTTACATGCTTTCCAAAAACGACCAGCATTTTGCTGAGGTATTATGTAAATAACTGGATTCTGAAGCTGTCTACATTTTATTGATGTTGTAATCCATATGAATGATTTAGATATGTGCTGCAAAAAAAAAAATGATTAGCAAAAAACGGTGCGACAGGTGCAGTACCATATTTCATCTTCAGTTACTTCTAATATGCTTCAGATTTTTTTCCTTTGAGTACACCTATGGAGCCATGTTTCAGCTACTTCCAGTTTAATCATCTCTTCTATGCTTATCCTCCTGTGATGTCATTTAAAGAGATGTGTGAAAGGTTTTTTTTTTTTTTTTTTTTTTTTTTAAAATGACTGGTGAGTTGATTTTAACGAGGTGACAGCCCTGATGTGGCCCTTTGCGGTCGGCTGGGCTATAAGCAACATTATCTTATCTTATCTTATCCTCCTGTGAAATTGACCTCAGAAAATGAGAAGTCATCAAAAGCGCAGTGTGCTCAAAGAGAACTTTGCCAGTCCTTTTTATGGTCGCACAAAGTGTCGGTGTCACCTGATTTTATTTCAGATGGAGGGGGAGCAAAGTCAGATGGTTAGAGCATATGCCTGTGAAGCCAATGGTCCTGGGTGTGAACCACTCAGTGGGGGTGGGGGGGGGGGGGGTAGGATCTTTTGTACTTGAAAACTCTTTGTTTACTCAGCATTAAAATGGGTACCTGATTCATATTAAGGAAGGCAAAAGGTGGTACAAGGAGAGGGGTGAGCTCTGCGTCCCATCATGCGTTCCTCAGACACAAACATCTGACAGTCCACTGCCCAAGTAGCCATTAAGCTAAGGCGCTTGACACCAACCCCCCTCGCTCCCCCCCTCTTTTTTTTTTCTTTAAAAAAAAGAAGAAATATTTTACAACAGTAGAAGTTATGCCTCACTCAAGAGCATGAGCTAGTTACTGTGAGGAGAAATTTTACATTGAACAGTCTTCTACGCAGTGTCAGTGTTATGGATGGATGATGTTTCAACTTTTTGTGTGTGCAGATGTTCGATTATTTCACAGAGTGTATGGAGGTCATTGTGCAAAATGCCAAGCGAGAAGGCAGGTGAGTCTCGGGTATCCTTCCCTGTGTATCTGTCCATGACTGTTGACACATGCAGAACATCGTTTTAATGTAGCACCAACAGTTGTGCAGTGTGGATGGCAGAAAAGGGTACATTATAAGAAATAATGGTTATGCTGTACAGAGACATGATTCATAGTTCATAATGGTCGTTTATTTATGTTAATGATAGCAAAAAACGATTGCGTGGTTATCCTGTTGCATTGAAAGAGGTGAAACTGACTGGAAACAAACTAGAATACAAATAAATGTCCAAAATAGATGACAAAGTAGCACTTACTTAAAACACAGTACAAAACGGAACAGATGAAGTTGATTTTTTACCAAAATTTCTTCTTCAAACCTTACTGTGAACAATATCTAAACCACACTGTCCAGATGGCTGTTGGCAGATTGCTATTTCTTGGCAGCCAAACAAACAATACACTGGAAGTTGATGAACAACTTCTTTCAGGGCTTAATGTTAATCATTGATGGACTGATGGGGTAAATGCAATGTTGTGTCAGGCAAGTAAAGTTCATTCTGAACTTGCCCAAACAGGCAAATGAAAATTTTTACTGCCTATTTCCCTCCCCACCTCCACCCCACCTGCATGCCCCCTTCAACAGGCATGCACCATTATAGAATTCACTCAAGCATATTAAAAATGATGTGATCATGCAGGGCTTCTGCTGGGGTGAAAATCTTTCGGGTCCCAGGGACCCCTTCATCAGATTTTTAAGGGGTCCCAGGCTAACATTAAGGGGTCCCTACACCACAATAAAAACAACAAAATATACGTTAAAAAATTGCATCCCTGCACGCGCACTGCAATTGTCACAAACACATCGTCACAATAAAAACAACAAAATAATCAAAAATTGTATCCGTTCTCGATCTCGCTCCTCTGCTACGCTTTTTCGCTTTTGCGACGATGATTTCGTTAACCGCGCTTCGAGAGACATGTTGGAAACAAAGGCTTCGCGGAAATGCCCCTCTCCTGCCGGGAAAATGAAAAGCGTCATCGTGACATCACATGGCTCAAAGTAGGAAAATTCGGTCAACTCAAAACGATGCTGTGGCCTCAGCAGACGACAAAAGTGACCGACGTATGTTGTTAGGAGGCTGCCTTACTCGCTTTGTCACTGTTCAAACTTGAAAAGGGATGGGTTCGGTCCGAAGTGTAGCAGACCTACGGTGTTACGGCACCCAACTTACGATGTTGAAGGCAGTCTTTTCTCACTTTATGTCTGACTTCACCAAAATTTGAAGGGGTCCCTGGGGACCCCTTACACGGACACCCAGTGCGTCCCGTAGAGTTTTAATGCGTACTGTACGCAATTTTTTGCGTTTTCAGAAGCCCTGAGTGATGGAGTAGTTTAGTTTGCCATTTTCAACATGAGTTTGGAAAAAAACCCAACCTCGGCCTCCTGCCTAACAAGGACAGGTTTTTTGCTTTGTCTCGCCTATACTTCTGTTTTTGTAGAGATTGCTTGTGTTTTTGCCTTTTATACTTGTTCTGTTGTGGCTTACGTTAGACCATGGGTACCATTGCCGCGTGAGGCTTATGGATGACGTTTTATTTCATTTTATATGCGCTCTACGCGTGACTGCTCACGACTTCTCTTCACTCCATTGTTCTCCATTTGGCCCTTACTCGCCGCTGTTGGAACGCGTCCTCCCTTTGGTTGGCGAGGTTTATTTCATTCACGCTGTTGCTCTCGCCAATTTGTGCAATTGTCGTGTCACGCTATTACTCTCGCCAATTTGTGCGATTGTTGTGTCGATTTTGCTCTCGCGATTTTGTTCTATTGTAGTGTCGACATCGCCACTTTGTCTTTTCTTCACCTCGCCTAAATTGTCGCCCACGCTGGGGCAACATCGTTCCCCTCACTGGGTTTTCTCCTCATGAATTGTCTTGCCTTTTATCGGCTTTCAGTGCCTTGCGCATTTGTTTCTCTCCCGCGCTCCCTCGGCAATTTCTTTGCTGATCTAACATTCTCCGGTCCCTCAGACCGCCATTTCTCTCCCCGCCGGTCGTCGTCAGGTGTACTCACATCTCTACCATCAAAATGATGATGGCTGATGTTTTAAGAAAGAGGAAGAAGAAGAGTTCGCCTTACGATCTCCCGTCACTCATTTAAGACAATAAATAAGCATTGGTTATCCTAAAATTCCTCTACTCGGTCACCTTTTTCAGATAGGCAGTTTTTCTTTCCCCTATCTTCTTCGTTTAGGCTCTTGGCTGGCTCCATTCGGGGCTACTGGGAACCCCGGTGCCCCAGGCGCTCCTCCCAGTCCTACCTCTAGATGCTTCCAAGACGGGCAGATCGGCCTACGCTCAGGCGTATAAGGATCTCCCCGTCTTATCTCCCCGTGCCCATGAGAGCAGGGCGCTGGCTCCACAGCGTTCCAGCGCTCTGTCCTCTTGCACCACATCCTGGAGGCAGCCTACTGGCATCCGGAAAATCTCTTCATAAACTTCTATTTAAGGGACGTCCGCATGTCCAGGGCTGATGATTCTAGGGACTCCTTTTGTGGCTAACGCAGCCATATCTATTCCTTCGCTAACCCAAGAACCATTAGAGCAGTAAGCCCTCCTCCAATTCCTTTGAATTCTATGGTCTGACATGGTAAAGTATATGATGCCAAAATGGGGAGTTTGTATTATACTCCGTTTGGCTAGTATACTTACCATGTCAGACTCTAATGCTCACCCTACCTTCCCCGCTAGCGCTATGGTTCTCGTGGTTACCTTGCGCATAGGCCTCGTTGAATGAGGAACAGGAAGTTTACACCGGCTTCTCCCTGTCAGAAGTAAGGTGGGCGTCACGTGATGGTCTTATTACTGCATTAGCCACAAAAAATTCGGCCTGGCAGAGCTGACTTACTGCCGTGGAATGCTATGGTCTGACATTGTAAGTATACTAGCCAAACAGGGAGTATAATACAAACTCCTCATTTCTGTGATGATGTGTAGAGACAGTTGCAGCAGATCATAGTAACAGTCATTGTTATGATGTATGACTACCCAATTACACCAGTGAGTACCCAATTACACCAGTGAGTACCCTGATCAGTGACATTGGTTGGTGATGACAGGTACGATGAAGGGCTGCAGGACATCACAGCCGCCTCCATCCAGATGGTGGGAGAACCTACAGAGGTGTTTCAGAACCTCCTGAAGGGCCATGGTACCACCAGGTAAATAAAGTTTTCGTACAAAAATAGTTGAGCCACTGAAAATATCAGAAGGGATGGGATGGTATTAGCAGCAAAAGTGAGATTTGTAGCCTAGAACCAAAGAGTGGGGAGGAAGAAAGATGCTTTTTTTTTTTCAGTTCTTGCAGGACTTGACAACATTAGAACAAAGATATTCAAGATACATAAATACTTTTTTTCAAAAGAATATGAAAAAGTAATGTGTGTTTTTGCCTGCTGCTTTTTTCCCTATTCATCTCATCTGTTCGACCCTAGTTGTATTGCTCCCATGCCAATCTTTCTGTACACAGCCGCGCTCGGGTATGTCCTGTTACAGCCCTGGCACTAGCAGTCCACCGCATACAGTCCGTATAAAACTGAAGGCTACTCACCAGATGACGCTGTACTGCTGCCAAGTCACTTTGGTGGTGTTCAGTGGTACCTGTTCTGATCCGACACACACAGGACCTTCCCACTTGTTTCTTATGGGTAGTTCCAGTGCTTGTCTAAGTATCCCCTTCCAGAGAAAGCCACCATGTCTGTCTTATGACAGACCCATGAACATGTCAATACCAATCACTTTAACGTAAACCCATAGATGTTGATAAGAAATTGAGATTGCCAAGAGAGCAGGACCTGAAAGGCCACTGAATTTTAGACTTTTTTCCAATAAAGTTTATCAGAAAGGAGGAAGATGATGCTGTCGAGTTCCGTTTTGACCAGAGACTAAAAAACGGGGCTGTATTTTATACTTCCTTTCTTAATATATCTGGCATCAGCCAGGTCTGGGTGATACAGGCACCTGCCGTGTTAGTCAGGGAATTCGAGCAACGTTCCCAGTAATGCATTTATTATGTGGATGAAGCTATACTTTATTAATTGTTCCAACCTTCCCATAGCATATTCATTTCCCGGTAAGAGCCAGTCATGCCTTAAAGTCCCACAAATGAATAGCTCTGATGGGAATGGAACCCACGACCACCCAGCCCGCCAAACCATGACAAGACCGTGACAGCTGGTGCCATGATTGCAGGTGAACAGGTGAATTGGAGCATAGGTGGCTAAATGGGCGTTCATAGAATGCTGGTGGCTAAATGGGCGTTCATGGAATGCTGGTGGCTAAATGGGCGTTCATGGAATGCTGGTGGCTAAATAGGCGTTCATGGAATGCTGGTGGCTAAATGGGCGTTCACGGAATGCTGGTGGCTAAATGGGCGTTCGTGGAATGCTGGTGGCTAAATGGGCGTTTGTGGGATGCTGGTGGCTAAATGGGTGTTCATGGAATGCTGGTGGCTAAATGGGCATTCACGGAATGCTGGCTAAATGGGCGGCTAAATGGGCATTCATGCTGGTGGCTAAATGGTCGATCATGGCATGCTGGTGGCTAAATGGGCATTCACGGAATGCTGGTGGCTAAATGGGCGTTCACGGAATGCTGGTGGCTAAATGGGCGTTCGCGGAATGCTAGTGGCTAAATGGGCATTCGCGGAATGCTGGTGGCTAAATGGGTGGCTAAATGGGCATTCACGGAATGCTGGTGGCTAAATGGGCGTTCACGGAATGCTGGTGGCTAAATGGGCGTTCATGGAATGCTGGTGGCTAACTAGGCGTTCGTGGGTTGCTGTCTGCAGGCTGGTTGAATTGGAGGTGGACCGAGGCCTGGACTGGGAGCATGCGATGACACGGTACCAGAACTACAAGGACACCAGTCCCATGACGGGCTTCTATATGTCTAAGCGAGACATGTTCGGCAGGAAGATGTTCATTCTTATCACCCCCAAGGACAACTCTTCACATCTGTTTCATGTGGCCAGGTCTGTGCACTTTTCATTGGTTTGCCGAGGACTTGTGTGTATATGTATGTGTGGTGTCGCTGATGTGAATAATAAAACATTTTTGCTTGTTAGAGTTACTTGGGGATTCGGCTTCTCCACAAAATTTATGGGTTGCAGCAAAATGTAAAAATGAGAATTGACTGGGGAGAAAAAAACGGGAGGAGGGGGGATGCAGTTAGGGTGGATGGAGTGGCAGTGATTGTGTACGACTCCGAAGTCACGAAATCAGTGTAAACTTTGCGAGAGTCAGTAGTTACCATTTCGTCTACTTGGACAAAGGCAAAGCGGTGTCATGCCTTGAACTTGTGCATTCGCAGGATGCTACTCGATGTTCAGATTCGCATCAGATGGCATCATTTTGAGAACAAGTTTCAAAATTTTCCTTGGGAAGGTGGGGGGGGACATGCTTGTTATGATTTATTAGAATATTGGATATTAACTTTTCATTATTGGAAGGCCTAATTCCATAATTTGAATTTAGCTTTAAAATACTTTTAAAATTGAGATGGAAATCTGGTGTATTGTACTTGATTATAATCAGTATGAAAATTTTGAGAGATTTCCGTAAAATTTCCAGGATTAGTTGTGTGTCTGAAAATGGTTGCATAAGTAATGCATTTAGAAAGGAATTTGGGCTGCATATGTATGCATGCATTTTTTAAAAATTTTTTTATTTTATTGAACTATGCTGTTCTTGGTGTTCGTGTTTCTAGGGGTTTGTGTGTTGGTGAAATTTTGGTTTGAGATACTGTACCATTTAAAACTTTTGCAAGCTACAGCCATCTTGCTATGTTTAGACAAATGTATGTGGCAAACAGTACAAAGACACCCTGTGTAGTGTGTTCCGTTCTGGCCTAACTCATTTTTTTCAAGAATTGTGTGTGTATGAAAAATGTCCATACCTCGTGTTTGCAGTACACTTATTCCTTCCCCTGTTCCACCTTCTCCAAAGCATTTTTGTTGTGAAGACCATATATCTGAAATATCTTTTAAACTGGATTGTATGAAGAATGAATGGAAAGTGCTGAGCTAAAACAAAAGCATCTGGTTTCTTTGAGTGTATGCATACTTGTTAAAAGAACAGCAGGTATGGAAGGAATGTTTGCTCTAACACAGATTTGTTAAAAGTTAATTGTAACCATCGGTCCAAGTTTTAAAAGGTTAATGGTTGAAAATTATGGGAGGGACCATGGGTTAGATTTTTTCCTTCAGAATCAAAAAGTTGGGTGTGGTAGAGCTCGATAGCCCTTCTTTTTGTTAATTTGCCCAGCTGTCGGTGAGCTTGTCTGAGGTTCTTGGTTCTTTTCTTTTCTCTTTGCCCTAATTGAATTTGGAAAGATTCTTGTTTTGCATGTGCATTGTGTTGGATCATTCAGCATTCAAGATTGTGATATGAATCTGTGTGGTGTGATGGGAATATAAAATGGGGATAAACTATTTTGCTTGAGGTTGAATGGGAAGCGTTTAAGGAGGTTGATGATTACACCTTTTATTTATTCATTATTTCAGTTTTCTCCCCGCCCCCCTTGTGTCTTGGTCATTCTTCAACGGTATGAAGGTATTATATATATATGTATAAGGTGCACATGAATAGAATCAACTGGTATAATTTTGTCTCATAACACGTCTTTGTCATTTAAGTGAATCTTTTGTTCGTTGGTGGTGGGGTTTTTGTGTTTTCCCTTAGGATAAGGATTTATCTACAGCAAGTTTATGATTTTTTTTTTCTTTGTAATTTCGTTTTTCAATGTTGTACCTGTGTGCTGACAACAGGCCCAGCACAGGTGTGTCAGGAATGGACCAGGAGCAGTCTGACCTGATGAACAAGTACAAGCCTGTCTCGGTGGATGATGCCAGTGAGTGGAATAGTGTGAAGGCCAGGCATGTTTTTGTGCATGTAGGTTGGTCGATTCGTGTTTCCTGGAATGAACACCCGTGTGTCATAGGGCGCATGCACCTTGAATTATACACCAGATTATTTAAGCAATTGATGGGGGAGAGGATAGCATGTATAACAGTTTAATTTGTTGTGTCAGCAGCCCTGCTCCGTCTTTGGAGTATTGATGAAAGGGTGTGCACAAAGGTAAGGGAAAATAGAAGACTTGGCATATCTAGGTACAAACACACACACACACACACACACACACACATACACACACACACATACACACACACACATACACACACACACATACACACACACACACACACACACACACACACACACACACACATACACACACACACACACACACACACACACACACACACACACACACACACACACACACTATCTTTTAAAAAGACAAACATATGCTTTGAAATACACTTAGTTAAAATCTTGAATTACGTATTGGGTTAAATTCATGTGTTGTGTGTTCACGTTTGATGTCGTACTGAAAGAACCTCTCTGTTTCGTCGTTAGTTTGATGTCGTACTGAAAGAACCTCTCTGTTTCGTCGTTAGTTTTACTTAGCCTTGTGTCATCTTGAATGTCCAGATCATTCAGATTATGATTTGCTTCTGAAACAGTTGAAAATGGTTTCCTGGAAAGTGTTCTAATCTTTAATCAGAAACACTATCAGTGGCAAAAACGGGGTCTGTGGGTTTGTATGCTTAGACATAATTGTGGGAGTGATGACAGGCAAGAGCAGGCCAAGTTTCTTGTCAACAAAGATAACTGTACTTCTCAGTTCATCTTTGCAGCCTTGATTTTGATTGAACCTGAATTGGAAGGGCTGTTATTTCGTTCTTCCTGACCCGTGTCTCACAGGTCTTCTACATGAATTTCAGATTTTATCAGCTGGACGACTGTCTTTGAAAATTATTGGCTGTTGAATTGAAAATAATGTCGCAAATTCTAACCAGGTCAGCTTTCTTTACACCTGTAAAAGGTTCAGACTGGCATGCTGTCTCTTAGGCAGCAATAGGAAATGCTAGGGCTTTCTAGAGTATCAGGGCTTAACCCTTTGCCCCTTGGATCGTCTGAGTGCTTACTAGTATCAAAATCTTAAGGGAAGGTAAGTAACTCCGTAAATTGGATGTACTGATGTTAAATAAAAAATCAGAAAAAATACAAACCTTGGTCATAAATATGTTTTATTTGCTCCAAAATTAAGTTAACATTTTGAAGTAAAATTCCACATGCATCAAAGCTTATATCTTTGTTGATAAAATGGTGTAAAAAAATTATGCTAAGTTCAACACTACTGACCGAACTGCATGAAACGCCATCGTAATCGGCACCGAACTGCATGAAACGCCATCGTAATCGGCATAGTTAATGTTAAGATTTTCGCCAAGATCGCCTCCATCAGCCACCAAAATCGACATCGGACTCCTCTCCTTTCACTATTTCTTCTAATCTAAAGCCAGTAAATAGCTCCTCATCACTGTCACTGCCCACCAAAAATGTTCGCCAACATCTCCACAGTTTCGTCGTCCATCTTGCCGAAGCGAAAATCTCGATCACAAACTTGCTCTCAACTTCAAAAAATCACTGCGACCGAAGTCCTCCATGAAAAAACGCACTGTTTGGACTGGAAGGAAGTTGGAAACCGGAACTACGTCACTGTATAATGCCGCAAAGCATTGTGGGGAAAATTCGTCTGCTAGGGGCAGCCAAACGGCATCAGTGTATTTCAGGCCACAGCGGGCGTTACAAGGATACGAAAGGCATCGCGTTTCGGGCCACAGTGGGCGATCCAAGGGGCAGAGGGTTAAAACGTTCCGCGTCTGGGCGGAATTCCGCGATTTCGGTTTGTCAAAAAAAAAAAAAAAAAAAAAAAACTGACAGGAGCAAGGTATCCGTGATCGGCTTGCAAGCGTTCATAGCAACTGTGCACAAGTTATGGCCCCTGATTATTCTTGGAAGAAGTTTCCGGACTTCCGGAAAAAACAAAATGGCGGAGCGCGCAGACATTGTTCATGCGGGTCGATCTTTTGACGAATCTGCAATTAAAAACAAGTGGAAATGGGAGTGGACGCTTCAGAAAGTTGACGAAGAAGTCATTGGAGACTTTCTTCGCAAAGTTATTGCACCAGGTTTAGCTTGGTGCAAACTGTGCTTAAGGGAAGTGTTACGGTGGTCGCGGGAAGAAAGCTCTTGAGGATCACATTCGTTCAGCGAAGCACGTGTCAAACGTCAAGGCGCTGAGTGGAACTACAAGAAAGGTCACTGAAGACACTTTAGCAGCAGTAAAACGTGCCAGGATAGAACATTGCAATCCTGTGGGGTAAAAAGAGGGCGATATAGAAAATGTGGAGAGTGCAAGCCAGGCGGGGGAGGTAGCAAGGAAAAAGATAGGGTTCAAACTAATCAAAGTCAAGTTGTCAGCAAGAAGGTGGATGAGAATGAAATAAAAATTGTAGAGTGTGAAAGCCAGACGGGAGAAAGCAAGGAAACAGCAGACAAAGATAGGGTTGAAATTCAAGTAAGCAAGAAGGTGGATGGCAAAGACAGTGCAGACAATGCAAGCAGCAAGAAGAAACAGAGTTCCTTGCTATGTTTTTTTAATGCCTCCACCACCTAAACACCCAAATGACAAAGCTGTGTGTGTGTGTGTGTGTGTGTGTCCTTGTGAAATCCTGTATTTCAGTGTTTATTATAATTTAGGAACTTCAAAATTTGACTTTCAGTATGTGCTGATTCCACAAGTTTCTCATTTATCAAAATTTGGATATTGTGACTTTCAAAATGTGCTGATTCCACAAGTTGATCTCTGTTATATGAGACTGAACTTTAAAGTGTTTGATGCAGTTACTGACTTTGTGTGCACCAACTTCAAATTTGATATTGTGTGATCATTTAAACCTGAAAAGTGAAACTTATTGAGCAACCCCAGAAGTGAGATTTCATCCAAAGACTATAGTTGGTGAACACCTGTAAAACACTCAAGTTAAAGGGGGAGTGTTCATTTTATTATGTGTTTAACCCCTTCTCCCCATGTCCTAAATATATCTTCCTGTAATAATTATGTGTTTACAGCAATTTTATGCACTAAATAACTCTTGAAATTATGTCCAGAAAGCGCGAAAAGGCATAGATTTACACTCGGTTTTTAAAAAAAAAAAATTCCCGGGGGAGCATGCCCCGGACCCCCCTAGTTTCAGTGGTTTTTTCCTCCTCCTGTTTTAAGCCCTGAGTATAGAGTTTTGAGATTGAGACATGGTATTTCTTTATGACCATAATTACAGGTATAAGTAATTTTAATACGTTAAAAATCTACACATGCCTACACATGAATAGACTATATTGAAAGAAATGATTGTGTGTGTGCACAGAAAAAGGGTGGACTGACAGCTATGAATCCAGTAAAGACAGCTGTATGCATGGTCGCCACTGCAAACACAAAGACACCTGCACAGGTAAGTGTTATTTCTTCTGTAGCTATAGTATTTGTGTGAGTGTTACATATGTTGTGGATTCATTTCATTCTGCTGTTCTACATAACCCAAAAATTCTGTGGGTGTGAAAGGGGGGAAAAAGAGGGGGGGGGGGGGGGGGGGGGGCAAGAAAGCCATTTTGTGATCGTTCAGTTCATGCAGCATTACAGCTGCTATGTGTACAGCCAGTTTACAATTCCATGCAAAGTTCCGTTCGGCAGTTTCTGTTTACTTCTTTTTTACCACTCACGGTGTTGAAGTGTGAATTTGATTCGTACAGCCAAAATTCAAAGAAAAGGGTCTCGACTGAGGTTTTGCTTGCAGTACACAGAAAATATCAACCCAGTGTTAGTATAGATCATGCTCGATGTTCAGTCTGCCTTGTGAAATTCAAAATTTCTCATAGTGGTTATCTGGATGTCTAGCATTACACATACTATGCAAAGCAGACTGATTTTCGGCCAAAATGCCGTGAAGGCATTGATGGTCCTGAAGTGTGAAGAGGGGCCATGCTCCAAAAAGTTAAATGAGTGACAGTTTAACACAGAAATGCATAAAACCACATAAGCTTCTGTCAAGAAGTGCACTGTACTGTATGCCACCGTAATCATAGCAGAGCACAGACTTGAGACAAATAAAAGAAAAATGCTGCTGACACCAAAAAGTGAATGTTTTTAAATTTTTTGCGAGGCTATTGTAGGCAAAGCAGTGTCACACTTTGACATTGTGCATCAGCAGGTTGCTGCTGAAGTGAAAGGTTGACAAAGAGGTCTGTGAACAAATGATCTTCACTGTGGTTGAACCAAAAAGTGTATGATACACCATGTGATGCTCAAGATTTGGCATAAAACTGCACAGACTATCGGTTCAAATATTTACCGGGTGAGTGAGGTTGGCGGGGTGACAAGTCTGCTGGACCCCTTAGGGCTTCAAAGATTTTTGCTTTTCCACTACAGAAACCCAGATGTGCTTATGAAGAATGGAAAGCTTTTTGGCACTGCTGTTCAGAAACTGTTAATAAAGTGTTGGTAAATACCTTTATAATTTTTCTGGCTCAGTTGTTCGCGCACACACACACACACACACACACACCTTGGCATTGTACTGGATTAAAGATCAGTTTCATATTTCAGGTTCAACTTTGATGGAGGTCTGTACATCTGCTCTTTTAGCCAATGTCAGTATATTGCTACATTGTTGGTGTTGCAGTGGGCAAGCGTTGTTACCGCCTCCACTTGCTGTGTGGCAACATCGCCACCCTGATGACGGTGCTGGAGGCCACCCTCCTGAAGAACGCTTCCCTCATGGGACTAAGGTGGGCAAGGTGGTTATGTGCATGTGTAGTTCAGGACCCACAAGGTCAAAGGTCATGGATGCATGCCGAATTACTTGTTCACCTAGAACTCAGCTTGTGCAGAGCTCATCACAGTTGTATGAATGCTGCAGTTTTTGGTGGAGGAGAAGAATTCTTGAAATTCATATTCATAAGTGTTGTATATTGGTGCAGCAGCCTACACAGGCTGATATTCCTGTCAAGCTGAAATCATAGGTCCTCAGAGGAAAATAACTACACTTGTTTGATCTTTTGATGAATCGGTGACCATAGGGCAAGCCTAGACTTGTTTGATCTTTTGATGAATCGGTCACCATAGGACAAGCCTAGACTTGTTTCAACTTTTGATGAATCAGTCACCATAGGACAAGGCTAGACTTGTTTGATCTTTTGATGAATCGGTCACCATAGGACAAGCCTAGACTTGTTTCAACTTTTGATGAATCGGTGACCATAGGACAAGCCTAGACTTGTTTGATCTTTTGATGAATCAGTCACCATAGGACAAGCCTAGACTTGTTTGATCTTTTGATGAATCAGTGACCATAGGACAAGCCTAGACTTGTTTGATCTTTTGATGAATCGGTGACCATAGGACAAGCCTAGACTTGTTTGATCTTTTGATGAATCGGTCACCATAGGACAAGCCTAGACTTGTTTCAACTTTTGATGAATCGGTCACCATAAGACAAGCCTAGACTTGTTTCAACTTTTGATGAATCGGTTACCATAGGACAAGACTACACCTGTTTCAACTTTTGATGAATCAGTGACCATAGGACAAGCCTAGACTTGTTTGATCTTTTGATGAATCAGTGACCATAGGACAAGCCTAGACTTGTTTGATCTTTTGATGAATCGGTCACCATAGGACAAGCCTAGACTTGTTTGATCTTTTGATGAATCGGTCACCATAGGACAAACCTAGACTTGTTTCAACTTTTGATGAATCAGTCACCATGGGACAAGCCTAGACTTGTTTCAACTTTTGATGAATCGGTCACCATAGGACAAGACTACACCTGTTTCAACTTTTGATGAATCAGTCACCATAGGACAAGACTGGACTTTAAAAAAAATCTTTTGATAAATCAGTCGCTTAAGTGGTAGTATCACATAACTGATGCAGTGACTAGTACTAATGTGCTAGCCCAACTTTCTCGGCAATGACTGAACATTATTTCAGTTAGCTTACCGGGTGTGCCCTCACGGGGAGACAGGGTGGAGGGTGTTTCATAGAAGCATGGGCGCATGTGTATATGCTGGGTTTTTGCAACAGGGCAGGCACCAGCTTGCCACAAGGAAGTGCTCAGCTGCAGGACTTTTTTTTTTTTTAAATTGATACCACCTTTCAGAGAAGTCGGCAAAGCACAGTTTTCACATCACTAAACACATGGAATTCTCGTAATTGTGCTAGTTGGCTGTCGATTCTTGGACTCAGAGGCTGTGACTGCAAACGAGGGGCATAGTTGCCGATCCTGAAGAATTTTCTTTGAAATTCCCTTTTTTAGAAGTAATTTTGGAAATCCCGAATTGAATGGAAAAATCCAGAATTTCAAAATTTTGTTGAAAAATAAAGGGGTTGGAAGGTCATTTTTGAAAAGCTCTAATAAAATTCTGCACAAGAAGCCCAAATGTTAAGTGAATGTCGGCATTGACCATTAATCATGAAACGGAAAAATGTGTTCTTTTAAGCCCGTATTCGTCAGCTGATTTGGTTCAGTATATGTTAAAAACGCTGCAGTTAAATGCCAGACTGCCCCCTATTCAACCCAACCTACCCCATGCATTCCCTTATTCCTGAATTCTGACTGCAGAAGGCTGGCAGCTGTTGAAGGAACACAGCCATCCGTCCAGTTATCTCACCTGCAGAGTGTGCAAGAAATTTGCTTGGCATCATGCTCAGATGGCCATGCAGAAACCAAAGAAAAAAATCAAGCAAGTTGTAAAAGGGACAGCTCTCAAGCAGGAAAATTGTAATTGGATTAAAAACTGCCATGTGAAACCAAAGTGTTGAATAATAGTTGTGGGATGAAGAAAAGAGGATTGTATGTACTGGTCATGGACTGGCTGAATAATCCTCATTTCTTAGGATTGTGTGCAGTTAGAAAACAGGCCACTTGTCTGGTAAAATCTTATCTCACTTCGTGGACTACTCGGTTACATATTCTATTTTAAGTTTATTTAAAAGTGTTAAGTACAAGTAATATTGGCTGGGTATGAGAGAAAGGTGGATTCATACGATAAAATGATTGTTTTGTATTTGATATTTGCAAAATCTGGTTTAATAGAACTTTTAATGCTTTGTACAATATTACTGTTTTGGTGCGAGTCGCACTTCTGTCAGTGCATTGTGTGTGTGTGTGTTTGTGCGCATGTATATGTGTGTGTGTGCGCTTGTAATGTGAGTTGTTTGTTCTTGTTGGTGAATAAGGATGTTGATTGAACGTTTAGTATATTTGGTGTTGTGCATTTTGTCCAAACAAGGTTTTAGTGCCCACATGCAATCATGACAAAGCAATTGGATCATGGGTAAAGAGTGTAGCATCTTTATATATTCAGTGGAAGAAAAAGATATTTCTCTCTGTTACAGCAAATATGAAAGCCAACTGCGAGTGGTGAGAGTAGCGGTGGACAGTGGGGAGAGAGTGGTGGGGGTGCGCTACCCAGAGATGCTGATACCCGAGGTGGAGAAGACCCTGCGAGACCAGAAGCTGCAGGAGAGGTTACAGCGAGTACAAGCTGTAAGTTGCTGCTGTTGTTTGTAGTCCTGGTTCAAGTTCTTCCATATGGGTTATACGCTCTGATACTGTGGGGGAAATGAAGTGTTATTCTCAAGATTGGAAAACTTCAGCAGGCGTAGTGAAAATTTGTAAAATTTAGGCAAGTTCACAACAAAAAGTGTTTAGATAGCCATGAAGTATACAGAGGGTTCATATGCAGATGGAAGAACGACAGATACCTTTAGCAAGAGGACTGTTTTTGCTGTGAAATATTGTCAGTGTACTTCCCATTTTCTTTATGAAATGTCTGGGATTTTGCCCATTACGTATCTAAATAAAAGTTAAAAAATTGTTTAATTACACATACTATACCGTGGCTCACTAATGCAATAAGCGGCAGCAATTTCCTATCCCTGCCTCGTATACAATAAAGTCCGTATGGACAACAAACCTTTGAAAGGGCCTCGTGCCTTGCGCATGCTCAGAACCATCCTCTTTCCTCGGCAGCCATCTTCCCGTTGAGCCTCGTGGACACGAGCCGCTAAGTATATTTTGCTTTTCTCACGATCGCTCGATCGTTGTTGCTGTTCTTTGGTGTTCTTGCTTATGTTTTCACTTAAGGGAGAACGTACGTGAAGCGATTGGGTGGTAAGGCGAGATTTGCGAAGGTTTCGTCATTCGATTCCTCGTCTCACTGGCAGGCTCTTAGCCCGCCTAGCCTACTTTGGCCGCGCCAACCCCCCTCTCTTCAGCGCCACTTTCTCTCTTCTTGTTCCTTTTCTTTCTCCAAGGGTTCACTTCAACTCAGCTGCGGTTCTGTTGTTGTGACAGCGAGCTCTTTCTCGCAACCCTTAATTCGTGACGATGACCGGCTCAGCCGCGGTTCTGTCGGTCTCGTCCCTCGCCCCTAACGGCACGGTTCTGTCGTGTCCGTTACTGCATCCTGTGTGTCCAGTTCAGCTGCGGTTCTACTGCGCACAGTTCGATTCCCACGGCGGAATCAAAGATGCACGAGCCCCCTGTGACGGAGGGCTCAGGGGTGGGGTAATGAGGCGGGCTTCACGTCTGCCTCTAACGGCAAACGACTCGGCTTCGGTTCTGTCGTTCCGTTACAGCATCCTGTGTCCAGTTCAGCTGCGGTTCTACTGCGCACAGTTCGATTCCCATGGCGGAATCAAAGATGCACGAGCCCCCTATTATGGAAGGCTCAAGGGATAATGAGGCAGACTTAACGTCTCCCCCTCCCTTTCGCTCGGTGGGCGATCCAAGGGAAGCAACTCCCTCAAGGGCTTGAATCTCGTTCGGCCCCAGTTGTTTCCCTTCCCCCACCTCATGTCTCTGCCCTTTTGGTCAGGACACTGGGGTTTCGCCCTCTTTTCAGGGCGTCCCTCGGGGGACTGGTGCATCAGGTTCCCCATTTTCCCGTTACTGCATCCTGTGTCCAGTTCAACTACGGTTCTACTGCACACAGTTCGATTCCCATGGCAGAATCGAAGATGCACGAGCCCCTCTGACGCTGGCTCAGAGGTGGGGTAATGAGGCAGACTTCTGTCTGCCTTCCCCTTTCTAAAACCCCCACCTCATGTTTCGGCCCCCCTCTTGGCAGAAACGTGGGTTTCGCCCTCATTTCAGGGCGTCCCTCAGGGGGCTGGCGCATCAGGCCCCCCCCCCCCCCCCCTTTTTTTTTTTTTTTACCGGGTTGGCCCAGCAGCCATAGCAGCAGCCCCCCCTATCATGGGGTCAGGGCCACTTTGCCTTGGGCGCCATGGGCCCAACGGCAGTATCCCCCGACCATGGGCTTTCCACAGCCCCCTGCTCCGGGGTTTCCCTGGTGGCCGGGTTTTATGCCCAGCTCTCCACCAGTGCAGGCCCTTTCCTCCCAGGCCCCTTTGGCCCTCCCGACGGCTGATCCCTTCCTAGGAGTGTCTGGGGGATCAGCCAGCCTGGGCCTGTCTGGACTTTCACAGCGCACCACTTTACCAAGGGCTGTCCCCCCTCAGTGTGTGGCTCCGACCTGGTGGATTCGGAGTTGGAGGACGAGGGCCAGTCTCCTGGTTCTTATTCCTTCTGGGACTCGGTGGCCTTCCTGCTTCCCTTGTCCCGGAGGCGGTGTCGTCCTCACGGGAGGTCAGCCCCCCCCCCCCCCTGCCCTTCAGCAGCGGAACTCGCCCTGGGGTCTCACCCACTGGCGGCTAACCCTCCTCTCTTTAAGGAAGTCGGTAATGGTAGCCGACTGTATGAGGAGGGCCCAATAAGTCGGGGGCATTGGGGCTCAGGACATCACGCTTGGCTCCATCCCTGATTTGCCTGGGGTGCTGACGTGCAGAGGATTTCTCAAGCCAGAAAGGCTTCCGTTTGCCAAGGAGGCCATCTTGGTAAATGACACCATTCTCTCAACCCAAGGGACGACGGTCATTTGGACCCCGGGGATCTTAGACAAGCAACCCAGCAGGGGTCGCCCTCAGGCACGGCCGGCTCCCACGTCTCAGACGGACCACCCCCAATGACTTGCCCCCGACCTGGGCGCTTCACCCCAGGGCGGTCCTGTGGGCAGTCTGTTCAGGCACCCCAATGCCTGGGAGCGGCTTCCCGCAAGCCCTTGGGCTCTGCGGGTGATCAAGTCGGGTTTCGTCTTCCTTGGGGTGCAGTAAAGGCTCCTCTCACTCCTTTCCCTCCTCCTTTCGCTCCTCCTCGGGATCTAGCGGCCTCTCAGGCCTTAGACCAGGAGGTCCTTTCGCTGTTAGCCAAGGGAGCCACAGAGGAAGTCCTCTTCCATTCCTCTCCGGGCTTGTATGGCCGCATTTTTGTGGTTCCCAAAGCTTCTGGATGATGGGGACCGGTTCTAGACCTCTCGCCCGTGAACAGGTTTCTTATCGTCCTCCGTTTTCGGATGGAAACCCCCATGTCAATCCGCGATGCCATGCATCCCGGCGACTGGGCGGTATCCTTCGACCTGAAAGATGCGTACTTCCTTCTCTTGATCCGCCCAAGGGACAGTTAGTACCTCCGCTTCATGTAGGGAAGCCGCGTTTTTCAGTTCAGGGCTCTTCCCTTTGGGCTAGCCCCGGCCCCTTGGGTTTTCACGAAGGTGGCCCGGGAAATTTGCTTGCATGTTCGGGAGAAAGGAATTCTTCGGAAGGCCTATCTCGACCATTGGCTCCTTCTTGCCTCATCCAGCACTCTGTGCTCCCAGCAAGCCCTCCAGGTTTTATACCTCTGTCAGCAGCTGGGATTTGTTCGCAACGAGAAGTCCGATCTCGTCCCGACGCAGCAGTTTCAGTTTCTGGGCATGTCCTTCCATACCATCAACTGGTGGGTCTCTCCAACCCCCCCCCCCCCCCAACGCCTGGTTCGCCTCCAGCACCTCCTGGCCCATCTCCTTTCCCTGGATCAGGCCCCAGCCAGAAAGCTGGCCTCTCTTCTGGGTCTGATGGAGTCCTTGGCCCCCTTAGTGTCCCTCGGACGACTGCACAAACGCCGGTTTCATCACGCCTCTTTCGCAAGCGTTGGTCTCAGGCGTTGCAGTCGTGGGGCCTTCCGGTCCTTCTCGGTCAGTGGTTCCAATCATCGGTGGCCCGATGGCACTCCCAGTCCTGGCTGGCGCAGGGGGTCCCCATCACACCCCCTCCTCCACAGGAGGACCTGTTCACGGACGCGTCCCAGTCCGGGTGGGGTGCCCACGTTAGCTCTCTGACGGCGGCCGGGCAATGGTCCCCGGAGATGGGATCCTGGCATATCAATCGGCTAGATCTGGAAGCCGTGTTCCAAGCCCTGAAGGAGTTTCTTCCCTTCCTGAAGGGAAAACATGTTCTCCTCAACACCGACAACACGACTGTGGCGTGTTATATCAACAAGCAAGGGGGGGCGCGTTCTCACTCCCTGTTCCGGAGGGCAGAACAGCTTCTCCTTTGGTGCGAGACACAATCAATCCGGTTCTCGGCCAAGCACGTTCCCGGGAAGATCAACATTCTCGCGGACTCCCTCAGCAGGTCGCTCATGGTTCTTCCCTCGGAATGGACTCTCGTCCACTCAATCTTGGAACCTCTCTGGACTGTATGGTTCAAACCACATGTAGACCTGTTCGCCACCCGGGTCAACCACCGTCTCCAGCTGTATGTCTCCCCAGTTCTGGATCCGGCAGCGTGGGCTGTGGACGCCCTGTCCATCCCTTGGTCCGGACTGACGGGCTATGCCTTTCCCTCGTTCCCCATTCTGGGAAAAGTTCCCCGCAAAGCAAGGGAAGACGCAGCCACGCTTATTCTGGTGGCTCACGCTGGCCGGCCCAAGCGTGGTTTCCAGAACTGTTGCACCTGTCTCACGTGCCTCCGATACCGCTCGCCTTCAAGGCAAAGTCCCTGTTTCAACCACGGTCAGGCATTCCACACGGCAATCCAAACGGGCTACATCTTCACGCCTGGCTACTGTGCGGGACGCGCTGTCTGCACAAGGCGCCTCCCCAGCGGTAATCGGCATTGTGGTACATGCCCACAGGTCAGGCACCCAAAGTGTCTACAGTGTCCACTGCAATGGCTGGCTCTCTTGGTGCTCTAGCCACGCAGTATCACCTCATTCTCCTTCTCAATGCCAATTGGCTAACTACCTAGTTTTTCTTTCATCGGAGAAAGAACTTTCAGCCTCCTCTGTTAAGGTTCACAGAGCGGCTATTTCTACCACTATCCGCCAGTTAGGGGCCCCTCCTTCGGGGACGACCCTCTTCTGCGGGATCTGGTCAGAGGAGCAGCCCTACAGCCCCTGCCGTACCCCGGCGTGGGATCTTTTCTTAGTCCTCTCCTCCCTCAGGCTCCCCTTACGAGCCCATCCGAGAGTGTTCTCTGAAATTCCTTTCCTTCAAAACAGCCTTTCTCGTTTCCCTGGCCTCAGGCAGGCGCTGCAGTGAAGTCCACGCCCTTAGTGGCCTGCCTGGGGACGTCGCCTCCGAACCGGATGACTCGATATCTCTTCGCCTCCTCCCAGAATTTTTTAGCGAAAACCAGTTGCCAGGTTCTCCTTCACCGACTATCTCCATTCTTCCTCTCACTTCTATTCTCGCCCCAGACGACGAAGACCGCACTCTCTGTCCGGTGCGCGCTCTGCGGGAGTATAGGAAACGCACGAAATCTTCTCGCTCCAAGCAGCGCCACCTGTTTCTCTCTTACAACGAAGGTTATAAGGAGGACATCAGGCGCTCTTCAATCTCTCGATGGCTGAGAGAAGTCATTTAAGCTGCGTGCGCGACACCTGAAGGGGATTTGGCTGTTTTCTCACCAAGACCTCATGAGATTAGGGCATGGGCGTCTTCGCTGGCAGTAGCTCTTATTGCCAGCATTCAGAGGGTGTTAGATGCCGCATATTGGCGTTCCCCTGGCACCTTCGTCCAATTCTGCCTGCGCGACTTTTCTCGTCTGCGCGATGATGGGTCTAGGGCATCGCATCAGCTGTGGTGGCCCAACACTCCATCTCCACCACACGCTCCGGCTCTTCTCGCTCCTCCAGGTGGTAACCAGGTGAGCCCTCCTTCCAGGTAGTGCTACTCTGCATTAGTGAGCCACGGTATAGTATGTGTAATTAAAAGGAAATTTTTATTCTAAAATTACGTTTAATCTAACATACTTACCGTGGCTCACGCAGAGGCCCTCCCTACCTCCCCGCCTTCCTGGTTCCATCAGGAGTTCTCAGTCAGGGTTTGATATACCTCGGAAAGAGGATGGTTCTGAGCATGCGCAAGGCACGAGGCCCTTTCAAGGGTTTGTTGTCCGTACGGACTTTATTGTATACGAGGCAGGGATAGCAAATTGCTGCCGCTTATTGCATTAGTGAGCCACGGTAAGTATGTTAGATTAAACGTAATTTTAGAATAAAAATTTCCTATACCTAACGGGGGAATAAGTTGTTGCTAATTAGATAATTTTGATTGTCAGTATTATTTGGGAAGGCTTGGTAAATGTTGAAGGTGTCTTAAGAGAAGAGTTATGCGCAAACCCTGCTCCTGTCTTCAAGGTGATAGTTAACTCTCACAGGCAGTTCGAAATTTTAGTGGACCAGTTATTTCAGCAAATGGCTTCCTGTCAGGTTGTCCATCCTTGCCACCCTCTACCCCAACACTCTGGCAATTCATGCTTTTGACATCATCAGCCTCAGAAATAGTTTGCAGTATTCTGAAAAATTCAGTCATGACTGGGAATATTACAGAGTCATTTTGTTTTGTTGTTTTGTTTGACATTTTGATATGCAGTTTATTTAGTCCATGTTTTTAGCATTCAGAAGCATTTTTAAAAGGCACAGGACAGTTACCAAGGCCAGTTAAGGTTTTTTGACAGAAGTGAAAGGAGGTGGAGGGGAAGGAGAAGAGGGGATGCCAAGTTTGTGACTTGATGAAGATTTTTGTATATTTTTTTTGGAAGGAATGAAAGTGCACACACACACACACACACACACACACACACACACACACACACACACACATCTATGTATGTGTGTATAAGGTATGTGTGCTGTTTGAAAAAGGGATTGACAAGTGTGTTGGTTTTGTGTATATCTGAAGTTAAGATCAAAATCATGCACATGGATAATCTGGAATATATGCACTATCCATATGTGAAAGTGTTCAGTTCAACTGCAAAATTCACAATTTGAACAGAATTTACCCCTCTGTTCAAAATATTTGTTGCTCAGAAGTAATGTTTTTTGTAATCCAGTTTGGATGTTGTTGACTAGGAAGGCAAAATGAAATTGACCAATAAGAGCTGTCCTCCATAACATGCCCTCCATGAGCTCCTCGGAGCAGTGCTGCTGGACCCAACTGGAGTTTGTCCTGTTTTTAAAGCCCTTTCTTGGGTATTGGGTCACTTTCGTCTGAAATCCATTATGTAGAAGAGCTAATCTTCCTCCTCTTTTTGAATTAAAAAAAAAAATTTGCTGTCCCATTTTCTGTGCTACCTCAGTGGCATTGCACGCACGCTGCTCATTCCTACCCCTCCATCCATAACCACAGCGCCAGCACCGGCAATCCACAAGGAGCAGTATGTGTCAATTCGTCAAGAGGCAGTCCGCCAAAGGAGACGCTGCACTGCCGCCGAGTCACTTTGATGGTATTCAGTTATACCTTTTCTTGTCCAACACACACAGGACACCACCTACTAAGCCCCTTACTGACAACAATAATTGCTTGGTCGCGGAGCCAGCGCGAGTGAGATCTCCCTCCAGAGGGCACCATCTTCCTCACCACAACCGTGAAGTCCTTAAATTGTTTAACTCTCCACCGATTCTTATTAACTATGGCATGTAAACAAGTGTACACCATATGCATGTACATGTACACTTTTGCTCAAACACATAGCATGAACAGAAAAATTGATTTTTAATCCGTAAGTCTTTTGAGTTTTTATTGAGACATATACCTTCACTCAAATACACAGCAAGATCAGATAAAAGTGATTTTTAATGAATAGATCTTCAGCTTTTGTAATTTGTTTATTGCTTCACTGCATGTTGACAGGTGATGGCATACAAACAGCAGCAGACTGCCACACTAGGTCAGCCAGCCGACATGGCCCTGTTGACTCAGACATTACCGGGGTCTTCCTCCTCCTCCTCCCAAGACAAACCCTACCTCTTCAGTCAGGCCAAGGTGGAAGAGGTGTCCCCCATCAACCCCAAGCTGAGAGCCAAGGCTCTGCGACCACCAGTCACCATCAAGAGCTTCTTCAAACCAAAGGAAGGCTCGTCGGTGAAGGGAAACGGTGGTGGAGAAGGTTCTCTCCAAAACAACCAATCACACATAGAGTGCAGTCACACTGGAGTGAAAGAAAACCCTCTCACGCAGAAAGCTAAGAACATGGAGACAGATTCTAAATTGGGAACTGCCGATGGTCAGAATGAGTGCATCGAGATTGACGATGATTTAGACGGGCAGAACAAGGCGGAAGGAGAAAGTTCCAAACAGGAAGAATCTGAACGTGTTGACGGTGGTGCCTCAACAGTTCCGTCCATTTGCGGAAAGAATGAGGAATCGCAGCAGAACCACAAGACTGAGAGTTCCGGTGCTGAACGCTTGCCATTGGATAAAAGTGCCGAACAAGATATTGTGTCCACACCTCCGCAAAAGAAGAGGGGGCGGAAACGAAAATCTCATCTATCAACACAAGCAAAGACAGACGAGAACAGTGAAGAGGATCCTGATTTCAGCCCCAGTGTGAAAAAGAAGGTGCAGAAAAGAAAATCGGAGCAGAAAGTTAGCAAAGTGTCCAAGGCTGCGTTGTCGGTGAAGCCAGACAACACGGCCGCAGCAGAAGGGAAGGAAAAGAGATGTCCCATTTGTGACATGAAGTTTGCTGCTGGCACCTGGAATGAGGAGATCAACGCACACATTGACAACTGTTTGATTGAATAATGTTTGAATGAAGTTGATTGTGTCCGAGTGCATCCTACTTGGCTCAAAATGTTCAATTGAAGTCGACTGTGTCTGAGTGTATCCTACTTCAGCTCAAACCAACAGTTAACAGAATTATATGATAGTGTGTGTGTGTGTGTACGTGTTCAGAGAACCTGCCAGCCCTCTCATTTGGTATAATTAATGTCAGTGGGGTTGACTTCATTTCACTGTTTCGCTTGACACACAGGCACACATACGCACGCACGCACACACACATACACACACACGCACCGCTCTCCAAATTCTGTCAGTGCTGGGAGAAAAAAAGGGAAAAAATTATGTTCTGTGATCACTCGGCAGCTGTGTGCTGGTGTGTATAGTCAGTGTACAGTTTTAATGACAGTTCTGTAGGCAACATCTGTTGACTTCAGGTGCTACTACCGTGCTGAAGCATGAGTCTAATTTGCATTTCCAGAAGCCAAAGGAAAAATAACTTGACAGGAGGTTTCACTCAAAGTACACAGACAAATATTCGTGTAATGTTCGAACCTGTATTGATATGTAGTATGCTTAATACACAGTCTGCTTCTTGGACTTCAAAATTTCATTGGGGGGGGGGGGGGGGGGGGGGGGGGGGGGAGAGAAGAAGGGTGTTCAGCTTTTGATAAATTCAAACCAGGCTGTTTGCTCTTGCATGGGCCAAGATACCACGAAGATATTGATGGTCCTGGAGTTTGAAGAGAAGCCATTCTTCAGAGGTACAATGAGCGATGGTGTATCGCAGAAATGCAAGAAAGCAACTCGAGCTTCTCTCGAATGTGTTAAGAGGGCCTATGCTACAGTTGCCATTGTAGTATAGAGACCAACTCAGGAATGGAGAAGAAGAAGAAAACGAAAACTGCAGCAGACACCAAAAAGTATATTTTGAATGTTTGAAAAAAGAGAAAGAAAAGAAAATGGTTAAAGTATTTTGAATTGCCAAAGGTTTGGGTTTTTTTTTTGTGTTAATCTGGGCTGTGATGCTGTGTATAGATTCCTCTTGGCTTTCAAATATTCCTCTCTATTGTTGGAAAATATTCCTTTCAAATCTGATAAAGGGATGGCAGGTCAGTGCGTGTGTGTTTGTGTGCATGTGTTGTAGGTCAGGATCGAGTTGAAATGTTTTTTCTGGGGCTGTAATTATGTGTAAATTTTAGTACACTGGATGTTTAAGGGTGCATTTTGCAGCTTATATTGTGATGTTACATCTGGGGTGCATGTCTTAGGAAGGTTACGAGTGAGAAGATAATTGCATGATTTACTGAATCTACAATAGTGAAATAAAACACTACAAAAGTTGTCATTGCATTTTTAGTGTTTGTGTTTGATGCAGAACGTTGTGTTATTGATTCAAAGTACGCTATATTGTTAAATCAAATTAGTGTCAGCAAAGTTTAAACTTGGCCGGTCCCATTAAAGTCTATGAAAGTGTACAGGTGCTGTGGATTTGTTCTTATGAGTGAGAACACCAAGTCCTTACAGTCAGATCCATACTGTAGTGATCAGATTTCCTGATTTGGTCTTTAAAGTAGAAACACTTACACGTTTTCTGCTCTTGTTACAATGTATATCATGTGACCAGTTTTGTTGAAATGGGACATCGTGGATGTGATTCTATCAGTACTGTTCTGAATGGAAACAAGCCGCCCAGTGGGCTTTGTCAGTCAGCCCAGATGGCTTGTGTGTGTGTGTGTGTGTTTGGTGCTGGCATGGTTTGTCAGCACTTTTTTTGTTTTTAACAGAATCTGTGGGTGCTGAATCATACAAAAGGCTGGTGCCTGGAGCAGTCTGGTTTAATCTGGCCAAAGAATGCCAGTAGTTTGGCAATTATATCTTTAATTACACATACTATACCGTGGCTCACTAATGCAATAAGCGGCAGCAATTTGCTATCCCTGCCTCGTATACAATAAAGTCCGTACGGACAACAAAACCCTGAAAGGGCCTCGTTGCTCGCGCATGCTCAGAATAGTCCTCTTTTCTCGGCAGCCATTTTTCCTGTTAGGCCGCGTGTACATGAACGGCTAGTATTTTTGACTTTTCTCGCAATCGATCGATTGTTGTTGCTGTTCGTTGGTGTCCTTGCTTATGTTTTCACTTAAGGAGAACGTATGTGAAGCGATTGGGTGGTAAGGCGAGAATTAAGAAGGTTTCGTCTCTCGATTCCCTCACCTCGCCGGCTGGCGCTTTGTCTATAGCCCGCCAATTCCTCCTCTCCCTTCAGCGTCACTTTCTCCCGAGGTTCACCTCAACTCAGCTTCGGTTCTGTTGTCGTGACATGCGAGCTCTTTCTCGCAACCCTCAATTCGTGACTGTGGCATGAAATTGACCAATAAGATGCTGTCCTCCATAACAAGCCCTCCATGAGCTCCTCGTAGCAGTGCTGCTGGGACCCAACTGAGTTTGTCCAAGTTTTAAAGCCCTTTCTTGGGTATTGGGCCTTTCGTCTGAATCCTTATGTAGAAGACTAATCTTCCTCCACTTTAATGAATTAAGAAAAAAAATTTGCTGGTCCCATTTTCTCGTGCTACCTCAGTGGCATTGCACGCACGCCGCTCATTCCTACCCCTCCATCCATAACCACAGCGCCAGCACCGCATCCACAAGGAGCATATGTGTCAATTCCGTCAAGAGGCAGTCGCCAAAGGAGACGCTGCACTGCCGCCGAGTCACTTTATGGTATTCAGTTAATACCTTTTCTTGTCCAACACACACATGACACCACCTACTAACCCCTTACTACAACAATAATTCTTGGTCGCGAGCCGCGCAGTGAGATCTCCCTCGAGGGCACCATCACCTCACCCAACACGTGAAGTCCTTAAATTTTAACACTCCACCGATTCTTATTAACTATGGCAATGTAAACAAGTGTACACCATATGCATGGAAACATGTACACTTTTGCTCAAACACATAGCAATGAACAGAAAAATTTATTTTAGATCGTATGACATTTGAGTTTTTTATTGAGACATATACCTTCCCTCAAATACACAGCAAATCAGATAAAAGTGATTTTTACTGAATAGATCTTCAGCTTTTGTAATTATGTTTAAATGGCTTCACTGCATGTTGAACAGGTGATGTGCCTACAAACAGCAGCAGACTGCCACACTAGGTCAGCCCGCCGACATAGCCCTGTTGACACTTACATTACAGGGGTCATCCTCCTCCTCCTCCCAAGACAAACCCTACCTCTTCAGTCAGCCAAGGTGGCAGAGGGTCCCCCATCAACCCCAAGCTGAGAGGCCAAGCCACTGCGACCACCAGTCACCATCAAGAGCCTTCCTTCAAACGCAAAAAGGAAGCTCGTCGTGAAGGGAAACGTGGTGGAGAAGGTTCTCTCCAAAACAACCAATCACACATAGAGTGCAGTCACACTGAGTGAAATAAAACCCTCTCACGCAGAAAGCTAAGAACATGGAGACAGATCTAAATTGGAACTGGCGATGGTCAGAATGAGTGCATCGAGATTGACGATGATTTAGACGCATAACAAGGCGAATGAGAAAGTTCCAAACAGGAAAGAATCTGAACGTGTTGACGGTGGGCCTCAACAGTTCCCGTCCATTTGCGAAAGAATGAGGAAATCTCAGCAGAACCACAAGACTGAAGAGTTCCGGTGCTGAACGCCTTGCCATTGGATAAAAGTGCCGAACCAAGATATTGTTGACACACCTCCGCAAAGAAGAGGGGGCCGGAAACGAAAATCTCATCTAACAACACAGAGCAAAGACAGACGAGAACATTGAAGAGGCTCCTGATTTCACCCCTGTGAAAAAGAAGGCAGAAAAGATAAACGGAGCAGAAAGTTACAAAAGTGTCCAAAGGCTGCTTTCGTGAAGCCAAACAACACGGCCGCAGCAGAAGGGAAGGAAAGAGATTCCCAATTTTGTGACATAAGTTTGCTGCTGGCACCTGGAATGAGGAATAACAACGCACCAACAATTGACGAACTGTTTGAATGAATAATGTTTGAATGAAGTTATTGTGTCCGAGTGCATCCTACTGTGGTCACAAAATGGTTCAATTGCAGTCGACATGTGACCAGAGTGTATCCACTCAGCACAAACCAACAGTAAACAGAATTATATGATCGTGTGTTGTGAGTTGTGTACGTGTTCAGAGACCTGCCAGCCCTCTCATTTGGTATAAATAAAGTACAGTGGGGTTGACTAACATTTCACTATGGGTTTTTTTTATATTATTTTTCGCTTTACACACAGATGCACACATACCACGGCACGCACACACACTCCACACACACCACCGCTCTCCAATTTCTGTCAGCTGGAGAAAAAAAGTGAAAAAATTAAGTTCTGTGATCACCTCGGCAATCTGTGCTGGCTGTGTGGTAAATCAGTGTACAGTTTGAATGACAGTATCTGTATGCAACATCTGTTGACTCATGTCTACTACCGTGCTGAAGCATTAGTTCTAATTTGCATTTCCAAAGCCAAAGGAAAAATAATTGACCTAGGTTTCACTCAAGTACACATACAAATATTCGTGAAATGTTCGAACCTGTATTGATATGTAGTATGCTAATACACAGTCTGCTTCTTGGACGTCAAAATTTCATTGGGGGGGGGTTGGGGGGGGGGGGGGGGGGGGGAGAAGAGAAAGGTGATCAACAATTGATAATTCAAACCCAGTCTTTTTGCACTTGCATGGCCAAGATACAACGAAGAAAAATTTGATGGTCCTGAGTTTTGCAGGAAGCCATTCTTCAGAGTACCAATGAGCGGATGGTGTATCGCAGAAATGCACGAAAGCCCACACGAAGCCTCTCTCGAATGTGTTATTAAAGTAAGAGGGCCTATGCTATCAGTTGCCATTGTAGATAGAGACCAACTCGGAATGGAGAAGAAGAAGAAAACGAAACTGCATCAGACAACCAAAATTATATTATGAATGTAAAAAAGAGAAAAACATAAAATGTAAAAGTAATTTGACTTGCCAAAGGATAGGGTTTTTTTTTTGTTTAATCTGGGCTGTGATGCTGTGTAGTAGATTCCTCTTTGCTTTCAAATATTCCTCTCAATTGTTGGAAAATATTCCTTTCAAACTGATAAAAGGGATTGCAGGCAGTGCTGTGTGTTTGTGTGCATGTGTTGTAGGTCATGATCCGTTGAAATTATTTTCGGGCTGTAATTATGTGTAAATTTTTACACTGGATGTTTAAGGTGCAATTTGCCACTTATATTGTGATGTTACAACTGGGGTGCATGTTCTTAGGAAGGTCGAGTGAGAATAATAATGCATGATTTACTGAATCTACCAATAGTGGAAATAAAACACTACCAAAAGTTGTCATTGCATTTTTATGTTTGTGTTGATGCAGAACGTGTGTTATTGATTCAAAGTACGTATATTGTTAAATCAAATTAGTGTCACAAGTTTAACTTGGCCGTCCCATTAAAGTCTATGAAGTGTACAGGTGCTGTGGATTTGTTCTTATGATGAAACACCAAGTCCTTACAGTCAAACCCTACTTTAAGTGATCATATTTCCTGATTGGTCATAAAGATAAACACTTTACACTTTACTGCTCTTGTTACAATGTATACATGTGACTCAGTTTGTTGAAATGACATCGTGGATGTGATTCTAGATCAGTACTGTTTCTGAAAATGGAAACAAGCCGCCCAGTGGGCTTTGTCAGATCAGCCCATATGGCTTGTGTGTGTGTTTGTGTGTTTGGTGCTGGCATGTTTGTCAAGCACTTATTTTGTTTTATAACAGATACTGTGGGTGCTGAATCATACAAAAGGGCTGTGCCTGGAGCAGTCTGGTTATAATCTGGGCCAAAGAATGCCAGTATATTGCAATTATAATCTTTAATTACACATACTGAACCGTGCTCCACGAATGCCATAAGCGCAGCAATTTGCTATCCTGCCTCGTAAACAATACAGACCGACGACAACAAAACCCCAGAAAGGCCCTCGTGCCCTCGCGCAAGCTCCAGAATAGACCTCTTTACTCCGCAGCCAATTTTTCCCTAAGGCCTCTTGTACATGAACGCAAAGTATTTATGACTTTTCTCTCGCAAACGATCAGATTGTTGTTTGCTGAGCGTTGGTGTCCTTGCATATGTATTCAACTTAAGGGAGAAACTTAGTGAAGCGATTGGTTGGTAAGGCGAGAATAAAGAAGGTTTCGTCTCTCGAATACCCTCACCTCGCCGGCTGGCGCTTTGTCTATATCCCCGACAATTCCACCTCTCCCTTCAGCGTCACTTCTCGCCGAGGTTCCCCTCACTCAGCTTCGGTTCTGTAGTCGTTGACAGCGAGCTCTTTCACCAACCCTCAATTCGTGACTGTGATCGGCTCAGCTTCGGTTCTGTCGATCGCCGACACCAGCGAGCTCTTTTCTCGCAACCCTCATTATTTGGCGGTGGATCACTCCAGCTTCGGGTTCTGTTGATCTCGCCCCTTTGCCCCATAACGGCGAGCGACTCAGCCTCGGAACTGGTCGCACCCGTAGTACACCCCGTGTTCAGTGATCTACTGCTCGCAAATAACGATTCCCATTGGCAGAAATCGAAGGTGTACGGCCCTCTACGGAGGCTCCGGGCAATGAGGGGTACAATACGTACATTCCCCCCTCGCCCGTAGGCGATCCAAGGGAAGCAACTCCTGCTCAAGGGCTCGAATCTAGTTTCCGCCCCGGTTGTTACCCTTCCCCCGCCTCATGAGTCTGCCCACTGCTGTTGGGCATTCCCACCGGGGTGTCGCCCTCTCTCCCGATCACCGCCTCAGGGGACCGGCGCATTACGGCCCCCCACTTTCAGGGTTGGGCCAAGCAGCACCTTATCAGTCAGCCCCCCCTATCATGGGTCAGGGCCCTTTGCCTTGGGCCCATGGGCCCAATGGGCAATATCCCCCGAACAATGGGCTTTCCTCAGCCCCCTGCTCCTGGTTTTCCCTGGTGGCCGGGTTTAATGCCAGCCCTCCACCAGTGTCAGGCATCTGCCTCCCAGGCTCCCTCTGCCCTTCCGGGGCTGACCCCTCCGCCGGGATGTTCTGGTGAGCCACCATCCAGGCCCACTCAGCCCACTCCGCGCTCCGCCTCGCACGGGGGGTAGGGGGCGGCCACTCCATCGTCTGTTGGTCCGACCTGGCGGAGTCAGAGATTAGGAACGGCGGTCCACCCGGTTCTTATCTTTCCAAGACCGGTGGCTGTGCTGGCTTCCCCTGGTACCGGGGCATGTCAACTGTGCTCAGTAGGCCAGGGCCCCCTGCCCTTCGCAGCGGAACTTGCCCTGGGGATCACGCCCTCGGCGCTAAGGCCCTCCTCGATGCTAAAGGAAGTCAGTTATGGTGGCCGACAGCATGATGAGGGCCAAATACGAGTCAGGGGCACGGAGGCGCAGGACCCCGTAACCTGGTTCGGTCCCTGATTTTTCACTTCGCTTGGCGGCGGGAAATTTCCTTAGACCTGAGAGTCTTCCATTTGCCAAGAAGGCCTAGGCAAATGACACTAACCCCGAAGCCGACTCATCCCCTCTCCCAGGAAAAAAGGACCCTCCTACTGGTCCAGGATAGGTCAAAATCCGCACCAGCACGTGTCCCCCACTCAGAGCGCTGCCTGTGGAGTGGGAATGGAGTCCAGCGCGTATGGTGGGTTTGGAGGCCATATCTGTATGGACTCCTTTCTAGGGGACAATGACTGCCCTTAGGGATCCCTGATACTGGTTCTTCGCCATCCGCCAGTCCGGACTCCAACTGCTGTGGTAAGCCTGTATTCCAGACAATGGCTTAAGTGCCTTAAGTATTCCGTGCTGGGGCCTTCACTATGCTCCATCTGAAACTCAGTTCTGGCTAGGAGAGATGCGGTCCCTAATGCATCTCTTTGACCCGTTCTCCATCATCCCCGCGCTCCTCAAGAGCCTTGCCTGTCAAGTCAGGGTCCTGTTTCGGGAATCACGTGCAGGCCAACATCAAAGCCAGCCGAGATTAGGCGTGACCTCGCTCTTTCATCAGGCCCCCGATCCCCCACCCGACCGTGGTTCAAAAACGCAAGGCGCCCAGCCCGCCTTTTCACGTCACCGGGACCTCAACCCAAGGGATCGACGTCATTTGTACCCCGGGGGATTCTAAGGCAGGCAACACAAGCAGGGTCGTCCTCCGACTCGCCAGCGGGTCCAACAGCTGCCCACGCCTCCGACGTCCCACCCCAATGACTCGCCCCCCGACCTAGGTGTACTTCAACCCCAGGGCATCCTGTGGGCTATTCTTCCAGGCACCTCAGTGCCTGGGAGCGGCATCCCCAACCCTTGGGCTCTGCGGGTGATCAGGTCGGGTTTTCCGTCTTCCTTGTGGTGCAGGTGAAGGCCTCATCTCACGCCTTCCCCTCCCCCTTTCGCTCCTCCTCGGGATCTGGCTGCCTCTCATGCCCTTAGACCAGGAGGTCCTATCCGCTGTTAGCCAAGGGAGCCACAGAGAAGTTCTCTTCATCCTCTCCGGGATTTAAAGGCCCATTTTTTGTGGTCCCCAAGGCTTCCGGAGGATGGAGACCGGTTCCTGGGATCTTTCGCCCTTGAACAGGTTTCTTATCGTCCATCCGTATTTCGGATGAAACCCGCCCATGTCATTTCCCGCATGTCCATTCATCCCGGCGACTGGAGGCGGGATCCATCGCTAAAAGTATGCAAACTTCCATCTCATGATCCACCCGGGAACAGGATGTACTCTCCGCTTCGCGAGAAGGCCGAGATTTTCAGTTCAGGGGCTCTTCCCATTGGACTAGCCCCGCCCCTGGGTATTCACGAAGGTGGCTCGTAACTTTGCTTGCACGTTCAGGAGAAAGAATTCGTTTAGAGGCCATCTAGACATGAGCTTCTCCTTGCCTCATCCAGCACTCTGTGCTCCCAGCAAGCCCTACAGGTTTTAAGCCTCTGACACATCTGGGAATTCGTTCGTCAACGAGGGAGAAGTCCGTCTCACCCCGTCGCAACAGTTCAGTTCCAGGCATGTCCTTCCACACCACCGACTGGCTGGTCTCTCCGACCCTCCAGCGCCTTGTACGCCTCCAGCACCTCATGGCCCACCTCCTTTCCTTATCATGCGCCAGCCAGAAAGCTGGCTCTCTTCTGGGTCTGATGGGTCCTTGGCCCCCTTAGGCCCCTCGGACGTCTGCACAAACGCCGTTTTCAACGCATTTTTCGCAAGCGTTGGTCCTCAGGCATTGCAGACGTGGCCTTCCGATCCCTCTCGGCAGTGGTACCAGTCATCGGTGGTACAATGGCACTCCCAGTCCTGGCTAGCCAGGGAGTTCCCATCCACTCCCCCTCCCTCCACAGAGGACCTGTTCACGGACGCGTCCCCAGTCCCGGGTGGGGTGCCCACGTCAAGTCTCTCTGACGCCACCGGGCAATGGTCCCCCGGAGATGGGTCCCTGGCATATAAACGCTGGAGCTGGAAGCCCGAATCCAAGCCCCAAGGAGTTTCTCCCTTCCTGAAAGGATAACACATTCTCCTCAACAACCGACAACACGACTGTGTCGTGTTATAACAACAAGCAGGGGGGTGCGCGTTCTCAACACCCTGTCCCCAGAGGTCAGAACATCTGCTTCTTTTGGTGCGAGACACAATCAATCCGGATCACGGCCAAGCATTTCCTGGGAAGATCAACAATCTCGCGGACCTCCCTCAGCAGTCGCACATGTTCTTCCCTCATAATGGACTCTCGTCCATCGATCCTAGAACTCACTGGACTGATGGTTCCAAACCACCGGTGGACCTGTTCGCCACCCTGGTTCAACACGCGTCTTCAGCGTACGTCCCTCCCCAGTTCCGGATCCGCAGCGTGGGCCGTGTGACGCCCTGTCCATCCCTGTCCGTCCTGACAGGTCTATGCCTTTCCCCCAACCCCATTTCGGAAGGTTCTCCGCAAGGCAAGGAAGAAGCAGCCACGCTTATTCTGAGGCTCCACGCTGCCATCCCAAGCGAGGTTTCCGAACTGTTAACACCTGTCGCATGTGCCCCCAGATACGCTCGCCTTAACGGAATGTCCCTGCTCCAGCCGCGGTCAGGCAATCCACAGGCAATCCAAACGTGCTGCATCTTCACGCCTGACTACTGTGTCGGACGCGCTGTCTGCACGAGCGCCTCCCCTGCGGTAATCAGCCTTGTGGAACATGCCCACAGGAGCAGGCACCCAAAAGTTCTATAGTGTCCACTGGAATGGCTGGCTTTCTTGGTGCACCAGCCACTCGGTATCAACTCCATCTCCTTCTCAATGCCATTGGCGAACTACCTAGCCTTATCAGACATCGGGAGAAATCTTTCAGTCCTCCCTGTTAAGGCGTTCACAAAGGGCGCTATTTCCACCAACTATCCGCCGTTAGGGGGCCCCTCCATCGGGGACGACCCTCATCTGCGGAATCAGGTCAGAGGAGCAGCCCTACAGGAGGCCGAAGCCCCCCGCCGGTCCCGGCGTGGATTCTTATTCCCTTAGTCCTCTCCACCCTCAGGCTCCCCTTACGAGCCCACCGGGAGTGTTCTCAGAAGTTCCTTTTCCTTCAAAACATCCTTTCTCGTTTCCCTGGCCTCGGGATGCGCTGCAGTGAGGTCCACGCCCTTAGTGGCCTGCCTGTGGACGTCGCTTCCGAGCCGAATGGCTCGATATCTCTTCGCCTCCTCCCAGACATTTTAGCGAAAAACCAGTTTTGCCAGGTTCTTCTTCTCCGGACCAACTCCATTCTTCCTCTCACTTCTATTCTCGCCCCGGACGACGAAGACCGCACTCTCTGTCCGTTCGCGCTTTGCGGGAGTTATAGGAAACGCACGAAATCTTGCACGTTCCAATCAGCGCCACCTGTTTCTCTCTTACAACGAAGGTTATAAGGAGGACATTCAGGCTCTCTTCAATCTCTCGATGGCTAGAGAAGTCATAAAGCTGCGAACGCTGAGACTGAAGGGATTTGGCTGTTTTCTCACCTAGACCTCATGAAATAGGCATGGGCGTCTTCGCTGGCATAGCTCATAATTCCATCATTCAGGGTGTGTTAGATGCCGCATATTGGCGTCCCCAGCACCTTCATCCATTCTACCTGCGCGACGTTTCCCGTCTGCGTGATGATGGTCTAGGGCATCGCATCAGACTGAGGGTGGCCAACAATCCATCTCGCCACACGATCCTTGCCCTTCTATGCTTCTCCAGGCGGTAACCAAGTGAGCCTCCTTCGCAGGTAGTGCGACACTTGCCAATAAGTGGAGCCACGGTAAGTATGTGTAATTAAAAGGAAATTTACATTCTAAAATAACGTTTAAAATCTAACATACTTACCGGAGGCTCACGCAGAGACCCACCCAACCTCCCCGCCTTCCTGATCCCTCAGGAGTTCTCAGTCGTGTCTTAATATACCTCAAAATAGACTATTCTGACATGCGCGAGGCACGAGGCCCTTTTCAGGTGGTTTTATTGAGTTATCCGTACGGACTTTATGTATAACGAGGCAGGGATTGCAAATTGCTGCCTCTTATTGCATTAGTGAGCCACGTAAGAATGTTAGATTAAACGTAAATTTAGATGAAAATTTCCTATAAACCATTAGTTACTTTGCTGTTATTCAGTTATGTTGCATTGTGAAGGACAGTATTTATTTTTCAAGTCAGAAACGGCCTTGAAAGTTTTGTGGTGGTCAGCTGGTCTTTGTACACCAATAGGGCAGTAGTTATGATCTCGTGGGTCGGGGGGGGGGGGGGGGGGGGCGTCCACGGGATTTCTGATGAAAACGAGCATCAGCACAGATCTGTCCCCTATAGTACCAGGCAAAACATTGAATACATTTTGGCCTTTCATCCATAATAGATGATAATATAAAAGAAATGACATATTTGCAATGCCACTTCCATGATCTTCAATGATCTTGTGTCAAATTCTACTAACAATCTTAAAAAGAAAAATTACTGTTCTGCCGAACGGAAAAGACATTACAAGACAAATATGATTGCGTTTCAACTTTTTTTGGTCTTCTACCGCAAGACAAATCATTCAAAACAATGAAAAAGAAGAAGAAACGATTGCTAATCTCCTCAATTGGGCGCAAAATGGATAAGGAATAGTAGGTGAAAGTTTATATGTGGACAATGTTGGGATGTGGCAGACCCCTTGGAAGTTGGGGATCTGTCAGTAAGTTGCATTCCTGTATTCAAGAATTCTGAGCCGTCATTGTGTGAAGGGCTGGGCTAAACGCAACTGAAATTTGGACTGTCATGTATATGTAGGTGAAAGCCGACTCTAACAAATGAGGTTGTCAGTTAGTTCTGCAACTAAGTCAACCTTTATACTTGATTCTCATGTATTTTGCTGTACTAGCAAAATATGTCTGTTAATGTTCACATCTTCTGTTTCGACCTCCGAACACCAGAAATTGTGTCCTGATTCAGCATGCAGGGGTTCTGGAGATTTTTTTTCTTTAATTTAAGCATTTTTTTTTCAAGCAATCTTAAAACAAGGACAGTCATGACGAAAAAAAAAGAGCTAGAAGGATGAAAAGGGGAAGAGAGGAGAGGGATTGGGGCACTGGGAGGGAAAAAGGATTAATGTACCCGACAATAAAAATTACAACATGATAATGACAACATAAACTAACAACTGCAACACGCGTGACGAAAACAGAAACATGTAGCATAAACATTTTGACTCGACTTACAGCGATATATTTCTTTCATTCAGCGTACGCCAGGCTGAAACACTCTGTGGACACTGCGCAGATGTATTGATACCTGTTGTATTGTGAAAAGCAAGGGTTTAATTTCATGATAATATAGTAAACAAAATAAGTTATTAATAATTGGCATTAATTCCCATCTTAAAAATTCCATTCAGCTGTTTGTGAAGGACAGTCAAGTTAGTGGCATTTTCTGTTACCATTTATATCCATACCATATGGCAAAACAATAATAAAGTCAAAAGTACATCTGAATACTGTGGTTTTCCACAATAAAATACAAGTTCATAAGAAATCCTACATGATAACTATTACGCATTCTTATTAGATTTTTGTTTTCCAAAGGGTCCAAGTCGTCTAATAAATTTACAACTCCAGAAAAGTGTTCAATGGAGACTCTTTATTTCATTACAAAATTAACAGTTTTTTATCATAGCATAAATACCCCCTTTGCAATTAAAAACATTTGTTGGCAAAAATTCTGTGCACAATTATAGTTTTGTAACTGTTTTAGTTTTTAATGTCTTTAATTTTAGCCATTGTTCATAAAACACCTCTTTCCAATGTTAAGATTTTCTGTGTCCGTGTTCAAACGACAGTAGGTTTGACATTGTCAAGGGTCAAAACTTCACACAGCAATCTTGATCTTTTGTGGACATTATAAATATGTCTTAATGCACTTGGCATGTCTAAGACTCTTATTGTTGGTATTTTGTTTTACTCCACTTCTTTTAATACATTCTTATAATTGCAGATATAGTGCATTTAATGTGACAAAATCAATACTACATCCAAGATTGGATGTAAATTCTCCCGTTTGTTTTAAGAAAATACTTGATAGCATACTTCCCTTTTCTTAGTTTATCATGTTTGATTACAACATTACCAATTTTTACATCTTCATTATCAAAAATCGGCTCAGCTAGTAGTTCATTCCAGTTTTTAGGTTTAACACAGTTGATATTGCTATGGAGTGAACACAACGGTATCATGGAAGAATATTAGTATTTTCAAGATATCAAAACAGAGTCTGTGAGTAGAAAAGAAATGAGTGCTTAGCTTTAAAGGAGTTGACTTTCTCCAGTATAACAGCTACATTAGGGATTGTTTTCCCTCCAAACATCAGCTAATCAACATACCTCGGTCAATATTTCTTCTTTAAATTCAGTTATTTGGAAAAAAAAACAATAACTCATCTTGTATTTAATTGTAGCTCCTCTTGCATTTAATTGTAAAGAAGCAACAGCAACAAAAAAGAACCATTCAAATCCCCATTCACATTTTACCTATTTTTCTTATTTGTTGTTAAAATGAGTATCTTTGAGGCAATAGAGTATCCTTTTGGTTTCAGGTAATGAAACGCATTCTTCGTTGGTGCATGTCCTCCAGTCCTTGACAGTTTAAGGACAAAATTGTGATATTGTCCATGGTTGGTGCAGACCTGTGCACTTTACGATTTTTGCGTATAATCTCACGAAATTTAATACAGCTATACGATTGTACGTTTCAAAACCAAATTGTACGAAATTTTGATGAACGAGCTTACGAAAATGCGCTGAACACGTAATCCGGCCCCAGTCCAAGAGTCTGGTCCAACTTTTAAAAGTTCCGATGGCGCATGCGTACTTCCTGCCACTATGAATGCATCAACATTGCTTCTCACTCAGCTTCAACTCGCGCGCATGAAACAGACAACGAAAATTCAGATTCATTGGTAGAAGCTGTGATCCAAAAGAAAAAGAAATATGAACAGAAGTACAAACCAGCGTATCATACTATTTTCAAGTTCATTACTGCGTCAAAGAAGGGCGATACGTTCGCAACACAGCACCACGTGTTAGCCTACTGTCAAATCGCGATTGCTACAGTGGTCGCTTTGACATTCAGCGGCACATCGGTAGCAAAAGCCACAAGGGAAACAGTGATTCTGGAAAACGGTAGGCAATGAACATTCAAAGCTTTTTCGTGAAGTCGAGTTCTGCAGGCACTTCTGATGAGAGACTGGAACATCAGACTACTCGCGGAGAGGGACAAAAAGCTCCAAAATCCCCCCCTCCCACCCCCACCCCCGGCCCCAAAGGAGCACACTGTCCAGTGAAATTCTTGAAAGTCTTCTCATCCTGAAGAAGGCTGACTGTTCTTTAAATTAATAGATGCAGTTCATAAGAAGGAGGCTTGAAAAACGGAACCGATACATCTTCCACAACCCAAACCGTACTTTTGCAAGTTGCAAAGAGTTGACAGATGCCGACACGATCGTCTGAAACGCGGTAGGCAGGCCTATAACGCTAGGCCTATCAGTGGGCTTTCTGTTTAGTTAAGCTTAGCTAGCAGACGACGCAAAGCTGCAATCCAGCCTTTTTGACGTCACGGGTTCCACAGTGCAGACGCGGTGCTAATGTTCGCGGCATATAGCTGACTTAACATTTTCGCTCATGCTATCTATGTTAAAATGTTCCCTTTATAGAAATTCATTTGAAGATTGGAGCAATAATGATGAAATATTATTACCCAAATAAATATAGGTACATAACATGACGGATTGCGAACATGCGAACATAACAACAGCTTGGGGAACAGCTATATGCTGAGTTCTTGAGTAACATTTACAGGATAGATTCCTTTTCCCGCCTTGTCTACCCCCCCCCCCCCCCCCCCCCCCCCCCCCCCCCCCCCTTCCTCCATGTTGGCAAAGTAAGGTCCTTTTTTGGCCTCATGCCCATCACCTGGGAACCCTGAAGGAGCTGGAATCGCCAAAGTCTGAAATAAAGTTCACATCATAATTGTTATGTTCTTCAGAAAGACCGGTTAGCTTATCAACAGTGAAAAAGTGCCCATAGTAGCATATGAAAGAAATAGATTACTTCAAGATTTTTTTTCCCAGATATGTCCATCACTTGATCAGTACAGTAAAAAGTGAAGAGAGAGTTATTTTAAAGTGTTATAAAAGAAAATTCACATCAGTTAATGTTCTTGTTAATTTCCTGAGCGAAGGCTTTTGCCCATCAGAGGATACTGGCAAGGAACTTGATTAGTTTAACAATCATTGATTGTTAAAGAAGCCAATTTAATGCATTTCATGAAAATACATCTTTTATAGTAATAAATTATCAGTGTTCTAATGTCTGGAATGCATTCAGTATTGTTTCCTACGCAGCTACTTTGCGCTGCAAAAGCTTACACATTTTACACACAATTGTACACATTTTTGACCCAAAACATACTCATAGAATTTCTGAGGGGTAACCAGGTCTGTTGGTGTTACCTTTCTCTGTCGGAACAGCTGCAAATACAAAAGAATTTAAATGTGGTATAGTAAGCTTTCAAGTTTATGCGATTTGATTTGACAGGCTCCAGTAACAAAGAACAATAACAGAAAATGTTACACATTGAAAAAGGTCACAAGAAAAAACAAAAGTGTCGTTCTCATAAATTGCCTATTGTATTTAAGTAAGTTTTCTTCGTAAAACACACTCAAATACACTACAAAAGACAAAACAGTTTTAAAAGAAAGAAAATTTCAGATGCTGGTGATGATGGTTAAGCGGCAAAAAGGCGTATCTGTAGGAGCAGTGTTATGTCATAGTGATGAGACCTTCCACAAAATTCATGTTAAGAATATTTACAACTACAGTAATTGGATTCAAAAAGTAGTTTTTGGTTCATTCATTATCAAAACATTTCATCTACATGCAGGTGGTAACTCCTATAAATGAGGCAGGCTTCGTTTGCTGATTATGTAGAATATGCTGTTTTTAACGTATGAGAAGATAAATCTGTGGCATGTATGTGGCGCAAGTCATTGTATTTAGGTGTGGATGTAGTTTAGATGGTCGAGTGATCTACTAAGCTTGTCAAATCTTGTAGAAAGAATAATTTTATGTTGGTGATGTTATTATGAAATGACTGTCATACTCGTACCTGATGTGCATCCCATTTATCCACATAGAGCCTGCATTAATTTAAAGAAATGTTACGAATCTCCTTACCAGCTAAAACAAACTACACTTAACATTTTATGATCTGCAATGCTGTTATTCTTACAGTTGAATTCAGTTATTCTTACAGTTGCATGCATAGAAAATGCTTGTAGACAAAAAAAAAAAAAATAATCCCGAGATTGGGCATCATCTTAACAGTTTCCAGTGTAAAATCCTTCACCCTCGGAGCTGTCTCACTGCCTACTGACTGCTGCAGCGAGACAAGTGCATCGTTTTCATGGTCACACATAGCTTCCCCCTCCGCTCCCCACTTCTTCCCCACTAGCCCTGTATTAATGCCATCACTGATTTCAATACCCAACCAAGTCTGTTTTACATGTGATCTCTTTTGGTGCTACTTCAGTGTAATCCTCCTCCCCCAAAAATGTCGGGATTATTCGGTTTTAGTTGTGTTTTGCTGTCTGGAAGTTATGTGGTTGTAATTTCCTTCATTTTTCTTGCCTCGTTTTGCTTTTGCCTTTCTTTTTTTTTGACCCACATTTTTATTTGTCCACTGTTTCCCTACCTAAGTCACAAACTCATCCGTCATTATTCTAGACAGTCATTACACTTTTTTTTTTCTCTCTTGTTACAAGGTAACTAGGCAGCTTTTTGGTTGTGATGGTCAGATGGGTTGCTATTATCATGACTGTCCAGTGTAGATTCTGGCTGGACTGTCTGCTGTATTTGATGCATGTTTTGTGTATTTTATATCACACCGTTATGTTTCACTGTTCATCTTTTACTTTCTTTTTTTTAAATGAAGTATAAAAGATAAATAGAATGACTGTCGGGCTCAAACTTAAGGACGTCAATAGTTGAAATGTAATGTGAGTTGAATTTCTTTTTCTGATTTCATCTTCTGTCCCTCTTGGTAGCATATCGTCCACAGCCTTCCTTCGACGCCCAAAATGTGGCCACACCCATTTCTGTCCAGACTCTGTCCCAGCAGTGCATTACGCAGGGAGAAATCGATAACCAGCCCTCATGAGGCAGCCCAGCAGATGCTGCCAAGTAGTCTCGGTCCCTTTTTTTTGTGTCCAGCACACATAGGACACGTGATAAGCTCCCCCACCGATGACAATATTGTTTACTGGTGGAACTTGGGACTTCCATTCCACAACGGTCTGTCCCATGAACTTGCTGATACCGACAACCTTAATCTGAACTTATTGTGAGCATGGACTTGAGAGAGGAAATCTGAAGTCAAAGTCACCACAAAGCAGAGTATGAATGCTCCCCCCACCCCACTCCTTTTTTTTGTTTTTGAAGTGATCTGTTAGGATGGTGCCATGGAATTCCATTAATTTCTGACACTACATGGCAGGGCTGTACTCTAAGCTTCCTTGCATATGGGCATCAACCAGGCCTGAGTGAATCAGACACCTGCAGAGTTAGTCAGGAAATATGAGCTGAACACTGGGAGGCGCGTCTATTAACGTGGATGAAACTTGACTGTAAGGTTCCAGCTTTCCCATTAGAGTGCATGGTACACCTTAGTCGGGGAGCTGGATGGTGCCAAGTCCTAAACCTGTGTGATAGGGAAACAAGCCCGCATCCCCCAAGTTGGCGACCATGGTAGCTGATTGACGTGATATGGTGCATTCCCTCATGTGCCACTCACAGTGAAACATGTCCTTTTGGAATGTTGGGACTTGCAAGATGTGAGACATAACACTTTACAGCAGACTCCATGAAAAGCTTGTTCAGAGATGTCCTGCCTGATGTAATCTTTGAATTTCTGAAAATCAACATAATATCGAAGGTTTTATTAAAGATTTTTAACGAATTTTTCAGGTGTTTTTTAAAAGGGGTGCGTGAATGAGTTTTTTTTGGTTTTGTTTTGTTTTTGTTTTCTTAAATGACTTGTGAGTTGACCTCTATGCAGTGACAGCCCTGATATGGCCCTTTGCAGTGGGCTGAGCTATAAGCAGCATTACATCTTTCATCATCTCTGATTGATGTTAACCATTTATAGACAGCTCTGTAGTGTGAGTGTCAGACCTGTCTACCCTACGATTTTTTTTAGCGTATTTTACTAAATTTGACTGGAAGCACCAAGTACGACATATATACGAAAATTGTCAACATTGGCTTAAAAAAATTTTAAAAACCCAAACGAACAAAAAAAGTACTATTTTCCTGTTTGAAGGCGCGAGTTATTGTCCCTGGTTCCATTTGGCGCGTACTCGCTTACACCCTCGTCGGCCATCTTTCATAGTGATCGACTGACACAGATATTCACTAAGAGAATGCCGCCACCAGCAAAATTACGTGTTTATGAAAGTGATGAAGAGCTAGATGTTGAAAAGACGGTTGCCAAAATGATGAGCAAATTTCCTGAATGCATACCATGCAAACTTGGAAGTCCTTAGTCCCAAGCTATAAAAAAAAAGTCCCAACTTTCATGCGGTGCACTTTGTGCAAAACAGGTTTTAGTTGTGCTCATGGAGGGCGCAACAACTGCGTAAAGCATGTTTTGTCAAAATCGCATGTAAAAAACTATCCAAAATGGTGAAAGGAACACCTTCAATTGTACAAGCATTAAAAAAGGCTGAGGCAAAGTCTAGTGGGGGACCTGGAGCAGCAGGTGACAAACGCTGAGATAATGATCACGATGTGTAGGCTGGTGGCTGACGCGAATCTGTCCCTGTCAATGACTGATCGTCTTGTTCCCTATTTAGGAAGGTGTTTCCTGACACTAGTGACAGCTAACATGCTCAAGGTGAGTCTGTCACTTTAACTTCTTCTGTTAATTAGCTCTACTCCCCTGCCCACACCCCCATCCCCCAAAAAACGGGGGAAGAGGGTGAGGGTGGAGTGGCAGTACAAAGAAGAAAAAGATGGAAAATGAAAACTGTATGAAGGGTATACATGTGTCTGTCACTCTGTGTGTGTGTGGGCGGTAGGGGTTGGTGAAAGGGTTGAGGGCATTATAATAGTTTTTTTTTTTTTTTAATGAGATGGTCAATAAGATGCGGGCAGCGTGTGTGTAGTGCACTTGTGCTAGTTGGTGTGAGTGAGTGTGAGTACAGCGCAGTGAGTTGGCTGCAAGAATTGCACAATATAAAATCCATATTGAAGTTCAAGGTGAGAAAAATACTCATTTTTTGTCATGGAGTACTAAAATTTACTCCATAGGATACTAATGGTTCAATTTTGAGGGGACAGGTCTGGAGTGTGTATTGTGTTTTCAATTCAGGACAGGACTTTTTTCTGTACAGATGTAAAAACACCCGGTGTGGTCAGCTGGGATATAACGCTGGAACTGAAATTCATGGGCCAGTCTACCCCCATACAAGGCTTTACCCACCAAATCAAAGGAGTTTCAGTTCAATCATTGCCCTGCTGACCTCGGAGAGCCCTGTCAGAGCTGAATGGCAAAACAAAAATCCTTCCAAGGGTAGAAGAACCTATTGCATTGTGACCTACCTCTCAAGAACGGTTTAACCATATGTATATTCATCCAGACTGTAAATGCGTGGCAAAGTTTCGCTTTTTGAACAGATCTTTTCATGCTTGTGCATCAATAATTTATTCTGTTCTCAAAAGATCAGAGCATTTTCCTGTTTAAAAAGCAAGAACAGGTGTATGTGGGAAACTTTCTTGCTCTCTGTTGTCATAACTGGTAGCCAGTGGCTTTTCATCAGATGAAATTTGTATGATGATAGTTATTTTTAATGATACACATGTTTATAATTTATTATATGTGAATTGTAATGATGGCACCACAAACAAATTTTCCTTGTATTCTGAGGACAAATAAAATATAATGTGTATCGTGTTAACTGTTAGCACGACAGGTTTTAAACTTCTACATTGACATCTTTTGCTCTTGTTAATCTTGTTTTGTGAAACGAAGGCTCATCGGTCACACACAAAGCTGAAATAATTCAAACTTAAACAAGAATTTTCTACACTGTGTAGATGACTACATCCGTCTTAATATAAAAAAAAATTTTTGCACGTAGAGTCTTCTCTCAGTACTGGCAATAATTCTTTGAAAACAGGTCTGCATGTTGTGTAACAATAGTGTGGAGTTCATTTCGCGAAGTAAGTTTGCCATATGAATTTACTGAACTTGAAATTGCTGTTCAGTCCCAGTGCCATAGTTCATAGATTGTGACGTAACTCGTTAAGTCGGTCTGCTTTCTCCTAATGTGAACAGGAAATAGGCATGTGATCACTGTTAAGTGTGTCACAAGAATATGCCAGGTACAGAGGATTGCTAGAGACATGTGTCTGGAATTGACAACGCATGTTGTTGAAAGCAGACGCTAAGAATGATGTATGTGCAGTACCTAAGATACTCTTCCCAACTCCACAGAGATGACTTCGATAGAAAACCTTTTTTTTTCTTTGCCAAAATCCCTCATCGATTTGGTATTGATATGTGTATTTAACCACCACAAGATACACTTGAGAGCTCCATTCAATGGATTGACCAGACACGCATCAAGCATTTGACTCGTTTGATTTATAGGCCCCCCACATAGTAAACCTGTACTCGAGAGAAGATGAACTGTGTTGGCTGATCACTTCCTATCCTTCATTACAGGTGAAAATGCCCACCTATCCTTCGAATTACAGGTGAAAATGCCCACTTCGAGGGATGGTACTTGCTATCCTTCATTAGAGGTGAAAATGCCCACTTTGAGGGATGGTACTCGCTATCCTTCATTACAGGTGAAAATGCCCACTTCGAGGGATGGTACTCGCTATCTTTCATTACAGGTAAAAATGCCCACTTCGAGGGATGGTACTTGCTATCCTTCATTACAGGTGAAAATGCCCACTTTGAGGGATGGTACTTGCTATCCTTCATTAGACTAATTAGAGGTGAAAATGCCCACTTTGAGGGATGGTACTTGCTATCCTTCATTACTGGTGAAAATGCCCACTTTGAGGGATGGTACTTGCTGTCCTTCATTACTGGTGAAAATGCCCACTTTGAGGGATGGTACTTGCTATCCTTCATTACTGGTGAAAATGCCCACTTTGAGGGATGGTACTTGCTATCCTTCATTACAGGTGAAAATGCCCACTTTGAGGGATGGTACTTGCTATCCTTCATTACAGGTGAAAATGCCCACTTTGTGAGATGGTACTTGCTATCCTTCATTACAGGTGAAAATGCCCACTTTGAGGGATGATCATGGCGTACTGGGAAAGGATTCAAGGTCCATTTTTACTATACTAGTCAAACTTTTGACATTTACTGTCAAGCTAGCAAATCATTGCCAATCCCCAATACAGAACTTAAATGGGGCTCGAACAGCACTAAAAAAGTGGCTGGAACAGCACTAAAAACGTGTGGGTAGTAGGTCTGTCTTGTTTTGGCAATCCACAGTGGTTCTTAAATTGAACCATTGAAATGCCAGTCATGAATGTCTCGACACCAGGCGGGAAGATAACTCTCCACACAACACCAGAGATTTAAAATACATATGCCACAGGGCCAACAGCTGGGCTGCTGGAGAAAATGTCTTTATCTCAATGCCTGCCTTCTTGACTACATTCATGGTTACTAGTTAGTCTGTTAGAGATACAAGAAGCATGTTGAGAAAGCCTCGTCTACTTTCGTTGTATTTTGCAAGTGTTTTGTTTTTGGGGGGGAGGGGGAAGGGGGACTGGCTCACTGTCCCTTCTTCATGGCACTGGTTCCATTGCTTGTTCTGGCACCCTCAGCAGTGGCAGTCCATTAGAAGCAGGGGAGATTTGATTGACAATTTATTAGAGTGAGGGTCCTCTTTACATCCATCCAACGATAGGCCCTATTGAACTCACTAAAACCAATCACCTCGCCAGTAGCATGGAAAGGAAATCAGAACCCACTTTTTCTGCAGTGATGCATGCCCGCTGTGTGCACACATCTGTGCGTACAGATATGTGTGTATGCGTATGTGCCCATGTATATGGGCGTACACACATGTATGTGTGCGTGTATGTGTGTGAACATACATGCATGTGTGTTTGTGCTTAAGCGTGAGTGCACATATGTGTGCGCGTGCATGTCCGACTTGGTGGGACATGAATGTTCAGAAGATGAATTGGTGACGAGCAAAACGGTAACCGCACACAAACGTAACAGCCACCTCACATACAACAGCAAGCACTTCGACACGTTCAGCATTCGTTTCAGTTTTGTTTATTTCAACAAATAATATATCTGAAAATTTCGTTTGTCAATGTTTATGAACGGCATATTTTTCAAAGTATATATACTCTCCAAAAAAAGAAACTTGACACTATTGTAATTTGGATTTGTTGTGAAAATAAGGGATGTAGTGAAATTGTCATATCAGTATTATACAGACATCACATAAAGTTAAGGACCAGTCAAGATAATAGGGTGCATTTCCAAAAAATCATAAAAAAACCAACGAATAAGATGTATCATGTAAAACTCGGTGGCAAGGCCGAGGGGTCAATAGTGAATACGTCAACTGCTGTGTGGGCTGCACGTGCGCGTCACGCAGCATGCTGGGCGCGTTTGAAAATCTACAATTTCAGCAAAACTGGAGCGTGTTTCAGTGGTCAGTGCGTGATACCTGTGGCTTTGTGAAGGGCCAAATTGAGATGCACGTGGATTAATGGATATCTGGCTATGATTTATACTCCTTGGTTTGCCTACATAAGCAGCAGCATGCCACCACGACAAAAGTTAAATGATTTCGACCGAACCCGAGCGATTGCCTGGCTGCAGGATGGAATTGGCGTGCGCGAAGTGTCACGCAGGCTTCAAGTGTCGCATTCAGTCATCATTCGGTTGAGACAGCGGTTCCAGGTGACAGGAAGAGTCCAGGAGCGGCGTCGCACGGGTCGTCCCAAGAAAACGACAGCAAGAGAAGACCGCTACATCCACCGCCAAGCCATAGTGCAACGAACGAACTCTGCCAACATCATCAGACGACGTCTGCGAGCTGCCACTAACACCACAGTCAGTTCGCAGACAACACGTAATCGCCTCCATGACGTCAACCTTCGTGCGCGTCGTCCATTACGAAAACCAAGGCTGACCCAGATCCAGCGAGCCAACCGTCATGCCTGGTGCACTGCGCACCAGAGATGGCCACGTGCCCAGTGGACAGAGGTTCTGTTCACTGATGAATCACGGTTCTGTCTGACACCCAGTGATGGCCGAACCCGTGTCTGGAGGCGTCCACGGGAGCAGCTTGCTGCCAATGCAATTCAAGAAGTGGTCCCCTTTGGAGGCGGCTCCGTTATGGTTTGGGGAGGAATCAGCAGGCATCACAGAACCCCCCTTTACCATGTCGACGGTTATACCGACAGGGCAGCGGTATCTGCAGGAGATCCTTCGACCTCTGGTCGTCCCGGCGCTGCAGCAGATTGGGCCTGCTGCTGTCCTTCAGGACAACGCCACGCCACGCCACACAGGTCCAGGGCCGTCAACGCCTTCGTGCAGCAGGCGGGGATTACCCGCATGGTATGGCCAGCCAACAGTCCCGACCTTAATCCCATCGAACAGTTGTGGGCCGAGCTCGGTCGGAGAGTTCGAGAGAACCACCCTTTGCCCGCCAACCGACAGCAGCTGCTTGGATGGCTGCAAGAAGAATGGAACACTATTCCTCAGGCCTTTCTGGCACGCCTGATCAACTCCATGCGCCAGCGTTGCCTTGACTGCCTTGCCATGAATGGTGGACACACGCGCTTCTGACAATCCATTGACATTCATGAAGTTTAACCTCTCTTTTTCTGTGATTTTGTTCAAATGTTTTTTCGACTCACATTTGTGTGATTTTCGATTTAGAGGGTGGGCCGATTTCGAGCGCTGCGAATTGTGCATTTCTGTATCGATTGTGCTAAATTTCATTTTAGGCACATATGGATTGTTGAAATAAATATGTCAAAGATGGATGGAATCGATTTTCTAGTTTCTATTTTGGCGTGCAATTTTGCAAGTGGTCCTTAACTTTATGTGAAGTCTGCTGCAAACTCACATGCTTTGAACATCCAAATGTCCGTCTGGTTGATGTTACAATCAATTCCTAATTTTGCCTTTCACGTGCACAATGGTGAGCTGTAACTCGGCATTCTGACACGCTTTTCCATTGGGTATAAAAATCCAAAGCAACCATGGGTCAAACAATGCACATAACACTACTGCCGGCAAAAGAAGAATGCCAAGGTTGTCTGATGCTCAACGCAATAACGCAGTTGGACGATTGCAAGCAGGGGCCACTCAGCAAGGCATGGCAAGGCACTCTGGTGTGTCCAGACAGACCATTGCTGCATTATGGACCCGTTACAACATCGCTCACAGTGTGAGGGACAGGCCGAGGTCAGGTCGACCCAGGGTCACTACTCCTGCTCAGGATCTTTACATCCATGTGCGCCTCCTTGAGACCACACTAAAACGGCAACATCCATAGCGCTCCAAATTCCGGGACATTGAAGAATTTCTGATCAAACAGTTCGCAATCGTCTCGGGGAGGCCAGCCTTTTTGCTCGACGACAGTTCGAATATTCTGAACGCAGGTCACATGGCAGCACGTCTTCAGTGGTGCCGATACAGAGTGGGGTGGCCACGTGCACGATCGATGGAGAACAGTTTTGTTCACTGATGAGTCACGGTTCCTCCTTAGACGGGTTGATGGGCGTGCACGAATTTACCGACGTCAAGGAGAGCATTTTGCCCCTAACTGCATTCAGCAAGTGGACCATTTTGGTGGTGGTAGTGTCATGGTGTGAGGAGGAATACGGCACAATGGCAGGACTGATCTCGTGCATGTGGCAGGGAATTTAACAGGAACCAGATACAGGGATGAGATCCTGCAGCCTCATGTTCTCCCACACATGAACACCAATGGAGGAATTTCCAGCACGACAACGCTCGCCCGCATGTTGCTCGAGTCCGTCTTGATTTCCTGCATGCCAGCAATGTCCAAACTCTGCCATGGCCTGCCTGTTCCCCAGATCTGAATCCAACTGAACATTTGTGGGATGTCCTGGATCAACGCGTGCACCAGAGGAACCCACCACCACAGACACTATTGTCACTCCCAGAGCTTCTTGAGGCACGAGTGGCACACCATTCCACAACGTGTGATTGCAAATCTGATCAAGTAGATGGGTCCCCGGTGCCAGGCAGCGATTGACGCCAATGGCGGTCATACCAGATACTGACATTTCGTGTACCCTGCTGTCTTTTCCACTGTCTGATTAGTTTACTTTTCAGTCAACAAAACGGGGCAAAACGCTCTACTTGACGTGGGTAAATTTGTGCACGCCCATCAACCTGTCTAAGGAGGAACCGTGACTCATCAGTGAACAAAACTGTTCTCCATCATGCACGTGGCCACCCCACTATGTATCGGCACCACTGAAGACGTGCTGCCATGTGACCTGCGTTCAGAATATTCCGTCGAACTGGTCGTCGAGCAAAAAGGCTGGCCTCCCCGAGACGATTGCGAACTGTTTGATAAGAAATTCTTCGATGTCCCGGAATTTGGAGTGCTGTGGATGTTGCCATTGTAGTGCGGTCTCGAAGGTGGCGCACACGGATGTAACGATCCTGAGCAGCAGTAGTGACCCTGGGTCGACCTGACCTCGGCCTGTCCCTCACACTGTGAGCGATGTTGTACCGGGTCCATAATGCAGCAATGGTCTGTCTGGACACACCAAAGTGCCTTGCCACGCCTTGCTGAGTGGCCCCTGCTTGCAATCGTCCAACTGCGTTATTGCGTTGAGCATCAGACAACCTTGGCACTCTTCTTTTGCCGGCAGTAGTGTTATGTGCATTGTTTGACCCATGGTTGCTTTGGATTTTTATACCCAACGGAAAAGCGTGTCAGAATGCCGAGTTACAGCTCACCACTGTGCATGTGAAAGGCAAAATTAGGAATTGATTGTAACATCAACCAGACAGACATTTGGATGTTCAAAGCATGTGAGTTTGCAGGTTTAGCAAGTGCAGTGGTTGCTTTACAAAATACTGATATGACAATTTCACTACATCTCTTACTTTCACTACAAATCCAATTACAATAGTGTCAAGTTTCTTTTTTTGGAGAGTATACATACAAAGGCAACTGGAGTGCAATGGTGTTTTGTAACAAAAAATTTGTCATTTTGATTTAATTCTGCAAAATATTGCATAACTTCTCAAAATATCACATGGTTGCTTCTTTACATTGAACCACATCAGAACAGCAAACCATTCATTTACATACGCAAACACAACCAGTGACGGGAACAATCCATACAATCCTAAAATGTGACAGCAAGCAATAAAACATCTTAAGAAACAACACTGGCATGCTCGCAATAAAAATGCGAGCAGCAATAATTGCATAAAACTATATATATAACATGCCCCCAACAAAATATTCTAAAACCTAATTTGATACTCTACAACAATTGATTTGTATAAATAAATAAATAAAAAAACACCCTATGTTCATATAACCTACCACCCAACAAAATATTCTAAAACCTAATTTGATACTCTACAACATAATTTGATCTGTTTTGTCCTTTTTTTTTTAACCACTCTCAAATCGGACATACAACACTCACTTGCGCCCGGCGGTCAAACCGACTCGTTCTCAGCATAGTATTGTGAGAATAGTCAAAGTTAGCGAAGGACGGTTTTCATACAGAGTTAACAAAATATATATAGACTTTGTACTTTTCCACAGAATGCAACGATCTCAAAACTATAAATCTTTCACTGGATCAATTGTATCATCCCACTAGTATTACCAAGTACAAACAGACCAAATGCATCCCGATTCACAATGGCAGACCAGAAGTTTACACAAGAAGGCACTTCATAATTATATATTGATAAAGCCATAACATCTTCCGGCAAGTTTCTAAAGCCATCTTTCTGGGTGGCACTTGTAATCCTAATCTGCCAGCTGACACACTAACGAGACATCAATAGTTTCCCCAGGCCTCCATCACATCAATGGGCCTGGTAAGTTAACTTGGTCCATACTGAAAAATAATTTGAATCTGCTAGGGGGAAAAAAAGTTCAAACCCAAGCTTGATGAACGTATGAAGCAAAGAACACTTCCCACTACTGGCCGTCTTTTCATGAAGACATAAGCCGCTATCCAGCCCTTTGACCATAAAATAAACAGAACTGAAACAAAACCCACCACCATAAAATAAACACCACCACCAAAATGGGAATATACTGATATACACCAACACAACTGACCCTTTAAAATACAAATTACGAGACATAAAGCCCAATATTTTCTTCCAGTCACTCTAGTCTACCTCCTCATCCCTGTTATTTCTGGACTTAAAGAAATCTGAATCACACAAAAAATAACAGTATAATTCACAGTAAAAAAACAAACAAACCAAAAGATCTGTATTTCCAGGAAATCTCCATAGAAAAGAAGAAAGAGCTGTAGAAAAGAAAGAGCTGTAGTTTAGTTAAAGAGTGAAAACCTATTACTACCATGATAAAACTTTAAAAGAAAGAGCTGTAGCTTGCTTAAGAAAAGTCAAAATCTATTACTCCCATGATAAAACTTGATCATCACACATCCAACTATGAATGGAGATCACAGCAGTACTGCACCCTCTTCCCATGCAAACCTCCCCCACATGCAAGCATATATCATCACTCATTTGTATGAATGTCTCCATCATACTGTTTCAAGCCAGCTACAGAGTGGAGAATCACAGGCACGCAAGTTCATCTAAACATAAATGGCAGTGTTGTTTTGGGTGGGTAAGGAAAACAATTTATATACTGATGTTGGAGAATACAGGGAGGTTTTAATGTTCTAACTATTCAACAACAACAAAATTATAAGGTACAGTGGATGTACAGATTGTTCCAATTCTCACAATTTCTCTGCCTTAAATTCTTACTACTCTCTTATGGCAACTTTTTTTCTCCAAGCTTTTTTGTCAAAGAAAAATCAATACACAGAAATTTTGCCAAGTCTGCTGACACAGGCACTGTGTTAAACCGTTCAATCTGAACTGAATTAAAACATAGCTCTGAATTCTTTTGAAGTCGACACATTTTTGGTACTTTCTTTTTTCTCTCTCAAAACCTTTACATGTATGTATGCATACATGTTCCTCCTACATGCTGAAGATTTACCTCCCCCTCCCCCCCCCCCCCCCAGAACGCTTATCCTTCCATTGATGGCTATCCCACCATAACACTGCTTCATTGCAGTCACAGGATCACCTGCAGTTATATGTATGTTCACTTTCCTCAATTCTCTGATCAACTATATAGGCACAAAAAGACATTGCATTCCCCTGTGACCATGGCAAATCCCAGACTGATCCATTTCACAGGCTAATGTTTCTCAATGTGGTTACCAGACGTCACTGCAATTTGGTTTAGATTTGACCCAAGGAGGAGGGGAAGAGTGATGTACTTCACAAGATCCATCTCTGGGGCATAGGCAATGTGTGGAGAACAAATTTCAAATTTGGGGAGGGAGGATCACAAAGACACTTCTTTTGTTTATGATGTGTTGAAGACTCTGAAGAACATCACACCATGTGTACTCCAGTCTATTCACTACTATAAAACCAAAAGGCACAACACTTATTAACTGTCGAGTAAGCAAATTATCTACCACCTAAAAAAGGCAAACAATGAAGCCTAAAACCACCTGAGCATGCACAGCCGGTGGGTTTATGAACTACCTAGCATGGAAAGAGACCCCACGCAATGTTGCATTTTGTAAAATAAGTCGTTCATCAGTGATCATCATCATACTGAATTGAGGATTCATGTGAAAGCTGCCATGTCACAGGGTTGATTATTCTTACAAGTAGTCATTGTTTTCATGTAATTTGGACACATCTTATGTAAACATTTCTACAGTCTTTTTGCTTGCCAAATGAAGACGTTTAACAAAGGGTAACCAGACCATTAAATGAACACTTCCAATTTCTTCATGGGTAATATGTCTCACATCGAAACACATTCAACAATCATCTGGTATGTCTTTGAACAAGGCAGTGAAGAGTATTAAGTTCAGAATATATCATATCTCTACCCCAAGCAGACCACCTTGTTTGTGGTTTTTAACAATATGTACATACACTGCTTGGTTTCCTCAGTGCCAATAATCTACAAACTGTGTAATAATACCTAACAATAATAATGTTTGGGTGCAAAAAAAAATTCGCAATCCCCACCATCTCTGATCTTTTTGTGAAAGCCACATTTTTCCACACTGTTTTCAAAGAACAAAGATTATAAAGTAAATAACTGAGAAACAAAAAAGCCTACATGCTTTAAACAGACATTTGCATATTGTTAAAAATCTGTTTGGTCTCTGCTTTGGTAATTTTTTTTCTTTCAGGTATGTGTTACAAACCCATACAAGCTTGCATCTTGCAGATTTAGAGAATTTTTGATTAAAAGTAATTGGAAATGAAATGAGGCAGGGAACAGTTTTCTTATGGGAGCAAAAGTTACTAAAAGTAATTGTCATACACAGACAGACCTCTAAATTCAAGAGTACATAAACAAAAAAAATGATATGTAATAAAACTATGATGTTAACTAGGCCAATCTAGTTTTCAGAGTTATTTTAAGTTGGGGAAAATTAGAATGACCAATAGCTTTATTAAACCTGGCTATACTCTTGTGCTCCAGGTTACTTATGTCCAATTAGGGATGGCGTCCGTAGCCCAGCTGACCATCGGGGAAGGAGCCCATATCAGGACTGTCCCCTCCTCAGTCGATTCCTGATCAAAGTTGGTCATGAATTACAGTCCTTTTTTTTTTTCTTTTCTTTCTTTTTTTTTAAATAAATAAATAAATAAGGAACATTTAGTGCGCTTAATCTTAAACAAAAGCCCTAAGCGCTTACAGCAATAAGCCCTAACACACACACACACACACGCACACGCACACGCCCACACACCAGCGAAGGAGCAGAAAAATTATGTTTTGAAGAGAGTTGTTTTGAGGGAGGACTTGAAAGAAGAAAGACTGTTTGAGTTTCGGAGTGCAGAAGGGAGATTGTTCCAGCAGGAAGGAGCCTGAAAAGAAAAAGAACGTTCACCGAGTGTTCTGGCCCGAAAACGAGGGATCTGCAGAATGCGAGTGTCAGAGGAAGAGCGAAGCTGTCTGGAAGGAGTATAGGTCGACAGAAGTTTAGAGAGGTAAGATGAAGCGAGGCCATCCAATGCCTTGTAACAGAGCATCAGTTGTCGGATCAATGGAGCACCTAAGGCAGTGACTTTTTTTTTCTTTTCCTTAGGCCGAAATCCACCTCTTCATTTTTTGGTGCTTCACATTGTCCTCTTCATCTGCCTAAAAAAAAATCAAAAAGCAGAAAAAAAAAAACAATTTCCATAACTAGCTTTTTTTCTCCTTTAAAAAAAAAAAAAGTTAGTCTCTTACACACCATGCATAGTCGGTATGTGCTCTTACAAATGGGCATATTTTTGCTGATTTTAGCGTTTTGGCGTTTGATACAATGTGTCTGGGTTTGTTCATGTCCTAATGTGTGGTGTACTGGCACACTCTGATAATGTGCTGCTTATACAAAGAAAACAACAGACAAGACAGAGAAAAAGAAGGAAAGAAAGGAAGGAAGGAAGAAAGAAGAGGAAGAAGGAAAGAACCCAAAACCCTGCGCAAGGCTGCACAACCACTGCTTCAGGGTGTGCACTGTATGGGCAGCAATTTCACTTTTGCTTCCCCTTCTGTCAGGCCTCTGACCTTTGGTCACTGGCTTTTTTTTTATCTGATAAATTCAATATATTCAATTCTAATGCCAAACATTACCTGAAAAATTCCATTCTAATGCCAAACATTACTTTTATGTTATCAAAAAAGAAAAGTTTTATGTCTAGCTATGCACTTATCCCGTGCAAGGTGTTTGAGTGGAGCTTATTCTGGAGCCCATATTCCAGGGATGCGTAGGGAATAGTTAAATGATAACTCAATTATTCAAACAGCAAAATGAAAATAAAGAAAACATAATGGAGTAGAATAATACAATTAAAACATTTTCCCTAATCCTGAAAAACAGAATCCTAAAACTATAAACAACACACATCAATACTTACGTGTACTTAGAATGCATAAATTGTAAAAATGATCTCTAACAATCATCACATAACAATACCCTAAGGAATTTACCTGAATACCTGAACGGTATCTAAGAAGTCATACATATGGTGCAGCATGGATAAAAAGGCACTGTACTGTTCTTTAAAACACTAAACTCCACACTGAAATACATTTAACAGAAAATAGGTTACCATCCAATCACTTTAAAATATAAAACGAACTGTCATGTAAAATTCAGCTGGACCTCAATTACCTTATTCCAGACATGATCAGATCCATTTTTTTCACATCTCTTTTGGATAATGCATAATTTAGTTAAAGGCAAGCAGCAGTTTAAAACCTCAATATAATCGGCACCAAGGATTACGGTGCATACTCCTACCACAGACTGATGCTTGTCCGCACATCTTTCACACAATTTGGCAAACGGCACCATTTCCACACCTTTTGACCATGGGCAGCCATTCAAGTTAATCTATAAATCACAAAAAGCAACCCCTCCTGAGCTTTGAATGACATGCAACAGAGCCCTGATAAGTTGATTTTTGTTTGTTCTTCCCTGAGGTTTCAGGAGCTATCAAAACCCCAACTTCCTCCCTAAAATACCCATACGTGCACACACTCGAACACATACCCAAATGCACACACACAAACACACACGCACATTCACACTCACATTTACACTAACTCATCCACCAGTACCATGACAAAGAAGAGTGAACCTCATCATGATAAAAACTGATCATGATCATGTCAGGCAACTTCACTGACCTGACACATGATTATGGAAACAAGGCAGCTTTGTCAGTTTTAGCAAGCAGAAACTTGAGACGAGACTAGTTCTCATGCTTTCCTGCTGCCACAATGCACATCTTGGGACGCACTATCTCTGACAAGGATGCTAGGTGTCTATGGCTTCTTGAAAACACAAAACTGTGAAAGGTTAACACTTGCAATTCTCGCACAGCTGCAAACAGTCATTACATAGATCTATTTTTGGGTTTCACAGTAGCTGCCATTTATGATCAATGAAGTTCAATAAATTATCGAACATCAGTCTGCATCCACTTGTGAATGCATGACTTTATAAGCTGGTATTTTCATTTTTATGCTTGTGTCTTTAAAAATTCACATGCACTCATTCACTAGCAGCATCTACAATCAATATTTACCACACTCACCAATGCCATATATGATGTAACACTCATCTAGGATCCTGGCCAGTAAATACTCAAACATCTGCAGCACCTTAATCTCATTTGTGCCTGGTGTTACTGTCAAATTCAAATGTCTTTCTACAGAACAAGAGAGAAGCTTTGGGGCAATGACAAGGAGAGGTAAATCTGGGGTGCAAGACTAGAAAAACAGGATTGAAGAGAGACCAAGTTATTTCCTGCATGAAAGGTCCTGGAAAAATGAGTATGAAGCAGTCTCCTAGCTGGAAGACAAGATCTGGATCTGTTTTGGATGTGGATGGAAGAGTCATGAACTGTATCCTTGATGGAAGTACAAGTAGAGTGTCCTGTGTGGAAGAGCCATTTCATTATGTGCAGAAGTTGTGAGCTGTATTCTGGAGAATCATGACCCGAAGGACATGAGCTTATTTTGGGTGTAAGAGCAACAGGCAGTATTCAATGCAAACATTCACCTCAAAAGTCTGCAAAGGAAATTGCTGCTAGGAACTAGAACTTGGTCTTTGAAAGAATGATGCATTTAAATGGGAACATCCAACCAACCAACCTAACAAAAACAGTGCTTTGTTTCAACCCCCAACCCTTACACTTACGTTGAACGTGCCACGCTCAAAAGTGGCCCTTGCGAGGTAGAAGGCGTGTTGGCTTTGCTCTGAATTTGTACTTAATCCTTGCTCTGAATTTGTACTTAATCAGCCGTTTCATTCCAGTCCACGCTGTCAATCGTGTTCACATCCTCGGGATCATTGAAAAATAAGTTGGCATCTGCTTCTGCGAGGTTCAGGCCGCTGTCATTTGGCCCCTGTGAGGATTCACTATTCTCATTTTCTGCTACAAGGTTTACAGACGGGTTTCTGAAATAATCTGTAAGGTCATGACCTGTTGAGGCAGGTGGAGATGAACTGTTGTAATCCATAGCGTTAAATGGAGTTGGCTCATAGTAATAATCTGGTAGAATACTCGGCAAGAATAAGGTTTCAAAAGCCATTTCTGCTGAAGAGGATGCTGCTGCTTCAGGGTTTAGTTGCACATACGACATTGACGATGACGGAATAGGATATACATCTGAAGAGACTTGTGAAGAAACGGGCATGGTAGCATCAAAAGTCATTTCCACTGAAGAGGATGTGGATGCTACAGGATTCAGCTGTGTACAGGAATACATGGGAGAAAAAGAGCTACTTTGAACAGCAGAGAGCGAAATGTCCTGAGACTGAACAAGCTGCGTTACAGGTAACAGCTCTGTCATATCACTGCCACCCTGATTTCCTAAACAAGAGCCATCCTGAGAGGTGAATAGCCCTTGTGATGAAAGCTCTGTCATGTGACTATTGCCTGGAACTTCAAAGCAAGAGCTGTTCAGCTCTACCTCAAAAGGTAACATCTCTGGCAAATACTCAACCGAGTCTGGTCTCCCAAATGTAGATGCGATTCCACTGTCTGTCTCTGTTGAAGAATCACTCAGCGATGGGTCTGAACTGCAGCATTCAATACGGCTCAAATGATCGCTAACATCATTAGCAGACAAAAAACAACTTATATTAGGCAAGTTCCCCTGTTTGGACAACTTCTCCTGTCTGGCCTGTGCCACTGAAAACTCTACGAACTCGTTCACAACTATTTCTGGAGCGAGATCAATGTCTTGCGCTCTTTTCTTCTCCAAAAGTCTGATGGTGTTCATCAACTGAACATAACGTAGGAGAGGCATTTCACGTCTTTCTTCTGGGTACGTCCTAAGCTTTCTTTCAGTTATATGAAGAACCTTTGTTTATCAGGCATGGGTTCATTGTAATCCAAATCCAAATTTAGTTGAGCTCGTTTGCGTTTGACGCCCTTTCGTTCTTCAGCCTGCAATTTAACTGCAAAAGAAATAAAACGCATGCCCAATTAAATGAACATCATTATCACAGTATCTATTAACTAATTTTCATACTTGTGACTTGTGCATTTAAAATCTACTAATGGAGAATTCCCCACTGTACTTGCAGCATGGGAAAAAAAGTTCAAATCTTTGCCAAGTCGTTACTATAACGACGGAAGAATTGTTAACCTGCACTTGTTTTCCCCCATTACTTAATTGTTCAGCATGTTATAGATATATAATATATATATATATATATATATATATATATATATATATATATATATATATATATATATATATGTGTGTGTGTGTGTGTGTGTGTGTGTGTGTATATATATATATATATATATATATATATATATATATACCACTAACTGGTGTCTTTTGTAGACTTCCCTGCTCTTCATCAAGGCTCCCATTGAACACCATTTTTATAAATCTTGGTCGTCTGATCCTTAGGATTCCGAAGTGTATCCAGCCGCCCACTTTCTGTTTTTTGCTCTCTTTTTTTCCTTTTTTTTTTCTAAAGGATGCCTTTTCATTGTAATGAATAATATGCAAAAACTGCTGAACAAGCCTTTTATTGGATAATGCTGAATGACAGAAGCACAGTATCAGATGAACAGTGCGAGTGGATTATGCACATAAGATGGTATACCTGGCCGACCTATACTTTAAAAAAAAAACATATTATAAATAGTATGAAAGTAGTAACCTGTGTCAAATACTCCATCTCTTGATGAATTACAATATCCATCCACACCCCCATTCCCCACCATCTGTTTATCTTTTTACCCTGACTTCAACCCCCAACACGATTTGTCTCTGCAAGTTTAAACTTGGGGAGGGGACTGTCATCTGTCAGCAACTGAAGTAATGTAATTTTCAAGCCATGACATCTGTAATATATATGCGAGTAGGCTCAAACATGATGACCAACATTCAGTGATTCACATCACTTTACACTTCCAGAAACTTCCTTTTCTTCCCTTTTTTGGGGGTGGGAAAGAAATGGGGATTTTTGTTTGTTTGTTTGTCAGGTCTGGTCTACGGTGACAAACTATCAAAACCAAACAGCAACATACATACACCATCGAGACTATCTTGAACCAAGGGGACTAAATTTAACAAACAAAACAAAAACAACGCACAACAAAACTGACATTGGCTCAATTTCACTGAACTGGCAGTTCAAACAAAATCTAACAAAACTGTGGTGACTCCTAGTCCTAGCACAGAAATGAAACTCAAACTGTCAAAGGCAACCCTGAAACCATCTCGGACCAGCAAATATTATATTGTTTTGTTTTTATTTCTACTTTTATATCCTCAGTAATCCTTATTTCCGAAAAAAAATTTAAAAAATTATGGGGTCAGACTCGATCAGAAAAAACGTGTTTCAAATTTTCAGGGGGTCACAATTTATTACTGCTAGAAAATAATTATACACACACACACACATGAACGTGCTCTGACTCACTGGCTCAGGCACATAGATACACTGAGGAAGATATAAATAGATGAGAAAAGAAAGCAATAATAATTCAAGTTTATAATATACTCAAGATTATGCAGATCCCAGTTCCAATGTTAGTAAAGTGTTAACAAAAATAATGAATGTGAGCACCTTCACTAACAGGATTTCAACAGTGAAACTTGATATGTGGGATGTGTTCTTCGATTTCTATCACAGAATTTCCTGTATGTGAATCTTTTCCTCCAGTGTTGAAATATCTTATTGCTTGACCATATTCCAGTCGATATGGAATTTCAGCAGTACTGAAGACTCTTTTTTAGTCTTCCATGACCGGCAAATTACTATGCAGCATGCAAAGAAGCCAAAAGAGGTATCCATACTTGAATTTAATACATTTCCAATTTTTTGCCACATAAAAATCTGTGTCAGTCATAGACTTGGTAATGAAAGAAATTGCATGTGGATATTATGCATGTCATTTCTTGTTGTCTACAATCCAGCCCACCACAACAGTTATCACTTATCAGAGTTTCTCACAGTCAAAGTAAAACCCAAGCTTCCTGAAAAAAAAACCCTGTAGATCATAAAATCAGATCAACAAATACAGGAAATCCACTCTGACTGCAGTCCAGTGCTCTTGAAACATCAACATGTTCTTGCAATGCATATGTTCCAAGAGTGCTGTAAAAACCACAAATGGTGTAGTTCAGCTCTTTTAAACAAAGCAACAAAGTAACAACGTGCCATTCCCAGCTTGTTTATTTTCCGAATACAAGTTGAAAACCGCCCATCAAAACTGCTGACTCTTTGTAGTTTTTTCAGCTCGTCCCTGTTTCCAATAATTGATAATTGTTCCTTCCTCAAAAATCTTGCCCAATTTACAATTCATGACTAGAAAGACATCCTTCTTCACCCCAAAAGATGAAGCATATGCATGATGCAAAAGCCAAAAAAGGCAGGACGAATTGCATTCACCCGTATCTGTTTGCCTCTTAACTGATTTGATTAATGCATACAGAAGCACCACAACATACCATGACACACTGACGGCTATCACGGACATTGCCTTATATGTAGAATCATGGAAACCTGAAATGGATGAACAGGTTATGATAATGGTCTCGGCATAATATGGCATTTTGTGATTTTTTCTTTTTTTCAGCAGGCATTTTTTTCTTCTGATGTTTGTTTTTCCTGCTTCTTAAAGTCGGGCCGTTTCCTCAGAAATCCTCAGATCTGAGGACCTTCTCCAGCCATGGCATTTGTTGAAAACTGACCTGTTGGTTTTGTACTTGTATCATTATTATTATCATGAATACTTATATAGCGCCTATCATTGGCTTGAGACCAAGCTCTAGGCACTTTACAATCCACACTCGTTTACATAACTTACATGCAAAACTACTGTTACTTTCCAACCCCTTTGGTATTTGACCTTAGATTTGGAGTAAGTTTTACAAATAAATACTGCTAAAGAAAAGCGAAAATTGAATCAACAAAAAAAATATGAACTCTGGATTACTCACGTCTAAGTGATGGGAATGACATGATGTTGGAGTATTCCTTTCTTGAAATACTTGAAAATGCCACGTCTTGATATGGAGCACTGTGAAAGCAGGTGCAGTGATGTGAACCTGGAAACATCACATATATGATCCATGGGATGACATTTCTTTAATGTATTTCATTTGTGACTAGTCAATCAGTTATGTTAACAGCCAACATGAGGATAAGGAGCTACGTCATGGCAGTCATCTCAAAGTCATTTTTTCTCACATTCTATTTTTTGGAAAGGTTGCAAATAAAGTACAAGTCCTTTGCTTCCTCAATTTCACCAGTTTAGGGGTTCCCAATGTAAAGGCTATAATTCATGCTAACTAGGAAAAGGCCATTAGTTTATACAGATAAAAATGAGAAACAAATTGGGATCTTTTTCCCTTCATCTTTTGAATGAAAGTAAACTGAATAAAGAATTCTTACACAAACTTTGTCTTAGTTAAGAAAACTACGTTTTAGGAAAACTGTACATGCTTCCCATCTGAGTTTTTATTCACTCTATACAATATGCATGGGTGCATGTTAAATCTTGGTGCTACTTGAGAACTGAAAGACTAGTAATATATGTCAAGGTATAGAATGTCTATATCAAAGCACAATTCTATCTCACAGGGTATTTTCTTCAGGCAGTGGTTTGCCTGCATCTACCTCAACTTGCCTGAACAGTCTTCAGATACACTCACACACAACATGAATATGACTTTTATAGAAAAATGTTCAAAGACAATAGACTAGCTCATGAGAATTACGAAAAGAATCTGACAATGGGTAATTTGAAAAGCAAAAGTCCTGAACGTAATTAAAACATGCACACACATGCACACACACTTTCCCAACACTGGTCAATCTCGATCGATTGCCTTGTGTGTAGACAGTCAAATACATTTCAGGCAAGCCCAGCATGAGAATGACAATTTGATCTGCGACCAGACCTAGACTTCTCAAAAGCCAGAGATCTATGAATTTCTTTTTCAATGGGCCTTGGTCCAGAAGATATGGGACCAAAGTTTTTATCAAGTCATCACAATTTCTTCAAAATAATGCAAACTCAATTTGATTATAACAGGTATAATATATCTCACCACACAATATCTAAAACCATTAAAATGATAGCGCAGTGATAATCACATACAACTCCAATGTCTGTCTCTTTGATCAAATGGGGAAGAATACAAATTCTAAAAGATGGAATGAAATTTCTTCTGCAACATGGTGTTGAAAACAGTCATAAGCAAGGTTTGTGGATTCAGAAGAGAGACTCAAAGAATTGTTCAAGGTAAGCATAAGCTGAGTGATCTTGTGAATGTTTGCAGTAAAGTTGTGGGTGAAAGACAAAGAAGTTTGCAAGATCTGTATGAGGAGCGAGTGAAGAGAAAGGGACGGCAGATTGCGAATGATGACAGCCATGTTTTAGCTCAACACTATGATCTTTTGCCTTCAGGACGCAGATTTAGAACCTTCAAGTTTAAAACACGAGCTCAAAAATCTTTCCTTCCGCAGTCAGTCCATCTGTTGAATTCTTAATTGTGTAGATTCTGTACATTTCTCTTACTGTGAGCAGTTTAACAGTATAATTATGTATGTATGTGTGTGTGTATGTGTGCATATGTACATCTATGTGTGTGTGTGTGTGCTTTCTTGTGTGCAGATGTGTGTGTGTGGTTGTATGTGCATGCGCGCACATGTGTGTGTATGTTCTGTTGCAGATTCGCACATGTATCATGCATGTATTTTTGCATATGTAGTTGTGTGTTGGGGGGGGGGGGGGGGGGGGGGGGTCTTAAAATGCATTTGATTTGTAACATTTGTAATGCTGGGATCCTGCTTTTTAAAAGGCTCTTAAAGACCCTGTTTAAAAGTATGTAAATATCTTATTCATGGTGATTTAAATGTGTTTTCATTGTTCGTAGGCCTCTTAATGAAATCCTGTCTTTTCGTGTTCTGTGATATGTTTTTATGTAATATGTTTGTAATAAATGGTGTTGCACCTGATAATAATTTCTCTTTTTTGAGATAATAAAGTGTACTTGACTTGACTTGACTTGACTTGATAAGACTGTTCCAACCCAGGGGTCCTGATCCAAGTACTCAGCATATTTCATACTATATTACTTGAAAATACATCCTACATTTGTTTTTTAACTTGCAGGAATTTCAACCTTCACATGTCATATGTTCATGTGTTCTTTCATCAATATTCATTCATTCTGTCTCTCATCCCCAGACTTTGCCTGTCAAGCACCCTCCAAAGCAGATGACACAAAAGAGCTCCATGGCCTATACATTTCATAAAGTGACAGAAAATTGCGTATGGTCAAGCTGGCCGCAAAGGGCCATAAAAGGGCTATCACTGCGTTAAGTCAACTCACTAGTCATGAAAAAAAAAAAAAAAACCCTCATTCACACAACCCTTTAAAATATGCCTAAAAACACACTGGAAATTTCATTAAACATCAAACTTCCTTATATGAAAAATGTTGGTCTCCTTCAGAAATTGAAAGAGCACATCAAGTGGGATATCTCTGAACAAGGTATTCATGGAGTCTGCTGTAAACTGTTTATGTCTCACTTCATTCAAGTCCCAATACTCAAAAAGAACATATATCACTGTGAGTGGTACATGACATGGAATGCACCACGCAGCTTTCCACTTTTTAAAAGATAATCATGGGGCAAACAGCACCAGACAGTTTCTTCTTGATGGCTGCCCCTGGAACCTAACTGAAACTCAGGTTTGGACGGATCTGCAACAGTTTGCTATCTGTTGGCCAGTTCCATTCCTCTCGCTACAGGTCTTCTGATGTAAGCCTGGGCCTTGAGTTTCAGTGTGAGGGATAGACAATCTGCCCAACTCTTTCTTTATGGCACTCTTGGCAAGTTGATCAACCAACTCGTTGCCTTGAATGCCCACATGGCTGGGAACCCAAGCAAAAACTATGTTGTATCCATCTGATTTCAGAGAGGTGTAAAGTTCAAATAACTAACAGTAGTTGAGGGTGCTTGAGGATAGGGCTGGTAATGGCCTGCAAAGCAGTAAGCAAGTCCAACAAAATGAGGAAATCTGTTTGGATTTAGAGACCATTTCAAGAGCCAGGACCAAGGCTGTCAACTCAGCAGTGTTGATAGAGGTGTCAATGGGAATGTGTTTAGACCACCTCTGCGCAGGACGCTTCACACAAATGCAGAAGAGACAATCCCCTCCTCAGATTTACAGCTCAGCTGTTGTGAAAATTCTTCTGAAGGAAGGAAACTTCAAAGACAGTTTGGCAAAAAAGAACTTATACGTCAAGACGCAAGTGGCATCCTTATGATTTGAGACTAAATCAAACTGGATCTCTGTAATGAAGAAAGTCCATGGTGGGTCATCAGGAAATGGACAAATCACATACAACTCCAATGTCTGTCTCTTTGATCAAATGGGGAAGAATACAAATTCTAAAAGATGGAATGAAATTTCTTCTGCAACATGGTGTTGAAAACAGTCATAAGCAAGGTTTGTGGATTCAGAAGAGAGACTCAAAGAATTGTTCAAGGTAAGTTTCAGCTGAGGGTTTGAGAGGGATGGTTCTCCCACCTCAGCATACAGGCTATAAACAGGGGTAGTGCTTAATGCACGCAAGAGCAAAACCGCTTGATGATGGATGGAATCTAGAGTTTTCAGGTAAGGTCTGGCCAAACCGTAGACTACAACACCCACAGTGCTGTTTGGATGGATCTGAGCCCTGTAAAGATGTAGAAGAGTTTTCTGCTCAGACCCCAATCCATGTGCGCCATGGATAAACTGTGTTTTGGTGCTCGAAAAGGCAAACCCGTTTTCCTCAGCCCGCTGTCAGCTCACATCCACACAAAGTTGGAGTCGATGCTATACTCTAGTATATGAGGCTCAAACTGAACAGAGTGCGAAGTCATCAACAAACTCAGAGGACTCGAAACTCCAAGAGTGCGAAGTCATCAACAAACACAGAGGACTTGAAACCCCAGCTTACAGAAATGACAATCTCATCAAATTTGATACTGAACACAGGAGAAACAATGCTCCTTGGGGGTTCACCCAACTCCTGCTTATGGATAAACTGTGTTTTGGTGCTTGAAAAGGCAAACCCGTTTTCCTCAGCCACTGTCAGCTCATATCCACACAAAGTTGGAGTCGATGCTGTACTCTAGTATATGAGGCTCAAACTGCACAGACTGCGAAGTCATCAACAAACACAGAGGACTCGAAACCCCAGCTTACAGAAATGACAATCTCATCAAATTTGATACTGAACACAGCAGGAGAAACAATGCTCCTTGGGGGTTCACCCAACTCCTGCTTATGGATATCAGACAGCATGGTGCTGATACGGACTTGGAACCGCTGATCAGCCAGAAAGTTTTTAATAAAAACAGGCAGATGACCACAAAAACCAACTTTATGAAGATCCATAAGCACTGTATATATCCAAGTATCATACCCAGAGGCTTTCTCCAGATCAAAAAAAGATAGCAATCACATTTATTAATGAATGCGCTGTGGACGGTTTCAAGATGGAGCAAATGGTCAACAGTACAGTGGTACTTCTGGAACCCACACTGTTCATTGGACCAAAGGCCATAGATTTCCAGCTTCCACATCAGAGAGGAGTTGACCATCTTTTCCATTAGCTTGCAGAGGCAGCTGATTAGAGCTACTGGGCGATCCCTTGAACCTACTGAAGGGTTGGCGAGGTCTTTTCCAGGCTCAGGAATAGGAATGATCAGGACTTTACGCCAGGGGTGGCGGAAAGCACCCTGTGGTCCAGATATGGTTGTAGACTTTAAGAAGGGTCTTGAGACAGCTCTCTGGGAGATGTTTCAAAAGCTGATAATGAATATTATCCACACCAGGAGCAGAACTGTTGTAGGTTTGCAGACCTGATTTCAGTTCACCAATTGAAAATGGTAGGTTGTACGCATTAGAGTTGTTTAAAGAAAAGTTCTTATATTTTTCTCAAACCAACAAACAAAAACTGCAGGTCTGCTTGAGCATAATGAGTTCTGTTGAAAGGTGGAGGCCAGCAGACTGGCACCAGCTTGTTTGTCAGTTGTCAGAGCATCAGCATGTTTCAGGTAATGAATTGATAGATAGGTGTTCTTCCCTTTGATTGCCCCGATTATTTTCCAAACCTTTTTCTTTGATGTTTTAGATGTCAGCTTTGAGCAGAAGTCTCTCCACGACTGATGTTTACGTAACTTAAAAGTGTGTCTTGTTTTGGCTCAGAGTTCTTGATGGGCTGAACTGTTTGGAATTGAAGGTCTTTGAAACACCCAATGTTGAGCTCATCTGCTTTCTCTGGTGAGTTGTCGGCAGTTAGAATTAAACCAAGGTGTTTTGGGCACTTGGAGTTTATTGGAGAACATTGAAATACATGTTTTTGCAGACTTAAAGTGCGGTTAGAGATTCCCCTGAAGCTTGACTTTGAAAAAGTCAGTTTCCTGGAATTCCTTTGAAATAACTGCAGCAAAAAGATTCCAATTAGTTTTTTTCATGATTAAAGTGTTCTGCCATTTACCTATGGTCCATGTTTCATAAAGCCAAAGAACTTTTACACTAAAGCATTTCATTGGAATTGGATGTTTGGGCCTCTGTCAAAGCTTGTAACCAATGAGACAGCTTTTTCTAAACATCTTCTCATCCCTTGTTGTAACTGGCAACTCATTTGCATTTTTCTTTCTGAGCCTGTGGTTGTACATGATTTGGAGAAGCACTTGTTTGCAAGGCTTTTAGTTCACCCTGTATGTGCGTGTATGGGTGCGTGTTGTGTGTATGTGCGTGCACATGCATGTGTGTCTGTTAGAAGTAAGAGGAGAGAAACAATTGGAACTGTGCTTCAAAATCTACCTCTCTCAGTAAGTGCACATGTTCATGTGTGTGCAAGAGGACAAAAAAGAACTGGACATGGACTTCAAAATCTATCTCCAAGACAAATGGACTTGAAACTGGGGGGGGGGGGGGGGGGGGGGGGGGGGGGGAACCCTTTAAAATGCTATGTTGGAAGTGTAAGTTGTAGTATAATGTCTGAGAAAGGGCAAGTTCATTCATTACACCAAAACAGAATCGAAAGCATTGAATCACATTACGTACACATTACATGCCAGACATGAGGAAGTTAAAATCGCATGATACATTTTCCTCAAGTCTACATCGGAAAGGTAAAAAAACAAACAAAAAAAACTCCCAAAAAACCAAGCTGGGAAAAAACATATCAGACTGCAAGCTTGAATAATTGAAAGTATTTAATGATTTGTTTATGGGTAGGGAGGGCTGGGAAGAGTAGAGATGGGTTGGGTTTCTTGTTTTTGTGCGCGTTTGTTTCAAGAAACAGTGTCTTTGGCCTCTGTCACATGACACCATTTCCAGGTAAGATAAGATAAGATAATGTTGCTTATAGCCCAGCCGACCGCAACCATTTCCAGGTGAAAAATCCATTGCAACTGATGACACAATTTCGAGCTTTTAGAATTTCCTGGTGGTATCCTTTCAGCTAAGTCAAAAAATACAATATCCACGACAAAATGTCACTCTTTCGAGACACTGGGACTGCTCCACTGAAAGCTTGACCGATGCAAAACACTGTTTACAGGGGATCCAACAGCTTGATTTTTTTTATGCCTGCTTCTTGCAATTTTAATTCTGTATCCCCATTTTAAGTAGCTATTGATTAAACAAATATGAATCATGTTAACAATTTGAAGCTGATCTTTGGTTTCTGCTGTTTGATCATCACATGATGCACTGCAGTGTCGTTCATTGGCTTATCAGTTTATCAAGTGTGAAACTGTATCACAGCAAAACTGCATAAGGTTTATAGCAGGAATTAGGAGCTTATCTTCCAAATGCTTGTTAAAAGGTGAAAGGTGGATGGGGGAAGCAGCAATTTTGGCCATGCCATAACATGGTGTACTCACTCATCATTCGTAAATGATCATTTGGAACCATGATAGTTTTTTGGGTTGCTTTTCGCTTTCTCTGAATACTTTTTTCTTTTCTACAAAATCACTTTCATGTGTGGCTGATTCCACACGCACCAGAAAATCTATGGATTTTCCACTGAAAGCAGGATTCCCTAAATCGTTTGGAACAAGACTTAGGTCATTCTTCTGAAAACCAACCAGGTCTGTGACGTGATTGGTGAAAACAGAACTTTTTAAATAGCACATACTGAATACTTGTAACTGATAGCTAGCTTACAAGTTTGCACTGGTGTTTATGTCTAGAGGATAATTCTGAGAAATTTTTATCAGGTATGAAGGTCTTGCATATGACAAAGGACCAGCAGACCATCTGATCCTGAGATTTAATGAAAATCTGAAGCTGAGGTGCAGTGACCAAAGACGCAAATGGAAATAATTGATTATGCGCCGTTTTTTCTACAGTTCACTCTTGCTTGAACTATACAGATAAATACCACATACGGCTGCTTGACACTTTCCCTAAAACATTCATTTTGATAAATTCTGGAGTTTTGTTGTTTTTTTTTCTCTTAAATAAATGAAACAGAAATGAACACACACACACAAAATTCAATCTAGCAACGTACGTTGGGGGGGGGGGGGGGGGGGGGGGGGGGGAGAGACTGAAAAACTAAATCTTGCATGCACCAATGGGCACCAAACAATGCTTTCCAAGAACGTCTGCTGAATATGTCCATTTTTTTTTAGAAAATGACGGGGGGGAATTTTAAGTTGGCCACTGCTGTCAATAGCTAGAGTGGGGAAACTTCTCCATAATTCAAAATAGCAGTGTAAAGGATCAGGTAAGGATTTGGGGCATTGTATTAAATAAAGTAAAATATCGCTATTCTGGGGCAAAAACGTAAATCATTATTTACATCCAAAAACGGGATGTCTATGGTCTCTTTACGATCATCATTCACATGCATTTTTATTACCTTGTAAGAGACTACACTAACAGAAAGAACAAGATGATCTGATTATAAGACATAAAAACTGAAGTTTAGGATTATCTGTTCTTGTTGTAACAAATGCATTTGAAGTGAACTCACCTTATGTGTTCTAATATTTCATTGTAAAGAGAACTGGAGACTAACAAATTATCAAGGGTATTGATACTGCTGTTAGGCACACGAAAAACCACTTTCAGAAAAAAAATTGCTCAAAGCTTGTTTTCAATTTACTGTAATTCACAAAAAGAAGTGAACCACCAGTCAATGATCAATTCTCAGATGAATGACACCTTACATTTTGTTCCATGGCCACAGTGCACAGCAGGCCTATGTGCATACTTGGCAAAGAACTCGGTTAGTTTTATACTGAGCGTCTTCATTTTATTTCTAGTGTAGAAAAAAAAAAGGAAATATTTACAATCAATGAACCATGGAACCACTGACCAACATAACATGGGTTACAAAGATCCTACTTCTGATTAGCAGGATTGAACAAACCCTGGCCCCAGAAGACTAGATTTCCCTGCACTGTATGCTCCAAAGCATGCAACAAAATGACAGTGGCGTGTGACCATTGTGACAAATCGACTCACAAGAACTGCGTAAAACATGTCCACAGCGTCCTTCGAGGACTGGGAGACAGCGAAGAACAATGATTTTGCCCAACTGCCGTAGTATCAACAACTCAAAGTTGTACACCATTCCAGACGACAAGGCTGACACAACACAGCCTGCTAGTCCGACCCACACAGTCCAGTAGGTTGTACATCGTTTGGGCAGCTATCATCCACTCCATCAGATATTTCCTCAACTGAGTTGTCAACATCAGTAGATAAAGATGTAACAAACCAAACGACATTAACACAGCACCCAAACATTGGAGTTTGGCAGGGCATCATCACCGAAAGCACAACAGCATGAGACCTCAGGCAACGTAAGAACAAGCGACAGCTACGAGTACTGAATATTAACTTCTACGGAGCAAGGAAGAAAATGCGAGATCTAGAAGCCCTGATAGATGCTAGTGATCCAGACATTATAATAGGGACTGAAACATGGCTAAATGACAAAGTTAGCACAGCAGAGTTTTTCCCATCCTATATGGGCTTCAACGTACATAGATAGAGACCCCAAAAAACAAAAAATTCAAGA